>CM046726.1:19359164-20559164 GCA_025584915.1 Monochamus saltuarius
AACAGATTGGGAAATGGGAATGATATACTATATTCAAAAAAGGAGATCAAAAAGATTGCAATAATTACAGAGGGATAATGTTGTTGAGTGCAGGAATGAAATTATATGAGCAAATTCTGAATGAAGGATTGAAGAATACAATAGAAATGACAATGTCAAAATCTTTAAGTGGTTTAGAAAAGGCAGACGTGTGCTGCATCATATATTTACTCGCCAACAAATTATAAATACGAGACTGAAGAGAGGAAATGTCTATATGGTATTTATAGATTTATAAAAGGCTTTTGACAAAGTACCTGGAACAATAGTGTGGGATGTATTAGAGAATAAAGGAGTAAATAGCAAATTGACTAAAGTAATACAGAATCTATATACAACAAATCTGGTTATTTACAAAAATATGAAGTCAGCAATATTTAAGGATTAAGTCAAGGTGGAGAAATGAGTCCTACTCTATTAACGGTGTTTACGGACCACATCATTAAGAAATGTAATGAGAGAACAAAACAAATATTTGTAGGTTACAAAAACTTGCAGACAGTGAATATATCTGAATGCGCTTACGCATATGATGTCGTAATTGTGGCTGCAAGTGAAAAAGAGTTACAGAAAAATATAGGTGTATGGAAAGAAGTATTAGGAGAAACTGGAATGAAAATAAATGCAAAGAAAACGAAAATAATGGCAATAACAGAAGAACAACAGAAAATAAATATACGAATAGATGGGCTAGAGTTACAGCAACTAAAGTGTTTTGATTACGTTGGAGTGATGATAGAAGAGTCAATAAAACAAGAGAAAGAAATAGAAAAGCAACAGAAATGAAGTATAGTGAGAGGAGTAACGAAAATGGATAAAATAAGAAATGAGTAAATAACAAAAAGATGCAGGAGCGCAATCGATACTATAATTCATAGAATAACGACAGTTAAGTTCTGGCAGCTAAACAAAATCTAATCAGAATTGACATCTGTCAACTACAGCCTTTCATGGATCGGTTATTATTTTTTTTCTCGGAAAGTTGAAGGAATAAAGTGTTGAAATTATAGGTATATTTTTTAATTCAGCAAGTTAAGCTCTACAAGAATCCGATGGAAAAATGTAGGGGTTCTATTTAAAAAAATATCCGATGACGTATTTACGCAAAAACAAATAAACGCCGGAAATGCTTTGGTATAAAAAAAGAGTCTTTTTAAAAAGCAAAATCGCCGGGTCCGAGAAAATTTCATGAAACTTCGTTGTTTTAGAAATAATGAATTTATTCCATAGTTTTCTTCCACACTGTATAAAAAGTGGTTCAAAAGCAACCTTACGCTACACAAAGATATATAAATATATTTTTGATAGCGTTATTCAATTTCAACCCATTTGTGCAAGTCGGTAATTAACATTATTTGCATCAATAAAAGCATTTTATCAATACATTTCCATATATCAATTTCATTTTAATTATTCAACGTTTTCTAACCGATTGATATATTTACAATTTAATTTACTTTGTACTTAGTAATTCTAAACCTAGGAATACGTTGAAGTTCGTGCAATACAGGGATTACCGTAGTATTAATAATGAAAATTTTGAACGCGACGCTATTATGTTAAATTGGGACATTATATATCGTACACCACAAATTAATGATAAAATTCAGTTATTTAACAATAATATTACATATTTATTAAACAAACATGCACCCATAAGACAGAAAATAATTACTGAAAGACCGTATACTCCATGGATAACCGATAATATTAGAATTTTAATGAAACTAAGAGATAAAGCCCACGCTAAATATATTAAAAGTAGAACGCCTCAGCATTTTGATTATTACAAGCAGCTTAAAAATTATACTAATCATGCAATAAACAGAGAAAAATCTGCCTATTTCAAATCACTCTCCAGTAATAAAACAAGTGGATCATCATTCTGGAAAAATATGAAAAAGCTTAATCTAACTAGAGCCCCAAATTTTGAAATTCCTGATCATTTAGCTGATCCTATTAAAATAAATAATTACTTTGTTTCATCTACACAAACTCACAATATAATATCAAATGATAAACTACATTATTATAATACCAATTTACACCCCAATATGTCTGAGCTTTTTGACATTAAACTTATGAATCCAATGGATATTTGTAACATTATTAATAAAATAAAAACTAGTAGCGTGGGATCAGATAATATCTCTGTCATAGATTTAAAATTGTGTTTACCTTTTTGTCTTCATCCTTTAGTAAATATTATAAACTCTTGTCTCATAGAAGGGATTTTTCCAGAGTTATGGAAAATGGCGATCGTGAAGCCACTTGCAAAATTGTCTAATCCAAAAAATTTAAATGATCTTCGACCGATCAGTATATTACCTACAATATCTAAAATCCTTGAAAGACATATATATGATCAAATATATGGTTATTTATGCCACAATAAAATGATGCCTTCTACTCAATCCGGATTCCGCAAAAATCATAGTACCTCTACATCACTTATTAATCTAACCGAAATTGTTTGCTCTCATATAGACGATAATAAATGCACATGCCTAGCATTTCTAGATTTTAGCAAGGCCTTTGATACATTAAACCATTCATTATTATTGTCAAAGTTACATTACTATGGGTTTTCTACAAAGGCCATTAATTTCTTCAAATCCTATTTAAGCCACCGAGTTCAACAAGTACGTTTGTCAAATGGTAATGTTATTCAGACAACACAGTATATTCCAATAGATAATGGTGTTCCCCAAGGCTCCATTCTTGGACCCTTACTTTTCTCTATTTATGTTGCAGATATGAGTACAGCTATTGAGTTTTCTAACTTACAACAATATGCTGATGACTCTCAGTTATCTATAGCGGTTTCTCCAAATAATTTAGACGCTGCCAAACAAAATATTATTTCAGATTTACAAAGGTTATATAAATATTCTCTAGATCACGGATTAGAAATTAACGCTTCAAAGTCTTTTGCACTCCTTGTTGGTACAAAAAAAAATAGGTCCAAATTACAAAATTTTTCGATTAGTATAAATGATGAAATAATTCCTATAGTTAACGAGGTAAAAAATTTGGGTGTCACGATTGATTCGGGTTTAACGTTTCAGGCTCACATAGCAAATAAAATAAAAATTGCTTTTGCTCGTCTCAAAGTTTTATACAGTTATAAACATTGTATGTCACCGGATACTAAATATAATCTATGCCAAAGTTTGGTATTATCAACTTTATTTTATGGAGACGTGGTATATAACAACTACATCAACTCAAAATCTTCACGTCTCATTCAAAAGTGCAGAATGCCTGTATGCGGTTTTCCTACAATATTCCATTCCGACATCATATTACACCACATCTAAATGAACATTCCATTTTAAATATGAAAAATAGCCGCTTACTTCACACATATAATCTACTATACAAAGTTTTTGAAACCGGTGAACCTCATTACATTAAACAATATTTTGTATTAGCTCCGCACCACCGTTACACTCGGCATCTTTATACTTTTAGGGTTCCACAGCACAGAACTGCGGCCTTTCAAAAGTCTTTTTCATTCAATGCAATTCATTTATGGAATACACTTAATGACAATATTTAAAAAATGAGCAGACAGACTTTCAGTGTTCATGTAAAAAAAATGCTTTTAGAAAATCAGATTTCGCTTGCTTAGGATGTGTGATTTTCCGCCTGCCTGTATATTATTATTATTTTTTTTCTTTTTTATCCTTATATATTCTGTAAGCGTGCCAGCTATTCTTCCTCATTGCCCTCTCCGTCGTGTCTACATCGTTAATCGCGAATTTTTTAATAAAGTTATAATATCAATTTCAGTCTTTCTTTTTTTTCTCTCTTCACATATTAGCTATCTTTGCCCAAAATTGTTCATTTTTAGTTTTAGTTAGTTGAGTTAAGGGACCATAGGAAGAGCACCATTAGGTGAATTTATGGTTCCTTTTACCATGTAAATACTCACATTATTATATGTATGTACCTACTATGTTATCTTTGGTAAATAAAATTTTATTATTATTATTATTATTATTATTATTATTATTATTATTATTATTATTATTATTATTATTATTATTATTATATATTTTAAAACTAATCCCCAAGCAATGCAGGGTTATTTGTTTACATCAGCATTTAAGAAAATGTCATGATCGATCTTCTAAATCTCAAACAAACTGATTTTCTTGTGGCAATTTTATATCTAAGTAAAACTTTCTTTTTGGCAGTAATTTTTTATTCTAGAATTGGAAGGCTATTGAATACTTTTTTGTTTGAGAAGCTTTTATTTCAAATATTTTACGGTTCAGTAGTGTTTTAGATTCACGGTTGAAAGTTGAAACTGATGCTTTTATTTTTTAATTGTCGTCTTCCGATGTTCATTGAAGCATGTTACACAGTTTCTTTTTGTCAGACGTTGAATAATTAATTACTCTATCTGGTTATTGTCGTCAACAGTTGTTCGATCCTCTTTTCTAAACAAGTTTTATGTTCAGGTCGTTTACTTTTAAGTAGTTAATTGCAAATTGCTAATAAGAAATTTATAGAGACAAATAAGTTTGTTGCTTTATTGTAAAGGTACGAGTATTTAAGCTGTATTAACATCAAACATCTAGGTACTAGAAACAACTTCATAAACAAGATTGAATTCAATAAATATCTAAAATTAAAAATAGCGTAGTTGAATTTACTAATGAAAAAAAATACATTCACGATATGCCTTGTGAGTGACAAATTTCAAATCCACTTTGAAATATACCTACATATTGAAATCACAAAAGACAACACCGTGCATAAGGATTTTGAAAAATCTGTTCAGGCATTTGAGTGGAGAAAAAGTAGTAGTTTATAGTGAATTTACTTTAGTTGAGCATTTAAGTCCTCCTGTCTCATTTTCTGCTCAAGTTTTGAATATCGATTGAATCGAATAAAATACAAGCTGTTTTGTCAAATTAAAAATAGTTATCAGTTGTTGGTGAAGTATTTGTGTACAGAAATAAAAGTATTAATAACAATTTAATGTTTTGTTGTAAGTTTGAATGACCCAATAAATTTGTTTAAAGAAAATAACAAAACAAAACTACTAAATAACAGGTAGCAATAAAAATATACAAGGAAAAACAAAAAAGTAAACAATCATAGGAAGCACTGAAATAAATGCTCAAAATTTCCACCGTTAAAGAGGAAACGCTCTATGCGGTCTCGGTCTAGGCGCATCGCGGACCATGCTATTTAGTAAAGAATCTTAGAATGATTTTAAACGTATACCTACGTTTGCACTAGTTGGTCTCGCCGCGACCGCGTAGTAAGTTGTCTCCTTTATATTGATCACACTTCCGTGCTCTTTTTATGATACCTGTTACATATGCTCATATTAGGTAAATCAAAATTACTTGTTATTTAATTGCAGGTATTTACAATTTGCTCAATTAGGTACTTCTGACTGATAATTTCAGTTCAATATTGGCACCCCAACGCCAAGACCACGAATGTACAGATCAATAACTTTGAGATAATTGCATTTTAAATATTTGTAGATCTGACAAAAAAAAGTATTCAAAAATATTTGCTGCTGTATTATTATGGACCATTATTAGTATTCTAAACTGTGTTTAAATTACATTTTGTAATAATTCATATTTTTTAAACAAAAACACATTCGTTGTTTTAGTCTTGCCAGCTATATATTTAAGAAAGCCAAGCTGCATTTATCGGTCAGTGGTCGCGCGGTTTAAGGCGTTAGTACTTGAATCGAGGTGACTAGACGGAGTTGGTTCGAGCCCAGCTGCCGGTAGACCGTATATAAGCTATATTCGTGGAGGGATTGGCACCCTCTCTGCGGGTATGGTAGGGTGGAATAATGTTAGCTTGGGTCAATGTGAGAGATTGATGCCGGTTGATATTTGACCACCCCCCTAATTAATGAGGTTTTCCAGGTTTTCCTCATTCCTGCACTGAATAGTGGTTAGGGCCTACCAACGTAAGTCGTTCCTGGGCGCAAATGCGGCCTGCTTAATAATAATATGCCGCCCTCTCCCGCACAAGTCTCCGACTTCTGGGCTAATCCCTGTGATTAGAATGAGGGGTAGAGATATTATTATTATTATTATTATTATTTTGCACGGGAACTCATTTTTCTTACACCACAACACCGCGGAGAAGCTAGAACTACTAGTGTATGTGTATGTACGTATGTTAAAGAACTAAGAATGTGGCATGTTCGTCAAATTGTAGTTACATAATTACAACGCCAAAAGCACGAATATGGTACATTCATTGAAGGCAAACCGGCATTGGAGCAAAACAGAAATATCTACTATTGTGAAACAATCATCTATTGGGCCTGGCGGGAGTATGGTTTCATATACACATTCGCACTTTTGTTGATAATTTTCATGGTTAACAATGTAACCTGTGTACATGGACGAAATACAGAAATATTGCACATTCATGATTTTCGCATTGGAGTGACGAAATATCTTCGTTTTTACATGGCCTCACAGTTAATTCAACAGGAGTGGTACACCATATCTACATTTCAGAAAATTGTTATTCAAAAAATTTCTTACCATAAAATAGGGTGGCACCTCATGATGAAAGTATATATGAAAGTTCATATTTTTTTATTTAAAATAAACAAAAATATAATACGTAAGAAGAACTTGATATCGTGACACTTTTCCTCTTTGTTATGGCCTACTTGATTTTATTAATATTAATTTTATAGTTTTTAATAATCAAATCTTAAAATGAAGATACAGTAAAAAAATATATTTACTATTGCATCTAAAATAACTTCTTCCTTGTATGGGAGGGTAGTAAATAAGCAAAATAAAAAAAAAATATACCAACAGATGTGCATATTTGCTTCGCTTATCACGTTAGTGAATTAAGTAGAATATCCGAACATCACTTGATTATACAGATTGGTTCGCCTTTTGTGGTAAGTTAAAAATAGCCAAAATCGGTAACGCCCTATATCTCGCTAACAACCCTTCAACAACGGTCTGTTTGAAACTGCCTAGCTGTTTTGTATTTCACTGTTAGCGTATACAGGGTTAACTATGACTAAGTACAAATATTTTAAGAGGGGATAGAAAAAAATAAGAATTAACAGAATTTTCTTCCAAAAAATTTCAAAACTTATTTATAAAGCGAAAAAAATTTTTTTGATATTATATTAAATTCTTATCTAACGCCGCCAATGCGAGAATCAGAGTATGCAACCAGCAAGCAACCGTCATGCAACTGTCGGCCACAGTCGGCAGTCGGTCCAGTCGAGTCGGTTCGCTTTCATGTAATAATTTAATTCCTGTGTTTACGTTGTAGTTTTGTGTTCTTCTTCAGTTTTTAGTGCCTTATTTTAATTTTAAACGTTTCATAGTTAATAAACGTTTTCTGATATCTATTAGAACCTACCTACTCATCCCTTTCTTCGATTTTGTTATAATACATAGGCATTGTACCTACGGGAAGTGTGTTTATCGGTAGTGAGTGAAAATGTAGTTTTACGAGTTTGTAACCAAATAATGAAAAACGAATGCAAAATACTGGAGCTAACTGGATTACTAATAAGAATGTTAATTTTTGTCGTTTCTGCATTTAGAAACACTGCAAACGACCGCATGGTAGTTGTTGACAGATGTAATGTCAACTATGGATCTAAGCCATAAGCCATCTCAGTCGATACTCATCATAGGCGCCGACTTTCCGTAGGAAAAGAGAGTTTTGCCCCATTTTTTAAATATCGAGCTAAAACTCTGGAATAACTTTTTTATTGTCTTTTAGGGCTCCCTGAGCACGTGGTTAAAATTTTTGTACTTAGTCATTTAACCCTGTCTACATTTTCCAATGAAATACAGTTAGACATGGTTTTCTACAAGTTCTATGACAAACTTTAGCAAATAGTAATTGAGTTAATGTCAAACATTTTTTCTTATATGAACACAGCACCGATTCGTTTTTAATAATTATTATTATTTGTGTATAAATAAATCTTAAGATTACAAAAATTGTTCAAAATGTCGATGACTAAAGATACAAATGTTATTTGTATAATTTCTTAGCTGGTTACCTGCATCCTGAATTATTTCAAGTAACTGCTGACGGGTAGTGATTTCAACATGGTAGACAAGTTGCTTCATATGTCCCCATAAATAAAAATCCAAAGGATTTAGGTCTGAGGAACGCGGTGGTTATGCATCTATCCATTTATTCGGGAAATGATCATTTAACCGAGCTGTTACTTGTGTCTCTATATGGTGGTGTACCATCGTTCTGGTACCATATATTTTGAATAATATTAAGCCCTACATCTTTAGGTTATTTTCCAAGGAAGTTCTATATAGATCTGAATTAAAACGATTATTTAAAACATGTACAGTCAGTAAATTATTGTTGGAAATGCTAACCAAACGCTGCCACTGGAATCGTTTTGGTCGAATTGCATGCGGATTTTGTAACCCAGATATGTTCATTATGATTATTATTTATGTCGTAAAATACGCTTCATCAGACCACATGACAAGCGAAATGAACCGATCATTTTGTGCATGTTGAAGTAATCAGCGACTAAATTCTAATCGCTTAGGAGCAGCTCCAGCATGTAACCCTTGTACATTTTGGCAATGAGCCGGATGTAACATTTTGAAGAGTTGTCAAGGACAGCATTTATTATATGTTCTTTATTTTGTACATTCACTTTAGCAGGACGAATGGCCTTTTTTGGAATGGAGTCACCATCTTCTCGAAGTCTACGTAATGATGCACTAAAGACTGTGTAAGCAAGTTGATGCCTGTGGTATTTTCGGACTGCTTGTATGAAGTTTCCATTGAAATATCTATATACAAAGATAATATCTGAATACTCCTCAGTTCTGAATAAATGTATAAATGTCAAATGAAAAACAAAACAAGACAAATAATAACTTTTACTAGTTTAGACTAGTCTAGATTAGAGATGCCACGATCAACATTAAATTACACGATACTTTATCCAAATATTTTTTATTATTATCTTTTCCAGTTTTTTTAACTATATTGTAAAGATCTAATAATATATGTATACACAAATAAATTTTATTAAATTTTCCTTTAACTACTTGTTGACATTTTTCGTATAACAATGATGAAATTTTTCTCAAAATTATATTTTTAGGTACATAACTCATAATATTGTTCTTAAATGCGATGCTTGAAATAAGTATTTAACAGAATTGTGCAGTGGTGCTGTTACATACTTGAATTAATACAATTATTTGTTCACCGCAGTCTTTAGTAGATAATAGTAGGATTTTGCTTAATTTGCTTTTTATTTAGGCGTCTTTTGGCCTGCTTAATAATAATATGCCGTCCCCTCTCCCGCACAAGTCTTCGACTTCTGGGCCAATCCTCGTGATTAGAATGAGGGGGATATTATTATTATTATTTAATTTTATTTCATACTGTTCGTTAAATAGCTATTTCTTGGAGTCATGTGTGGCCGAGAAATGGAACATTACTTAGCAGCACTATTTTCCTTTATTTTAAGGTGCCCGTATCCCTCGCCGTAAAATGATCAAATTTGTGGTGTTTTTAGGTACTGAAATCTCGAAAAATAAAACACGTAGAGCAAAAGTAATATCAAAAATGGAATTATTGATGTTTTGTTTATCCACTTTTACTATTTAAACTTTCCTCAAGTAATGTAATAACTTTTAAAATGCATTTATATGACACACATAATTTCGCTATTCTAACCCCACATTTTAACAATTATTTTCACATACTTATAAACAAAAGTGAACAATCTTACATGCAGAACTATGTAAGTTTATGTTATAAAAATAGTTACATCTATAGTTAAATTTAAAAACATACGTATTTTGAAAGATTTCAGTACCTAAAATTCATTGATATATCGCTTTCTGATGTTATATGTTCATTTTACTTCGGTACCTTTGAATATTTGCAGGTGTCATGAAATAACATTTTTGGTATTTGCTAAACTCTATATTATTCTGTTCTTAAATGTCTAAAATTATTTGCATTTGTAGAAAACACTATTTCAAGAATACGGCGCCCTTAAGTTGAAATTCATAATACGAAACAACGCAAAAATTATGTTATTTATTATTTTTTCTACGTTCATGCAAAAAACAAAACTTTATTGAACTATATTTAGTGGAAAAAGTGGTTCTTTATTGTACTAGTGCAATATAGTGTTTATTGCATTCATCTGTCACTCTACAATAGTGTTTTGTCATCATGACAAACATAAACGTTCAAATCGATGTCACATTTTCCTAGACTTAGTGTCATCTAAATAACATTTTTTGGTTTTTGCATGAACGTAGAAAAAATATTGTATGCAACTCGTACAAAAAGTGCTTATTGCACTCGACGGGCGGACAATAAACACTTACTTTTTGTACTTGTTGCATAAATAACTATTATCTACCTACTTTCATTTAGTAATACGAATACATAGAGCAATAATTACTTTTAGATAATTAGTTGATACTAAATTGTACATGAAATTTATATAGCATATTAATAGGAATATTGGTATCAAAGAAAATACTTATATAACTTCACTTGATGAAAATTTATTTTTTATTATTTTTTTAATTAACTTAATACGTTTGAAGTAAGAAGATTTTAATCAAAATTCATAAAAGAAGACATGTATCAGGTTGACTACGGAAGTGTATTTGTTAAATTTCAAATGACATAATTAAAATAAAAGTAACTTGTATATATAACTATAACACTATTACATGCATACTATAATATACAAATTGGGATAATTAAAAAAAAATAGTGTCAATAGTAATACAGAGTATCCGGAAATGATGCGTATTATTCCTTAGGAATATTCTATAAAAAAAATTTATGCCACAAAGACCTATAACATTTTTTCCAAAAGTCAAAATTAGCGTGGTTGCAGGACGTCAAAAAATATTTCTGTGGATTTATTTTAGTAAATTTTTTGTGAGGCTACCGAATTTTTGAAAAGTTTGTACACGTATCACTAGTGTTTCGTTGTTCTCACGTTCTTATTTTGATGCATACCCTCCAACGTCAAAAGGCCTAAATTGTCCTCGGTCTTCAAATAATATCTTCGAACTTTTTTTGTTTGAAGATTTTTATAAATTTAAATAGAACGTAATTAAAGATCGACAAAAAATCTTATGATACTCTTGTTATATCAAGGTAAAATTAGCCGTTTTCGAACAAAACACCTTTAAACACTTACATGCGTTAAATTAACAGCCGCTTATTTTCAAAATTCACAAAGCACACCTTGAAAATAAGAACCTGGTACAAAGCTAAAACTCATTAGACTCACAAAAATGTTATGCTTAAATAAAATTGTTTTGTTATCCGGTAACCCCGCTAATTTAAAGTTTTCTAGGAATGAATATCGTCTCATTTGTTTTTAATTTGTTTTATTTTTAATTTAGAATTTTAATTTTACACTTTTCTTTTAAGCTTGAGATCTTTCTTTCTCTAGATGCGGTTCTAGTGGGAGTTTAGTTTTTTGAAATAAAATGACTTCTAGAGTATTGTTTTGTGTGATATATTTTTTTAAACTACAAAAATTGAAATATTAACAAATCAATCACTATTAATGATAATTAGTTATTCTAATGACAACAGCTGTTGTTTTTATACATATTTTAACGATTTTTTCCTGTAAAACAATATTTGATGTTTAAAGAGGATATAACAAGCCGCTTTAGAGACGCATTTTTAAAAGTGAAAAATTTGGAGTATTCATCGCGTGTCAGTTTTTTAAATATAAGAAATATTCCACAAATATAAAAAAGCAAAATTTGATAGATTAAATAAGAAACGTTTAAGATATACTGGTATATTTTAATTTAATTTTCTTTCAGAAGAAATAAATTAACAAATATTAGAATACTGAAATTGATCTATTTAAATTTGCTGCTGGAAGTCGTTATATATTGTACTTTATTTTACGTTGTGAATAAGTAAACTATTCCACCGTAGATCTTCCGTGATACACAGCCAAAAATCAATTTGATTACTTGAAGAATTTCATATTTATCATGTATACTATACAAACATTTGATAGTCTAGTTAGATTTAAGCAGCATCTACGTTATTATTTTCTTAATAAATCTCTATATCCTGGAAATAACTAAGTAAACACGTTTTCGCCGCCCGTATGTTACATAATTCGTTTTCTTTTTACATCCTTTCCTTTATTGCACCTTTATTGTGTCATATATTCAGCACATTCTGCTAGGGTGTTTAACACCAAAGAGTCTCCTTTGGGGTATCCTGCTTTTAAAAAGCTTTAGTAGTTTTCCGTCCACTTTTGGAATTCTTTAGTTAGGAATGATTTTTTAGAGATTGAAAATGTAAAATCCCAAATTAAATAAAATGTGTTATCTTGTTTTAATTATATCTATATTTTCTAGTTCCTACAAATAATGATTAAGAAAAAAAAGTTTCCAAAAAATATTCTGTAGTTTCTATTTCAAACAGTCCCAGCTTGCGTGCCTCACTAGATTAAAAAGTCTGAAGACTCACTAATAAATATGTTACTGCAATGTGATGGATAAAGTCAGGAATTAAGATCTTTATAAAGTTTGGTTGATAGTCAATTAATTATTATTTTGAAGTAGGTTTACAGCACACAGAAAAATAAAAATGTACGAAACATATGAGTAGCTTATAGATGAAAAAGGTCTAACTTTCAATAAGTAAATTTCACAGTTGACATATAAAACTGAATTTCTTGATACAAGTAAACTATAGAAAAAAAAGACAGTATACATTAATTTAGATATAATGTCTAAGACACCTAGATATTTAAAAATGAAAAAGGGGCCCCTTGTTCTACTAACCTGACACACATATTATGATTAGCCATATTTTTTTAATAGTTTTTAAGTTGATAAAACATTAGTTAATTAATAACAGAAAGAAATTTTATTAAGTTATTTTTATGTCAAATATATTTATATGTTACTAATCTTCATCTTCAGAATGCACACAGAGCTAGTGACAGGTTCTCATAGAATGCGATTGCTTCTTTTTGTTTTATTTGCAGATATTATGTAGGTAAATCAACAGAATTGGCTAATTTTTCAGATATTGAAATGCTTTCAACTCCAGGAGATATATAGATGCCAATCATGCAAACAACTAGTAAGCATAAAATGTTTTAAGTCAGCATTAAACTCAAAAAACTAATATTTTGTTATTTCAAGCTTAAACATATTAATGCAAATGGTTTTTTTAAACTATGGTGTGATCAGTCCATTGACATATTCCTTAACCATAGTTTTGTCTGATAATGTATTCAATATTAGTTGAAAAAAGACACAGGTGTTGCACTTGGGTCCTTGTTTCAATCAGAAATAATGAAACAGTTTATTTTCGCTGTATTAAAGCACCTTTCTAGGCCTTATATATATAGCTTTGTAAGTGCATATTTATCTTATGACTGCTATGCGAGAAAATACCGAATTGGCCAAATTACGCAGACGGACCTTTTTTCATCTAAGCTAATCATAAGTTTATGGGCCTTAATGGTAACCATATACTATGCGGTTTACCGGAAGACAAGCCTTACGGTTAGCAAACCTTTCGGCGAACTGTAACGTTAGTCATTGTATTGGCGGGAAAGCCCATCTTGACCTTTCGTTCTCCCAAAAAAACTGTAAGCGCTTAAAATTTTGCCTACCACATGCCGATTTGCCGTCTGGCAGGCCGAGAATTAGAACGACGGGAAGCAATCTGGTTAACATATTTCGTAGTTTTGTGATACGGAAATATCTACATTTTTTTTAAACCTAATATTAGCTAACTGCCTACAATATATTGGTAGAAAATAATGAGAAAACACATGTTTAAGTATTTCCGTACATGAATTTTTAACCTTACGTAGATAATATCTAGACTCAGGAGGCTGCAAAACCCAGCGATTAAAAATTAACGTGTATGTGTCATAATCTAGAGTACTGGTTTAACGGCCGGAAGGTTGGCCTTCTAGCAAGCCAGATCGTGTATGGCCACCTTAAAATAGAATAAGATAAAACTGAAGATGTGTCACACGTTTTTCTTAGTTAAAAGCTGTTAAAAATGATTTAGAAACAGCAATCTATTAATTTCCAAAAAGCTATACTTGCTACATATCCGTAAAATGCATCATTTTTAAGAATAACCTGCATTTAAATTCAATTTAATTAAACAGTGGGACATACTTTTTAGATAGTTTTCCTGGATGGAAATAATGTGATTTAAGTTAACTTAGTACAACTTTGCTTCTTTTAAAATATATAGACCCGATAAATTACCTATTTAAAAAAAAAACTTTCTCAGACCTATGACAATTTTATTGAATAAGCAATAGAAAACAAATAGATGTTTGTACCAATTTTAGAAAGGTTTTTGATACAGTGCATCAGCAAAAAATAATTTAATACTATGTGAGTTTGACGATCCAAATAAATTAATTCCTTTTTTTGTACATATTTTTTTATTAGGTACTAACAATATTATGAGAAACTAACTACTCTGCGAACTAAAGTCCCGACCAGTGGTGAACTACATCCACAATATCCAACCACACATTCTACACTGTACATTTCTTACTGTATTGTAAAATTATTTAAACTAATATAAATCAATTGTCTTACAATTTCTGTTAATGAACTCATATTGTATATGCTTTCATAACAAATATATAAATATACTTATGAACAATTCTAGGGAAGTATTGTATTACCTAAAATAAAAATTAATCTAGCTAAAACTGCAAAAAAGATATATCTAGCTTAATGGATCATTCTATAACATTCATAACTCATATTCACTTTTGAATATGTGGGAACCGTAAAATAGGTCAGATCTCATCTATTGTGGTTGAATTTGTGGTTCCCGTAAGCTTTTGTTAAATAACTGTCAGATTGTGTTGCTTAGACTAAATAAATATAGATTGAGTTTGACTGCAATATTATTATTAATTTAATTATTAAGTACCTTTGATCACCCTCTCTATAGAGGTACTTGTTTATTAACTAAATATAAAAAAGGAAGTTAGAAATTAATTACAAATCTAAACTGACAAACATACGAAAATTTTATTTCAAAAATTATACGCTAAATAAAGTTTGTTGTGTAAACACCATATGTGGGACATTACTTTGGTAGAAATTGTACACAGATGTTTTAAATTGATACTGAAAAATGTTAAATATATTACATATACTGCGTTTTCACAAATAATAAATTCGTAGTAGAAAGGGTCTAAAATTAAAAATGTTCTTATCGACTTTTTTTCTGAATATCTTAACTACTTTTTTCTATTTGTTCAGAAAACGGAAACCTCCAAAATATTAAAATCGACAGATCCTCTATAAGTTCATAAATACCAATAAAGTTTAAGTTTATGAAAAATGGATAAATGAGATTTAATATTGACATGACTAAATATTGTCCGTTTTCCTTAAAAAATAATTAGGATGTGTAATTTTTTTTTTGTGTTATTTTAAGTGAGATATAATAAATTAAATAATATAATTTAAATATTCTAATAGATATTAAGTTGGTATACTGTAACTTTTATATAAAGTTATGTAAGATTTAAATTGAGATGCTCTAGTTTTTATGTTACAGCCTCCTTTCTTAAATATTAAATATTTCAAGATATTCGAAACGTTAATGCTGAAATTATTAAGTAGAGTTCGTACATAATTAACGGTAAATTGTAATTAACGTTCACTAAGTAAATATTTTCTCTTCGGACTTTTATACATATAAATATATAATGAGAAGTAAATAGCCATATCTTTAATTCAGCAGTTTCATTGCTGATATTCAGGGTTTAATATTTATATAAAAGTGAAATGCTTCGCTGTCTGCTTTACCGTTTTGTTTTCCCCTTTGGTGAGAGGGAAACTCTTTAGGTATAAAGGGATAAATTAAAAACTGCAAATATTCATATAGTACACAAAATTTTTATTGGGTCGTAAATCGGAAAACGTAAACATTTTCTTATAAAAATATTGAGGATACCATTGCATTCCAAACACTACAAAATATTTGCGTAATTTATTTACAAGCCTGTTCAGTATAAATGTATCAACAATAAATGTGAGAAACACTGGAATCTACAATGACTTAAACAATTTTATGAAAAATACTTACTTTTATTTATCTAATAGTATAATCAACAACAAATTAAATATTTTCTGCTATATAACAATAATAACAAACTCGAGCGCAAAGTTATACAGTCATATCTAATAAAGAATTAAACTTGTCTACAATTTTATTAGATCGTATATCAACTATAACATAATCGTTTTCGATCGACGAAGTAGGCAATAAAACTTTGGTGAATTCCGACATATACCTCTGAGCCCTTTCCACTTGTTTGTAATATACCTAAGTCATGCTCAGTTACGCCTTTTAATAAGGTACGGTTAATATTACGGAGCAATTACCTGCACTAGAAAAGGATGTCCAATAAGATGTACTTCTTGTCAAAAACAGACGGTTGGACAGAGCCGAACTTAAAATAGTTGAAATGTGGTGATCATTCTATTGCGTTGTGTTCATTCTTCTGTTGTGGTACAGTTTTAACGAAATTTGAAATTGGCTCATCGTGAAGTTTAGAACGAACAAAGTAGGCAGCTTTTGTTAAATGTTTTAGAGCTTCTATTATCATTAATTTTGGGAAAATTTCCCAGCCGACGCTGGTAATTTATATCTTGAGATAATTGAGTACCGACATATCTGCACTACTCTAATCTTTTCACTGTATCTGCATTCCTAAAGACGTCCTTCCTATCATAATTTGGGCTTTGGGATGTCCCACCAGCTACCACCCAGTTGAAGTTGAAATGAAATAAATGTATACATTTCGTCTCGCCAACGTTTTATTGTCCACTTCGCCTTCCGAAAACGATTGTACTGCAATAGGTTAACCACCTCGTTTGCCCGACTTAAAACCTTTAAATTGTTTTGTTTAGAAAGCTCTGAAAGAGAAAATTTATAGTTAGTCAATAGGTAAAGATAAATTGAGATAAAAAATTCAGCAAAATTTTAATATTCTCGAACTTAATACCGTCATAAAAAAAAAACAGTATAAGAGATGTCAAAAGTGAACTGAAGCTGAAGACCTTCATGTCCAACAACTTTTTTAGCAGTTACTTATTAAACTTACTTTTTAACAGTTTTTAGATTGTTCAACTTTGTAAAATAGGAAGGCTACAATTAGATAAATAAAAGTTTTTTTCATATTCATTAGTAATTTCTTCAATTTGTTATGCTTAGCTTAGAAAATTTATATAAGTTTTTTAGTTCGATGGCATTTCCAAACTTAACGTTTCATTTTAAATAATGTAGGATTGTCATGATCACCAAAGAACGGTAATATATACATATCCAATGGAATCAAGCCCATATTCCGAAAATTACTAATCCTTCAACAGTACCTCATACATAATTAATAATCCAACAAGTTTGAAATTATTACACCTTCTCCATATGGAATTTGATGAGTTCAGAATTGTAGACCTCTTTAGTGAAAGTAATGGATGATATTTGTGAATCTTGATAATAGCAAGACTAGTGGGTGTAATTCAACGCTAGTCGGGGATTTAGTCCGTAGAGTAGTTAGTTTCACGCAATACTGTCAATACCTGAAAATATAGAAAAAAACTGTTACATAAGCAGTAAACATAATTTAAGAACGTATTTGTCATGTTTAATTTAAAATTCATTGACAGATTGAAGCCACTTTTGACATTGTCGATATTTAATTTCAAATAATTTTAATTTATTCGTATAATAATTTTTAGTTAGATATTTGACTCAACTTAAAGGAGGCCACCTGAAGAAGCAATCCTAAAAATGCATAAATAGGTCAGATCTCATCTATTGTGGTTGAATTTTCGAATTCCCACAGTTTCAAAAGTGAACTTAGATATTTATAGAGTGTTTTCATTAAACCAGGTTAGTAAATTTAGTTAGATTAATTTTTTTATATAATTATTGAATAGAGCTTTGTCTGTGGAATTGTTCATTAGCATACCTAGATGTTTGGTATCAGAGAGCATACATACATTGATAGGAATTGTAGGAGATTTGATTTATATTAGCTTAAAATACCTTTCTAATAGAGTAAAAAATGTTACAGAAGATAGATTATGGGTAGATATTGTGGGTGTAATTTAACGCTGGTCGGGGCTTTAGTCCGCAGAGTAGTTAGTTTCACACAATATTGTTAATGCCTAAAAATATATAAAAAAGGATAATTTTCACTAACTTAAAATGAAATAAAAATATATTTTAGTTTTCAATTGCAGTGTTTAATATAAAAAATAATGAGTCGTTGTCTGTATCAGATTAAAATTAAATGGTGTTAAATAATAATTATTTTTTAGATTTAAATTTATAAATGTTTATGTATTTTATTTATCTCTACCCTCTGTGTCAGAGATCAATCAGTTTCACTGAATGCTAATGAACTGTATAGATGAAATAAATAAAAACACATCACTGTCAACGCCACGTACAGTTAGCAAAATTATTAAAATATTAAGTCCGGAATGTAATAAAAACAGTGTGTATATTTTGGCGAATGTGCCAATGCCAGAACATATCCTGCATCGAATGATTGATGGCTAATTAAACTGTATAAACTTGATTACTATATAATTTACTTCATGGTGCTTAAACTTCAAATTGCATTGTTCAACTACACAAAACCGCAAGCGAAGCAGATGTAGACGTGCACCAAGACTAATACTCTTTTTTAAATATATCAACAAAGATCACCAACAGCTACAAATAGTACTTCACAACAAACTATTTGGCTCGCACTGCTTGTTTTGTTTCCAGATCTTTACGGCGAACTCAAATTTCGTCGCTGTTGGTAATGACTCTTAACAAAGAAGTTTCGTCTTAGAAAAGCGGGGCTACTTCTGATACACATTAATCCTTGGCTGCGTTTACTTGAGAGTGATAAATGTTGCCTTCCAAAAAACGGCTCTAACTATTTTAGATTTTTCCATTGTTTTCTGCGATAAAACTTTATCCGTTTTTACATGGCTGGTACAGAACTTGTTGAAATATTTGCCGATAACTTTTAAATTTAAAAAATAGTACAAGGTATCCCAAAATTAGACAATCAAATGTAATTTTGTGGAATTGATTATCTCGTTAAAAGCTGTCATATGAATGGAGGTAAAGTCTAAATTGTAAAAAAATATTGACTTTAGGGGCATTCCACGCCAACTCAGCAGTCGATCCCACATCACCCTGTCAGATCTGGTTCAAAATTGGTACATCGATTAGTACTATCGAAAAAAGGATATTCCCAAATTTTCAGCCCCTAAGACCGCTTCCTGTCATCAGGGGCCCATAGTGAAGTTTTCGACCATCATTTCACCTCCAGGGGTCTGAAATCGGTTTTTCGTGTACTGACGCGGCATTTTGGTCTAAAAAAATGATCAAAAATACTTAGGAGATGCCAAATTTCCCGTAGAACACGATACCACCATCCGTTTTCCGATATCTAGCAAGGGGAGCCCGGAAAACGCGCTTTGATAAGAAATCTGATATCTCAAATACGGTCGTTTCAAACTGGCTGAAAATTTACCAAAAGGCTCTTCGATTATAGCTCTTTCGAATGTTCATACGCGCGTGGTGATCATTATATGTAAATAAAAAGTTACACGCGTTTTACGGGTTTTATATGGGATTTTCTGTAATTTTTTCATTTTAACCGCTCCACTAGCCCTATCCAGTTGGGTAATAATTGGATTTTTTTCCCTCACCAAGCGTCTCTTTTGTCCCCCTGTCTTTACAAACACAGACATTTCTCTCTCCAGCCAGTATTAGAAAAAACATTATTTATTCAATGATTTATTTCACAATTTTTCGTCAATTTTATGATTTTTGAGCAAATTTACATTTTCTGCAGCTTACTTCTATTATTTGTAAAAAATATGAATATAATATAACGAATGAAAATCGCAGTAAGAAATAAGAAAACCCACATTACAATCATTGTTGACACTATACATCTCGATATTATTTTCACTATTTTACACGTCCTTATACATGAATCAGCATTCTATCTAAATAATGTTTTCTCTAATACTGGCTGGAGAGAGAAATTTCTGTGTTTGTAAAGACAGGGGGACAAAAGAGACGTTTGGTGAGAGAAAAAAATCCAATTATTACCCAGCTGGATAGGGCCAGTGGAGCGGTTATAATGAAAAAATTACAGAAAATCCCATATAAAACCTGTAAAACGCGTGTAACTTTTTTTTTTACATATAATGATCACCACGCGCGTATGAACATTCGAAAGAGCAATAATCGAAGAGCCTTTTGGTATATTTTCAGCCAGTTTGAAACGACCGTATTTGAGATATCAGATTTTTTTACTAAAGAGCGGTTTTTCGCGTTTTCCGGACTGCTCTTGCTAGATATCGGAAAATGGATGGCGGTATCGTGTTCTACGGCAAATTTGGTATCTTCTATGTATTTTTAATAATTTTTTTAGACCAAAATGCCGCGTCAGTACACGAAAACCCGATTTCAGACCCCTGGGGGTGAAATGATGGTCGAAAACTTCACTATGGGCCCCTGGTGACAAGAAGCGGTCTTAGGGGCTGAAAATTTAGGAATATCCTTTTTTCAATAGTACCAATCGATGTACCAATTTTGAGCCAGATCTGAGAGGGTGATGTGGGATCGACTGTTGAGTTGGCGTGGAATGCCCCTTATTTAACAAGATAAAGTTTCAGTAAGTGAAAAACTTAAATCCATTTTAATGTTATGAAATAAGTAGATATATCTTTTATTCTACACATTGAACATGTTACTAAATCTTGTAATAAATGCCAAGTGTAATATAACGACTTCCAAGTTAAATGAAATATATGTCAATTTATATGGTTCGAAATTGCAAATTGTATACCTTTTCTGTGTCTTCAAATGCTAACATTCCAATGACGCATAAAACGAAGTTATAATTTACTAAATTTTGCCTTAAAATATATTTTCAATGTCTACGGATTTTCTAAATAATTGCAATAGGTAAAAAATTACATATTTATTACGAATTTGTAAAACTTATTTTGTCTTCAACTAGTGGGTAGTTAAAAATAAGATAATAATTAGTTATTTTGTCCTATTAAATCCGCTTAGTTCTATTTTTATTACAATATATAAACCTATTTGCAACTTTGTTGATAACTTCTAAGGAATATCTGACCATTTTAATTAACCTAATAGAAACATTGTCCTATACTACAAATTTACTTGTTAAGAATACTTCGACGTAAATGTGTCTTAAATCTGCAGTAAAAACCTTCTTGTGTTGTATAGGTAAATCAAAAGATAAAGCCCTACAGTCGGCATATCGCACAATATTACAGAGTTGTAAAAAATAATTATTATGTTCATATTTCGCCTATCAATATCGAAGTCAACAGTGCAGGTTATGTATATCAGGCTAGTGATAATATATAAATAAACACATTATAAGTATTCTATATCATAACACTTATGGTCTCAGATGAATTCAGTGATGCATGTCAATTGAGTTCCGTTCCGAAATATACATTTTGTTCATGTTTATTTGATTGGAGTGTATAATCCAATAACATAATATTATTGGCTTCAATTTGAATTTTTAATCACAAATAAATCCAAGAGTAGAATTTTATATATAGGTACCTAGTAATAATTTAGTTGGTACTAAAATACCATAAAATACCTTCATTTGGAAGAAATTTCAACCACAAAGCTAATATTTTGCGTCAACATTGACATAGGCAATCTGCCCTATAGGTACTTACAGATAAATTGACCTCAAAGTTAATTTTATTTGAGCGTCCATGTTGTAACAAACACTAGATTTTGTGTTTGTTATTTCGAAGTGATTACTTATTAAAATTACGTTAATACACATATTAGTTAATGCATTTATGATGAAAGATTATTAAACACATTTTCTCACGAAATACATTCAGTTTTTATTTAGGTCATTTTTCAGGATAGTAGTATTATTAAGAAGCTATAATAAAAATATATGTTTATATAAGTTTGGTTATTACATTATACGAAAAAATTTTCTGGGTTGTACAATTTGTTGAATGGGAACCCAAAAATACAGACTATCATTTTATATTAAAATCTAAATATCTATAGACAATTTCAAAGTAAGATTTGCGAAATGTACCATTTTGATAGGCTGCACATAGGTCGCCATTAATACAAAATATTAACTTCACAAATAAAGCTTTTGTCGTTATTTTTTCATCAAATTGAATACATTTATGGTTAAAAATTAATGTCATTTCCAACGAACAGTAAAAAATAGCTTGCACCTTCTAGAGTACCACATTCACACATAATGATATAGATTTTAAACAACTTTATTATTGAAACATATATACATTTTAAAGACACATGCTGGATTTGAAAATTTTATCACTATGTTTGTCAATAAAATTTAATTCATTTTAATTTAGATTTCAGATCGCGTAATAATTTTTATTTCAAAGCACCTGTATACACATATACATTTACAAATATCTGCAATACCTACTTGATTAAGAGTTAAGGAAATGGAGATGGAATATGTAGAAAAAAAATAAATATAACAATATTGTCAGATAAAGAAAGCAACATACTAATATGAAAGTCTGGTGCAGGAGTGTTGAAGTTCCTTAAAAGTTGAGGTTTCCATACTCCGACGTCTCCTCTACGGAACCACAACGTCGTTGGAACATGGCCGTAGGGTTCTGGACACGTCGCCGGAATATAGCGGACACCAAAAACTTATTTCCCATTTTAGTCGCAAGCACGTAATGGTAACGTTTATATTACGTGCTTACAGTGTCTTTTATTGGTACCCTCTTGAATAAACACATCAGAAATGGTTAAGATGTCCGTATTACTTATGGTCAGAAGTTCTAATATATTTAATAAATGTCTTGAAGCCCTTATGTGATAAACTGAGTTGTCAAAATGTGGTCAAAGCCGCCAGTGATTCATCAATGCATATTTTAGGAAATCAATTACACTAGCTATAGAAGGAAGTGGAATATTTGGCTTTTCAACTTGTTGATCCCAGATACTTTCCTTCAACAACGTGACCGCAACCTTCTTCGATGTTGTAGTGGTTTATTTCATAAATTTACGTAGGAATATCTGTCAAAAGAACAATGTTGAGAAGAAACGCTACACTTCTACAGATGTAATATTAGCATATTTAAAATTCTTTTAAAATCATTTACAGTATATCCTGCACGAATACCTGCGAAATATTGCGTAGATGTGCAACATCTGGATATTTAATTATTATCAACTATTTCTAGAGACTGCAATAGCTGGTAGCATTTACTTAGTCCTGCTAATTGCCTTGTACATTGCATACATATTTTCGTCAACTTCAACCAAATTTCCATCTCTGCTGACATCCTGAAAAGGGATTTATGGAATTATGGAACTTATAGGATAGAATTTCAAAATTACTGGATTAATATAAAGGATAATATTTACTGTAATATAAGCATGAGTTTAGCCAAGCTAATCATCACTTCAACATAAGTTGCCAAACTTCAACAATCCTTGTACACTATTTCCAAATTTTAAAATTGTTTATGGAAAACTCTTTGTTATTAAACTGTTTACAACCAAATATTTTTACTACTCTGCTATATGAATATTATGAAGCATACAAGCTGTATTTAATAAATTAGAATACATATATCTAAAAATTACAGCTGCTTTAAGCAAATAAGCAGCTCCATCAGTTCGTAATATTAAGATGGTATTTTTATGCAAACGTTTTTACAAAGATTGTTAAACTATTAAGTTTGTTTTTCAACCTTTTACTGGCAAGTAAATATGGCATTTTATTTATTTATTAAACGACTCAAACAGGCATTACTGCCTAATTACAAGAGATGTGACTGCATTAAAATGACAGCTGTCAACATCCTTTGTAAGAAACGACATTATGTATGGTTTTGAACCGTCCTATACATCCTTAAGTCATCTGAAAATAGTTGACAGTTACAATACAAATTTCTAAGCAAATCATTTATAAAACTGATAAAAAATAAAAGTCCTAGATTGGAACCTTGCAGTATATCTGATACAGCTCTAACCTTATCAGATGTTTAAGAACAAATTTAACGGAACATTGATGTGCAGATAGCTATTACTTACAAAACATTAATGAACTATTAGTAAAGCCAAATCGGTGCAATTTACACAAGAGTACATCATAATCCACTTTATCAAATGCTTTTTTAAAGTCCGTGTAAACTACATCCACCTGGAGTCCTCTCGATCGGTATTAAATTCCAACATATTTGTATTAATCGATCTGTTTGAAAGAAAGAGTTCAAATACTTTGATTGGGGCACAGCACAGATATTGTACTATAGTTTTCAATGGAACTTTTTTCTACACTTTTAAAGTTTGGAGTAATTATTGCCTCCTTCCACAAATCCGGAAGTATACATGTATATAGAGTAAAGGCTTTTGCAACCACTCAGACGATGGCTGAATTCAATGTGGGGGAATACAGCCAATCTCTGAAGACTTCTTAATTGGATTTATGTATTCACACATTTCACGGGTTTTGTTGGGTACTGCTTCATATACATTAGGAATACATTTAATAAAATAAATATTTAATAATTTTAAGATATCCTATAGACATAGCGCCTATACGAAATTCTAAAATACATTGAACGATAACCTAAACAGCAGTGTTACTCAGTTATATGACTCTAACCGTGTGTACTTCTCCAACTTTATTTATGATACATCAGTGAATCGACTTACTATTGTTAAGTGTGACACGACGAAATAGAGTCATCGTCATATGATGGCAAGGTAATGCCCACGTGTTTGAAAAGCTGCGTTTTGGTGGGAGTAAGTGCAGAGCCATCACTGATGATACTAAATAGCAACCGTTTAGTAAGAGTTAACTGTGGATTCAGCACACCACATATAAACTTAAATATTTTATTTGATGGCTTTGTAAAATCTAAGAGTATTGTTTTTTTGTACATTATGTCTATAACTAAGGAAAGTTTACTGTTCAGTAGATAAACTTGGATGTTAATTGCTTAAAATACATTTTATCCACACATATGAACCATCTAAAGTGATATTTTGTCTATTTGTGGAATAAATTAACTTTATTTCGCTAGTAGAGTAATGAAAAAAGTAATAAACCTATACTAAATCAAATTTAATTTATATAGGTACTTATTATCATTAATATTTACATTTATAGTAAAAGACATTTCGTTTTTTGTTTTATCACATTTAACTTCCTTTCCGTTAATAACAACCCTTGTAGCATTGTTGCCATTATTTTCGTAACGCATAATATCTGCCGTAGTTTGTGAATAATTTGCACAAATTACCTTCTCTCTTCTTGTAAAGAACAGCAATGGTTTCCTTTGATTTTCCTTACAATATCAAGTTTGTTAGATAACATAACTTTCTGCTACATAGGAGCTCTTCCATCCACCATGCTGTTTAATGATTGTAAGATCAGCACCTTTACTGGCCAATAAAGTTGTTGAAGTGCAGGAACACAATTACTCTCTTGCATTTTTACCAAATTCAAATAGAACTGTTTCTTAAATAATCAATAATAAACAACGTACCATAGCAACCAGTAGGTACAACAAACTCTACCACGTTTTATTGCGTACTAAGAAATATCAAGTCGGGCGAATATTTTTTATTAAATTTGAATAATTCTGATTCCACAAATGTATGTGATTATGGATAAAACGTTGTATTGCATCCGTGTTTTAATTGCATTTTATCCGCTTAAAAATATTAAACATTCTTACGTGGATAAAATGCTACTTAAGACACCTATACAATAAATGTTTATCTAAATGTTATCTAATATTAAAAATTTTAATTAGACATTGTCTTTACAGATCAAAAGAAGTGGTCCGCTTTGTTAGGAATTAATTCCATTCCATAAACCATGGTTTAAAATTCAATATTCTATTTGAGTATTGTATTTGTGACTGAAATGTTTCTAAAACGAGTTTTGAAAAACAGAATTTTTAATCGAATAATTATTATTTTATGGCACACCAGAATAGCTGCATCAGATAAAAATTATTTAATTAAACGTATAGTCTCTTTGTTTAGTGAAATCGAAATATTTTCATTTGTTCTTCCAAAGCGCCGCAGTAATTGGTTTGTGAAACGGAATGAACAATAAACGAAACGAACTTTTTCAAATTGAACAGTTTAAAATATGAGTGCGAGTTAAATGTGGATCTAGAAATAAAAAATTGTTTCATTTCACAGGTTTTCGTAGGCTAATTTGAAAGGAGAGCTTAATAATTGATGGGCATACTTCCAGTGTAATTGAACAATCAAGGTTCACCGCTGAAATAGGGCTTATTCGCTTATTCCAAATGAAATCAGGCTTACCACGGATTTCAAACTTCACAGAGGATTAATGGCCATATACTCTAGCTCTAAAGTTTACTGCATTTTCTGATGACTGTAATTTTAATACTTCAATTTTTACCTGGTACTTAATAAGGTTGCACTATATGGTTAGGTTAGGTTAGGTTAGGTTATGACTGTAATTTTAATACCTCAACTTTTACCTGGTACTTAATAAGGTTGTACTATATGGTTAGAAACTGCGACCATTTCATGAAAAACCATCATACGCAAGCCATCTTTGTGGTTTAATGTAAAATAAATTAGACTGGTTGCAGCCTTACCTAAACCTACCTAAAATTTATAGGCAACTTAGGATATTTACAAGATGTCTAGAATATAAGTTCCGTTGCTAAAAAGTTTTTTAAATCTTACCATTAAGCTCTTATGACAAATGTTTAAAGATAAGTGTTTCTATAAATTAAATGAAAACAAAACTGTGTTACAAAATTGCAAACAAAAGAAGAATTAAGGCCAAGTAGAAGTTCTAATAACATAATTTGTTTTTTTGTCTGTCTTAATAAAGTAAACAATTAAAGCTATTCTAAAAATTCTTCACATTGTAAAGCTGGCTGTATAGAGTGTTTATGAATTATCCATTCATATTGCTCTTTATACCTTAAACTCGTTTAAATATTGCGCACATTATGGCTCACGCACCAACACAGGCCTGCAAAGCCTGCTGATAAAGATCATGTCATTTAATGGACCTGCAACGACCGTCCCAGTAGGTCGTCTCGGTGATGCTCAATTTTTATGCCTGACCGCGTTAGTCTAATATACTCGCGACAAGAATTCAGACGTCTTACGTCATACGAACAAATGAACAATTCATTATATTTTCATAAAAATATTTAAGAAACTGCAACTGATAGTAATAAAACTATATACTACACTAAAAGTTTGCATCATATATTGCACTAAATTGCAATAAAACATTGTTTTTAACGCGACCAAATATCGAAAATTACGTTAACAATAAAAACAAATGTGTAACGTCAGCCGTGACGTAAGACGTCTGAATTCTTGATTCGAGTATACAGGGTTAACTATGACTAAGTACAAAAATTTTAACCACGTGCTCAGGGAGGCCTAAAAGACAATAAAAAAATTATTTCGGAATTCTGGCTCGATGTTAAAAATTGGGGCAAAACCCTCTTTTCCTACGGAAAGTCGGCGCCTATGTCATCAGTCATCGTCCAAGATGGCTTCATATGTCAACTAGGTATATGTTCTGTGCAACTAGGTACCATGCGGTCGTTTCTCACAACGTTGCCGAATGTAGAAACAACGAAAGTAAACATTTTTATTAATAATAATACCTAAGTACCTGATAGATAACAGTTAATCCGGTTAGCTAGAGTATTTTGCATTCGTTTTTCGTTCCTTCGTTCCAAACTGCCTAAACTTCATTTTCACTCATTACAGGTCCGTCAGAACTCGCCACAAAGTTAATAAAATTGCCCATTTATTTTAAGAAAATTGATTGTGAAAGAAATACTAACAGAAAACCTCGAATACACCCGTGGCAGTTTTTAATTTATAAAATTTTGTCCGATAACGGTCACTCCACTGCATTGCTCTCAACTCTAGGAAATATCTCCACGTACGTTTAAAGAAAATTGTGGAAAACTACACATGTCCCAATATATCGCAACCATCCATTATTTAATGAATAAAACGTTTAAAACTGAAACTGTCACTAAAAACGGAAAACTAAAATTACATTGTCAACGCCACCGTTCAGTCTTCGGTCCGCCTACACCGAGAACTTAATATTCTTCAGATAAATATTCTTATGGCAATCAATATAATCAATATTATCTTCTTTTATGTACGATCGTGGGTTTCTTCATTCTAGTATTGTTTTGACATTTCCTCCATGACATGGGGTTACACGCACATAGCACTTGTCAGTCGATCGATATAAACCTATACTGTGTTGTTGGTTGCATTGTGTCTAATACTCTACAAATGCCACACAGTAGTGGTCAGAAAAGTAATATTACAGAGCACTGTGAACGCCTCTGGATATTTAAAATAATAATACTACAATATTATTATATGCAAACATGGTCGATTATTGTGTGGACAATTATTTTGCTAATAAAAATTTCTTAGTAAGTAGGCATAAATATATGTTTTGTAAAATGTAGATCAGAAAGAATGTAAGAAGAAGAGGAAGAGGTGTGTCAGAGTTGAGTTGTTGTTGTAAAGATAGGAAGTGCGAAATAAAGAAAGTAGTAAAACGTTATTGGGTATTTATTTAATTACTTAACAAAGAAAATATTTCCCTAACAATTGTTAATATCGTTATTATTATTAGTTTTAGTATTTGCTTTTCGCACATTCAAATTCGTGTAATCGCGGAAATTACGGATATGGTACCTACTAATTTATCGTAAGTGCGACGAAAGTGCATATCGTGCAGCAGCAGAATATCAAAGACGTTTTCCAAATAGACAGAATATGCCAAATCCTCGTACATTTGTACGAATTGTACAACGTCCACGAATGTTGTTTTACACGTGCTGGAGTTTTAAATACGTATGTACCTAACTTGAAAATAAAAAAGAACCAATTTCATACTTTTTAAAATTCTATGAAACTTCTTTTTTACTTAGTGACATAAAAATAAAGCATTTTTAAACTACAATAGATATACCTACAGAAAAAAAGTATTTTTTATTTATGAAATGGTTGAGGGAAACCAAGACGTCCCCAGCAAGTATAACAATTTTTACAAGTTATAATGTAAACAAGTTAGAAAACAGAAAATAATTCAACTTTCTTGAAATCTCCAAATATCAGTCCTAGAAGTATCAGTAAGGTGGGTTTTACTCTCAGTGCTACGTACCATATCGGGTTTCTCATTAAATAATCTAGTATTTTGTAAATAAAACTTTCTTTAAAAGCGCCGTAAATCGTTACACGTGGCAACGCGGTGCTCTGTCACTACCTTTGACAACTTTCACTTTGGCAGAACATACCTAACATCGAAGCTGACAGGCGGCATATTCTCCTATTAATTAGTTTTTAATAAGTTTTTTAAAAAAATTTTTTTTCTCTTTATAAATAAGTTTGGAATTTTTTTGAACTGTGATACCGTTAATTCTGAAGTTTTCCTATCCCCTTTTAAAATATTTGTACTAAGTCATAGTTAACCCTGTATAAGGTATATTTCCACAAAAGTCAGGGATTGGTTTCAAACTGTTAGAAATTTTCGAAGTTGTGGATGTGTCGCTGTGTTGGGCCCCCTGGCTTATCAACAACCTCTACTTGCCTTCAAGAAACTTATTTGTGAAATACTGAAAAAAAATTGGTTGATCTCTCTCCATTTCAGGAAATAAATGATGAAATTCACAATACAGTTTTTTCTTTTTATTGATAGGGTCGAGGGTAAACCACTGACTCAAATTTTGTACACCATACTTCCCCTTTTGTTAAATAATTCCTCATACTTCCTTTTAAGTCGTTATACTTCCTCGTATATCCCTATACTTCCCCGTATTTCCCTCTACTTCCACGTACTTCCCCATACTTCCTTGTACTTCTCCACACTTCCTCTTACTTCCCCCACACTTCCTCGTACTTCCCCACACTTCCTCAAACTTCCCCATACTACTCATTCATTTCCTCAATATTATACACACATATACATTCTTTTGTGGAGACGTTTGTTTTCACAACACTTGCAAACTCGAAAAAAAGAAACATTTAAACAATAATTATTGTAAACCAAGAAAAACAAAAATAAATTTGTCATTATTTAAAACATAAAAACAATATATTTTGTTTATATTTGTTTTTTTTTATTTTTAAGCAGTTATTCCTACTGATTTGAAAAAGATTATTTCCAATCAACTTTATTGGGCCGTAAAATTTATATTTTTTATTAACTACTGCAATGTTTGCTGTTTTTGCCAATTAAAATTCATCTAAATTTTGAGGCAAAAATTGTAATTTAAGCGTCTCTATCTACTTTTACAAACAAACAACCTACAAACAAACTTGCCTATACAATATGTTTCGTCGTAGAAAACTGCATAGTACTTGTCACCATAATAATAGATTTTAGGAAAAAAACTAATTAATTAGAATAACCAATATATATATTGGTAATAATATATAGTATATTGGTAATAATTATTATTAATTATTAACAGTCTCGATATTTGTCTAAATTCATTTGTAAGAATTTATTTCCAGCGTTATCAGTGATTTAATAATAATAAGTACTAAGTATAGTCGCTTAGAGACTATAGACATATTAGACAATGTTCGGCAGTTAAAAGTATATTATTAACCATATCGGATGTTTAGTCTGTTGTCACCTGTCACAAAGGTTACACATGTGTTTTGGTACGATCGACGACTTAAAAAAAATTAGAAAATTTGCATTCAATTTTTTGACAATAAGAATGAAATAAAGTGTTATAACACGTTATGCACCGCTAAAACACGTTTCAGTTATTCTGCATCGTTTTTGATTTCATTAGCAATTCCATTCGCCGTTGTTTGTGTTTCAAATTCAATTTTGGTCAGTTGTTCATGTACCGGGGCGTTTAGGGCGCTTGTCATCTTTAATGCCGGGTCCAGACCAAGCAGACAAAAAGTGAACACGATTTTGAGACAAAAACACGACAAAATTGCGACAAAATTTTAGGTATTCAGACAAGACAAAATTGAGACAAACTGTCCACACCACAAGGACAAATGTGCAACAAAATTCAGTGGGTGTGAATCAGTTGTTAACCATGTGGTTTCCACCAGGAAGAAAATTTAAAAAATTAAGATTTATTGCTAGCCGCCAGTTGTTATATTTTTCTCTTCTCTTCATTCAATGTTGGAAAAATAAAACGCAAACGTTTTTGGATGAGTTGAAGCTTAAAAAAGCGAGAAAGTTATTCCATAAATAAATTGTTACTTCAGTTACGTGAGGATGATATTGGACTAAGTGGTGAGATTCGTTCAAGCTTTAAGAATTTTTTAATAATGCCCACCGAAGATTTCGAGAATCTGATATGCTTTGTTGGTTCTGCAGTTGCCAAAAGACTTACTAAGTACTCCACTACAATAACATAACAGAACTAAATATGTGTGATTTTTCACAGATTTATTGGTCTCCTATATTTGTCAGCGCACACCGTTCACACTGCGCCGACAACTTGTCGTAAAATATGCAAACAAACAGAGACTCTTTGATCTTTACCGACTCGAGACGGGACTTGCAACTGTCTCCGAATTTTGAAACAAAACAAAAATAAGACAAAAATGTTGCAGAAATGTATCGGATTTGTCGCCACTTTGTCGCGATACATGAATGTCTTTATCTTGTCGTTGTTTTGTCTGCTTGGTCTGGACCAGGCATAATATTTTCATGGCTTTTTGGAAATGCTTGTACCGCTCGTAAACTCTTGTTTTGCTTATATCAGACTTATCAAAAGCAACATTTAACATTTCTAAAATATTGCTGGACTTTATTCCGTTTTTGTAGTAAAATGCAAATGCAAATTCTCTGGTTCGTTCTTTAAAAAAATACCAAAACACACGTAACCTTTAAGACAAGTGACAACAGACTAAACATCCGATATGGCTAATAATACAGAGATACTTTTTAGAAATGGTTACCAACTCAACAATGAAAATATCGAGCGAATCAGACTAATACAACCCGAGATATTACGAGTACAATTACATCTGTTGACTCATCATCTGGAATAATGTTATTTCCTTCCTCGCCTGAAGAGGTACTACTATCTAAACCATGCTTGCCTTATGTAAATGACAGCGAGTTGTAGATTACAATAGGTACCACATAGATAAATACATATAAAGGCTCGACTACATTGAGCTAATTTACTAGCTACTACCCGGCAATTTCACTAGCTGCTAGTAAACATGCACGGTGTGATTACACTGTTCACTAGCTAACTAGCAAATTGCAGATAATCTGCGAGAAAAGTTGAAAGCCGGGCTACTTTACTCGCTGGCGTGTAGGGCTTGTTAGCTAGTAAACTAACCATGTGTCATCATAGTTGCTAGTGACCTAGTTATAGAGTATCCTGGCGGTTCCTGGTTTCAATGTCTACAAAATGTCGACAGAACTATTTCTCGCGGGAGTCTTTATTTTAGCTCATGGTATTATAAACGAGTTAAGAAGAAAAGCCGAAATTGGGGCAAAGAAAAGTGTGGGTAAAACCATGGATAGAAAGACATGATAACGGGTACTGCTGGTAGACGTTAAGAAATTCCACAATATTATTTGCGTTTTACTTCATTTATCAACGCTAAAAAACCCAAAAAACTGTAAATGAACAAAAAAAACAACAACAACAACGTATTGACAGTAGTAGGTTTATTCGTTAGTTAGTTTGCTACTCAGCGAGTGGAAAGTTTTGTGTGTCATTAGTAGTCATTACTATCGCACTAGATGCCTCGTCCGCTTCTAAACTCGTTGGCTAGTAGCCTAATAAACTCGCCTAATGTAATTGAGCCTTAAGACAATAATATACTACCATTCTTTCATGCTAAGCGGGATGCACACACACTCATCACAAAGTAATACTTTTTTATTCAATTATTCGTTCCTATAATAATAACTTTTATTCACCGTAGGAAACCAGTATAAAAAAATATGTACAGATGGCTATAAGTTTATGTACAGTATGTACATGTATAGGCAACTGCATTATCATCGTGCAAAATCACATTTATTTGTTACTTCCTCATATTTCATTCTGACTTCCCCATACTTCCCCTTGTACTTCCCCATACTTCCTCTGTACTTCCCCGTACTTCCTCATACTTCCTCTGTACTTCCTTTACTTCCCCCGTACTTCCTTTACTTCCCCGTACTTCCCTCGTTGTGTACACCTACTTCCCCAGTGGTTTACCCCTCGGATAGGGTGAACCAAAAACTTTGTATTTTCCTGGCTTCTTTCTCCTTCTCCCATTGTTGCTAAAAGCTGCGCGGATTACGCCACTCAACCAATCTTCCATTGGTCACAACCCCAAAAGCTGCTTCAGGTTCCACAAAAATTGACTACTTGACCAATATGTCAGCCCGCTCATTGTTAGGTTAGCTTAACGCAATAGCCTTGACACCTTCCAGAACAACACGAGAGATTCTAAAGAACAAAAATGCTCGTAAAGCTGCCTGACTGTCTGTGGATAATTGAATATGCTGATTTACACATTTCCTTCTGATATTCACTTGAACAGAGCCAGAGATAGCAAATCCTTCAACCTATAAGACCGTGGCGTGTTTCCTCATAGAGAGAAATAAATTAACTCTTGGTCGCACTCGATAGATCCCCGCTCCTGAGCTCTGGTGTGTCTTGGACCCATCCGTGAACCGCACGAACTCTTTTGAGACCTAAGCGTCAGGATTAGCAAGCCAAGCTCCCCTAGTCTGAAACTTTGTCTTAAAGTCCGTCTGAGAAGCGTAGGTAGAGAACATTTTGTCGTTGAGTGCACCAAGAACCTGATTCCCATCTAATAACTCCGTAAGGATCACAATGTGGTTCCTGCCGTATTTTTTACCTTTCCACATCTCCCACGGTTTTAACCTCCTTCGCCTCTTAATATAACTTTTGTTCTTCTGAGCTACATTCAGCTACTGCTGGAAAACTTCAAAATATCTGCCACACACAGAATCTGCACATATAGTTGCTGGCCCGTGTTAGGCAAGTGTGCGAAATCGTACCGGTTTATAGGTCTGCGCTGTGCTGGCCCGTGCTGATGCATGCATGCATAATGTGCGTATTTTAATCTATGTTAGTGTTCCTATACAAAAGTGCAGCATTTGAGGAATCTATTGGGCTAGCTTGCTCGATTTCCAAACATGACATAACTTAATAACTTACAATTCAAAACACCTTACTTCCAAGTTGGTTATTTATCGTTCACTTGATAAATTTAAAAAAGCAAATAAAACTTTAATTAGTAAACTTCTATCATCATTCGGAAAAAATTTAATATTGTCATAACTGGTATAGTTGATAGCGTTTGGCTTTCACTCAGGAGGTTCTGGGCGAATTACTGACAGCAGAAAATTTATGTTTTGTTAGTTCATTCCCGATTATTTGAAACCCGTAAATAATGACTTTGTTATTTACTAGTGAATAATGGATATTATCATTGTATAGGAAAGACATATATAATAAACGTTTTATAGGATAATCGTGGTCAAATTATATTATTTACAATACGGCAAAAAAAACTGACAGTATATCAAAAACAACACTTTGAATACCGTATAAGTTGTAAATTTTCGAAATTTGTTTCTAAAAACGTAGCAGCATTGTTACATATTTTATTTTATCTTATTTAGAAACAATTGAATATTGTTTATAGTTTGTTCATTTAGTGTGCAGTAATCTGCAATTGCTTCACATTCCGGTAATATAACGTACGGTTCATTTTATGAACATATCAATTTCAAATCGAAATTAATACATATTCTGTAATTAATTTTAAATCAACAATAATCGTTCGTAAATACATTTATTCTAGTTTTGGCAGTTTTAGTGGCAATTATTTCAATATCCTGAAATGTGCACAAATTGTATAATAATGCACCATTATTTGAGCTGTATCAGGCACGCTCAAATCCTTGCTGAAATTGAATTGAATAAAATTACATTTTGAAGAGATATTCTGTATGTTGGCATCGTCCTACAATCCACATATTTAAGATTCAGTACTATATCTTCGCTGGCCGGTGAATAATAAAATATAATTCGATCTCTGCATCGCATAACAGGAAGTTGGTGAATGAAATCCGTGTGGTCAACCAAATAGGTAATATAAAATAAGATATTTATAAACGATACGACTTCAAATCTGCAGCATTCGAGCTGAGCTCAGTTGAACATAACTGCAGTTAAAATAAGGTATTTACCAGATATTATTTTTATCTTTCAAATTCGTTAGAAGTATTAGTCTTCTAGAAATTTTTACAAAAACGAGGTAGACCATCGCTGTCGTAAAAATATAATAAACAAATAATATTTGAATAAGATATGCAAATACAGGGTAGACAACGGAACACATGTTAAAACTAACGAACAAATAAATGCGCAAATAGTATTTCTATATTGGACAATGAAATGATATGTTAACCTTAGTTAGAGCTTACTATTATATGAGATGTTCTAGTTTGAGCGTTTAAAAATTTTCCAGGTTACAGATTTGGTCAAAATGGTATCAAAATTCTAATATTTTTTGTTATTGCATAAACTTACTGATATACAGAGTAATTCAGAAATACTAGGAAAAAACAGGTACAGAATCTACATGAGAAATTATTTAATTCGAATTTTTTTGTTGTTTCGATTTTCATTTTTGGGGGTCCTACGTCTCCTTAATATTGGACTGAAATTATGTTTTGAAAATATTTTGAGAATCCCTAAGCCGACTTTAATGGGATTTGGTACGCGGTTGTAGATAGTCTATCAGAACATTATTAAGAAAGTAGTTTTGCCAAGTACCACAGAGGACGCTAGTTATGCGTAATGCCACTTGTTTCAATTTTTTTCTAAATTGTTTGACATTGTATTTCAAGCAGCGTGTCATTCTACATAAAAAAGTACTTTACAGGGTGTTCAGGAAAATGTGGGAAATCTCTGGGGTGAAAATAGAACAAGAAAAAAAAGATAACCTATAAACATTTTTTCAACAGTCCCTCTCTACAGTGATATGTGTCCCTAAAGGACGCTGCTGAAAATCATTTTTTCTCCAATAACTCTTAAAATACTCAATATAATTTAATAAATATTTAATGTTATCGACACTAGTAAGGTCCTTTTAAAATAGTGTTCTTGAAACATATTTAGCTTTTTTAGTTTACCAGGGGCGGGCTAAGCTTTACAACTTAATGCCTACGTTTTTAACACCCTATATGATAAAGACTTTAAAATAATAAATCTGGGTAGCTTCACCCTTAGACTAAAATAGGTACTCTTATTTATTGTTGATAAAATGAACCGGTAAAGCTTTTGCGGTGCCACCACTGATGATGTCGGCAGTGAAGAGTGACGAAACTTTTGGAACGATAGATTGGATCAGTTGCAGAGACTACTATGGAACATCTCAAAACACCACTGCTATTTCGGAAAATAAGTGTTTTTGTAAGATACATAAGAATATGTAATTATTAATAGGGCGTTCTGTGAGCCTGTGGCGTAATATTCCTATATTTTGTAAGGGCAGAAATTTTTTTAAAATCATTATTGTTATGTAATTTTTTCTCAGTGTATTTAATTATATTTTGTACATATTTCGTCTTTTGCATTCTTATGATTAAATTTTAACATGTACAAAGTGGTTCAAATTGATATATTTTAGACAGTTAAGGGTGGTTCTCTCATAGATCTAGACGAGGCCTGGACTCTTTTTTTTTGAGAAAATAATAATGTGGGCAACCGCATATATCTAACTCCCACCATTTTTGAAATACAGGGCGTTTTTTAGTATCACTTGGTTTTGCAAACGCCCTGTAGCTCGAAAACAGTAAGAGATAGAAAAATGTGATTATGGCCATTTTTATTTTCTGAAAAACGAGTCTAGGTACCCTTCATCAGATTTGTATACCCTTGCGTACTCTTGAAGTAAATCATAAGATGAATAGGCCGTCAAAGCAAATCTATGTTGCAGACATTACATAACCACCAATACATGATTTGAAAGGTTAAACACAGAGCTCTTAGTTATACACCACAGCACAAAATGTATTGGAGTAACAACCACGTAATTAATTCTAACAACTTACCAGTGAAATTAAAAATAAATTCTATACAAATAAATTTTATGCTATCATTTCGGATAGCCCGCACGCATCGATCAATTCTAACATACAATTAAAGCATCGCATCAACTTCTTTTTACATATTTGTCAGCTATTGAAAACAAAACAAATGCATATCTACTCTAAAGGCATGTGTACTTTTAGACATTCCCATCCTATGGCCCATTCATTACTGAACACCCTGTACAGGCGGGCTCAGAATTTCTGATAGACAAATTACTCCGAAACCAACAAGGGCAGGTTAGAGATTCCGAACTAAAAACACCTGACTGGTGGTGACGACATAAAAAAAATAAAAGAGTTAAAGAAAACATGCCTAGTTAAAATTTCTCTCTTACATGAATAATTTTGCCCTTGATAATATTGACCTCGATTTCTTAAGATTTTTTTCTGTCATGCTGAAAAATTGACCTTAGCCTTAACGCATGCCAATGTTGCGTGTTTGAACTACTTGATTGCTAAAGAGAATATATAACGAAGTAGGGAAAATATGTTTACGTAACCTGAAAACAACTGAACATAAATATAAGTTAAAGAAATTAATTTAATATACAGGGTGTGAATGATGAGCAAAAAATTCAGGGGATAATTCTAGACATTTTTCCAGAACTGATTATTAACGGAGTTACAGGGTGTTAAAGTTAAAATTTTATTTTCGATATTTGTAAGTAACTTCTTAAGAAAGCCAAATATTTACATAAAATTTATAAATCGGGGGTTTTTGCGGACGAGAAATTCAAATATGACTCCAATTTTGACTCACTCACTAGTGGAGGGCGCCACTTAGGGCACATCATGTTTCTTGATGACAGAACTTTTTTGCTGCTTAGTGTATCCATCTGACTATTGAAACAATCGATTCTTCTTCGATTTCTCACTTTTTAAATGGACAATCAATGTTTCAACACTAGTTTAAGAGTGATCGACCGATTTATATTTAAAATTGAGTTCAACAACTTGTAGAATCAGATTGTAATTAAGAGTAAAACTTAGAGTTTTAGGAAAATGCCTCTAGTCGTACATGATATTCTCAATATTACTTATAATTTTGGTAGAAATATTACTATTACTAAGCAGTTGATTTTTCTGATGATTACTAGCATATACACAAGCAAGTGCAAGGCACTTTCCTTGTTTAAACATTTATTTGCAAAACAGGCAACAGTTATTAAACTTCGATTAAATTTGCAAACAAATTACCAATATGTTGATAACATTTTTTTGCCAATGCCTATTATTATCATGAACGAATGTTTAATCGCAAGAATGTAGTTTAAAAGCTTAATTTCCTTAGAGCGATCGAACACGAATACAATATACAACGTTTAATCCACAATCACAAGCTCAAATTGAACAAGTTTAATTAAAACAAAACGACATTTTTAAACGTTAACAAAAATGTTTCTTCAAAAATTCGTGATAATAGGAGTGTCATAACGAGATTACTATGGTTACTATGGTTCAATTTTAGTAACCAAGTGAAATAAGAACTGTTTATTTCTCTAATCCATAGAGTATAGGTTTTACGGCTCTAGAGTGAATAAAATGCCAATGGTTATAGGATTATTGTAGAAAGTTTAAATATCTCAGGTGTTTCTGAACATGAACCATATGATATTGAATTGATATAATTGATATTATATTGAATTTACTAAGTACTCAGAGGCTCCTGGTCATTTTACTATTCAATTTTGAATTCACAGTATCTTTAATTTGGCAATAGTTTCTTCTGGTATTTTAGGTATTAATAATTTAGACATTTTCTTATTCATTTTGACACTGTCAGTTTACTTGGTGATGAAACGACACAACAGTAGTACAACACTGATTTAACATATTAATAACATATCATCGTTCAGAAAAGTGATGCGTATAGGGTACAAGCAATTCTATTGGGTGATAGGTTCAACCGTTGAGTGAGAAATTATAGATAGAGGCGCAACCTTATGGCAAAATGCGTATCCACTTTTGGGCCCGAGATAGTATTAGGTAATAGCAGCTCTTTGGTTCTAAGATTCGTCAATTTATCGACAACTTATTGTTCACGAACGTTTTCTTTGCTTGTTAAACCATTGAATCACACATACAGGGTGTTAAATGTTTAGATTGAATACGCATTTCGCCGTTATGGTTGCGCCTCTATCTATAATTTCTCACTCAACGGTTAAACTAAATTAGTGTCAATGTTGTACCTGTCCATCAGGATGTGATTAACTAAAACTAAACTTGCTTACATACTTACCAATTTAAACATCACTTGTTAGTGTACTTACTCAAATAACAAATCGAGCAAGTCAGTAATTTTCTTGTCTTTCTTCTATACTGGCTTAATGTAAAGCGATTTTTATAAAAGTTTGAACTGATTGTCTACGTAGCAATAGCAATATTTCTGCTTACAGTACTCTACTTCATACAAGAGGATTTATTAACATCAGTTGTGGCAGAATTTTAAACAATTTGTATGAATTATTGTTTTATATGTTTGTAAACTTAACTAGGATAAATAAAAATATTATTATTATTCATTTAAGAAAACCGATCAGTTATATAGTAAAATAACCAATATCAACGTTAACGAAATAGATACCTGTATGCATTTCTTTATAAGTTAGCTGCGATGAAAATATTAACTGTAATTGGTTTTGAAATTTATGGCGAAGCTACGAGGATGAACAGAGATTTATTGGATTATAAATTAGTTAAAGAACTCCTTAAATATTTTATTACCTGAACATCAATTAAACAGCACTTATTTAAAGATTTAATGAGAATTTCATTTAGCTGGAAGTTTTAATAAACGAAAACTTTTATAGCTACTCTAATGGAATTTATATTTAGTTTCCCAGGAGGAACTCTGGTTGGTTTCCTGATGACACAGATTTAGTGCTTTGCTAGACGGTAACACATTTTATTACAATTACTGATTCACGGCCTGACTAGATTTTTAAGGTAGCTATTACTTGAATTCAAGTTAAGTTCAAGTCAAATATTACCTAGTAGTGACAGTTAACTAATTAGGTAACTACCTTATTTCAAGTTACATGTTGAAATTAGCATTATATCTTCATAATAAATTGTAGTAAATACATAAAACTTGGTAGAGGCGAGTTTTCTAGCACAAGAAATTGAAATAAGACCTAGAATTTGCTGTCGTTTGTAGAGGGTGCCACCTACAGTACTCCGGATGCATTTAAATTGTCATTATTTATTACTTCCAAACAGGCTTCAATGCCTAATTATAAAAAGTAACAAGAAACAAAAAATATAATAATTATACACTACAGCATGAAGAATACAGCAGAAGCATTCACTTTATCAAAAGTATGATAAATAAACATCAGGTTAGCACCTAGTACACATACAATGTATTTATAAATTGTCAACTGAATATATATTTTTGACAGATTTTAAAAATAAACCAGAAGGCCTACGCTATTTTTACTAGAAACCAGGTTATTTAATCGGAATACTTGCAAAAGAGGTGGAAACTGGGTTATCTTACGAATTGGAGTATAGAGGTATTAAAACACAACAGGGATAACAAATAAGAGTCATCAGTTGTTTTATAATGTGTATCCAAACAGGAGCATTGCAATAAATGAATACTTCGAGTTAAGTTGAAATCTGGGGGTCTGTTATATTTTTTAAAATAGAGAAATCTTAGAAACTTTTTCTGAACTTTTTCTACGTTTACTGTATATGGTTGTGAATGCCATAGCAGCGAAGCTTATTCAAGTTTCCATTCTCTTAGTACAAAACTTAACGCTTTATACATTGAGGCAGTTATGTTTTCAATGTGCAAAATGTATGAAAGTTTGGAATCAGTAGTTACACCTAAATCCTTGACATAATATTTTCTGCTTAACTCAATATTGTTCATTTTATACGGATATTATATGTTTATGATGAGTAAAAGTTATATTATAGCATTTCTGAATATTTAAGTCAAGTTTGGTGACATAACTCCATTCAAGTGTCACATTAATATTACTTTGGAGAGATACGATCATCCGAACGTTCGATACGATTGTAAAATTTCAGGTTATCTGCAAGCATCAAACAATTTGAATTTTGTATTATATTTAATTAGTTAGATCCCAAGTTAGATCCTTGAGGAATGCCTGAGTTTGATCAATACTCATCAGAAGAAAACACAGTACTTCATAATAAACTTACGCTCTTGAAGATATGTTACTATTAATGCATTCACAGAATCTGCAAAACCAGTGTATATCGCATCCACTTCCCCACTGGAAAGCCTTCAAAATGTAATTGGCAAAAGTTAGCAAATTAGTGGAAATTGATCGTTTTGAAATAAATTCATGCTGTCTTGGGCCAATGATATTACTAAAATGATTCCATATCAAAGAATACAGTATTTGTTCAAAAACTTTAGCAGGACCAGGAAGAACTACAATAGGTTTATAGTTTTCAATATTTGATTTATAACCTGACTTATATACTGAACTGACTATTGAAGATTTCAACAGTTTAGGAAATTTGTTATGTTTTAAAATTAAATTATATATAAATAAAATGTTTGGTATCAGAAAACATACATATGACTTCATTGATAGGAACTGTAGGAGATTTGATATATATTAGCTTAAAATACCTTTCTAATACAAAAAAAAAATGTTACAAAAGCTAATAATAAAGAATATATGGGTAGATATTGTGGGTGTAATTCAACGCTGGTTGGGGCTTTTGTCCACAGAGTAGTTAGTTTCACACAATATTGTTAATACCTAAAAATATATAAAAAACGTTTACATAAAGGGTAAAATTTTGTTATTAATTCAGTAGGTCGTTATGATGTTTAAATTCATTGACAGATTAATCAATTTGACATTGTCAACATTTAATTTGAAATAATTTTAATTTATTGGTACAATAATTTTTATAGTTAGATATTTGACTCAACTTAAAGGAGGCCACCTGATGAAGCAATCCTAAATATGCAGAAATAGGTCAGATCTCATCTATTGTGGTTGAATTTTCGGGTTCCCACATTTTCAAGAGGGAACTTAGATATTTAAAGACTGTTTTCATAAAACCAAGTCAGTAAATTTAGCTACATTAATTTTTTTAGATAATTATTGATTAGAGCTTTGTCTGTGGAATTGCTCATTAGCATACCTAGATGTTTGGTATCAGAGAGCATACACATGACTTCATTGATAGGAATTGTAGGAGATTTGATAAATATTATCTTAAAATACCTTTCTAATACAGTAAAAAAAAGTTTTAAGAGTTTAGAAAATAATATGAAATCTGAACATATTTTGTAAATCAAATCAAGTAGTAATAATAAAATAGTAGTGTCTAAAACATTTTTGGTAACAATTAATAGAGGAGCTCGCATAAAGTGACTTTTTAGTTTTATACATCTAACATAAAATCAAAAATTATATTGTATAAATTATTCATAAAATAAGGGTTCTGTCTTACAAACGAAAACAAATGCAAAGACAATTTATTATAATGCATTTTTCATGTTCAAGACAATCTAAGAAAGAAATATTTCCTACCTTTGTACTTGACACAAAGAAAAATCTTGAAAGTTGAAACTGTTTTCGGAGTCCATTGTGATTTGTGGAAAGAGCGTTAGAACTTCAAATGTGTGAGGGGTGATAATTTCGGTGCCAGCGGTTGTAATAAAATTTATCATCTTAATTTAGCAAAACAACAAAAACTTACAAATAATGGTGACATTGGTTTCCTCTAAAATTTAAAGTTAGTGTGTGCAACATATCTATAAGAAATACAAGTACTTATTGGTTCTAATGTTATATTAATATCTTTTTCATAAAATTCTAATATATTAATCAAAATTTCAACCACCTAATCGAGCATGAAGTCAAAATTTTATATGATGTCGTCTTATGGTCCTAGGTCAAATATAACGATATTGTAACGTACTAAAATCAAATTTTGCGTAAAACGTAAAGAATACTTTAAAGACAATTTTAAATAACTACAACCATCTTGTACAAATTTACTGGTTTTATCGATTTAAAAACTGACATTTGTAAAAGGGAGGTTCTCATTAGTCGATTTCATTGATCAATATCATTGAATCTATACAATTGAAATAAAATAAATTAATGAGAACACGTGACATATCCTGAACAAATTTTTATATTCAATGGCATGGACCAAACGTGGTGTCAACTGCAAGCAATAACATTGAAAAGTGAGTAAAATTTCCAATATGAATGTGACCTGTAGAATGTTAGGAAGAGAATTATGACTATTTAAGGACTTTGTCTTCAGTTAAGGTATGCTCATTTTATTCTGCATTTGTTCACCGAAAACCACAATCACGAATTCAGAACGCTGACCCTCAGCAGAAGAGCTAATAATCATGTTAGTATGGATATCTTCTTGGATGCAGTAAGACATACAAGCTCTTCACTCAAATAATAATACAGTTACAAGATTTAAAAGCGAATGCAATATAAAAATTACCCATCTCTTTTCAATTTAATATTAATTAAAAAGTTGAAAACTGAAAGAAGTGAACTTTTCTCAACTCAAACATTGTAATATTTTTTTGTGGAGAATGATTCGAATATGTCCTTGTATAGCCGTGGCGTCTATTAACATTGCATTGCAAAAATTGCATTTTTTATCATAAACAAAAGAATGTATTCTTCAAATTTAGTAATTACTAAATTAATTGATTAATCGGAAAACTGCATATTTATTTAAACTCTGACATTACTAAGGTCGTCATATTTTTTGTTAAATGATGATAACATTTCTATTGTCTTTAGGTATCAAAATATATAAAAATAAATCATATTGTCTCGGAATTTGCCCCACTCACACCCAAATCGACGACTGTGATATCATGAAATGCGAAATTGCCCCGATCGCCTCTATGCGATTCTGGTAAACAAACAAATAAAGCCGGGATATCGGGGCGCAACTGGAGAACTGAAGAATAGACGAGAAGCGTTCAAGTCGTTCGGGAAATGGATCTAGAGATGGTAGAATGTACCTGGAATATTCGTTGGCACTATAAAAGAAGAATAAACGGCCGAGTTAGTTAGTCTTGTATTACAGTCTTAAATTGGAGTGTTTAGAGCGATTTAGATTGCGATTAAAAGTGAAATAGTGTTTAGTTGAGTTGTAATTAGTATTCTGTAGTATATAAAGTAGTTAATAAAGATAAGTGATTAATCAACGGATTGTTTTTCTGGCAGTAGAAAAAAATCGGTTTGGGAAATCCGTGACAGTATAAAAGAAAAATGGACGCAAAAATTACATTTTTGAGATGTTTATTCATTGAAAGAAGTCACTCGGTAGGTTACGATACTTATTAACGTAATGCTAAACTATAATGCTGATATTGAATAATTTTATATATTTTTTGGAAGAAAAATGAGGTAGAGAACATGAAACACCGTGAATTGTACCTTCACTGGTACACCGTGAAAACTACTTAACAATTTATATCCATTCAACTGTCTGCCTTACACAAATTTCTCAATGTGTAGTTGACGTATAAAGATCAGGAGATTTTATGATAACACATAATAGGTGAACATATGCTTTTTTTCTTATTCTATCTAATTAATTTGACAGTCTATACACTGTTGTACACCCTGGAGAAAGCTGGTGTAACGGACAGCAAAAAAAATATTGTTTATAACTCACTCGATCTTTTATAGGCTGCCTCTAAAAAAAAAAACCAGTAATGAATTCACTGAAAATTGCGTATAAAAACAGCGCCCTTTTATATTGGAAAAATTTGTTTTTAAAGTATATTTAGTAAAAATTAAATACTTTCGTATAACACATCACCGCAGTTTGACTTAAACTTAACTTAAAACTTAACTTAAAATGTAAAATGATTTTAATACTGATATTTAAAATATCCACTTCTTTAAATTTTCTACACAATTCTAAAGACTAGGTAATATTTCCATACAAAAATAATTACATATTTTGATACAAAATAACACAATCCTGTGTTAATCGAGCTGGTTACGCACGATTATGTATATTTTTAAACATTTATATATATAACAGTGTGTTAAAGATTTATCACAATCTACTGTGTTAATACAACTAATGTTATGTGTAACTTTTACGCATATCAGTGAAGACTGTACATATTAATATATTAATTATTATTGTACGACAACGATTATATTCTCATCATATACAGGGTGTCCGGAATATAAGTGTCGTAATTTTAAGGGTTTATATATCTGACTAAAAGCAATACACAACTCTTATGAAAAAATGTTTAAAACGAATAGTTTATCTTCAAATATATTTCAAAAATAAAAATACAACTGCAATAATATGCAAAACTATGTTACGAAATTACAAACTAAGGTAAAATTAAGGTTAAGTAAAAGCGTCTGTAACATAATCTGTTCATGAATTGATTTTTGGGTCAGTATTAATGAAGTAAACAATTGAAGTTTCCGAGAAACTCGTTAAAACTGAAACGTATTGTAACTTTCGACAGCGTTGCAGTGTCAGACTGCTGGTGATAACCTAAAAGTAATATTAATAATAATAATAATAATAATAAATGGTCTTTATTCATTGCCAGTAAAGCGTACAATGAAAGGGCGAAGTATCAGCCGAGGCTGCTTTTCAACTTAACCTAATTTTACATCATTAATAGAAATACAAATAGATTAATATTTAAACTATTACAATAATGATATAAAAAAAATAAGACTTAACTATTAACACTAATGAACCTTAGAGATATCTGAGCAAATTTCCTGAGAAAAATAATAATATAATTAGCCTGTATAACATACAACAAATTCTTTTATTTTCTTTTTTAAATTATAAATAGAATAATGTCTAAAATGTGGTGGCAATTTATTGTATCCCTTACTAGACATGTAAGAGAAACTTCGTTTCATGGTGGCAGTAGAGTGTTTTGGAATAAGTAAAAGTGTTTCTTTCTAGTGTAGGTATTATTAGAGTGGAGAGGTGTAAGCTTATTAAATAAATATTGTGGTGCACGCGTGACTAAAACTTTATGTACCAGACAGAGACTGTGGATAGTACGCATTTTATCAAGTTTTATCCACTGGACTTCAGCGAATTTGTGACTAACATGATCGAATTTACGCAGTCCTGTAGCAAATCGGAGGCATGCATTTTGCAGTAATTGTAATCTATTGACGTCACGCTCCAATAATGCAGGACCATAAACGCAGTCAGCATATGACAGCTTTGAAAATATAAGCGCCTCGCAAAGTTGCAGCCTTATTTTAGCGTCTAATATGTGTCTTTGAGAAAAAAGTTTTTTAAGGATGTTATAGCCTGTTTTCGAAAGATAATTAACATGTTTAACAAATCTCAGATCAGAGTCTATCCATACACCTAAATTTTTACAGTAATCAACTATTATTCTGTGCTGTGAAAAGAGCTCTACGAAAACCGTTCACAGTAAGTACCTCTGTTTAGGTGTACCTGTTTGTAATTATTGTGGTATACATAATGTCGCGGATTTCCCAATCCGTCTTTTCTCTTACTTCCAGAAAAACAATCCGTTAATAAATTACTTCTTTATTAACTACTGAACACTACTAATTACAGGTCAACTAAACACTTATTTAATTAATCGCTATCTAAATCACTTTGATATCTCCAACTAAACGCTTCACTTAAACACTGTAATACAAGACTTATACAAGACTAACTAACTCGGCCGTTTATTCTTCTTTTATAGACCCAACGAATATTCCAGATATATTCCAGTATCTCTAGATCCATTTTCTCGTACGACGCTTCTCGTCGTTTACACGATTTTCTAGTAACGCCTCGATTCACGCATGTTGTTTGTTTACCAGAATGGCGTAGGGGCGATCAGGGCAATCTTAGGCAATTCGCGGTGCCACAGTCGTCGGTTTGGGAGTGAGTGGGGCAAATTCCGTGACACTGCCCCCTCCTTAGGACCGATCGTCCCGATCGGATACACCTCTATACGGGGACAGACGCTCCAGATGGACGACCTTCATCTTACTCCTGGGAGTCCTCTGTATCCGGTATACGACATCATTGATTCTTTTAATGACGGTGTAGGGGCCCTCCCAACGGTTTTGTAGTTTAGGCGATTTTCCTTTTTTCCGCGTGGGGTTGTACAGCCACACCAGGTCACCTTGTTGGAATCCGACTGTATTGGCCCGGACGTCGTATCGAGTCTTCATGCGATCGCTCTCTAGTCGCATTCGAGATCTGACTTGATCGTGTACGGCTGCTAGTCTTCGTTCTAGCTCATGGGTGTAAGTGTCTGGCTCTGTGGGCTGTTCCGCAGGACGACCAAATACCAAATCTGCGGGAAGGCGAAGCTCTTTTCCAAAGATGATCTTTGTCTTCCCAGTCGTTTCATGGACAGCTGAGCGGTAAGCTAACAGGAAGAGTGGAATGAGCTTGTCCCAGTCTGTCTGGTTTTCGTTCACAAACATCCTCAGATTGGTTTCTAGTGTGGCATTGAAGCGTTCCACCATACCATCTGACTGGGGATGCAGTGGGGTGGTCCTGGTTTTCCGGATTCCCATAAGCTCGCAGACCTTTCGGAACACACCTGATTCGAAATTTCTGCCCTGATCTGAATGCAGTTCCATGGGCACACCAAATCTGCAGAACAGGTTGTTGACTAGGGCTTCTGCTACGGTCGTGGTATCTTGATTGGGAAGAGGGTATACTTCCGGCCATTTGCTGAAGTAGTCCATGGCTACTAGCAGATATCGGTTCCCACTTTGGGTTTTCGGAAATGGGCCAGCGATATCAATGGCAATTCTCTCGAACGGTGCTCCTACGATGTACTGGCGCATTTTGCCTCTGGAACGGGTCTTCGGTCCCTTGCTGGCTGCACATATGTCACATTTTCGGCACCAATCTTCTACATCCGTCCTACAACTCAACCAGTAGAAACGCTCCCTAATCTTCTGTAGAGTCTTATTGATACCGAAGTGTCCACCACAAGTACCTCCATGTACTTCCTGCAGCAATTCCTAGACACGGGACCTCGGGAGTAGTACTTGTTTCTTGACCTAACTTCCGTCATTGTTATCCCATGCTCTTTTTATGAAACAGGCTTCCAACACCAAGGAATGCCAGTGAGCCCAATAGCTCTTTAATGTTGGGCTTTTACTACTGACTTCAGCCCATGAGGGTCGGTTGTTGGCTTCTTTCCAGTCTATTTCTTGTTTTTGTGCTAACATTTTCTCTTCTACTTGTGTTTCTACCTTATGTGACTGCTCCTCTAGTAGTTTTCTTCTAGTTGTGTCACTTTATATGACTGCTCCTCAAGTTTTTCTTCTAGTGTATTCTCCAATTTCTCTAACTTTGTCTGCATTTCTTTCGTCTGATCCCTCATTTCCTGTTGTATTGCCTGTATCTGATCTTTCATTTTATACCCTTGCTCTTCTAATTTCTCTTGCATTGTCCGTCCCTGTTCTTCTAATTTCTTTTCCAATTTCTCCTGCATCGTTTGGGACTGATCTTCGATTTTGTGCCCTTGTTCTTCAAATTTATTTTGCATTGCCTGTCCCTGTTCTTCTAATTTATCTTGCATCGTCCGTCCCTGTTCTTCTAATTTCTCTTGCATCGTCTTCGCCTGGTCTTCCATTTTATGTCCCTGCTCTTCTAATTTATTTTGCATTGTCTGCATCATTTCTAATAGTTTTGCCAGTTGTGCATCCATATTGACTTGACTTCTAGTTACAGGCATTCACTCTATTTGGAAAGTTCTAGGATGTCCAGGAATGTGTTTGTAAATGTCACCGTTGACTTCCTTACAATGATACGAGTGCACTGATATGCCACACTTGGGTCTTTGTCTCACTTCGGTAGAAAGTTCTAGAATGTTCGAGAATGTCCTTCGCGAATAACACCGTTCACTTCCTTAAGTCACGACGAATGCGGTGATATATCACACTTGGGTCTTTATTCCACCCACGCACAGGGTTCCAGAAAGTTCTTCCAACTTCCACTTAAACCCACTCACGCACAGGGTTCCAGAAAGCTCCTCAAACTTCCAGTTAAATCCCACTTTGTGGACAGGGTTCCAGAAAGCTCTTGAAACTTCCAGTTAAATCCACTTCCGACACCAAATTGTCGCGGATTTCCCAATCCGTCTTTTCTCTTACTTCCAGAAAAACAATCCGTTAATAAATTACTTCTTTATTAACTACTGAACACTACTAATTACAGGTCAACTAAACACTTATTTAATTAATCGCTATCTAAATCACTTTGATATCTCCAACTAAACACTTCACTTAAACACTGTAATACAAGACTTATACAAGACTAACTAACTCGGCCGTTTATTCTTCTTTTATAGACCCAACGAATATTCCAGGTATATTCCAGTATCTCTAGATCCATTTTCTCGTACGACTGGAACGCTTCTCGTCGTTTCCACGATTTTCTATTAACGCCTCGATTCACGCATGTTGTTTGTTTACCAGAATGGCGTAGGGGCGTTCTGGGCAATCTTAGGCAATTCGCGGTTCCACAGTCGTCGGTTTGGGAATGAGTGGGGCAAATTCCGTGACAATAACAATTCTGAGATAGTATGTGAGCGACGTTGTCACATATTCAAGACCTTTTTGCTGTCACAATTCTGTTATCGTTGGTCAGAGAAAAAAAAGTTAAGTCAAATATGTTTTGTTTAGTATATCTTATCATATGGCAAAATTAAGGACACTCTGCATTTTAGAAAATTGGTAGCAGTAGTACTAGTACACATTCTAATAAGATAAAAACAATTAACATTTTAGTAAATCATAAACAACACATATTAAACAAAATAATTTTTACAGCATTTTAAATAAAATTCTACAATAATATCATAATAAAATCCTTTCTGACGACGTAGCATGACAGTAAATATCAGGCTGTCTAGATATGCGTATCATCAACACACTTTATGCTTCTGTGCACTTAAACATAAACAATATCAAAAGTCGGCAGACGATAAAAAGGTATAAAACGATTTTTTCCATCACTCTACCATAAATATATTTTTTATTATTTGTATGCGGGGCCGCTTTTATAGATCTCAGATTACTTACATATCACATAACTCAACACAATACAAACAAGCAAACCTTTATGTTTGATTTTCGTTTTCGTTTAAAGGGCACAATAAAAAAACATTTTTGATAAGAAATTGAATCATCATTTTCTCCTTCAGTTGGCAGCCTGCACAGTAATCTTATTTCCTGACGTAGTTTCAGGCGCATCCCAAGGAAATGATTAAGACTTGAAAGGAAAATTTTTGATATACGATTTTATGTACTTAAAATTTTGATTTATAATGCATTAAGGCACGGTTTACTTCCACTTCTAGTAAAACCCTCATTTATTACAGGATATTTACAGTTTCCACTCTGTGTACAAGGAAGTTTTCATTTTTAATTTAATGAAAATCTTTTATCAAATGACTAAAAATTAATTTGTAATAGGATTCTCTGTAAATATTTGATAAAGGTTTAGGTTCCGTTTTCTAAGAAATTTGTAGCAAAACATTGAAAAACAAGGTAGGTATACATTATCTTCTAATTAATTATGATAACAGGAATAAAACGAAAAACTGTTTTATAACAATAATAGCTTTGTTTGCACTACACTAAAATCAGTTTCCAATCGTCAGTTGTATGTTATGCTAAAACAATGAAATTTCAACCTAAAAGGACAATACAATCCACTTGCAATACAATAAATACAATAAATACAATCCACTTGCGTCTGACGGTTGGAAACCGTTTCCAACTGTAGTGCCAACAGGGCCATTATTTTATAAAATACATATATGTAGCCATAATAGGGTTTTTCTACGTTCATGCAAAAAACAAATCTTTATTGAACTATATTTAGTGGCACTAGTGCAATAAAATGTTTATTGCATTCATCTGTCATTCTACTACAGGGTTTTGTCATCATGACAAACATAAACGTTCAAATTGACGTCACATTTTCTTAGACTTAGTGTCATCTAAATATCATTTTTTGGTTTTTGCATAAACGTAGACAAAGTATTGTATGCAACTCGTACAAAAAGTGATTATTGCATTCGACGTGTTTGACGTCGCGTGCAATAAACACTTACTTTTTGTACTTGTTGCATAAATAACTATTTTGTTTCAAATTCAGTCTGACAGACAGTTTTTTTCACCTTCAATTACAGGACTATAGATTTCATATAACTTTTTCATTACGATCCATGATGACATCCAGTTAGTTTCTGCATGTTTATTTCTTTAAAAAAAGATTTAATTATACTAAGAGAAGAATGTAAACAGTAAATTTTTACGCGGTGTAGAACTAACTACATCTATCGGCCATTCGCTACTCCATGCCGGACTGAAAATGTCACAGACACGAAGCGTTCTACATGCAGTAGACCCCATTGAAAGCTGTCGACCTTTATCGCGATCGGCGAGAAACGATATTTTGCAAACACGGAATTCCAGGAAACAACTACTCTGCGGGCAAATGCCCCGACCAGCATTGAATTACACCTGGAAAACCTATAGCAACAGCTAGGGTCATTCGTCAGAAGCCCACCAGACATATACCGGTTTCGAGCTTATTAGCTCTCATCAGTATGCCATAGGTAAGGTATCCGACGAATAATCCTAGCTGTTTAGTCTGTCTAACCCGACAGAAGGGACCATGAGTACGCGGTGTAGAACTAACTACATCTATCGGCCATTCGCTACTTCATGCCGGACTGAAAATGTCACAAACACGAAGCGTTCTACATGCAGTAGACACCATTGAAAGCTGTCGACCTTTATCGCGATCGGCGAGAAACGATATTTTGCAAACACGGAATTCCAGGAAACAACTACACTGCGGGCTAATGCCCCGACCAGCATTGAATTACACCTGGAAAACCTATAGCAACAGCTAGGGTATTGAAATTTTGTTAGAGTGAATATTGAAAGTCAAATGTTTACTAAAATCAAATCCAGTATTCCATTTACCTAAAAATAAAATGATAAAACATTCAATGCTTCCATCTTTTCATCGTAATTTCTTTTACAAACTTTCTTTGTTTTAAATAGTATAGCATTACAGAGAAAATTTAAAAGTAATATGCTTACTTTGCATTCAGAATTTCAGAATCGATGTTACCGTATCGTGAATTATTTAATAAAGCAGTATCCTTTCCGAAATTGCAATGGGCTTGTTCAGTAATTAATCAATTATTTGTTTTTATATATGAAGTAAAATATAGAGTAATATATTTAAATAACAGTAACAAAATAAAAATTAATTTTGTTATCTATAGCTTCATTTTATAAATCCTAACATAAAGGGCACGAAATAGATTAAATATTTAATGTTAATAACTTATGTATCTTATTCTCTGCATTTCTGTAATATATTCCTAGCCTTTATCTTTATTAAAGTACCTAGTTCGTATTCATGGACATATCAACTTCCGATAGATTGTCAGTATTAGCTGACTACGATCAATTCTAATTGAAGATATTACTAAAATAATTACAACACAGCAGCGAAACAACACAGCACACTTTAATCTGATCGAGTATTAGCATGTTAGCGGTCTCCTAATTTAGAGTTGCGTGTAGTGACGTCACAAGCGGACACACCGTTCTTGAGACTAGCACCAATTTCAGACTCTTATATCTCGAAAACGCAAAAAGTAAATCATATGAAATTTTAAGGGCGTATCGTGTACTATACAAAAATACATAAAAACCATATAAAAGAAATTTATATGAAATTATGAAGCCTATTAAAACATTTTCTGTCAATGGTCAAGACAAACGATATCTTGTGTAGAAAACTGCATGTTCGAGTGTAATTCTTGAGATCTTCGAAAATATAAGAGATACGAAAACGTTCAAATTGTGGTGCTATTTGGGAATCCATCCAATGCCGTTTAAAAATTTATATAATGTATTCTGGTTTCTATTTGTTCCTGACTTCAGTTGAAGAGATTTTTTTTAAACTTGATTTACTCTCCTATTGCTTCTTTCTCTAATCTACAAAACGACGTTGCCAGTTTCTACACTCGACGTTTCGATTCTTCAAGTACATCATCAATTTCATTTTTTAAATACGAACTTTTTTCTTTCACTTCGTCTTTTTAAAACTAGACATGTATGAAATTTGCCACGTTATTAGATGTTGTGACGTAGAATTGCAAATCAAATAAAATTTAGAAAACAATACAATTGCCTTTTTTGTTAGTTTTTAACAATATAGGTGTTTCCGCTTTTGTAATTATTTGGCGAAAAATGTTGAATATATGTCAGGTATTTGTACTGAAAAAACACTATCCACCAATTGTACGCATTGAATACTAATTTTGAAAATTGTTATTTTATAAACTATATTGTATTAAAATTTTTACTCTTTGTATGTAAACATAATAATTAATAACTAGGTATGTACGCATGAGTAAAATTCTTCGACTTTTCCAAAATGGTGTAGACAATTTAACAATAAAATTTTTTAGTAACATGCTAAAATATTATTTACCATTTTGAATATTATTTACCATTTTGGACAACTTATTGTCACGCTTAATTCAATTTATGGGTTTGGATAAAACGACATTTTTTAATTTATAACATAACAATAACAAGTTATTAATGGTTTCAATCGTTTTTCTAAAGACGTTAATCGTTTTATTGTGCAAATTTAAATGAGAACCATGAGAACGGGAAACTGAATAATTTTTCTTTAATAACAATTTATTTTTTTCTACGCTGTTCTGTTATTAGATCTTCAGTTAAAATTTAACGGAATGGAAAATTAAAAACATAACAATACCAATTACAAAACATAATTAAATTAAATGAAACAGTTTTTATACACGTTTCTCTTCGAACAGTTTTTAATGTATCCACATCTTAATTTGATACGCAGAAATGTTGAGAAAAACACAATTCACTGTTGTGATTTAGGTCTGCCACTGAATACGAAAATTAAAAATTTTAAATCTAATTTTGTAAACATGAAGTGGGCAAACAAGAATTACTCTAGATTACAAAATTTAATTATAACTTTCATTTTATCAGGTCGACCAATTTCCTGGGCGATGTTGGCACCCTCAATAACCCCGAAAAGAAGCAACGATGGTCCTAATAATCCTGGACTAAGGCTATATAAATTTGATAAACATACAGGCCAGGTAAGTTATAACAATTAGGTTATGTTGTTTCTTTAATATTATGTTCACATTTTCGCATATCCAGCAATTATATTACATTTACAATCAAGGCTTACGTTAAGGGCGATAACAGGCAAAACGGTTTGTGACGTCTCGGCAACCGGCTATAATTGTTTTCTATTTTCTCACTTAATTTGTTTGCTTTTCAATAATAGAAAAATTAGAAATTTTAAATTTCATACTGAATGAGGATATTCTAAAGTTCCAGAGATGTTAGGTTGATGCATATGTTTTATTATTAAGGACAGAATTTTGTATTGAATTTAAAATTTATTTCTTTTAAATAAACAAAGTACATGAATTAACAAAAAATTCCGGTTTACTTTATGACTTACCTAACAATTTCTAACCATGCATACACTTTTAAATTAGAGGTTTATTCATAGACAAAAGGAAACTGTAATGAAAGGCTCAGAAAAAAATGAGATAACACCTGTCAAAAGGTAAAAAGGTAAAGGTAATCAAGCTTACTGGTAATTAGGCCATATTTGGCCCTTTTTACCTACTAACTTATACTACCCTCCACCTTTACAATCACAAACATCCATGGGTAGGACAGAAAAATTCCTGCCCCGTGTTGGATTCGAACCAACTTCCGGCCGCTCGTGCTTGCCCTGGCAGCGACTGCTCGTCACCGCCTTGACCGCTCGGCTACCGTCAGCCCTAAAACCTGTCAAAGTCATAACGTACCATATGTATTCTTTTCTACAAAAACATTCAACGTTGTCTCCATTCACTTCAGATTAAAGCAAGCTTGAGTCCTCCGAATCGAAAAACTCGTTTATACGAGTAAATAGGCGAGTTGCTGGAGCAAGTAGCTAGTTTCTGAATACTAGAGTCGTGTTAACATGGTTTCCAGTGATTAGTAGAGTACTAGCACCAGTAATGATGCCAGTCAAGTAAGTAGAGAGCAGTTCAACTTACTTACCCATTAGCTTACCTCCACCACGGAATTATCGAATGAAATGTGTCAAAGCCAGTCTACTATTCTGCTGCTATCTTGTGAATGCATGTTTTCCATGTGTTGAGTGTCTCCATTTATGTATTTGAACAGTTTTAAGTACTCATTTTTAGATCTTTAATATGTCAAAGTATATGTACAGAGAACATAAATGCCTCTGGAAGATGAATAGCTCAAGTTAAGACACAGTCAGCTTTATTAGAAATTATAGACGAAGTGGTTATAGTAGATTTATAAGTGGCATTCGATTCCATCCATTTTTACACATCATAGTTTATTTTAAAACTGATTTTCTAACACGAAACACTTCCACATGTGTGAATAGTCACTGGCAAAGCTGCTGGCGTGTAATATTTTCCGTAAGCGACTTGTTCCAGTAACTGTGTCTACTAAACCAATGTAAATGAGTCTTTAGTCCTTCCTCCTGTATCGTGCTGATCGGTTCACGCAATTCCTCGATATTTTGTACTTCGGCACGATAAATTTCGTTTTCTAAATATCTCTATCCCATCTTGGACGCAAATCTTCATTAGCACGTCCAAATAGAACAACTGCGATAAATATTCGTGATGTGGCACATACTATTGGGAAATCGGTGGGCGTACAAATAGGAAAAGCATCTTGCATCTTGCATCTCCATAAGCCAAACAATGTCCATTAGTCCCCGTTACTATAAACATATGCCATTTTTATTGAAAAATAATAAGTAAAATATCACAACTGAAAAGATATTAATTGACACAAACTGACTTTTAGTCATTCAACCCAGAATATATAAAAAAACTGGTGCTCTAATCACAATATTATATCAGGCTATTAAAAAACGATCTTTGGGTCTCCCTTTTGCCACATTTTTTAATGTTGTGTTAACTCTAGTACGATATATAAGATAGCAAAGTCTAATTTATTGTTTACAGTTTTTTTTACATTTTTTTTCTTAGTACGCGAGTTGTAATACGTAGCATATGTTGTGGTCACTGGATACTTGACCTGAGCGATCATAACACCAAGCAACCTGCAGGTACCTTTGGAAGATCCCGACCTCTATCACCATCTGCGATAACAGTATTAGAAAGCGTAATTTCAGGAAACAACTACTAGTTTGCTACTGACGTTTGTTGTATGTTTTTCAGGTGTAATTTAATGCTGGTCGGAGCATTAGATTGCAAAAGTATGTTTAGTGTTTCCTGAAATTCTGTTTTGAAATTTTTGTCTTGTTTTCTGTTGGACTTTTGTGCAGCTTAAGGTGGACCTGCTAACAGACCTCCTGAACTTTTATGATGTTAGAAATGAAAGGCATTATCACATTTCAAAGTCATTTCTGTTTTTATTTCTCATCAACCGTGGTGTCGAGATGGCGAAATTGTTGCCCATATACCGCAGCAGTGGTTATATTAATTTTAAACAATTCAAGGTAGTTGAGATCTTTTGTGAAGCAGAGTGTGAAGTGAGATTTCAACAATCCTTCTAATATTTTTAAGAGCTATAGTGTACATGGTGATGTTTAACCTATATCCATAAATTTGGAAAATTATAGCTGAGGACAAATAGTGACGAACAGTCTGGAACAAAATGTAGTAAAATATTTTTAGTTTCGGAAATTTACAAAAATTCTTGAGGTAAAATTGCCAGTGAAGAGATTTTAAATGCTGTTGAAGAGCGGTCTGGCATAACCACTAGGACAATTGCAGCGCAATTTGTGATATCACAATCCACAGTTTGGCGAACATTAAGGCACGACTCACGACTACAAGTTTCCAAGTAGTTACCCTGTATAGTTTCATAACCAAACCCGAGTTTAAATAACTAAATATTCTCCATTTGTACACTGCGAACTAGAATTAACAAAGAGACGCAACTAAATGAAATGAGTTAAACTGATAAAGCTACTACTATTCGGAAATCTTACATACCCTAAACTGGAAATTGAATTCAATAATTAGTATTATAATATTTTACCTAAATCTTATTTAAAAAAATGAATACTTTTTATTTTATTTAAACTGATAATTATGCTCACAATTAAGAGTACAGAAACAGTATAATGTACGTATAATTTTTATAGTGGCAACTCAAATTTGATTGACCATATTATTTTCTTGTCTTATTCAGAAAATTATTTATTTCCACAGAAGTATCTCCAATCATATTTTTATTGTACAAATATACGGTTCTACCCAGTATCTCACTTATGATTATTGACGTTACCCTATATTTTCAATAACACTAACTAAATTTGTCTCGCCGTAATCTAATTCCGTATTGATTGAATAGCTGAAAATGAGATAAAGAAAAATAAGATAAAGGAAAGAAAGGAAACTTGTTGACTACATGCGGGTAGGAAAATTCCGATGTAAAACTTTTTATGTGTTGCCAAAAAGCTTCTGCTTTATTAAACTTTGACTTATTGAACAGCGATAAATCCTTTCATGCAAAGTGTGAACAGAGGGAAGAAAGTAGAATATGTAAAAAATATACACCATTATTATATAACAGAATTTATAGCTTTTGCTTATTGTTTTCATATAATTATACAGTATCATTACAGAAATTATTACCATGTTCTTCCTATAACAAACTGCTATTTGCTAAAGCTACTTATACTGTATTAAATTCTAAATTAAACAGTATTTCGTAGTCAGCCATATTACAGGATGAGGATATTGATACATGTGTTGATATTTTTTATTCACTTCTAAATAATGTTTCTCGTTTTCGAGGCAAACCATTGGGATAAAGCGTGAAAAGGATAAGTTTCATAGTAAGTGGAAGAGGTTTAAGAGAGACGAGTGCTACTTACAGTTTTCCCTGCTTAGAAAGAGATTAAAGTTTTATATTATGACTGATTACAACAATTTTGTTTTGAAAACTAAAAGCAATATTAAAGAAGATGTGAAAATGTGTTTGGCCTTTCACTGCCAACAAAACATTTACGAAATCCGTTCCTCTCAACATGCTTTTCAAAGATGTTGTTTCCAATGATTCTCAATCTATATGTAACCTTTTTTCAAAATATTTTGGTAGTGTTTATGAATTGGCAGATACTCTCTCTCTTATTTCTTATGATGCTGCTGTGAATTAAGTCTCTGTTAATATACCATTCATACCAAGGCAGCAAATTCATAGTACTTTAAACAGTTTGAATATCAGGAAGGGACCTGGACCTAATGGTATCCCAACAATATTTTTAAAATCTTATAGTAAAACACTTGTTCAACCTTTACATATAATTTTTAATAAATCTTTAGCTGTCGGTCTATTTCCTGGAAAATGGAAAATTGTACAAATAGTTCCTGTACATATGGCAGGCATTAAAAGTGAGTGGTGGAAGGTAGACCTCAAACTGTCAGAACCTCCGAAATTGAGGACCAAATTGATGAACATATTGAGATGGGTACTAGGAAGATCCCTGGAGCTTTGAATATGTTTCATTTAAATATTGGGCTAATTTTGGTTGATTTTTTTGTTATATCAGTACTAGGTATATATTCTAAGAGTAGAGGCATTATTTTTCAAGGATTTCCCACAGTGTGTAAACTTTTGCCAGTGGTACGTTGACAATGGTACCTCAAATCTATAGTTTGAGTCACAGATTATGGATATACACGAAACAAACTTTTCTATTTTCTAGGAATTGATATTTTCACCTATAATACACCAAGCGTTATGATAATACCGAGATAATTTTGTCATTGAGAATGCTGAAAGCGTGATGCTTGGTAATTACCTTAAAGCAATATGCTTGAATGACTCTCAAAGACAAGATTTTGAGTATTTATCAAGACTCGAGTTGTATTCGGTAAGATACTTTTTTACACAGAGAATAAATTGTCAATTTCACATTTGTTGATTTTCAACTCGACATTTTAATAAATCATGTCATCTTTGCTGAAAATACCCTATCGGGTATTATCGCTATAATAATTTGATGATTGGATGAATGTTGTCACATGTTCTGAAGTACATAAATTTGATTGCTAGCTATATACAGCAAAAAATTATTATAATAATCATGTTTAAGGCAGATGATAAGCTCCGTGTGGTAATCGATACTTATTTTCAAGAGCAATTGTCGATTAATAATAGTAATACAATAGTAATTTGGGCTCAGGAAAGACTTATGTTGATAGGCCCTAACCATCTTTCAGTGCAGGAATGAGGAAATCCTTATCAATTAGAGGGATGATCAAACGCCGACCAATTCGCCGTATCAATTTCTCGCATTGATTCGATCTAATTCGAGCCTTGGTGGATGGCAAACACTATTTAAGTAATAACGCCTTAAACCGCTCGACCATCTACTGACTTTATGTCCATACATTGGTAATTTTATCTTACAGGCCCACATTTCCTGTCACAACCTCTTGATGGACAGTCGTACCTGCATTTCCTCCAAGAAGAATACTATGGAGCTCTGAGTTTTTTTTCTGACTAAAGCATATACCTACATATATTTTTTTAATATTTTGGCATGATACGAAAATAGTAAAGTAGGTATATACTGTAGATTGTAGATGCTAAAATAATAATAAGATTTAATTAAACATGTCGTATTAATAAATTTGATGTTTCACTGTTAGGTAATCGATTTAATTTCCATTAAGGCTGGGATTTTGTATACATATTTTTGCCATCTAACAGGGTTTCAAGCGAGGACACAGAACTCCAAGAAAATTGAAATAATTGGTTATTATTATATATCAACGTATTCACAAAGGTTCCCGCTAGTGAGTGAGATAATGTTCATTGCTCATAAAATCACAAGAATAATTAAAATAAATGTTAAAATACCTCAATTTTAGCCACACAGTTACTACGCCAATATGTCACAATTACGGCAAAATTATCACAGCCACAGCCACCAAATTACTACTTTCAGATTAATATTTATTGCTAATTTTACATTTTGTGTCCTCGAGTAAAATCATAACATATATCACGGCTTCAATATTTATGTACGTCAAAATGCACGATAAACTTGAGGGAACCATGTGGTTCGGGCCTATACGGTTTGTATACTGTCTCATAGGTCTGTTTGATTCGCCGTTTCGCTCACTCAGGCTGTGCAATTCCTTTTCTACAAAATCCCCTCCTTAAATGTAAAATTGAAAAAGACTTTCTTCTTTCATAATTTATTATTAATGAGACCCAAATCTCGAAAATAAAAACTACACGATGAATGATGATGAATGTTGATTCATCCAATAATAATAGTTATAAATTCAGATTTCTCGTCTTAAAAAATATAATGATATAAAGTTTAGCTCCAATAAGTTCTACCGTTCTCAAATTATTACGTATTTTGAAAAATAAGTTTTTGCTTTTAAAAGCCTCTATCTCTTAAACGAGTTACATTTTAGTAAGGTATGTTTGGCTAAATCTTACTTTGACGTGTACAATCTCCAGTTTCTCTATGACCTATTCTTTACAGGACATCCTGCACATGAGCGTAAGTAAAAATTGAAACAGTAAGACCTTTAATCTTGTTTAATAGGGATGACCATTTAATTTTTTTATAATACTGCAAAACAATAGACGATTTACTAAAGTTTAATTAATTGTTTTTCAGTTCACCAATAATTTTGTCTATAAAAATAAAAATAAAAAGCATTTTCCTAATTGATGATAAGAAAGAAATTGTTTCTTAGAAAAACTAATTTATAAACACAAAAATAATAATAAGAAAATGCTGCCTATCTCATTTCCACTTTGTACCTTGAATATTGTGTGTAGAAGTTGACGGTTCTGTCTCTAATAACAGTAGATACGGCTATAAAAAATCTTATCAGAAATGTTTGTAGTAGGGACATAACAAGTTGTTAGCAGATTAGAAAGTTGCACATTAACCCTTAGGGTACATTGTTTTGATAATATATCCTAAGCCACTTTAAAATTTATGGTAGTTATATTATCCATTCCCTCACAGCAGGTTTCTGCATCCAAAATCGTTTCTTGGAATCATCACGTAACTGTATCTATTTATTTATTTAGTTAACCAGTAATACAAACACAAATTGTTAGTTGTAAAATTAATAACCATAAAAACAAATAATATAACTCTTATCAATGACAAAAATGAATAATATTGAAAATTTTCACTTCCGTCTCACAATAGGGCCATTTGGTCAAACCTCAAATTACACTATTTGCCAATTTTTAAAAAGGATTTATGATGTGTGGTCAACCCAGAAAGTCGATCTGATAAATAGTTCTTTACTGTATTAGAAAGGTATTTTAAGCTAATATAAATCAAATATCCTACAATTCCTATCAATGAAGTCATATGTATGCTCTCTGATACCAAACATCTAGGTATGCTAATAAACAATTCCACAGACAAAGCTCTATTCAATAATTATCTAAAGAACATAATCTATCTAAATTTACTAATCTGGTTTAATGAATACAGGGAAACACAAAAATATGTTTCCTTTGTCTAACTTCAAAACACCCTGAGGTGAAATTCAGCTTCTTGATGTGGCTCAAAATCGACCCATCTGCACATTATTTTCTTGAACACTTGGATAACTTGTATGGTTGCAAAGTTATGGAATAAAACGTGCATTTTTTAATGTGTTCTATCAGTATTAGATTGGATTATTAATTTGTTTTAGACAGCCATGAAACAAATTTGTTTTGTTAATAGAAGACAATGCTTGATCTTTGTTTATTGTTTCACATTTATTATTCATCTCACATTGTCTATCTGACAAAAAAGTGGTTTATAAAATGGTTTTAAGTAATTAATTATGGAAATTAGAATTGCAAAGTTAAATTAGGCATCTTGATCGCGCTTATTGAAGAGTGGAATAGCATTCCTCAGGAATATATTCAAACCCTAATCAATGGAATGCCTCAAAAAATGGAAGCCTTTGTTTGGAAGCCAAAGTACACTATATTTTTGTATTAAATTAAAACATTATGGAAAAAGCAAGGTTTTATTAAATAATTCATAACTTTGGAACCAAACAAATTATCCACGTGACCAAAAAAATTGTGTGCAGGAAATAAGCATAACGGACGGGCCAATTTTGAGCCACATCAAGCTGAATTTCGCCATAGGGTGTTTTGAAATTAGACAAAGGGAACAAACTTTTTAAGTTTTCCTGTATAATATATATAATTTCAGCTTTATTGAAGAAACTGAATGCGGTTTATTAAAATGGAATAATTTTCCGTGAAAAAAAATTATCATAACGGACAAAAAATAAAAAAGTTACACAATATCAAATTTTTTAAAAATTATGTGGCCTTTTGTATCCACCTGAGTATAGTTAAGAATGCAAAAATATTAGTCATTTAATGTTTTATATTATTTTCCCATAATTTGGAATTATAACATAAATTATGTCACATTCTTTGTAATAAATATATCAGTCCTATTGTTTCTCGTCATACGAATGATTTTAATTTTTTGATATTTCGCATATATATGTAGGATAATTCTAAATTTATTGTTGATGACATCTGTATTGATTTGTATGTATAACCATTTTGCTGCTTATTTATACTCCACCTGTGTTCTACATTGCACAATCCAAGTTGTTTAATAACGTATTTTAAATTGAAACTTATAACACAGCTCATATATTGTTAATATTGATCTCAAGGATTTTCACCGAGCTGATATCGTATGGATAGAGGCGTCGAGTATTTTGTATTATTCAAGATGAAGCCTTTGGCGGATTTGTTTCTTATACGTTCAAGTCCATTTCTATTTAGAAACAGGTATCTCGTAATACTACGGATTCTGACAGACGTAGTATTTCGCTTTTCCGCTTAACTTCCGGTTTCTTTATGCATCTTTTACAGATTGGAAAGATACCTCACAATAATAAAGTATTCTTATCTCTCTGAATCGAATCCCAGTGCAGCTTGAATATGTATGTACTGGTATTATTAAAAACACATTGGGTTTTAGTATCCTTCTCAGGGAATAAAGCGCCTTACGGGGGTTTTCTTTCACGCGCCTACGCCTCTACTCAAAGTATATCACAGTGAAATGACGTATTAAAATTCCTTTTCAGTTTACGTTCTACAAAAGTTTATTAACATATTTATTGCGTAACTTCCTGCCCTTCCTGTCAAAATGTGCGTCTGCTTAGTCTTCTTGAACAGGTACTTCACTCTTTAATACTTAATAGTGATTAAATATTAATCATTAAAATTCCTTGTTGGTTTAAGGTCAATTCCATTGTGTAAATTAATAAATAATGTTATACACGCGTGTCCCTATACACGTGTATACAGGGTTAACTATGACTTAGTACAAATATTTTAAGAGGGGATAGGCGAAAATAAGAATTAACGGAATCACCTTTCAAAAAAATTTCAAACTTATTCATAAAGCCAAAAAAATTTTTTTCGATATGATTTTAAATCCTTATTTAACGCCGACAATGTTAACTTGCTTGTTGGTTGCATACGAGTACTCTACAAGCATGCAACAGTCGCTCAGTTAGTCGGTATCGCTGTCATGTCATAATTGAATTCCTGTGTTTACGTTGTAATTTTGTGTTCTTCTTCAGTTTTTAGTGCCTTTTTTTAATTTGTATACGTTTTATTGTTATTAAATAAAGACATTTGTGTTGGGTGCAGATACTTTCCCACAATATAGTTCGCCGGTTTGGTTTTTTAGGTTATGGGACAAGACTGCCGCGGTTACATTAAAACGTCTATTATCTATTCCTTTTGTTCGATTTTGTTATAATAAATAGGCATTTTAACTAATTGTACCTACGGGAAGTGTCTTTTATTGGTAGTGAGTGGCTGTAATGAGCGAATATGTAGTTCTACCAGTTTATAACGAAATAATGGAAAACGAATGCAAAATACTGGAGCTAAGTGGATAAACTGTTACCTATCTATCAGGTATTATTACTAATAAGAATGTTAATTTTCGTTTCTACATTTAGAAATGATGCAAAAAAACGACGATGGTAGTAGATATTGTTAACAGATGTAAGTTTTATCTATGGATCTAAGCCATCTCAGTCGGGTCTTACCATAGGTGCCGACTTTCCGTAGGAAAAAAGGGTTTTGCCTCATTTTTTAAATATTGAGCTAAAATTCTGGAATAATTTTTTATTGTCTTTTAGGCCTCCCTGAGCACGCGGTTAAGTTTTTTGTACTTAGTCATTGTTAACCCTGTATATGATTAACTATAACTAAGTACAAATGTTTTAAGACGGGATAAAGAAAAATAAGAATTAACGGAATCGTGCATTAAAAAATTTCCAAACATATTTATAAAGTGAGAAAACTATTTTTAATCTATATTTAAGCTTCATTTATCGCCGTTACTGAGTTTCTGTCAGCCACGAAGTTAGGTATGTTCGGTCAAAGTCAAAAGTGTCAAAGGTAGTGACAGGTCACGCCTCTTTGAAAGAAAAAAAATATTTACAAAATGTAGATTACGTATTATTTAATGAGAAATACGATATGGTGGCACAAGGAGGCAGGACCTATCTTACTGATAATTATTTTCAGGATTGATATTTGAGATATTTTAAAAATATTGAGTCATTTTCTGTTTTCTTACTTGTTTAAATTAAAACTTGTCATTGCAAGGAAAAAATATAGACTGTGTCAGTGTCGATATTGCCGGCGACCGCTAATTCATGGCTCTTAGAAGGTCCAGAATCACTAAAACCTTCTTTTTACGCCGATTTACGTTGGTTGTATTGTAGCGTGAATCTCTTTTGTTTACTGTGATTGGTCACATTCATGTCACATTCTTTAATGACATTTAAAATGACAGCAAGTTAGTTAATTTCATATTGCAATGCACCCATCATATTTGCACAACCGCCAACATAAAGCAAATAAAATATCCATTTTCTGGACCGTAAGACCCTAGGCAACGCGGGACCTGTCACGTGACATATATCAGGAACCGACACGGTCTATATTTTTTCTAGGTTTGTGGATTTTTGTTGCTGGAGACCTCTCCCTCCCTCGACCGTTCTTTTTGTTTAAACATCGCTTGCCAAATCGCGTCGCCTTTGTAATACATATCTGGCGAATCAGCTGAATTTCAATGTAGTGTGGCGCCATCAGCGTTAGTATTTGGAAACATACACATCATGCCATAAATGTCAAAAGATGACATTTGATTTTGACACAATAATAGCTTGTCTTTTAATAGAACCTACTTATTTAATATGGCTTGCAAAAATGTACGTATGTTTTATTTACTATTTTAAAGCATTAAAACACGCGGCACTGATACCGTTCCAATACTTCACACAAAGCTTTCATGTCTAAATATTTTACATTTTTCATAAAACTGGTTCATACGTATTAACAATGAACTACTACTTCTGCATTTTCACCATTAAACACAATATTTATTATTTTAGGTTGTATCAATTTAAAAATTAGACATAAATAGAAACGTACACCTTAACAGATATTTGACATTTGTTATAATTTCTATGAAACAGTTGACGACTATGTCCACCTATGTCATTTGTACTGTAGAGTGTTGCCACGCGCGGTGTCATTGCAAACGGGCAAAAGAACAGACTAGAAAAAGTACGGCTGCTGCGATTTAGCCGACGATGGTTTAAAGGTACTTACTTGGCCCCACGATCGCGACTAGGTGGATTACCTCCGTCAGGAAAAACCAGAAACGATAACACAAAAAAAATCACGTAAATGTACACAAATACATAAAAACACTGCTACACGTTTACCGCCAAGGCATTCGTCGGTTACCTCACCTACGGCATACTGGGGAGAGTAAACAAGCTCGAAACCGATATATATTGGTGGTCTGCTAACGAGTAACTTTATCTGTTTGTTATAGATTTTTCAGGTGTAATTCAATGCTGGTCGGGGCATTAGCTACAGTAGTTATTTCTTGGAATCCCGTGTTTGCAACATTTGATGGATTATTGTATCTGTAATTTATATAGTTTTTGATATGCCTATCAGGCACAAACATATAATTTTTATATGTTTAAATATTGCTTATTTCTGAAATTGATGTTTTTCCATTGCCTTGTTATCGATTGAAGGTCTGCAAATTAAATTGCATAAATTGAATGATAATTTGATAGTCGTTGTGTCAGAAACAATTCTTTCTCATGACTAATAAACGCACTTTGTTTTCCTCACAAAGGAATTGCCTATTGACATTTCAAATTAGTTAGAGACTTCCTTACTCTTATTGTGATGTTCTACTCACGGAATGACTAAAACGAACGTCTGGCTTTAATTATCAGCAACTTTTATGCAAATTTAAATTTCGTTGGAAGACTTCATTAATTAATCACGAACAATGGACTACCTGGAGCGCAATATGAATATTTCAACCACAGGTATAGAGAGGTTTTATTTACATTTTCAACTCGGTGAGATTTCAATTCAAAAATGAAAATGTTTATCACTGTAAATACTGACTATAATAAAATCGTTATGAAGATTTTGAATACATATTTATAATTTCACCTGACACTTTTTTAATTCGTAAGTTTAAGCCATTAAATGTTTCCTACATTCTTTATTTGATACTGTTTTAAAGACTATACAGGGTTAACTATGACTAAGTACAAAATTTTTAACCACGTGCTTAGGGAAGCCTAAAAGACAAAATTATTCCAGAATTTTAGCTCGATATTTAAAATTGGGGCAAAACCCTTTTTCCTACGGAAAGTCGGCGCCTATGATAAGCATCGACTAAGATGGCTTAGATTCATAAATAAAGCTTACATCTGTCAACAACGTCAACTACTTTGTGGTCGTCTTTTTGAAGCGTTTCTAAATGCAAAAACGACAAAAATTAACATTCTTATTAGTAATACAGTTAGCTCCAACTATTTTGCATTCGTTTTTCATTATTTCGTTACCAAATGGCAAACCTACAGTTTCACTCATTACATTTCAACCATTTACTACCGATAAAACACACTTCCCGTAGGTACAGTTAGATAAAATGCCTATTTATTATAAGAATATCGAAAGAAAGGAATAGGTAAGTACTTATTAATAACGGAAAACTATTAATGCACCCGCGGCAGTCTTGTCCCATAGCCTAGAAAAACAACCCGGCGAACTATATTGTGAGAAAATATCTGTACCCGACACATATTCCATTATTCAATAATTATAAAACTTTTAACATTAAAATAAGGCACTAAAAACTGAAGAACACAAAACTACAACGTAAACACAAAAATTGAATTATGACATGACAGCGAATTTTGCCGTTGCTTGTTGGGTGCCTACTCCGACTCTGTAAACGTGTGACGGACGAGTCGCATAGGCAGCGTTAAATAAGAATTTAATATCATATCGAAACATTATTTGTTCGCTTTATAAATAAGTTTGGAATATTTTTGAAGGGCGATTCTGTTAATTCTTAATTTTCTCTGTCTTTCAAAATATTTGTGCTTAGTCATAGTTAACCCTGTATTTATTTCCTTAATATTTTTTGTGAGATAACAGTTTCAACATTAAAAAATCAGATTAAAAAAATAAAATAAAATGTTTGTTATCACAGTGGATACTGTCTATAAGAAAAACGTTAGGAAGATTTAAGAATACATATTTATAACTTCACCTGATACTTTTTTTGTTCTTAAGGTTAATACATTACATTTCTCCTATATTTTTTATTTGATATTTCGGATCTGCTAACCGTAAATATATATGGCGATTGAAAACCTAATACCACAGCAGAAATATATAATAATAATCACAATAATATCTCTACCCCTCATTCCAATCACCAGGATTAGCCCAGAAGTAGAAGACTTGTGCGGGAGAGGGAGCGGCATATTATTATTAAGCAGAACGCATTTGCGCCCAGGAACGACTTACGTTGGTAGATCCTAACCACCATTCAGTGCAGGAATTACGGAAACCTGGAAAACCTCATTAATTAGGGGATATGTAGAAATTATAATATCTCTAATACCCGTCAACTATCAATATCCATAAATACAGGGTGATTCAGAACTTATCTAAAAAAAACCTGCTGGGAATAGATGCGTCATGAAAAATGGAGTCAATATTGAAAAAAAATTCCTTATAGTTTCCGAGACAAAAATTATTGAAGTTCTAGTAGTTATAACCTTTACACCGCTGAGTTACTTCAAATATCCGATTACTTATCGTAACTTTTTTGTAATGCAAGTATTTACATTAGTTTTTTTCGAATATCAAAAATGGCTTACGGATATAGCACCTTGCAGTTGATATTGTTTTAATTTATGGAGAAATGAAAATGCTTTAGCAGAACGATTTCCCGGTAAATATGTGCCAAATGCGGCTACTTTTACAACGGTGTTCAGTGAGTGCAAGTGTAGGGCAAACGCTGGCGTGACACTGGAAATTTGCAACCGAATCGTGGAAGAGATGGAGGTCTAGGGCATCCCCGGCGTATTGCAGAAGTGTGGCATATCATACACGATGCTCAATTATATCCGTAGGTACCATATTATATATTGCACCGAAGTGAACACTATTTATGATTTACGCAATCGTCTCATACTGTCAATAACTTACAAGTTCAAAACGGATATTTATGTTAACTCGTAGAAACTGTGTAAGACGACCCAAAATTTTGTTGTAACATCAGTTATGTCAAACTATTTTACTAATTGAAACCACAAATTAATTCCACGAAACCACCACGAATAATTAATAACAATAGTGGTAAAAGCAGTTGAATTTGCTGTATAAAATTAGGTGTAGTAAAATGTTATTTATTTAATAGTCTTTTTGATTTTATTTTTACAAGGTTGTATTTGTAATGGCTCTGTACATTCAAATATTTTTTTTTAGATAAATTCTTAATCTCACTGTATATTTATATGTATGTTAATAGGTTTAAAGACTAATTTTATTAATACAATAAAGTTGATAAAGGTTTTTTATTAATTTACTTTTCACATTTAGTTTTCCCACTAATGGGAATGACTTATCCCACTTGGCCGAAAAATAAACAGTTTCCCCATTAATTTAAGTGAAAGAAGTAGTAGCTTCTTTCCCCACTAAAATAGATAATTATTTTTATATTCTGTCATAATTCTTTGAATAATGTTGAGGGCAATTAGTTAAACGAGATCTTCTTAGTTATGAGTAGCACAGCATCAGAAAAGAAACTGCCTTCCTGACGCATGATTTATGAACCATTATGAAGTTGAATTGTGACAAGTGCTAACAAGTTGTGTGCGTGATGCGAATTAAATTAGGTGAATAATAATAACTTCGTCAGAATTTTAATGCTCATAATCGCAGTGAACTTTACTTGCGGTTAAAATTCCTAGGGCAGTATTATTAATTTTTTACTTCACCTCATTCCATAAACATAAATTATTTGACTGTAACACAGGCACGCCATAATGTCGGAAACTTTTTAAGATATACTTAAAGGCTTAATTTTACTTTACAATTATTTTTTACGAAAACATATACTTTTTGCATAATATAAAGCAATTCTTTGGAATCCTCTAGACAACCAATTACTTTGCAAGAGGATATTGCCTGGATGTATTATTTACAAATAGTGTGAAAGCATAGTAGGTAGATGTAAGCGTAGTATGTACATGTATATAAATACAGGATGGATATTGTACAGAGTGTAATTAAATGAAGTAGTAAAAATGAGATTGCATATTCCTTAGGTGAAAATAAATCGATTTTACATAACATATCTATATTCCAAATAGCAAAATAAAAAAGATACAGGGTGTCAAATTTAAAGTTTTCTTTTCGATATTTGTAGATAAATTCTTAAAATATCCAAATTATGTAAATATTTAATTTGTTAATCTTGGGTTTTTCTGGGCGAGAAATTCAAATTTGTTTTTAATTTATTTTGATGTGACGAGTAGAGGACGCTACTTACGGTATATCATGTTTCTTTTAAATGGCAGAACTTTTTTGCTGCTTAATGTATCCATCCGACTATTGAAACAATCGATTCTTCTCCCTGTGATATCTGAAAGAGGTATACCTTGTTGAAGTTGTTAGAAGTTATATTAATCATGTTTAGATAGAATGTTTACAACTGTAACATATATACAAAGATAATCATTAAAATTCGAGAAAATAAAAAATAAAGGTCAAGCAATTTATTTCTGATCATGATAAGCACGATATGTACCACTGATCGATCGAATATGTGCTTATATTATTGTTGGATGTGTTACTGCTATTGAAACTCTATGTGACATTGGGACTGTGACCAAGCATTTTTAAATAGAATATAGTAGTAATAGTTTCATAGATAGTAGAGTTCATTAATCACTTTGACATCTACTTGTAGGTTATTATTCTTAAAACAACTAAATGTTCTTCTCTTTCTAAAAATCTCTAAAATATTTTCTATTTGTGTAATAGATATTGTACTAAAATACATATGGATGTCTCTAGTAACAACTGTTTCGAAGAAGATAAGTAGCTTAAATTATATAGCATAGGTCTGGAAATATTACTTCCTCATATTGAATGAATAATTTCCATCCTAGAAATAAATTTATGCCCGAAGCAAAGCAGTTTCGTATATTTCGACCCTTTTATTATTGCCTCCAATAATGACCTCCCATAAGTTTCTACTTTATCTGTTCCATGCATCCATCTCAAATACCCTGCGATTTTCCTACTGAAAAGAGCTTCGCGAGGGCGAGTTGAACAACACCCCAGAGGTCTAATAATACGAAGGGATCTCAAGATTCGACTTTAATTTTTTTTTTTAATATTTGTCAATTTTTTAACTACAATATAGTTATACAACTGTTACATGTTCATCAAAATTTATAGGTAACTTTCTTCTATTATATTGGGTAAAATTATTTTAACTGATTAGTTTTTGATTATAATTATTGAAATAATGAATTCTGCATGTTAACAATCAATAAAAATTACCTTCTACAAGCTACAGCTCTATAAACTGAAAAAAGGCACATATACTTTAAAACTTGTTTACGATAAGTCAAAATTCAATTACAATTTTCTTATATATTGAGTATGCTCTACTTCAGGGCTGTCCATAGAAATATGCTTTAAAAACAAAAATATATGCAAGCAAATCGATGCTACATCAACAATGAAATGATAAAATAGCACATGCCTAGGCTATGTGACGCTACTAACATTTCATAGAACACCGCAACGAAATTACGGAACACTGGAGATCTAGTTGGATCGCTCTCGAATATTCGAGTGGTCATGTGCGCATATATAAGAAGGTTGACTCAAGCAAGACGAGCAGAATTAATAGCTAATAGTGTCAAATAGAAATTTATAGATAGAAAAGTTGTATGATTGTATATAATTGTAGTTATTTTGTTCTGGTGTATTCAGTAAGTCAATTCAAGTTTTTTTTAAGTGAAATATGTGGATATATTTCTGCGAAGGCAGAAAAAAAATTAACGAACAAGTTTATAATAATCAGTTCCTAAAGAATATAATATCAATCGACATTACACTACGTTACACGAGAAAGAGTATATAGGAGAGTCTACACATGTTATCATTACCATTATAAGAAAAAACAACAGACATATATTTTCGAAAAGTCTGATGCTGATAACAAATGCAGTATTGCCGCCTCTTACGAAGTAACCCTGCGAATTGACGAAGCAAAGAAACATTTTAGTGATAGTGCTTATTAAGAACTGTGCAATCAAAATGGCAAGACAATTCAATGAAACAAAAATTGCCGAAATTTGAAACAGCAACACATCAAACGATTACAACCCGTGTAATCCATATTGATCAATATTATCAAAAAAATTGCACAAGACAATTGAAAAATTTAAATATTTTTCACTCTGCCTAGACAAAAGCAAGTCAACTTGTACTTTTTGTTCTAACTATTCAAGAAGACTTCAGTATAACAGAGAACGAGTCTGTAAAATTTCATTAAAATATTCTGAGCAGATTTCGCAATATAAATAAATTTGCATTTTTTAAAAAACTTTAATACGAAGTAGATTAGAAACTAAGCATATTCGGAATATGGCATATTAAGGAAATATGTCATAAATTACTTGTACTATAATCTCCTACAAGGACATCCTAAGTGGATGACCAAACACCCGTTGTATAGTAACTGTAGGTAAAAGTTGTCAATCATTTACTAAAATTTTTGTTTAAACTTTTTCCGTGATTTGAAGTCAGTCTAAATTGTAAATAATTGGTACAGTACCAACTTGGCAAAAAAGCCAAATTCCTTTAAATTAGAATTCCTCACGAACTCAGTTGTATCAAACTGACAACTGCAATAGGCAACTGATATCAATTTTTCTTTGAAACGGTACATTTTAACGATAACAAACCGACCTTTTGTAACAAAAATTAATGCCCGGCGCCTTCACCATATGTTACGATTTAGATCCTTATACATATATTGCACTATGAGCATAACAAAAACTTTTTAACAAATACATAGCAAAACGTTTATTTAATAGCAATAACATTTTTATTTGTAATTTTTATCAGAGCAGAAATGATACACCTTATATCCCATAAGGAGGGTTTAATTTTCACATGAAGCTTTACCATTATCTAGCTTTCATGGCGGAAGCTGCAGGTACTTTTAAGGTTGTCACTACTGTCACTTCACTGTATCCAAAACCCGACTGTCTTTATTTTTTTTCTGCTTCTGAGTACCGACCCATTTGCCAACAATTTGGCTGCATTTGCAATGTTACGAACTATAGTCAGATCCTCCATCGGCCAGTTAGCAACACTGCGCTTTATGCAGGAAATCGTTGGTCACCAAACTACTTGAAATGTTATAATTTTGTCGACTTTATTTATTTCGTAACTAAAAATATTTCTTATATAAATAAAATAAACATAAAATAAATTTCTAAATTATTTCGATTATTAAATACACTTTGACTTAAATATGCAATCTTGACAATCTCATTATCATGATTTCTATTTTATACAGGGTGTTGCAAAAAGAGTGTAAAATATTTCAGGAGGTAATAGTATGAGCCAAAATAAGCAGAAAAGTCTTAATAAACATGGGTCCGCAAAGTAACGGTTGCGGAGATATGGACCACTATTCGTTTTTCAAACATTTTATTTTATTAGGAATAAACCGACAAAGGAAGCTTTTAACAAACAAAAAACAAAGTTACAGAAGATGTCGTGCCTGCTTGGAAATGGACGGAGGGCACTTTGAACATCTTCGTCTCAACGATATTCGAACTCTTTCGAAAACACCTCCTTGGTTTGGATTTCTTGACACTTTTGATTAATCCGTAGCTGCAGCTCTTCCAGGCTATTTACAGGAGTACTATACACTAATGTCTTCAAATATCCCCAAACAAAGAAATCTAGAGGGTTCAGATCAGGCGATCTTGGAGGCCATAAAACAGGTCCGGCCGTTCCTACCAATCTATGTGGAAAAGTTTGGTGTAAATGCTCTCTAACGGCCATGGAAACATGAGCTGGAGCACCATCATGATGGAACCACATTTGTTGCCTCATAGTGGTTTAATATTTATTGTTTATATAAAGATTTAGAGAATGAAGTTAGGGCGCTACTAGTTTTATTTATATTTACCTGAAGTTATAGCTAATTATATACGTTCCCTTTATTCCAAATTGGGAAATTTAGTTTTTTCAGGTATTTAAAAATGTATTTTTTCAAGTTGAGTACCTTGTACCGTAAAATAAGCATATTTCGCAAAATTTTATTGTTTGAATTATTGTGCCTCTTAATTTCATCGCGACGATAACAATGTTTGGTTGATTATTAACCGAGCACGCTGAAAATGAGTGTAAAATATCGCAAAGAAACTGGCAAGTACTCATCATCCTCGGTATCGTTTGTACTTTCTTCTTCGGATGATTCGTGGATGATTCGTCAGATTCCATTTCTTCCTCTATGCGAGAATGATCCGCAGCCATAGGTTCGGGAACCACACTTTCATCCAGGACTGTTGTTTTTTCTGGTCTAATATATTATGATGCTTGAGTTTTAGTAGTCCAGTTAGAACTTTTGATGCCTGTCATACAGAAACAGCAGTTTTCTCGACATAATGGTGCAGATCATATAATCGGTTTTGTAAATCTCAGATGTACTGGTTTTCCAAGCTTTTTCCATTAATATTAACATATGTGGCACCCAGTTCTTATCCTCGTTGGTAATTTCAAAAATAAATGAATATCGATAGATTTCAGTTTGCGATTTTTACTAAACTTTTGAGTGATGGGCCTCGACAAACGATACAAATTCGACTTGCCAAAATATTTGAGAAGAGCACCAATCTAGAAAACTTTTTTCTAAAGTTTCTCACTCTCATTAATATGAATTTTTGCCATTTTTTGCTATTTTTTACGATATTTGAAAGATCTGTGATGATGAATCTGAACAAATTCCAAATTTTGATAAAGTGCATCAAAATACATAACATACTTGGCCAAAGTCAGAAACAAAAATTGGCGAGTGTTTTTGCACTGATTAACGTGATTTTTACCATTTACTCAAAATTTTGAGGGCGTTTGAGCTAAACGGACTTCAGATTTAGATTCAGTGCGTCAGAAATACATAAAGATAGGTCTGGTTGCAAAATGTATCATCTTCAAAAGATATTTCCTATACTGTATTGAAAAATTTGTATGCAACACAAATGCAAATTGCTTTGATGGACTCACCTAAATATGTCTGAGATCTTGTTTCAGATTCAATATATATGCACTGACATTTATTTGTTGTAATATCGTTTGAGATGTAATACCTCGTAAATGCAGTTTGACAAACTTTACATGAGAAGCATAAAACTGTTTCGAAAGAATATTAAGTTTGAATACATTTTTTTTTTGGGATGGTTTTTATTTCTTCATGGAAGATATGTTTAAGTTATTTTGAGTTGATAATAAAAGTTCTGAACTTAATTTCTGTATATATGAAAAACCTCGTTTCATTAATAATCAAATGTGGTAGCTACGTGATATCACAATAGCCAAGGTACCAGGAAAAAGTAAACAAGTTTAAGGAATAAATGGATTTAACAAAAAAAAACATAATTTTTCCCAACTCTTATGGTTATAACTTATTTTACCTGAAAACTGTAGATACGAGGTATCATATCTTAACGGTCAATATACTAGGTGACAACTTGAAAGTACGGACGGATTTTAAAAACTGTTGTACCACAAAATTCAGAATAAAACTATTTATTAAAAAATCAATAGGGCCCACCCTCTTTACATTTGAAAAAATTCAGTTTTTAAGGAACTACAATAAATCCAAATTTTTAGTGGCAATAACTAAAAAAATGTACAAACATATTCAAATTTAGAATTTTTCCCATAATTACAAACAAAAAAGAAAACAATTTGTACCAGTCGCGGCCTTCTAGTTTTATTTTTAAATATTAAAAAAAAATACTTACATCCAGAAAATGTGTCAGAGAATTGGTCCTACCATACGTAAAATGATCCGCTTATTCCAAAAATATCAAAAAATACAGGGTGTCCAATTTAAAAATATAAATTAACAGTCATTTCCGGTAAAACCGGAAATGTCATGAAATCCAAAATGATCTCAAATAATTAATGGCACCATAAGTATAGTATAAACCCACCCAATTTCAAACTTTTATCAGCAGTCATAAAAAAGTTACAGCGTGTTCCCACTTTCTGTTGTCACCGTGTGACATAGATTTTATGAAAAACATTTTACATATATACCTACTCGTATATTGTGTTGGAACATATTGTGATATTGGAGAGTGCTACAAATTTCATAGCATGTGTTTACTTTTCATTTCATTGTTTAAAACAGGGTAGAGATAGTTATTAATCACTATTAGAAAAAAAAATTCTATTTCATTAATTAATAAAATATAATTTATGTAATCAAATCTGCATAACAGTGAAGTTGAAAGGGTTCCATTATAGACACTAATGTATAACTCTCGTGACGAGAGAGTATTACAACGCCGCACTCAACTTTAACAATAAGTAAACCATGTTTGTCTGACGTCATGCAGGAAGAGTATATATAGATATAGCTATTCAATAAGAGCGTCTTATACAGGACGTGAATCAATGAGAGTAACGGATAATTATTTGTTGTTTTGCAAATAACACTATAATAACTATAAATACAAAACACAACAATAACAAAAACACTTACTGAGTATAGCTCAGAATATAGTTGCTGTCGGCATTGCCTATTGGCATTCATGTGCTACTTAGATTAACTTCTATTATGTTTGGAATATATTCTCTTTCAGACTAGAGCTGGCCAATATGTACTGTAATTCATTATCTCAAAATAACTCATTAATGAAATACTAAATTAGCCAATATACAAATAATAAGCATAAGATACTCATTGATAATTCACTTAATAATCAACACAACAGAGGCCACTAGAACTTAAATTGTCTAATCCACTATTCAATACCTTAATTTAATACTTTAATAAGCACACACATACAAAAACTCATTCACCACTGTATTAGGGTCTGGCGCAAAACTTAAGACAGCGCTCTCTTTCATTATTAGCAATGTTTATGTAAACTTATACCTACTTAAGCCGGCTATTCGCCTCGCCAGTTAATTTAGTTTCGCTTATTAAAAATATACTCCTAACACAAGACATATAATATTGTTACGAAAGCTCACCTACCTTTTAGTTTGTTAATTATGTTCCTGTTTCATTAGAATTTATAATTTTTGCAATACCTTTATTCTGACGTTTTCAGAAATATTCCAGGCTATATTCTATTTGTTTCTCGACGCGTTCTCGAGATCGCAGAAACTTCCATAACTCTAAAAATTTATATAAGCGGATCAGTTCCGCCGTCACAGTCAGTTTATATTGAGCAGCCGAATACGAGCCGAACGCGAGAGACAAACGTCAAAGTAAAGCGTTGACAGTTGTGAAATTGGTTTGAAGGATATTTCTTGTATAATCAAGAGTGACAATAAAGTTGCTTGTCTACGTGACGTGTTTCTATGATAACCCAATTTCGAGGTTACAATATGTATAAGTATTATAATGTATTTAATATATTCCTAAAGTAATTCCAAATACTACTACAAAATATTTAAAAAATCTAAAATGTTTAATTTACTCGGTTTTGGCCGATGTGTCATCTGATGATATCGTAGATAATTTCAAATTTCCTAGACTTCCCTACACTTTTAAAGCAAATCTGTTAAAGTTATTACATTGTTTTTATTCCTTACTTCATTATAAACTCTGATAATAATTTTACTAATAACTAATTTAACTGTTTGCAAAAATATGTTATACAGAGAATCTAATTTAAAAGTTAATCATGCATTATTTTCATTAATTTAAAGTTATATATAACATTTTTCTATTTCTCTTTACTTTGTTTCTGGTCAAAATTATTACCTCTAGATATACTGATACACAGTACAGTACAATCCTGAGAATCCTGAGTATAAAGCCGCATACACAATGAAGTTCTGAACTGATCGGAGTGGACAATATTTCGCCAACATGACTTATCGTATCACGTATCATCACGCCTTACTTTAAGTGAGGTTCTGTTATAAATGGGTACACAGTTTAATATATTTAGTATGCGTTAGCAAAATGTTTATCTACTGTCTTAAAATTTTTACCTGGCGCTGTTTCAAGTCTTTTAATTAAAAGGTATATTATTTTAGACGTCTAGTAGCCCTCAATTATCTAATTAGGTATTTTTGGTAGATGATGAGAAAATATGAACTACGCAAAAATGTGTTATATTGTTTTACAAAACACCGACTTAAGATAGCAAATCGTATGAATAAGGAAGTTATGCTTAGTATATGATGTTTAGTAACAGTATTATCTTCCACCACAAAGATTGAATTCCAATTTTGTATTAGATGCTGTATTTTTAATAATGTCTATGTTATTGAAAATCGCATCACATATAACTTACAATTTTTTGAGTAATCCCCTAGAAGAAAGTACAGCTGAATTAAGTTCAATTTTAAAAATTATATAGGCTGGAATATAAGTGCCGTAATTTTAAGAGCTTATATATCTGACCAAAAGCAATAAAAATAGGTAATATGCAAAACTATGTTAAGATATTACAAACAAAGGTACAATTAAGGTTAAGTACCCAAATGTGTCTGTAACGTAATTTGTTCATAATTTGATTTTTGTTATTAATGATGTAAACAATTGAAGTTTTCGAGAATCTCGTTAAAACTGTAACTTTCGACAACGTTGCAGTGTCAGGCTGCTGCTGATAAATTAAAAGTAATATTAGTCATAGTGGTGCATATAGCTAGTACCTACGTTTCATTTTTTCCTAGTTTTTCTTTGATGTTTGTGAGTGTACATAAACAGAAATGGAACAATTTATAGCAACTATAACCGACTACACGACATGTTAATTTACGGCGAAACTAGGCAAAACTATCTAGCTACGAGATGTTTGTATGGTAAACGCTTCTTGCAAGGAACATAAGTAATTTTAAACACTTATAACTATTACTCTGTGTTGTGAAAATAGCTCTAAGAAAACCCTTTACAGTAAGTACCTATGTTTAAGTTAAGTAAGGTAAGTTTTATCGGTCAGTGGTCGCGCGGTTTAAGGCGTTAGTAATTTAATCGAGGTGACTAGACGGAGTTGGTTCGAGCCTAGCTGCCGGTAGACCGTATATAAGCTATATTCGTGGAGAAGATTGGCACCCTCTCTGCGGGTATGGTAGGGTGGAATAATGTTAGCTTGGGTCAATGTGGGAGGTTGATGCCGGTTGATATTTGACTACCCCCCTAATTAATGAGGTTTTCCAGGTTTTCCTCATTTCTGCACTGAATAGTGGTTAGGGCCTACCAACGTAAGTCGTTCCTGGGCGCAAATGCGGCCTGCTTAATAATAATATGCCGCCCCCTCTCCCGCACAAGTCTCCGACTTCTAGGCTAATCCCTGTGATTAGAATGAGGGGAAGAGATATTATTATTAAGTGTATCCATTTTAATTATTATGTATAAGTACATAATAATCCTAAGATAGTATATGAGCGGCGTTACCACATATTCAAAACCTGTTTGCAGCCATAATTTTGTTACCGTTTGTCAGAGCAAAAAATTGTTAAATCAAATATGTTTTGTCTAGTACTATTATTTATCATATGGCAAAATTAAGGCACTCATATTCCGGATACCCTGTATACATTTATTCAATAAGGAATTATTGTAATATTACAATTAAAATGGCAAATACCAAACAAACCTCTTTCCTTGCCAGTTTTTAAAAACCAATAATGTTACAACTATTTGCATCAAATTTTCGTACGTATGGTTAATGATAACATACTTGTATAATTACTTTAATTATTAATAAAAACGGAATAAAATATATGTTCTAAGTAAAATTGTAACCATTAATGTGTACGTTTATTTAAAAAAGATAAATAAACTGACATAAAACGTGTCACATACATCCATAAATCGCAATTCTGTGTCTGTATAACAACATTGAATTTTAAACAATTGTGCGTTCAGCCTTGCGTAAACTATTTGTGGATAAATTCAGGATTAGTGAGTTTAACACAAATCGTGACAACTTCATTAAAACATAATTTAAATTTTGTTTCATGTACGTATCAATATTTATTGATAATCTCGTTTAAAAAATGAAGTGTTAACATTTGTAAAATGCTAAACTATTAAATCCGAAGAATAACTCAATAAAACAACAAAATGAACAAACGGTTTATAAAATCAAATTTTATTATTTCAGGTTTTCGATTACACGCAGTACTATTTGGATCTTTCAAATGCTAATGCTAATACCGAGAAGAACGCTGAGTGGATGGTGGAATACAACTTTAGCACATATTATTCAATTAATGACATTAATGCTGTTAATTTACATGCATTAGCCGACAAATTGACGCAACATGGTCCTCACGATACCCTATTTAACAGGTATGTAGCTCTGTGTGTTTACAGTTTTTCTATCAAAATATCTACCGTAGTTTAAACCCTTTAAAATTTTTAGTTATATACTTTATGATAATATTTAATTAATTTATATGAGTAACTTTTCAATTTACTTATTCTTATTTCATTGTAAAGCGCCACACTTATCTCGATATCATCTATGTGTTATTTTTTAAAATTAATTAAGTATATAGTAATAATAATAACGATCTTTATTGTTCACAACTAGATACCAAGTAAAATAGTACACAAAAAAATAAAATAAGAAATATGTGAACAGAAGGTTCAGGCTGATCTTAAAACCATCTGTTCTACCACCTAACCTAACTCTATTCGTAAAATATATAAATATAGATTACATAAATTATTTTATTATAAATGTTCCATGTCCCTACCTAAACATGATCAATATAACAAAATAATGTTAAGTAAAATCATCGTTAATCACCCATTAAGGTAACTTAAAAAATATATTTTTAAACTTACTGAGTGTCATAGATATTGTATGAAGGTTATTAATTATTTTAGCAATGTTATACGAATATGATCTCCGAAAGAATTGAGTGTGATGCAGAGGGGGTGTTAAAGTAGATTTCCAGCGAATATTAATATTGTGGACATCAGTATCATAATGAATTTTTTCATATAATTAAAATTGTGAAACATGTTGAGTGAACTTACCTCTCATGTTAATCCAATCAATTTGCTTCATTGTATGGCTTATGTGAGCATACTTCCGAATTCAAATTATAAGACGTAGGTACACAAGAATACTTTTTTTTCATTAGTCTTGAATACTCTACACTTCGAAAATGAAGCATGTTTATTGGAGCCTTTTTATTAATTCAGATTCCTTTATTAAAGATGGCCAGGTAGGCATATTAGCACTTTATATGAAATATGCTTACTATATTTGTCAAAAAGAGAGAACGATATTGTCTGAAGCTATTTATTTGTAGCATAATTTTAGTTTTTTCTTTAGTGTGATATATTGGAGTAAAAATCGTAGATTTTACTACTTAATTTTTATTTTGCTCCCAACACACAGAAAATAACATAAAACAACGTCGAAATTCGCTCTTTTATATCTGTACAAAAAAATAAAAGAAATAAAATATACAAAAACAATATCTATCCTAGAAAAACATACACTATTCTACATTAATTTATATACAAAAAAATAAAGATTAATTAAATAAGGCCTTGCGCCAAATGGATTAGTCAAAGGTTATTTTTGAAACTAAGTTTGCCTAACCAAAAAATCTCACCCTGAAAAAAGCAGATAAGTAAAAAATAACAAAAATCACATCACTATCGCGCACTTCCGTATTTTTGACGTTTCGAAAATCTCTGTTTTCGTTTTCAAAATAGTGATAAAAATATTAAACGTATGTCAAGTTTGACAGTTTAAAATTTGTTTATCTGCTTCCATAGAGATGTTAAATGATTTTTATTTAACTGTTACTTACTTCTTCTTGATACAACTGTAGCCAACAATGATCGATGTTTACTGAACAGTTTTATACACACTTATCTCCGTTCAACAAAATTGAAAAATCCAAAATTTGCTAACATGCATGAGAAAACAGTCATTTAATTCAATGGGGTTCGGCAAAAATTTTAGAGAAGGAAGATAACGCAACAAAAAGAAAATTAAAAGAGACCGTAATTATTATTTCAGAAGTGTGGCAAAAACCCAATAAAACTAAAGAAAAAGGAGTTGCTTTTTGTTAGTATGTCAGTTGATAAAAGATTTTTAACTTTTTCAAGATATTTGCAGTTGTTTTATATTTGTGATATATTTAAGTCTAACGTTTCTAATGAAGTCAATTTAATTAGATCATTTGAAATGTTGGCTCACACAGTCACTGGTAAAATTGAATTTTCGTATACTGTAACTACAAATATAATTTGAGACCATACTAGCCTTTTACAGGTAACTTACATGGTTTCCAAATTTTTAATAGGTCACCTGTATGTTGACAATTGTCGAAATAAAAATGAAAATAATTATTTTAATAATTTTCTTTTAAATATTTTTTATCTACCATACAGTAGTTTTTCCAAAGTAGCTTCAGCTTGTCAACTGTAACATGAATGAGTAGATTCTAAATGTAAATGTAAACCTAATAATCACATTTAAATTATGTATGCCTTGTTGCAAAAAGTCAGAAATAAGTAAACTTCACCTTTACATTTTAAATGCAAATTTAATATGCTGTTAGTTTTTCCTCAGAGGGGCAAAGAAGAACGTTCAAAATGTTAATATAAAAAAGTTCGCGAATAGTTACAAAGTTGTAACTCAAATTTAAAAATTAAGTAGGTCCCAGCAAGCAATAAAATCACACATAATCTTGCTATGCATTATTCGTCGCATAAAATGCATGTTTATGTAAATAAGTGTGCAGATATTTGCTCTATTCTACGGATATTACTACCGACTTGCTCGTCCTTTATTATTCTTGTTTTCTGTATATTCTCCAGACGCGAGCGTCTCTTGTATTTTTTAACACTTCAGAATCCTTACCCAAAATTGTATATTTTCATTTCATTATTTGAGACTAAAAACTTATACAGAGTAAGCAAAATTGCGTACTGTGAATAATTTATACGTATCCATTTATATGGATCGCTCAATGTTTCTCATAATTTAGATAAAGTTTTTAATTTTTTCGGGTATGCTATATTATCCATCACCTGAGATTCGCCATGCCCATATTAGGTCTGTTTCTATAAGAGTCAGGGATTAGGTTGAAACTTTCAGAAATGTTAATTCAACTAATTCTTGAGTTCCATACGCTGAAAACATATTTACAACTTAATGGTGGAAGGTTGGAACCAATCTCTGACTCTTGTGGGAACGGGCCTATGCCTATTATCATGATAGAGATGACCCAATTGATGACAATATTCTTTGCACAAACACAAGTAAACTTATCCTGATTTTATGAACATACTGACTTACTCTTTTTCTCATTCACCATTAAATGCAAAAATGACAGGCACAAATTTAAACAAATTGAGAACATGCTAAGGGACTCCGATCGTACAAAGTTTTAACCAATAACTCTATTTTCTTGGACAAGGGTAAGCAGTATTTAAATAAAGTCATACAAAATACTGTTCGGTAGTATTAAAGGGATTTCCAAAAACTCTCTATTATCTTTCTTGAGGTAATTTAAAATGTTGTCTGTGAAGTGAATATTAGGTAGTTGGCCATTTCCGATTTTTTCTGTCTAAGACCAGACGGTTTAACCTTTACTTTATACTGTATGTTTTATAGATTATAATAAAGTTCTGCCATGATATATTATGATGCATTACTTATAGTCCAGGCTTCAGAGATTTTGGTGACTATAAAATTCCTACTGAACGCTTTTTCTCATGCTTAATAAGAAGAAAATTACAAATGGGCACTAAAATGTGATGTTCAACTTAAATCACTGAAAGATGGATTTTTAGCATTTTTCGCAAATATCTTCGAAATTATCAATTTTAGAAAAAACTATGAAATACAAAAATATTCCTCACTAAATTCTACATAAAAAATAAAGTTTCTTTAATTACAACAATAGGTTACAAGCTATGTAGCTGGAGAATTCTTTATTTTTCGTATCTCAACACTGAATGAATAACTTATTTTTCGATTAAATAAGGAACATGTACCATTTGAATATATAAAGTAGAGATATCATAGAATAGATTCCGGAAATAAATTATAAGTGGACGAAATCAAGTCAAGTAATTTATATTACATAAAATATTTTCTTCATTCAATTAATCTCCATTTCTTACGTTTGGGATGAACATTAAGGTGACGTAGGTAGCTCACAGTCTCTAGTTTTTCCATTTTCTTCAGTTTCATCAGCGTCTCCAGTTTCTTCTATCTCTTCATTATCCTCATCTGGTAGTCAGAAAATTCTCTGAATTTTCAATGTCAATGAGTTCATCAGCGTTCCAAGTTCGATCATCGCAAGTGGTATAAATGATCAAACAGTTCAGTCCAAGCTTACGACAGTCGCAATTGCCTTTGCATCCATTTCGACAATTTCAGATATCTTGAAAAATTCTGGCGGCGCTCTTCTTTTTCAGTGGTTATTGATAGTAAACCCCGCCCCGTTTGTTTCAAATGAATTCACTCTTACACAATGATCTCTTAAAAAATATTGTCCCAAAAAAAAAACACAAAAATTAAAGGCCTTTCTTTTATAGAATTTAATTAGAATTTTTTTAATTCTATTTAATATTTTTGGAGATATTTAAGAAAAAAGCGAAAACCTCCCTCTTAATTGTTTAAACAATATGTTGCACTTCAAATTTTGGTTCCCCTTTTAAATTTTTCTCTCCTCATGGATATGAATAAAAAACTTCAATAGAAATTATTCGAAAAATCTGGTGATTTTTAACCTCTGACGATTGGGTTATTAATGTATTTCTATGTTTAAAAGTTCACTTCTTCAAGTACCTTCCTTTTAATGAACCTACATACTTACTTATACTTTTCGATTATTTATTACTTTTTTATTTTTCAGCTTTCTTAATTTCCTTGTTTATTTTTTCATTGTAACTCTTCTTCTATTTGTCATTGTTTTCATGAGACCATTTAAGTATTTTTTTTGGTCTACATTTTGAAACATCTTCTGTTTCTGTTTTATTGGATTGTCTAACATATACTATGTGTACATAATTATCGATACCAATTTATATTTTATAAGAAGTTCATTTTTAAGTATAATGAATCACTATAATATGTCTCGCAAAACTCCATATAATTTTCTCACTGACATATAAAAATATATTTTGTCGGCTGCGGTATTAGATTTCTGACTCTAACATTGGTATTATGGCTGTTGATATTCAGGACAAAGAAAATGTTTCAAGTTTATAATATCGACATGCCTTTTATTTCGATAATAGGATCGTTTACCATATTTAAGAGATATATTTCTCTTACTTTTCATCATTATCATCATTATCAATGTATGTGAAATGTTTTTATATATTGATCCTTTGTCAACTAATCTGAATTTATTTTCTTCCGAAGGGCAACAGTCTAAAATATACCTAAATATATAAGAAAACTAAATATAAGGTAAAATATTATGAAGGATAATAAAAGCAATATTTACATTTAGAAAATTGTTTCTCGAAAACGGTTTAGTTTATCGATTTGTAACAGGTATACCTTTCCTGCTCAGAATTGAATTTAGTTCAATAGTGGCTTATTAAAAAATTCAAAAGTTTGTTTTAAAATACAAAAAGTTAGACATATTTTTACATCGACAGTACAGTATAACTAGCGCCCCCTAGTCGTGACCTCAACACTCTTTGCATATTCGTAATTGTCACCTCACAAAACATAAAATTGTCAAAACAATCGATCCATACGTTCTTAAAATATAGAAAAAAATCGAAAAAATTTTTTCAACTTTAACACCCTGTAGATTTAAAAGGAACAGCAATTGAATAAGGCATGTTGGGCTCAATCGCTTTATTTTGACGTTAACAATCTGCACTTAAGCTATGTACCATTATTAATGACCTGTATATGTAATGTGTATGTATACCTAGATAACCCAAATATGCAAAGCTCATATTATGTGTTAGATGCATTTTTTGAAAAACATATTTTTTTATTATGCAAACTCCACCTAATTTTAAATATTTTGTCAACGCTAGCAATATTGCTATTTATTTTCTAAACACCCCGTGTTTGATTATGTATATTTTCGCCACTGATCGGCAGCCATCAACAATCGTAATCCACCATGTTAACTGCAGGCAGGCAAACTTGATTGATACCCAGAATTAAAAATGTATAGATCCGATAAGAATAATGGTGGTGCCGATTTAGAATAACAACGATAACGTAGTAACTAATTACGTATGGAAGTTTGTTTCGATAAGTGTACAAATAGAGAAATTTAAAATCTAGGTTTAGAATGACAATCTCTGTAATAACCTGTATAAGTTTTAGTAACAAAAAGTCAGCTGTCTCAAAGTACAAAATAATGGTATAGGTAATGTTAATAAGATAAGCGCTTTATAAAAATGAAGTTAGTTGAAATTGTACTACATCACATACATTTCAAGTAAAATAAAGGTAAATTTTCAGCATAGCTAACATCTAATTTGCTCATTTTATTGCTAATGTATTGAATAAAGGTAATCAGGCTGATGCAGTGATGGACCTTTCAGGTTTACCACCTCATAAATTAACGAAAAAAGGCAAACATCTTTTAATAATGAAAGAAGGTCATACAAAAGAATAAACACAATTTATTAAATATTTACATTTTTTGCGTTGCACAAATTGGTTGAAAACACATTCTTCTTGTAGATCATCCGCAAGATCAATCGGGTATAATTTTTGGAGTTTTATGGCGTTAATTATAACTTGATCTTCAAACACTGTGCAACAATTTGCACAAAAATGCGAATTTGCCGGTTACTGCCTCATACGAAGTATTGCGTTCCTTGAACAATTGGTCCCATATTGGGAGGAAGGCATTAACCCTGAAATTGTTACTACTCCTTCGCGACATTTATCGTCTCGTTTATTCGTCTTAATATTGTTCTTTTGATTACTTCTGTATTCTTCTGAGGATTTTTTTACCAACCTCATCAGAAGGATCAAAATATTCACTTTTATTTTCTACGAACGTGATAAGTGACATATAGAGCCAGAAATCTGTATCTACAACTGTGTCAACACCTTATAGAATTCTGGAAACCATATTAAACTGTTTTAACACAGATCCCCAAAATTCTGATAGCATCACCATCTCTAAGGAATTTAGTTGAGCGAACAGCCCTGTAACTTCATTTTTAACTAAAACTTTGGGTGGGCAGAGTCACCTTTTATAGCTTCAAGGTCCAATTATTTGGTTATAATATTTATTAATACACAAGCTGGCGCGGCGGTGGGTAAATACTCCACTGGGCTGATGTTGTCTATACGCACCTGTCAAAGGCTTTCGGCATATTGGAATATGGTCTGTTATTACGCAAGTTGTCATTGTTTGGTTGAATTTCAAATTTTTTAGCTTTCTTTCTTCATTCCACAAGTTTTACAAACGGTCACTGCTCACGGCATATGTACGCCTTTTTTAGTCTTCTCTCCAAATCATGATTCCATGTTAGCTTCGAATCAAGTATGACTCTGAGGTATTTCACATCCGCAGCGAAGCTTAACGTAGTGTTTGGGAGAGTTGATGTCATTATGGGCCCCATCTAAGGTTTCAAGGTTAAGATGGACTAAGGTTCTAACTGTAAATGAATAATATATCTCACCTGCACTCAGTTTATATGTGAACATACATAGCCAGTTCAATTGTTGGTCATCTCACCTATAGCATACTGATGAGGTCTAACAATCCAGAAACCGGTATATGTCTGGTGGTGTGTCCGACAATGGTTCTTGGCAATTCACACAGATACTGTAGGAGTAATTCAATGCCGGTCGAGGCATTAGTTCGCGGAGTAGTTGTTTCCTGCAGTATCATTTATAGATTTAATGGCGCATCGCCCGGGGCGAGAGGTCTGCGTTAAGTACCTACTGCAATGTAGGTCGCTTTCTGTAAGTCGTGCCGCTTAGGCCGAGCAGGAAGTAAGCAGACCACTTATATCTCACAAGGTTCTAACTGTCAATAGATTTGAGTAACATCTGGTAATTTTACAAAATTAAAAACGTATATTTATCTAAATTGTTGTTAACTTAAAAAATCCAGTTACTTATTGAAGTTCGAGTTTTATAAATCCTACTATGGACACTTCAAACAAATGGAGGCAGCAGTTATTACAGACAGTTGTGAATTTGAAAGCAAAAAGAATACTGCGTAGAGTTACTGGAATTATACAATTTTGTGTAGTAGTACCAAAGTATTTTTAATACTCGGCTTTATCTGCCTTTTCACCAGTTTTATATAAGCTACTGAAATGTCAGAGTTTAATTGGTATCCACGAAATGCAAATCGTAAAATTATTCAAAACCAATTTGTATTTAATCAAGCTGATGAAGATGTAGATATTTTTAACCAACTTCATATTTACTTATCACCTCATTTTTAACGTAATACGGCGCGGCGTATGACTTATTTAATTATATTTATTATGAAAGTTTAATGTAAGATAAAGTGAGGTGGGCCAGCAATTTCGGACCAAAACTTCACGATTCATCTATATTCTTATGTAGTAAAAATACTGTTTTGAGATATGAATATATTACAGGGCGTGACAGAAAAGCAGGTCATCCCAGTAAATGTGTATATCCGGCAACAAAATATGAGGATTTAATATCCTACTTACCTGGATATAAAAATGCGTTAAAGTGTGTTAAAGATGACTTTTACAATTGTTTTTACACAATAACTTTGCGGCCCTTTCACGTATCAGTTGAGATTAATAAAAATATTTCTTTTCGTTAAGGGTATTACAACGCCTAGAAAAACAAAAATAGAAATAAACAGTTTACGTAAAAATGATAAATATGGTTGTGTTCAGAGACAGTTTCTGTAAAAGCAATTAGAAGATTTTAAATCTCAGTTGTTTATGACTTCCGAAAATCGTTTTTTCTCGAATACAGTTTTACGAAAAATTATCTAGAATAAAGAAATATTACGTCATGATATGAGAAATTGTCCATAAGCGAACGTGAAGTGTTTCTTCGTTGGTTTTGTTTAGACGTCGATAGTATTGAAAATTCTGTTAACCATAATATTGTTAGATCTTTATTTAAATATTCAAGTTTAGTGCTTATATTGGAAAATATCAAATGGAAGACTGTGAAATTAACAGTACAGCGGGCTGGGAAATAGATGAGAGTGACGCTCACACAGTTGTATCTGACGTTGACGTGAGAGCACGGCAGAGAACACTGTTAGACCTTGTCCTTGATTATTACCAAATTTATTGAATTGTGTAACTAAATCTATTAATTAGGCTTCAAATCTAACATCAGGTGTTACACGTGTAATTTTGTTGTGATTTTGTGTGTGAATAAATAATAGACAGTACAATGGAAGAGCTCAGCAAATCTCTGGGAGCTATTGCAAATATACTGGAGAACCTTCAGGCGCTTTCTGTTGTCCCATCCGTCTCCCAAACTACGCCTGCTTCTTTGGCCCTTCCAAGTTTTGACCCGGAGAACACAGACAGCAGTGTTTGGTTATTAAAAATTGATGGTTACAAAAATGCGTTTGTATGGTCCGATAGGGAAACTGTAAGTAGAGTCGGTCCATTTTTATTAAAATCTGCGCAAATATGGTTTACTGCAGGGCGGCCCACCGAAGAAACTTGGGAAAATTTTAAATTAGATTTTTCTGTTGCATTTCCGAAGCAGGAAAGTTTAGGAAAACTATTGGCCGATGCAGTGAATTATCGGAGTACTGATGCACGCAGTTATGTAGAATATGCCAGGGTGAAATTAGAAAAACTAAAATGTTTACGTGCAAGTTGGACAGATGCTGATTTAATTGAAATAATTGCACATTCTATCGATGACACTGCTGTGCGAACGACGGCTTTTAACTCAGGTATGTCAACAGTTAGTGATTTGGTTGCATTTTTAGCAAACTATGTGAAAATGCCCCAGAAAAACCTTTAATTGAGAAACCCATATCTCAAAAAAGAAAATTTTCACAAATGTCATCTTTGACAGTCGAGCCACGTACTTGTTTTTCCTGTGGCAAGGTTGGTCATATTTCGCAAGATTGTAAAACTACAGACTGCAAAAATGTCGAGGTCTCTTTAAAAAACCAGAGTGTTTGGTAGATATTGTAAGAACCTGGACATAACATAGAAAATTGTTTTCGTCGGCAAAATAAAAATGTATGCAGCGAATTCGGTCAGGATCCCGATAAAAAATATAAACATGAGAATGTTTTGCTTAATTTTCTCCCAGAATAAAAGTTCTACTTGTTCATTAATAAATGAGTTATTGGTTGATAAATTGAAACTTGTAAAAATTCCTCGTGACTTCATTGCAATGGTTTGATGATACTATACATAATTCTTTTTCGTCACAAATGCTCTGGTGCAATTTCCTGAAGTTAAAATAAACCTTGACTTTGTTATTGTGCCACATCATCATGCTCGTTACGATATTGTTATAGGGGACAATATCTTTAATCACAATGTAACGCTTTTAAAAGATCGAGCTTTGTTAAAAATTATACCGACAACATCCGTTAATACAATTTCTGTGGATTCTGACATTAGTTTGATAACTGATCTTGATAATACTGAAAAACAAAAACTGTTTGAGTTGCTTTCCAATTTTTCTGACTTACTTACATCAGGCAACCGTGTAAAAGCTATTAACGTTAGTGAATTAAATATACAGTTAACTGAAAATAAAACAATTTGTTATCATCCGTATCGCATGTCAGAATCTGAACGTTTAAAGGTACGAATTAATTAGGCTTCAAATCTAATAATATATAAAAGGTTTTAGAAGTTAGTATAAAACCCTGCATTTTTAAGAAAACATTTTTGAATATAGGAAGACTGCTCGAAACAGTAGTCCAATATTGCAAAAACTGCATCCGTAGTTTCCGTGATATCCTGAATTACAATGAAATTGGGCCATCTTGTACATTTTTACTACGGATTAGTTTATTGCCCAAATATTTGAATTATCTTGAATAACAGTATGAAAATATATAATAAATATAGCTAAAATGCCCTAGTACAGTGCACTGCCAATTTCAATATTTTACATTAACTGCTCCATGGCGAAGTGACAGTGAACTGTCTACGCCTATGACTTCTCCCTCGTGCAACTCCAGACGGCAAACTCATAACAATTTTATGTTTTCAGGTATTACCGAGCAAATTCTGTGCGTATCAACAGCAACCCCTACACCGGATGCGATGCAAATTGCGCCCATACTCATTATTGCGCCATAACCCGGGTAGACTACGAGGAGTTCCACCAGTGTCTCAAGACGGCGGCGAGCGCTCTCGCCTCCTCCTCCAGATCGCTGATCCGTACGCCTATGGTTCAGTTAATTCTCGTCATGGGTGCTGTTGTGATAAGTTTAGTGTGATAAATTGTTTTGTGAAATAAAAGACAATAAATGGTAACGGTAGGTGATGCCTAGATCTCGTTTTGGTATACAATGGCTAATAGTTGAAATTGAAATAGGGGATTGTATTCAAATAAGTGATTCATAAATTTATGTTACTTAGAATAAAACCATTGCATTTGTTTACTTATGGAACAGTTGGATTATTATTAGTCACATACACATGATATTTTTAAAAAAAGTTTGAGTAATTTTTTTTATTAAGCATGGATGTGAAAAGAATTTGTAAACAATAAGGGAAAAATGTAGTATCCAAAACACATTTGTTAAATCGCTTCCAAATACTTATATAGATCCAAATGAAACTGCGTACCTTATAAATGAAAATTCTTTCTTTTGTACATAGTAATATTTTCATCCAACAACAAATTGTTTGTTGCATTTTAGGTAAAACATTTCTTTTATTTTAAAATGTAGAAAAAAACTACTCTGTTTGATATTTTTTTTGGTGATATAGAATGTTTTTGATAATCGAAAGGTATATTTCTTTTAATGATAGGTACATAAAGTAAATGATACATTAATTTCGGTGTTAAAATTAGTTATTTCTTCATTTTTTTCATAACCTCTCAAGTTTCATTAGACCATTAAGAATTCCACCACCTCCTTTTTTTAACATTTTTTCCAATTTCATCTGATGCCTAGAAGGTGTTATTTTAACAAAGGCAACTTTTAAGATAACAAATTCTCAACTATTCCTTGCATCTGCATCATTGCGTGAAATTAAAACTATTGCTTCATGAATTATAACAGTCAATATTGTAATGCCGCATTCACACTCTGGCCGAGACATCTCGGACAGGAGAGAATAGACGAGAGTGCTATAGCGAGAGCGATACTCGACGAGTTCTGCAACCACACTCTCGTGCTCGACCGGTCTCGGACTGTCTCGCCGAGAGTGTGGATGCAGTGTAAAAGCCTGGGCGGAGTCTTTATCGAACCTATTGACACAGCTTAAATAACAGTCAGCTCACAGACTCTACGGCGGCACCAGAAAATTTGTCCTTGAAGCTTGTTGTCTCTCTCTCGCTCAGGATAAAGGTCAGGACTGGATTAAAAATAGTCCCAATTTAGAAAGTGTTTTACTAAAACATAGATATAGAAAATGTTGGGAGCTTGATTAATATAAATACCACACCTACGTGGATCCATTATTAACATAAAATGTACAATTACATATAGATAATATATTAACATTACGTTGCTAATGACTAAAAAAGAAAACAAAATAAATGTGAAGTTTATTAAGCCACTTTTATTTTCGAAATATTATATTATACAGAAACAAAAAAGTACAGAAAACAAAATAAATGTGAAGTTTATTAAGCCACTTTTATTTTCGAAATATTATATTATACAGAAACAAAAAAGTACAGAAAACATATGTATTACAGCAGTATACCTACCTAAATAACAAGAATAAATTGTTCATTACTGAATGTCCAAGATAGATTTGACCAGTATTAATATCGCGAACTGTGGCAGATATAAAAAGGTTTTGTATATATAAAAGTTGTAGGTACAGATATAGACTACAAAATGCTGAATAAATTGTATGTACATGGTGTTACAAGACTGATAAAAGTTTTTTTTTAATGGAACACCTCAATTTTTCTAACATACGAAATATAAATTTGTTTTACTTGAAATTGTTTTAAAATAAAATAACATAACAGTATAAAATACAAGAAAATCAACAAACAACAAAATACAGCACTCGTGCGCCAATAACGCAGTCCTCGAATGGTATGGCTATTTTACAACCACACGTCCCTGCCGCTATTTCAATGTTCTATCCTCAAATGGCGGCATGCGCGAAGGATCTGCGTGAGACGTTCCCGCTATACAAGGCTGTGAGCTGATTGTTATTTAAGCTGTGCTATTGAGCTATTCTGCAACTATGAAAAAGTCAGTTTTATCAGTGTCAGACAGTTATCGAATTTACGTTTATAGGAAATTTTCTTTTGCAGCCAAGTGTCATAAACAATCTGCAGATATACTTTCTTTATAATGAAGATAATTTTTATGCAATATACGATTTTTATGCCTGCATAACACGTTAATAGTAGCATTGGCAAAAATAAATATAAATTTGAAACTAAATCTTTATGCAGCTGGGTGCATATATCAAATTTATGTCTACCAGTTCATCAAAGTGGGTGATGCACACCCTGAAGGGTTCAGTAAGATGGTAGTAGCTTCGAGTGCAAGCGGAGAGAGTAAAAAATAACTGGGTGGAGACATGAAATAAAATGAAATGGAAAATATGATTTCTAAATAATGTTCGGTTAAAGTAGTAGTGGAGGAAAGCATAGAAAATATATTGATAAAAAAGACTATTGCTATCAGTTTCAATTTAATTTCACTGTAAGATAATAGCAGTTTTTATTGGTGACTGTGTCAAAATTCTTCCTTTCTATAATTCATTTATCTTTGGCAAAGAAAAATATAACCCTGGTTTTGATTCAATGATTGAGGGTGTTTCACGACTTATTCAATCACAATTATTATTCCTGTACTAGCTACAATACACAGAACAGACATCACCACAAAACAATAAAATTAGTAGAATCTTCTTCGTCAAACTGTATTTGAGGGTTAATTCGAGTTTATTATTTCGGCTTCCAGGTTTACTTGAAAGTAATTAAAAAACTGAAAACAATAAAATGCAAAGAGTCTCCCATATTCTTGTGTACTTGGGAGTTTTTACCAATACCTAGAAGAGAAGTATATGCGTTGAAAAATAACCCTGTTTATTGAATGTACAGTGTCAGTCAGAAATAGGCGTATAGATCAACTGATTGGAAAACCACTAAAGCAACTGGAACATAACTTGGTATACAGTTTACCAGTTTTATTACTAAAATAATTACTGATTTAATTTTCTTATATATATACATGTTTGGATAAAACGTTCTTGAATAAATTATGTTATGTAATGAATTATACAGGGTGAACCTTAAATAAGTACAAATATTTTAACTGCTGGTGTAGTTCGTCATATAGATCAGTCTAGTGAAAGCCATTTTTAAAAATTTCTAATATTTATGGAGATATTAATTTTTTTTAAAAATACCCACATTTTGAGGACCGCTGCTTAATCAAGCTAATGAACCATATGATTTGTTGCGAGGTTGCCATATCTTCTCCAATATAAATATTACGTTTCCCTTAACGTAATAGTAAAGTAATACGGTTAATTCTATTTTAAAAATACTTGTTTGAAGTATAAGTACAGTAAAGTTGGGTATGTAGTATGATACGCAGCAATATTAACATACATTTTAACTGCTTAACTGACCTTACTATAAACGATTAAAAATGAATTTCCGCAAGTTAAATACTACCGTAAAGTATTTAGGAAGATATTACGTGATATTACTATATATGTCCAATTTTCAAAAATTATACATAAACGTGCACACAAGCTTACCTGTTTGTTAAAAAATTAACTATTTAATCAGTAATCCACATTTCACAAGTTAAATGCCATTGTACACTGTTCACTGTTAGAAAGAGACACAAGACACAATTTCCTTAAGTTATTTTATGAATAATAACGAAAAACCATGATTTTCACACAACATATTAAATTTAAAAGTTTGTTCAAGCAAATACATTTGTGTAACACTGGCAACACTGTGAACTACACCTTCAATGTGAAGCGCTATGACTCATAAATGTATGAAAGTCAGCGGTCCTCAACAAGTTTTCTACAGAAAAATTACAAATTTTTTTTAAAAATTTCACTTTTCATTTCTGATTTTTTTGTAAAACAACTATTAATTATGTGTTCTACACAGTGAGCTGTACTGCTGCTTAAAATATTTGTACTTATTTAAGGTTCACCCTGTATTGATATAGGGTATGTTGGTATAATCTCTAATAATGACGAAGATAGCAAAATATCGCGCCATAAAAGTAATAACCAATTTTTTATTGATTTTTACTAATGAAAGTAAGTATACAGTTTATTTAGAAAAAAAACATCAACAATTTTATTTTAGAGAAATTTTTAAGTAAACATAAGATCACATATTGTTTCATGAAACGTATGAATCTATAGTTAATAAATAAAATTATGGATCACTATATAAAAATTTGAAAATTAATGAAATAAAGGCATAATTGCTGAGATGGAAACTATTAAACTAAGTTCATTATATACCAAGACAGATCTAGGTATCGATAAAGTATATGTAAAAAAAATATTTAGGGAAAGACGTTAATTTACTCAAACTTCATATGGAATTGGTATCAAAAAACTTTTTTTACGAATGAGCGTGATTAACTACCTACGTAAAATATTTTTATATACGCAAAATACCAAATGTATCTACACCAGATCTAGAGCACAAAAATGTGTATGTTTATTAACTTCTCTGTGTAAAAATCTTGAAAAGACGATTGTGTCCCTAACACACTGTATTATAGAGCACCTTATTGCAGCTACCTTTCATTTTATAGACAGCTTTTTGACTTTTTATATCGCTCCTATAATACGTTTCCTTTTAGTATCAGTTTTAAAACAGTTTTTGTAAAAATATAATCCTAACGTTTATGCAAAAGTAATACATTAATGGATTAACATCTGGTTGCAAACACGGGACATATGGCTCTTCATTCTACCAATCTGATTATAAACCTCACATATTTTATCCATCCAGTTTATAAAAGTATTTAAATCTACGTGAAAATTGAAAAGCAGTTAAATGTATTTACCTCCTGCAAATTTGTGGTGATAAAATGTTTATATGCAGCCACTTTTTATTAAATGTGAATATTGGAAAGTCTACAGGATATTTTTTTAGCTTCTGTATGAATTAACAACAAACAGAATTACTTACTAAAACGTTGATAATGTCAGTTTCTTTATTAATAGTTATTATGATTATTTTAATAATCAAATTAATTTTAAGATATTTCTATATGCCTTATTATAAAAACTTGTTTATGAATATTCTTGTAAACTTTTGGAAATTATTAGATTTGGCGTGAATATCATAATTATTAAGTGTAATATCTTTAAGAAAAAAAAAATGCCTTCTAATGGCGAAAACTTCTTGGCTGAAGATATGAACCATGCATCGTTAGCTGTCAAAACGGCAGTGTTTCATCCCACACAAATTGTGCCGATCCAGTTGCCGAGTGGCAGAAACTACTGTGTGCGTCATCTCCCTGATTTAATATTATTTTATACTGGGTGTAACAAAGAAGTCATTCTATTAACAAAGTACGGTGCTCTAAATATAATAATAATAATAATAATAATAATAAAATGACTTTATTACAAAAGAAGAAAGATACAACAAAAATAACATTATGGATGGCGAGGTTCAACAAAGTTGCTCTTCCACCTAACCACCCAAAGAATTGCGTCAAATTAACAAAATGTCTACTATTTATATAAAATATTCAGGCACAGACAGACATTAGTGAGGGCGTTTTGCAAATAGACTGGCTTTGACCTGCGCTTTAAAGGCATGTACAGTTTTGGATGATTTAATACTGGAAGGTATTTCATTATAAAGTACAGCAGCATTATAAGAGAAAGATCTTTGAAATAAAGCGGTGCGGTGTTTAGGAACTACGTATAAATCTTTGTGACGAGTAGAACAACTGTGTACATCGCTATTTTTAGAAGCTTGTTAAAAGATATTTGGGGTCTTATGAATGTTAATTTTATAAATTAGACTAGACATATGCAAATAATAACGCTCATTGAGATTTAACCATTTGGATTCATTGAGCTTAGAACTAATGTGATCATATTTTCTAAGACCGTAAGAAAATCTAATGCAAGCATTTTGGATCTTTTGAAGGCTTTCTTTGTCCCTATTAATGATAGCCGGCCAGTAAACTGAATCACAATAAGCGATACTACTAAGAATAAGTGAGTCACATAATTTTAATTTAATGTTGGTACTTAGCGAATCTCGGTGAAAGTAAAGAGTACGGAGCTTCATAAACGATTTTTGAATTAACGAGCTAACATGTTCGGAAAATCGGAGATCCCTATCGAAAAGAACCCCAAGGTTTTTACAAGAATTAGTAGGAACAAGTACAACTCCATTTAATAAAATAGTGAACGCGGGATTTTGAGTGATGACGTTTTTATGATGACCAAGAACAAGTAGTTGTGTTTTAGATGAATTCAAAATCAGTCCATGCGCTTGTGAAATCTCTGAAATGGATTTTAAATCAGTGTTTATGCTTTCCACGGAAGTTGCCAAATTATCAATCGAAAATTTAAAAAATACCTGAAAATCATCAGCATATTGGTGAGAGCCTGCAAATTTAATAAAATTGGAGAAGTCAGCAGTGTAAACAGAAAACAATAGGGGACCCAAAATACTACCCTGAGGCACCCCCTTATCAACATCAGAAAAATCAGAGAATACCCCATCAACGGCCACTTTTTGTCGCCTCCCAGATAGATATGAATTGATGAGAGTAAGGACACTATGATGAAGACCAAAATATTTGAGTTTAGTAACTAAGGTAGCATGATGGATAGTGTCGAAGGCCTTACTATAATCCAATAAGACAAGACAAGCAGCTTCATTAACATCACAAGCTCTGTAAAGCTCATCAGTCACGTGTAAAAGGGCTGTAGAAGTACTGTGATGTTCCCGGAAGCCTGATTGAGTGGAAGGCAATACATTGAACTTTTCTAGATAGCTGGTAAGTTGCTCATGTATAATTTTTTCAAGGACTTTGGAAAAAGTACAGAGAATACTAATGGGGCGAAAGTGGGAGATGATAGAAGGATTAGAATTCTTAGGGGAAAAACAATAGCATATTTCCAGCATTTAGGAGACACTGAAGAAGATATACATTTATTAATAATAAAAGTAATATGTTCAATCAAGTAAACAGAAATTAAATCAAACATTTTCAAGTTAATATCATCAGCACCTTTGGCATCCCAATTAGCGTCAGTTCTGTTTCTTTTATATTTCAAGTAAGCTTTGTCTCTAAAGCGCATCATACTTCTGAGGTTGTCAGTTAACCAAGGGGCCGGGGCTTTGGAAATTCTCGCAGTTTTATATGGCGCATGCTTATCAAACAAAGACAGAAGTTTTGCATTGAAGTAGTCCACCATTTGATCAACACTTTGTAATTCAAAAATATAATCAAAATTAATCAAATGTAGATCCCGAACAAAATCATCACCGCAGAAATGAGAGAAATCACGATAGGTTTTATAAGTGGGTAAAGGTCTAGGGCTATTAATATTTAAGCAGCAAGTAACCAATCGATGATCCGAAATGCCCTCCATATTTAAAACTTCAGATTTTATATGTAAATTTAAATTAGATGTAACTAAAAGATCAAGCAGTGATTGAGTTAAAGCAGTAACACGTGTTGGTGACTTAACCAATTGATGTAATCCATATTTATTAAGCAAGTTGCATAGTTTGGTTTTTTCATAACTGTTAAGTAAAAAGTCAACATTTAGATCACCACCAAAGAGAATCAAGTCAAAGTCTGGTAGCAAATAAGTTATCACATTCTCTAATGAATCAAGACTATCTGACAGTTTCCCCTGGGGCGACCTATATAAAGTACCTAGGCAAATATTTTTTCCACCAATTTTAAGAGAAATCCACAGCTGCTCAACCCCATCACAAACAGGCGGAGTAAGTACTTTAAATTTAAATGATTTATTAATGTAAAAGGCAACACCACCACCCCTTCCATCTCTGTCCCTTCTCAAAAATTATAACCGTCTATAATAAAATTATCATCTAACGTTTTCTTATCCAACCAGGTTTCAGAAATACCTATCACAGAAAACTTTTCCCGACCAATTAAGTCTAAAAACAAATCAAAACCAGTCCAAACAGATCTAAAATTAAAGTGACAGAAAGAAAATTTGTCCGTGGTTTGCATTTCAACGCACTGTATGAGCCCCCGTACAAAAATAAATTGTAAAAATGTAGTGAAGTCTAAACTTAACATCTAATGGTCATAATGATGTAAATACATTTCTGTGCGTTAATAACTCTCAACAAAATATAAATTATCACATAAGTATACAAAACGTTTATTTTATTAATAAGTAGGGAAATTAGATACTTTCTTATAGTATTTGTAATCTTTAAATGATAACATTATCAGTTCATAAAATAAATGAGAAAAAAAAGGTGAAAAAAAAAGGATAGTAAAAGAAAGATTTAAAGAATTTCACAAAATCTAAGAGGCAAAGATATTCCTACCGTGATGATAAACTACAGGTTAAAGCTAAGTTTCAACTTCTTGCCATCTTGAATGTAAAAAATATTTCCATTTGAAGTCCATGCTTTGTCCCTCCCGTACTTTTCTTTAGTCATCTTCAAAGCTTCATATCGCTCTTTGGTGAGGTCTTCAAAGATTGACACCCTGACCGCCACATTCTTTAGATTCCTTTTAGCATTATAAACAGCAGCTCGCTTCCAGAAGTTAACAAAATTAACAAGAATAGGCCGGGGAGTAGCAAGTCGTGAGCCCTGTGTCCCGCCAAGGCGATAAGCGAAGTTAATGTCGTTCTCAGAACAAGATACATTAAGAACGTTATTGATAAATGTCGAGATTGTGTTAAGGACGTTTTCATCCCTCTCTTCTTTGATTCCATAAAAACGCAAGGAGTTGAGTCTGGCCGATTGTGCAGATGTAGCAACGTTAATCTGAAGTTGATTAATGACATCGGTGTTGCTTGATACAGACTTACTTAAACTAGTAACAGTAAAAGTGAGATTCTCTAATTTCTCACTGATCTTATCAAGTGAATCTAACTTCTTCAGTCTGTCGTTGAATTTTTTCTCCATTCTCAAGAGCTTTGAATCAACCTCGTCCAGTTTAGACGACAACTGCTGAACTACGGAGGAACAGACTCTCTTGATCATATCCTCCAGAACTTCATCGCTGTTGGCTAGTTTGTCAGCCCTTGGATCACCTCTAGTTTGCGGCATGATCAGTGTTTTATCCACGGGGTAAGACAGTTATATCGATGACAAACGTGCTTAAATGATGGATGTATAAATTATAACAAATCCAATGCACTTACAGTGACAAAACTTCACCAGATGATACAGATGGATAATATATTTACTTAATCCAGAGAACAGAAAAGTAAACTTCACTAACTGTGAGCTAATATAATAAACAACGGGAGCTCAATAAACACGTCTAACTTACAAACATGCTCGAGTATATCAATCAGTATATCAATATACCATCCCCTGTTTATCTAAGTGCAAAATGCTTGGATAGACCGATTTTGTTTTTCAACAATTTTTTATGTTCTGTAATGAAAACTTTTTTACCAACCACTCCCCGCCCCTCATGACATCATCAATTTTTTTAAATGGCACCCAATAATTTTTATTTTGAGTTCTGATTCTACTTGAAATTATGCATATAGAAAATATCTTGTTACATGGTTGCTGTAATACTTTATGAGATATAGGCGTTTAAAGTTTCAAAATGCAGAAATAAATATGGAAGCTTCCATTGAATATTATAGTCGGTATGCTTATTCAATTAAATGAAATGACATGTGGATGCACATGTATCTACGATATCAGCTACGAAAATAATTGTTAATATTAAATAATCTTTTATAGTTAACGGGTGGCTGGCATAATTTGATTTTAAAGTGCATCTCTCATTATTCCATTCCTGTTCGAAATTATTTATATTTTCAGGACGCTAGATTGGCAGACTGGAAACAATTGAATAACCGAATTAGTCCAACCTTACCCCTTTAGATTTCTTTCTTTATATTCTAATTGTTACAATTTGTTTCTTTTTTCTGTAGTTCTTTTGTCATATTTGAATCGTTATTGTAATTAACTGACGTTGTTCCTGCTTTGTCATTAGTTTAATTTTATTGAATTATTATTTAGACATTTATTTCTCCAGAAGGTGCATACTTTACTTTAATGGTGGTAGGGTATACAATAACATTCATTTGTTTAAAACAGACAAACATTCCATGACAACTTCGATATTAATTGTGCATTTTGAAACTTTTAAACGCCCAAATCTTGTGAAGTATTAAGGGAATATGAAACAGAATTTCTAATAAAAAATATGAGTTAAACTTAAGTTAAACTTTTAAAAATGTATTTTCTCAATAAGATTGTCAATTTTTACAGTACAGTTTGAAATTTAATAAATATTCTTATTGTAAAAAACTGGTGAGCAGAGAAACTTTGTCGATCTCATTAACGTACGCTCATGGGAGTTTCTTCCAGTGTCGTAGTGAAGAAATAATATATTTCAACTAAATAGGGGAAAACAAAAAAGTTCCTTAAAATTTACATTTCAAATATATGAATGTAAGAAAACAACCAAAAAGGTTAATTTACCGATGGAAAGTGTTATCAATGGCGATCGATGAAAAATAAAATGGTAATTATTTTTATAATGACGTATTAAATCTATGTAGTTTTTTAGGAAATGATTTCTATGGTCACAAAGGGAACTTTCGTAATAAAAAGTTTCAAATCAACGAAAGATATTCGGTCGGTTATATTTGACAAAAGTTCTATAACTAATAAAAGTTTAATATGTCTTTTGTTACCTAACTTTATCTAATTATCCATTATTTTACCGATAAGAAATTGACAAAATCCATACTTTTGTATTGTTTCTCTAATTTTAATATATACAGGGTGTAACAAAAAAGCATGTCACAACTACACATTTTTCCAACATAATATGAAGATGAGATATGGGCTATTGAAGTTGAACTTTTAACATTGTTTCTTCGCAATAACTGTCAATTCTTCACATAGCAGTTTATGTCAATATTATAGCGCAATATTTTATTTGAGCTATTTTATCAAACTTAATAATTATCCGTAAAATTCTTCTTTTTCAAGACAGTTTTTATTTTTGAAATTCATGCAACGTTGAACTGCAGAATATTGGGTTGCACTTAATAACATTTTTAAATTTCAAATTCTAAATAAACAATTTGCAGATAACTTACCGAGATTTTAAATATTTAATAACCGATTTTATTCAGGGTGTTTTTGAAAGTAGGGTTAAACAGCTTTAAAAATGTTTTTTAACTCTGTAATTTCGATAACTAAGAAAAATTAAAGTATAGTATTTAATAAACATAGTAATTGCTATGCATATCCTACTTCCACTCACCGGATTAAATGATTACCTATTTTACATTATTTCAAATCCTTTTTGACTAAAAAATAATGTTTCCAAATGGATAGGTAGAAGGGACACAACTATTCAGTGGTCACAACGCTTCCACAATTTTAGTCCATTGGATTTTTAGTTTATGGGTTTTATGTAAGACAATGTTTTAACTGAATTGAATATGATGATTGAATATTAATCAACTGAAAAGAGTGTCTTAAATGCGATGAGTTAAGACATTCAAAAACTTGGTAAATGATTTACAAATTGCTCCTTTGAGCGTTTCTTTAGAAATTGTTTCTTTGCGGTTATCTCTAACTGACAGAATCTCGAAAAAAAAAATTATCAAGAGTAATAAAATATTTTACATTTACCACTACGATATTGAATGTCCAATATTGCCCATGGACGTAGGGCAGAAAAAATGGGGTAACAAAATATCCCCCCAGTTTTTGCGGTTGTTTTTAGGCGTAGTTTACAGCAGAGCTCTTAAATCCCAAGCAATAACTCTATTAAAATTCAAACTGATAAGTGAAAAATTAACAAAGTTATTGCGGAAAAATAAATTTAAAATTTCAACTTCAACACTCTATATCTTCTAAGGCAGGCATTTTTGGTAAGTAGAGTTACATCGTCATATATTGTTGTCAAAAATATGCAGATGATGAGACGACCTGCTTTTTACACCCTGTAGATGTTGTTTGGTGACCTTTGTAGTTGTTACAGATATACCTCATTCTAATATTAGACTCTAATATTGCCTTTCTGTAAAATGTATCTTTTGTGGCTATTTTGTTTCTTCACTTTATATAGATAGATACTAATGAAAATGAATGAATTATTTCCATTATACCTAAACTGTTTATCATCCTTTATATAGCAAAGTTTAAGTACAAAACTATTCTTCGAATGTTTTTAAATACTTTAGGTATGAAATCCGCCTTTGTCCCCAGCTCTATATAGAATTTTGTTTTGTTTCTCATTCTATAAAACAACATATTATTTAATATATAAAGTTAACATAGTGTCAGCTTGATCGTAATTATCTTTTTTCATTTAATGGTCTGAGGGATTAGAAGAAAATTTAATCATTAGGGATTTTCTCCCAAAAATATCAGTCAAAGCTTAATCCGCCCAGTATGAAAATATGGTTTACTTCCTACTGGAATAGAAAATAATTCCTCTCTGCAAACGCAAAAACAAATAAACAAACAGAAAGCTTTGCATGAATTTACTTGAATGATATTTTGTTTGCTCTAATAACAATTGATAAGAAGTGATAAATTGCTTCTGAATATTTGTAATAAAAATTCATACTCTAATTATAGCAGCGATATATGAGTTATTGTATCTTATTTTATGTATTTTATATAGATATATATATATAGATAAATAATTATATATTAGTATATAAGAAAAGTCTACAGGGTGGTGAAGTTAGTAAAGTTACCGCTTTCATTAAAATAAACAATACCGAAAATAATAAATTTTCGTACTTCCAGGCATTTACATACATTTTATTTTTATATATTATTTAATTTATCACCCTGTACATACAAAGATCTAGCCACTTGCTTCTGAACATTGTAGTGCAGATGATTTTGCATCATCTTGAAAGCATATTTATTTACACACTGGTGCGAAATTATTTGAGCTTCAAGAACTATTTAGACAGTATGCCAAAGTTGCAAGAGAAAGTTGCAAGATATGTGTCTTGTGTGATATACTTTAGGTAAACGATTTAATGTATTTTTGTATCATTTAAAACTAATGAAAACTGTACATATAGCGAATTGTTAAATGCGACAAAAATGACCAAAATTTTGCTATTATATAGCATTCTATAATATAGTTGTCTATAATCTACACAATAAAGTTGTTATTTTTAACAGTATACATGTATATACTTAGGTGTGCCTACAGACCTTTACTAAAGTACAGTGTGGTTCTAACTTTAATTGTTGATATATTTGTATATTATACGTTGGTATATGACTATAATATACTTTTTAAATATATTTTCGTTTTCAAAGACAGGGTGTCCAAATATTTGATTTCCATGCTTACAGGGATTACTACATACAGAGCGTTCTGAAAAACACTAGCATATTACATTTTGTTCCTATGATCCATGGGAAAATCTTTTCCGTTTTCAAGATACACTACACGGTGTTGAAAATATTTTATTAGAATCTAGTTTCGATTCTATCTCCCACATAATTCGACCGAATAAACTGAAATTTTGTTATGTGGAATTTCTGGGGATGCTAAATGTTCTGGAGCAGTAAACGCTCTGTTTGATATAGCCAAAAATTAATAACTACATAGCATTTAACATCCCCAGGAACCCCACATAACAAAATTTCAGATCATTCGCTCGAATTTTGTGGAACTAGATTCTAAAAAAATATTTTCAACGCCCTGTATCTTGAAAACGAAAAAGATACATAGGTTCATAGGAATAAAATGTAATATTTTTTGAAAATCTATCAGGCCCTGATTTATGCTAGTGTTTTTCAGAACATCCTGTATACAGGGTCAAAGATTTCAAAGAAGTAGTACAAATTGTATCGCCTTTACATAAAAATTACCTTACTAAAAAGTTCACCCCTTAGGTGATACAGTTCTTTAATAAAGTATCCAAAAAAGATGTAATAGTCAAATTTTACACAAACTCTCTATTAATGTATGTGTAGCTTCTCAACAATTTGCTTTAAAACTAACCGATTATTATTAACGAAAAATCAAACTTGTTATCACTCGCAATATATCTTACATAATAGCAACGTAGAAACCATGTAAGTAGGCGGCTGTCATATTCATTTCTGTCATTAGAGCTTTTGTGACTTTTGTGTGCTTCCTTAGATTTGCTACTTAATTTTATTATACGGTAACTTGGAAAGAATTATAGCAAATAATTTTAGCAAGAAAAAAAGTTACTAAAGGTCTAATGACAGAAATAAGCACAATAGTCGCCTGCTTAAATATTTCTTAGTTGCAATCGTGTGTTGTAATACAAATGATAATGGATTTTATTTTTTTGTTAATAAATGGTTAGTTTTAAAGCAAAAAAAGTAAAAGAAGTAAAAGTTTTAAAGTAAACCAGCCTATCTGATACGTATTTTTTAAAACTTAATTTTTATCAATCAAACAAATTGTAGCAAAAAATAACAAAGAATACATATCTTAACTCCTTCCAAGACGCAGAAATTTTCAAAAAGTTATTGAGAAGTTATATGCATTTTACTAAGATCATTTTTATGCAAATGTGTCAATTTTTGTTTCACCGGTACATGTAGTTAGGTACATGAATTTAGAGTATAAAGTGGAATTTTTTGATATATTTGACAATTTAATCTGTTTGAATACTTAAGGAGATGAGTTCAATTTTGAGTATTAATACCTAACCTAGAAGACTTTAATAGGTACCTATTGCATTGGCCTTAAATAAAAAAGAGAAATTGTTAAAAACGTTAAAGAGAAGAAATATTATGCTCATCAAAATTAATTAATTTAATGATTAGTACTAGGTATCAGACGAGGTATCAGATATACAAGGTGTAACAGTAGTAAGTATTTAAAACTTGTGAGTTTATAAAACAAGTCGAAAAATTATGAAAACCTTAGTACAACATTTATCAGTGGCGGCTCCTAAGGGAGATATGCTCACTTAAAGGGGTAACCTCAGAAACAGTTTTTAATGCGTAACATCAAAACGGTTCAACATTAAGTCATGAAATTTTGGTGAAATATTAACCTTGACGTGCTTAATAAGTCTCATAAAATACATTTCAAATTTTTCTACAGGGGCGTGAGAAAATGCAAGGCTCCGGTACAAATTTAATCATATCTTTTTAGTAGTTCATTTTTTCTAGTTTCTGACTCCAAAATATTAAAATATTAAATATTTAACATAAAAAATGTACTCTTTTCAATGTCAATAGGATGTACCATTTTTCAGTAAAATCGATTTCAATCATTCCTAACGTGATCCACATTTAGCATCCAATACACAGCCAAAAAAAATTAATTGCAGTGTGCCATGGAGAAAACAACTAGTCAGACAGTTAACAGAAATGTCAAGTATTTTTAGTTTCAAAATTGTGTTATTTGAGTCTACGCAGTGCTATTTTATAGTCAACAAAAATAGATTTAAATTATTTAAAATTGCAACAGTATACATATTCTGAGTCTGTCAGATTAGTTATTTTCTTCATGGGACACTGCAATTAATTTATTTGGCTATGGATGTTGAATGTGGGGCACGTTAAGAATGATTGAAATCGATTTTACTGAAAAACGGTACATCCTATTGAAATTTAACAAGAGTACCTTTTTTATGTTAAATACTTAAAATTTCAATATTCAGAAACTAGAAAAAATTAACTACTAAAAATATATGATTAAATTTGTCCCTGAGTCTTGCATTTTCTCAGGCCCCTGTAGAAAATTTTGAAATGTATTTTTTTATGAGACTTATTAAACACGTCAAGGTTAATGTCACACCAAAATTTCGTGACTTAATGTTTAACCGTTTTGATGTTACGCATTAAAAACTGTTAGTCTGTCTGAGGTTACCCCTTTACGTGGAGCCGCCACTGACAAAAGTTGTACTAAGGTTTTCGTAATTTTTCGACTTGTTTTATAAGCTCACAAGTTTTGAATACTTACTACTGGTACACCTTGTATATCAAACATTTTGTCAGCGGCCATATTTAAAATGTTGTGGGCTCGCTTGGGACAGTCTGAAAATAATGATTTGAAAATATTTTCTTTAGAGTAAATACGCATTTAATTTTTTTTTTAATCATGTAATCGCATTATATTTGTTCTTAACTTTCTTTAAAATTAATGCTGTTATGACTGAATCACTCTGTGTACGCTGATCCCAATTTTATTAAAATTATGTTGAGTCATGGGGACACAGTAAAAAATGTTGTTTTTTTAATTTGTAACGCCCTGTATCTCGAAAATAGAGCCTCCCAACGTAAACCGTTATAGAGCAAAACTTATCTTTGAATAAGGAATTAATTTCTACGATTTCAGTAATTAAGATTAAATACGAGTCAAATAATGATGCTTAGATCACTTCTTAAGTTTAAGACAAATTTAAATATTTCATAAATCAGTAAAATAACGAAGTTCTTATTATGATCACTAAATATGGGCTAACATCAATTACCTGCGTTATAAATAAAAATAAATAATGGCTATTAACATTATTTTTTTGAATTGACAAATTTATTTGTGAAAAGGATGTTTTGTAATGTAAAACAGTAGCCGAAAGTTGTTTTTTTTTTGGATTATTATTAGTCTACCCTCAGTGTGACACTGTATACAAATATTTTTTTGTAATATGTATCTAGATATTTTTAAATTTTAAACTAACTGTCTGTTTGAATTTCAAATACCTAAGTATCTACTGAAGTGTGTTTGTTTTCCTGCATTTGTTGGAAAGTTTCTCGAGTTCAGAACCATACTGTACAATATAACACTAGACTAGACAAAATAGATTAAATCAAACATTCTTGATTCGCACGTTGTGACGTGAGTGAACCTTACGGTTACAGTTTCCACTGCACATTTTTTTTTATTTGCAACAAGTTCTCCTCTAACATGTCTTGAAGGAATGAAGCTATAAATGATAATATTTCGTAAACCAAGTCACAAAATTATTCTTTCGTACAGAATTTTGCTAGAGATTTTTTGTAAAACTGGAGAATCGATTTCAGTTTTTTCTGTCACTCTCTGTAGTATATTAGAAACGAGTTTATTAGATATTATCGTTAGGCATTATTGATATTTTATAATTTAATATGCAAAAATCGTGATATTGTAAAATATTTAATAATTATTTCTGTTTCATAAAGAAATCTGTACGTGTATAGCAAATAAATCGTGTATCCATTTTTATATTCTAAAATGATTCTAAATTTAAGAATGCTTAAAAACTAATTGTATAAATGTGTATGACATTCTCGCCACTGTGAATAAACATATTACTGTTGTATGTAGTTGTTCTATTGGTTTATGTACCTATGACTGCTATGTTTGGTATTTTTATTGAATTTCATTTACATTGTATATGATATAAATAAAACTATCGAAGGTTTTAAGTGTTTATGTTATCCCTAAATTTACTGAGCTTCCTATATGCAGCCCGAATCGTCCAAATCTATTCAGTCAGTTCAGTTGTTAATGTACTTTCGGTGAATGCGATGTAAGACAGGCCTGATCAAACATTTCTGACAGTTCTGAACCAGTTCTCAATGGATGTTGTAACATACCTAATATTTCAACGGCCAATCCTCAACATTTTTAAATTTTCTTTAATTTCTCTCCTGTGTCTGTATATCCAGCTGGCCTTTCTATTGCATCTAGCCGTCATTCACCTTTTTAGTGATCGTTGCGTGGGCACGTATTCGTTCTAGGTACGAATTTCACAAGGGGAAAATAAAATAAGAGGAAGTATATTAAAATGGGAAGGGCAATGGTTAGTGATTCGGGTGATAGTATTTCTACGAAGGATCTTGTCATAAACAAGAGAACTATTATAGACCGGAATCTCCAAGGAGTGGAGGAAGCTATGCTTAATCAAGCGACTGCAGCACCGAAATATTTTTAGGATGAACTAAACCAGCTATCTAGATTTTGGGGAGGTTGGAGAAGTTTGACGATATATTTTAAATCTTTTTCTCATATATTTTCAGGTATTAACAATATTGTGTGAAACTAACTACTCAGTGGACAAAAGCCCCAACCTGCGTTAGTAAATATATTAAATTTTTTAGATAATTATTGAATAGAGTTTTGTCTGTGGATGTTCATTAGCATACCTAGATGTTTGGTATCAGAGAACATACATATGACTTCATTGATAAGAATTGTAGGAGATTTGATACATATTAGCTTAAAATACCTTTCTTAAACAGTAAAAATATTTTAAATCTGTTTGATAAGGTTTATTCTGCAGCAGTTGGAAACGGTTTGAAACTATCAAAAAATTCAATCAGTTAAGTTGAGAATGAGTAGACGGACATTTCTGATAGTTTCAAACTGTTTCCAACTGCTGCAGGAACAAATTCAATGTTTATGCTGATAATAGGTTCGACTTACTTGTACTTTTATACTCAATGCGCACCAAGTGCAAACGCAGATAAGTTTAAATTTTGGTCTAAGATAATGAATTTTAATTCTTCTATTGCATTCAGCTGTTATTCACCTTGGCTACTCCTACTCGGCTCTAATACGTATTCACCTCAGCATTTTAAATTTTCTTTAATTTCCTTTGTCTCTGTAGTATATTATTTCACTCTAGTTATAGAATGCAAAATAGGAAATATTGGAAGTTAGTGGATTCGGGTGATCGTTCTAGAAAGAAGTGATTCGTCAAACAAGAGAACTATTATAGATCATAGTTCCAAGGAGTACGACAAGAGGAAGAATGGAGAGGAGGCTATTGCTTAAGTACTAAAGCACTATATCGTAGAAGACTGAGGCTAAATTTTAAATGAAGCGATGATGATATATTTTAGTAAGAAACCAGCTATCTAGATTTTGGCGAGGAGAGTTGACGAAGTATACGATTTGTATCGCTTTCTGCAAGCAGTTGGAAACAAAACTAGCAAAACATTCAATCAGTTAACTGTTGAAACTGATATGAAGGAACAAAGTTCAATTGATTTTCACTGTTTCCAACTGCTGCAGGCTAACAAATTCAATGTTTATGCTGATATCTGACAAGGGTTCTTGGCTTTATACTCAATGCGTATAATTCAAGTGCAAACGCAGATAAGTTTAAATTTTGGTTTATATTGGTAGGGCTCTAATAAAAAACATTTGTACTAAATGATTATTTACACTTAATGATTTGTATTTATTGAAGAAATAAATACCTAACTGTGGTAGGTAGGTATTAATACATAGATGGATATAGCCACGTGCGTATACTTACCTCCAAATGTTGATTATTTTTACAATTGGGCACAATAACCAATTATTTTAGTACAGAAACATGTCATGCAAGTTACTTTAAATAACCAGTATTAACTGCAAACAGAAGCGGCAATTTTGGCATGACATGCACAAAGTTTAACATGTTGTTTCAACCCGATCAATAGTGTCATCATTAACACAGTAATCATGAGCGATAAAATTAATTTTACGGGTAAAGGACATTGATTTACATTTGGAGATGCTAAGAGACAATTGATTGATTTAAATCACACCATAACTAGTGTTTAAGTTCATCTGAAGGCGATCACAATCTAAAGGAGAATTTATCGTTGAATACAGTTTGAAATCATCTGCAAATTGCAATTTTTCACATAACACATCTGAAAGATTGTTGATAAAAAGTAGAAACAAACGTGGTCCCAAATGCGAGCCTTGAGGAACACCCGAAGTGGGAGAAAATGGACCAGAAGTAAAATTTTGATATCTAACCATAAAGCGTCTATCTTCCAAATATGATCTAACATACCATTGATAAACCTTGTCCTCAAACGCGATAAGTCGCTTTGTGATCAACAACTTTTTAAATGTATAATAATCATCAGTTAATATAGGAGAGCAAAAAAAAATTAATAGAATACTTAGGGGATTCGAAACGTATTTTATCAGATCTAAACTATAACATATCTAATCATGCCAAGTTTAAATAAAAGTGTTAAAGAAGCGGTGAATAAGACAAAATAACCTATCTCTTTTCATTTTGGTGCTGAATGAGGAGAGAATAATTATTAAAGAAGTAAAAAAAATCGGAAAAAAGCTAGTAAAGAATAAAACCTAAATAAGCTAAAAGCTCTACTGCTTCTAATAGATTGAACTAATTAACATACAAAAGGTTTCCTAATCATAGAAGAGAGCGGCAAACCGATACAGATTATTTAAACACTCACTTCTTCATTCGAGAGAGACAAGGTCGCTGAAGGGGAAACTCTCAAAATCGGTGAGTACTATCGGCGGAAGTACTAAACGTAAGTAATAATATTATGGCAGATGGACATAAGTTCTTTTACTCTAGATGGTCACATATTACTACCAGCAAACCAATTATATCTTGGATTAACGGTTATAAAATTCCATTTTTAAATATCATTAACAGATGTGGCTATAAAAGAGCTACATATAGAATCACTTCAAAAATGTACTCCATGTAAAAAATTATTTCAAGTACATTTCTCAAAGACAAACCAGAAGGCAGGAAAACATTCATATTAAATCTTAAGAATTCGAACTGCTTTGTTAAAACACAACATTTTAAACTGAAGGATTATAGAGCGGTAACAAAATTAATTCAAAAAGATAATTTTATGACTACAGTGGATCTCAAAGATGCAGATTTCCTGATGCCATTGCATCCTAACCACAAACAAGAACCAGATATTACAAAACATGCGGTGAACAATATTTAGGTATTACAGAAAACATATTCAAATGCAACCGGCCTTTGATTATCTAGATATCTAAACAAATATCTGGTAGATGGATACACGGCCAGCTCGATACACGGACACAGAAGAGAAATTAAAGAAAATTTATACATAGTACGCGCATAGTACTACGGGGTATAATACAGGGTGAGTCAGTCATAATGTCATTAATTTTAACCACGTATTCGGGAGGCCTAATAAAGGCAGAAAATCGAAAAAATTTTTACTCGACGTTTAAAAAAATAAACAAATCACCCTATGAAAATCAGTAACACGACGCTCCTGGTACGCTACGATGGCGCACCCGACGAAATTCTAATGTCACAGACTTGCCATATTAACCATGGATGCCACATTTACATACATAATATCGTCTAACACATCAGCGTGTTATTCAAATTTACCTCCATTTAGCACTCTGCATTTCCCGCATTAATTCTCCCTCAAATATGTAGATCATGCCCCACATGTGGAGGGGGGAAGCAGAGAATACAAGCAGTAAGCAGTAGTTTGTTTATTTCGGTCTAACCTCACGTATTTAGCGATTATGTGGAAATGGTAGTGTTATACGGAGAATGTTTACGAAATGCGACTGAATTTTATTAATAAAGTGCTATGGACGGATAAATGCAGTTTTACTTATGTGGGCTGTAAACAGGTTAGTATCATACTACTTAAAAAACAATACATTTCTAGGCTAGATGTACGTAACTACAAATTGTACATTTGGTTATGTGTGCGGTTAATTGTACTTACGAGTAATACTAAAAATTCATATTTATTTGTAAAACGTAGTGAAAACTAATATCAAAATTATTAAACTGTAATAGCCTAGCATTCGAAAACATTTATTTATTATCTACATTTGTTTTTATTAACAAATAAATCAATATTTAAGGAAAATTCATTCATGTATCTAGATTAAAAAAATAGTTTTACTCCTTGTCGTTAAATAACAGTACAAAAACTAGGTAACTAGGTTATTGACCTAATAAGGTCAAGGTCAAGATTAACTCTCGATTAGCGGCGTGCCATTTCGGTCTTGGACAGTTTTCTGTCGACAACACGATGGTTTTTTATTAAGTACTTAGTATTTAAACACGAAACACTTTTCAGCTTCTCAATAATTTACCCATTGGGTATAGGTTTTTTATGTAATGTACGTACATGGTTTATTACTCGGGTTAGTATTAGACACGGTGGAGTTTTGTTGCTGTCATAACAGCTACATTTGCTCAGAGAAAAATCGACACGCGAGTGTACGGGTATCGTTTGATTGGGCCGTATTTTCTACCGGAAAACCTGAGTGGACCGCGTTACTTGCAATTTTTAATAGAATTATTTGATTATTATTATTATTTGATTTTATTGGATATTAACATTTTAAATTATTATTGGCTGAAGTTGAACTGAGCAAGAAAAAATGATATTCTAAAATAGTCAGTACAACCGTTTATTTGTGATGTCTAAAACCTAGGTGGGTAGGTACTATATAGAAAAATATTACAACTTGAGAACATTGCATCAGGTCGATATCGAGTTGAACTGTCAGCTGTAACCGACCAAGGCTGTGACCGGTCAGTGACAGTCTGAATAGGGGTTTTAAATAATGAATTAAAAATATTTTTTTTTCGGCGTAAATTTGCATTTAGTTTTTTTTTAATCACGTATTCGCATTATACTCATTATTCCCTATCTCCTCTTAAAATTAATGACATTATGACTGACTCACCCTGTATAATTATAATCATTACTTGAGGTAAGTTCGATTGATCACTGACTTTATCAAGGCAAATTTGTCCCAACTGCTCTAATTTACAAAATACACTGTAGAAAATACAGTATTGTTTTTTCAAATAAACTTAAATTTTAAATTTCTAAAGATAGTAGCACTTTTCATTCAGCTAAATCACACCGATATTCTACAGTTACAGGGTGGTTTTTAACGTATACGCATAAATTTAACTGCGTTTTATAGACCTTAAAATAAAACGAACAGTCTATATAAATATGTATCCTAAAGCGTTTCGTTTTCGATTTACAGAGTGTGAAAGGTTAGTTCTTAATTACGGTATTTAATTAGTATTTCCTAAACGCATAGAGATCAATTATTAATGAAATACAATACAATGCCTTAACTCTTTTTTGAAAATCTGAAAATAAATCAGTACAGTTTGTTCAAGGGCGGGTAAACAAGGGCTTCAAAAATCCAAAAACTTGTTTGTGTATGTATATTTTCTTGATAATTTCATAACAAAAATGAAAACTTTAAAGATTTTTTACATAAAAACGGTACTGTTATTGTAATTCAATGTGGGTAACAATTTAATGGGCGCATGCTAAATCTCACTATAAATCTGTGGAACTAGAAACATAGTTGCTTTTAAATGAAAGAAAAGAAACAATTTTGATATCAATTAATATTTATATGAATGTTTTCTTCTTAGTGTTTATAAACAAAAAATTACACCTGATAAATTATTGTAAACTTTGGAAACTAAAAATATTTCAATACGAATAGAGAACAATATTTGTCATTATTTGCCATCAGCTATAATTTCTCAAGTTTCTGCGTGAAGGTTAAGCATCACCCTGTATAGTTAGTTAACTTACCTAAGGGTAAGTATAAAGTAGAAAATCAGCAATGCATTTCTTAGCAGAATAAATTCAAATTTACATTTTACTTTTTGAGCGTTTAACCATTAAATTTAAACTTGAATATAAAACTATAAGACTATTAATTCAAGTAACTTATTAAACTTGTACAAAACAGTATATCTATAAACAATTGGATATAGGTACATCATATCCTAGTAATCATTAAGTTACTTATTTTTATTGCACTTATAAACGTTATGGAATTCAAATCATAATGGTCTCTATTTTCAGTGATGTAAGACCCCACCAGCTCGTGTCAGTTCGCTAAACTACATTATACATAAATTCAGATACCTGCTGGTAATATTATTACTCCGTGTTATGCTGCCACCTTACTGCTATATTTAGAACCTCAAAGAGAAAGCAGCATAGTTATATTATTGTGTTCTGCATTAACTAATAAATTAAATAGATGAAAACTTTCTTCATAGGAATTAGCCGGGTTTTCGTCTACGCATAAAACTTCACACATCAAAAAGCAAAAATAATTATTATTCTACATTCCTTTCGCAAAGAAAATAAAGTTACAAACTATTTCTTAGATTTCCAGTAACCTACAGATATGCATGACACGTATCATATTATCTAAATAGAGCATCTCACGTTAATAATAATTGTAAATTCAAAGATTTTGGTAACATTTATTAACAACAACAGTATTTATCGTTTAGGCCAACAATAAAAATCTTGTTTGGTACGCAGTATTCCCATAGGTCCATCAGTGTATTCGCAAACTCCCAATTTTTTGAAAAGTAAACAATTACTTTTCGGGTTCCCCCATTTACCTTTAAACGTCGCCCAAGAAGGAAGGAGAGTTTTTCCTAAATGGAAACTTTTTATATTATTCCATGTCTTCCAAGGAATTCCAAACCTGAAAACTTTTCGATATATTTGGTTCTGTTTTCTAATTAGCTACTTCAAATTTTTAGTCAGGGCATAGAAGATAAAAGATGGTAAACGGTAGGTTTTAGGAAATATTAAAAACAATAACAAACCACAGATTTCGTGAAAATAAATCGATTTCATCTAACATACCTATATCCCAAGTCGCTCCCTATATCCCTATATCAAAAGATATAGGTCAGTTAAAATTTTATTTTCGATATTTGTAAATAACTTCTTAAGAAATCAAAATATTTACATAAAATTTGTAAATCGGGGGTTTTTGCGGCCGAGAAAATCAAATTTGTATCTAATTTGGCGTCACTAATAGAGGGCACACCATGTTTGTTTTAAAAGGCAGAACTTCTTTGCAGCTTAGTATATCCATCTGACTATCGAAATAATCGATTCTCCTATCTGTTATATCTGAAACAGGTATACGTGAGATATACCTTGCTGAAGTCGTAGAAGTAACCATTATTTAAATAATCTTCTTTGAAATGGTCAGTGCACCGAGTAAAAACTGTTTTGGTTTCAGGTAAAGTGAATTTTCTACTGAAAATACAGCAAAATGTCACTTACAAATGTTGATAATAAAGGTAAATTATGAAGATGTGCGAAATTTCAAGAAGACCGGCGAGGTTTGATGAAACTATTTTTCAGTAAAGCATAAAGATTGTATCAAAGCAGGTCAATCTTTTTGAAATTTTCCACGTCTCCATAATTTACCGTTCTGAACAACTTTTTCAAGTAACATTTTGCTGTATTTTCAGCAGAAAGGGCACTTTACCTGAGACGATAACAATTTTCAATCGTTGCACTGAATACGCGGTGTAGAACTAACTACATCTATCGGCCGTTCGCTACTCCATGCCGGACTGAAAATGTCCGGGCACGAAGCGTTCTACATGCAGTAGACACCATTGAAAGCTGTCGACCTTTATCGCGATCGGCGAGAAACGATATTTTGCAAACACGGAATTCCAGGAAACAACTACTCTGCGGGCTAATGCCCCGACCAGCATTGAATTACACCTGGAAAACCTATAGCAACAGCTAGAGTCATTCGTCAGACGCCCACCAGACATATACCGGTTTCGAGCTTATTAGCTCTCATCAGTATGCCATGGGTGAGGTATCCGACGAATAATCCTAGCTGCTTTCGTCTGTCTAACCCGACAGAAGGGACCATGAGTACGCGGTGTAGAACTAACTACATCTATCGGCCGTTCGCTACTCCATGCCGGACTGAAAATGTCCGGGCACGAAGCGTTCTACATGCAGTAGACACCATTGAAAGCTGTCGACCTTTATCGCGATCGGCGAGAAACGATATTTTGCAAACACGGAATTCCAGGAAACAACTACTCTGCGGGCTAATGCCCCGACCAGCATTGAATTAGACAGACGAAAGCAGCTAGGATTATTCGTCGGATACCTCACCTATGGCATACTGATGAGAGCTAATAAGCTCGAAACCGGTATATGTCTGGTGGGCGTCTGACGAATGACTCTAGCTGTTGCTATAGGTTTTCCAGGTGTAATTCAATGCTGGTCGGGGCATTAGCCCGCAGAGTAGTTGTTTCCTGGAATTCCGTGTTTGCAAAATATCGTTTCTCGCCGATCGCGATAAAGGTCGACAGCTTTCAATGGTGTCTACTGCATGTAGAACGCTTCGTGCCCGGACATTTTCAGTCCGGCATGGAGTAGCGAACGGCCGATAGATGTACACCGCGTACTCATGGTCCCTTCTGTCGGGTTAGACAGACGAAAGCAGCTAGGATTATTCGTCGGATACCTCACCTATGGCATACTGATGAGAGCTAATAAGCTCGAAACCGGTATATGTCTGGTGGGCGTCTGACGAATGACTCTAGCTGTTGCTATAGGTTTTCCAGGTGTAATTCAATGCTGGTCGGGGCATTAGCCCGCAGAGTAGTTGTTTCCTGGAATTCCGTGTTTGCAAAATATCGTTTCTCGCCGATCGCGATAAAGGTCGACAGCTTTCAATGGTGTCTACTGCATGTAGAACGCTTCGTGCCCGGACATTTTCAGTCCGGCATGGAGTAGCGAACGGCCGATAGATGTAGTTAGTTCTACACCGCGTACTCATGGTCCCTTCTGTCGGGTTAGACAGACGAAAGCAGCTAGGATTATTCGTCGGATACCTCACCTATGGCATACTGATGAGAGCTAATAAGCTCGACACCGGTATATGTCTGGTGGGCGTCTGACGAATGACTCTAGCTGTTGCTATAGGTTTTCCAGGTGTAATTCAATGCTGGTCGGGGCATTAGCCCGCAGAGTAGTTGTTTCCTGGAATTCCGTGTTTGCAAAATATCGTTTCTCGCCGATCGCGATAAAGGTCGACAGCTTTCAATGGTGTCTACTGCATGTAGAACGCTTCGTGCCCGGACATTTTCAGTCCGGCATGGAGTAGCGAACGGCCGATAGATGTAGTTAGTTCTACACCGCGTACTCATGGTCCCTTCTGTCGGGTTAGACAGACGAAAGCAGCTAGGATTATTCGTCGGATACCTCACCTATGGCATACTGATGAGAGCTAATAAGCTCGAAACCGGTATATGTCTGGTGGGCGTCTGACGAATGACTCTAGCTGTTGCTATAGGTTTTCCAGGTGTAATTCAATGCTGGTCGGGGCATTAGCCCGCAGAGTAGTTGTTTCCTGGAATTCCGTGTTTGTTGCACTGAATATTTCAAATAGGATTATTTCGAAAACTGTTACTTCTAACGGCTTCAACAAAGTGTACCTTTTTCAGATATAACAGATAGGATAATCGATTGTTTCAATAGTCAGATGGATACACTAGGCAGCAAAAAAGTGCTGCCATTTAAAAGAAACTTGATGTCCCATAAGTGGCGCCCTCTATTACTGACGTCAAAATTAGAAACAAATTTGAATTTTTCACCCGCAAAAACCCTTGATTTACAAATTTTATGTAACTATTTGGATTTCTTAAGAAGTTATCTACAAATATCGAAAATAAAAGTTTATCTCTGACACCCTGTATCTTTTTTATAATGCGACTTGGGATATAGATATGTAAGATTGAATCGATTTATTTTCACTTAAGAAATCTGTGGTCTAATTTTTGCTACTACATTTAAAACACCCTGTATAAGCTGATTCACGGCGATGGGTTGTTTTCATGGTTGTAGTTATTTTATTTTCTTATTTTGAAAATTCGACTTACTGTTTAATTAAATATGAACTTTTTAATTAAAATATATTTTTCGATTACACCGGAAGTAGTTACCAACTTCCATTATTTGAAATAGAATGATATCATTTTTATTAAATTTTTGGATTTACATTGTTCAATAATACCTTTATAAGATTTTTCTATACCTAATTCTTGTTTGTTTCGAAATATTTTTTTGAAATTTGCTGTACCTATCGAATGCTATGGAAGTTAAGGATCAATTTTTTTATACGACAATAGTTGAAGCTATAAGTTTTCCAACAGTAGCTTAATTTTGTACGGAGTGTTAAATGATCAAGTTCCATATCTTCTTAATTTCAAATGAAATAAACTATTGTGTTTTTGCAATGTAACGGACTCTATATATTACATTTTTTAGTGCAGAGTTATATGTTACGCATTGTTATACTTATACATACACATTATATTACACTTCTCCATAGTATACATTACTTTATGTATAAATAAAAATTTTTTGTTAACAATTTAAAAATTATTTGAATGCGTCATCCTTTTGCAGAAATAGCTATGAAAGTGACAGTCATTAGAACTATTATATGTAAGTGTGTTTTCAAAACGTCAAATACCTGCACAATTAAAATGGCAAATAAGTGAACTGAAAACTTATTTTAATGCTACTGTCCAATGGATGGGGCTCCGATGTTCGGAGATACATTAATTGGACCCAATGGACCATAGCTTTGTTCCCCTAGGCCACCAGATTTGACTTCCTTAGACTTTTATCTATGGGGCCACATCAAAAATAATGTGTACTTTACTCCAGATCATACAAATCAGGAACTACAAGAAAGAGTGGTAGCTAGTTTTGAACATATTGATCACGATCAAGAGAGGAACCAGAGATAAAGATGTCACGGTGTTAAAGACAAAATGGAGGTCATATTATACATACCTAATAATTAAATAATTATTATTTATAAGCCGCAATTTGTTTAATGTAATATTTTTATTTCATGATGAAAATATTTTCAAAACACACAGACCGGTAACACCTAATTGCTGCCATGTTCATAGCTATCTCGGAAAAAAAGATGACACATTTACTTAATTTTTTATAAAAAATTCTCATCTACAATCTTATTATTCTCATTGAAATGACATGGGAGTTTCAAAAATGGAATAAAGATTATTTCATTCTATTTAAAATACACATAGAAGCTGGCTAAATCTTCCGCTATAACCGGAAGTAACAGTTTATTAAAAATAGTTTCATTGAAATGTCCATAAGCATTATATAAAAATAATCAATCACGTCAACCATGAAAACTTTTAATGGTCCATCGCCGTAAATCAGCACATATTTCGTAAATTAAAGTATAAATAAAGTGGAAAAAGATATGGTCAAACGTATTTTTGTAGGAATTGAAGGGTCCAATGCAAAATGCATTTTACTGAGTTAAGATAAAAGAGGGGAATTTGCTATTTATGTTTAGAGTAAACATGCTCATATATGCCATTAGCAATTAGCATTTTAATTGCACATAATGAAAACTAATGACAAAATACAGTAGATGGTGCTATTAACATCAAAATGAACACAATATGACTACGATTTGCATTAGTCCCTTCAATTATAGATCGTTAAATAAGGCTACACGTCTTTATTTATCATTTAAAAATTTGGCGAATCAAACTAATTTCAAAGAAATACACCATCTACATGTTCTGATTTACCAAACGGATTAAACTATACGAACCCATTTCTATCAGTAAGCTTTGGTACCCTAATAAAGTCGTGTTCACCAGGTGCCGCCCACAACCCATGAGATCCATATGCAGAAAATAATACTGGGTGTCCGCCTTGGGCACGGACAATTTGTGGAAATTTCGGCACTTGCACAACTCCTTTTCTAATTATCTTTGATTCATATTTAAAATACCTCCTTTTCTCATCGTATTGGTAATAAACACCAGCGTCGTGAACAGCGAGGTATAGTTTGTCTGGAGTAGTTTTTCCAGCAAATGACAAGCTCATGTGCTCCCAATCGCCCACGTGGTTGCCTAATGTTTTTATATTCCCAAAACATTTGTTAAATATTCTAGGAGTTGGAACTCTTCCTAAAAACACATTTTACATCAGAAGTTTAAGTTTAGTTCACGAGTAGTGTCTTACCTAAAAAACATACTTCTTTTCCTTCATTGTACGGGAAGAAAATCCAATAACTCACATGGAAGTAGTATTTGTTCTCATTTCTCGTTGCGACAATATCACGTGCTATAGTAGTTTTATCAGATGTATGGAAACTGTTATAAGGAGAGCAATAATTCACTATTGCGTATACAGGAATAGAGTGGACCTTTGGATTTTTTCCATATAGGAATGAGGTATTATCATTTTTCAGTTCGTCTAAAATAAGAAGACTGCAGTTAACTGTTAGCTTTATACAGATGTTGGACATATTATAGACAGAGGGCAACTAAATTATTGACACAACTTGAAACATTTGCTGCTCTGTACAACAAAATAGTTTATACTAATACGTATTTTCAAATGAGTACAATATACCAAACATTTTTAAAATAGTCGCATCATACCTAGCGATCGATGAGTGACTAGATAGAAGCTTTTCGAGTTGTGTTTAGAAAACATTCTACTGTAGGTGTTTTGAATCTTTTTCCCATTTTCATCTGCGATATATACATAATTTAAAAATTCTTCCACACCTAGAGGCATATATTTCTCATCGGGTGACATCCATATTAAAGGAGACCACTGTTTCACCAAATGGTCAACTAAAAATAAAAAAGGTAATACGCAAATAGTAAAATTCCAGACACACTTCAGCAACAGAATTAGTAAAAAATAATTTGTATATCAAAGTTTCTCGAAGAAAAATCATATACCTGTGTGAAATCAGAACGAGAATAAGATTATCAAATCGTAGAAGAAACTGATGTTTCAGTTATACAATATATTCACGGGAGTAAGAATTGGGAGAGATTTTTAAATTTATTTAATATATTGATTAGCTCTGTATTCAACATATTAGTAACCTGTTGTGAAAGTATATTTGTGTAAATCACTGGTATCTAACCGTGATAACTTTGACACCTATTTGTTCAGTGTAAGACGCTGTGCTATCAATTTAGAATATCAATATCCCCACTACATTACTTTTATAAATGAAAATATAAAATGTTTAGGTACGGCAAAATTAATAACTGATATTTCAGAATAAATTAAATTTTGCATTATTAAGCTACTTATTTAACTATGTATGGATTTTATACATTTTTTATCTATATTGATTTTTTCAAATATACCCTATACAGGGTGTTAGTGGGACACAGAGCAAGAGTAGTATTTCATATATTGTGGTGTACTTATATTGTATATCACGGTTGTATATTTTCTCATGGTTTTTAAAACGATACAGGACGTCAAAGTTAAAACTTTATTTTCGATATTTGCAAATATTTTTAATAAAACCCAAACATTTGCACACATTTTGAAGATACTTCTATCTTCTTTATAGGGGCGAGAAATTAAATGTGTTTCTAATTTTAGCTTCCCTAGTAGAGGGAGCAACTTATCGCGCATCATGCTTCTTTTAAATGGCAGAACTTTGTTGCGACTTAGTGTATCCATCTGAATATTGAAAAAATCGATTATTCTATCTTTTTTATCTTGGAAAGGTATACCCTGTTGAAATCGTTAGGAGTAACTGTTTTCTAAACAACTCTATTTGAAATATTCAGTGCACCATGTAAAAATTGTTTTGGTTTCTGATAAAGTGCCATTTCCGTTGAAAATGCAGCAAAATGTTACTTGAAAAAGGTATCCAGAATGAAAAATTATGGCGACGTTAAATGTTAAGAAGAAGGAGCATAATGTGCTACTAGTAACGTCAAAATTAGATAAAAAATTAAATTTTTTGCATCCAAAAAAAACCAATGTCCAAAATGTATACATTTTGGATTTTTTAATAAGTTATTTACACTTATGGAAAATATAATTTTAACCTTGACATTCCGTAGATCGAAAAAGAGCAACATTGGATGAAGTATATTATGATACTATTTTGAAATTAGTAACCTAACATTAAGCTCTGTTCGATTATTATTAATGATCTACTATGTTCATTATAAAAAGGAAGTGGTTTCATGTGAATGAATGTCAATGTCAGCTGTTTTATGGAATTGCAAAATAATTGAACGATGAAACGACCTTACCTGTGAAGTTTGATCGCAATTATATGAAACGTCTAATGCGAATATATAACTATTATGAAAGCACTACAACTGTAGCTTAAAATTACCAATGTATTCAAATATTCATATTTTGTAATTTGTAATGCTTATCATTCAGTTGTATATTGATTACGAAACCAACATTATTTTATTGTGAAAATATGAAATATTCCTATAAACGTGTCTACAAATTTTAAGTGTTTGATGTAAAACTGTTTTCATGACTATTATAATGAACATATCTCATTTTGTTATACTTTCCTGAAAAGATAATAATAACAACACGGATAAAATATTGCAGGTGTTTCATTCAACGCAGGTAGGAGCATTAGTTCCCAGAGTAGTTAGTTTCACACAATATTATTGATACATAATAAAAAATTTATAAAATAATAAAAATTGTGACATCCCTTTTAAATATTTAAAGAAAAGGAAAGGGTTAGTGATCCCTACAATTTTAAGGGCTTAAAATATTCTATTTTGAAATATACACATTTAATTATGAATAGGATGATTGAAACAATCAAGCCTCAATTAAATATTGCTCCAATATTGGCAATATTGGGAAAAGCATTTCACGAATCACCTAATTATTTCAATGTATATATTCTTTGAGGTGAGCATTTTAAAAATAATAGTAACAAGTTCCATTGTTACTCAAGCATCCTGTAAGTGTAAATATTTTTGTTGATGTTATTATTTAAATGACAACAAAATGTTTTGTTTTTAAAAGCACATAATTCAATGGATTGCCATAATGTATAAATAAACTCAAATTGAATTACTTCAATCCAACTACATCTAGTAAGACAATAGTACTGAGATATATTGGCCTTGGTAGACATTCCTTTATAACATTTAAAATTAGTTCGTTATTGAAGATAAATCTTTTTTTTTTCAATTTCTCGAGAACTATTCTCTCAAATTTTAGTTTATTATATCAGTGGGTAAATTAATTTAAGCACTTGAGTATCCTTTGTTATTTACCTACAATTATAAATGTTATTTCAATTAAGGGTGATATTTTTCATTGTTCTTGTTGTTCTTTAATCAAACGAGAAAATAAAAAACACTTAATCTTTGCAATATAATATCTAGCTATCTGTTAAAAATTTATTATGTTGGTAACACTTTTTCACATAAACTGAATGGATTTTTAATAAAATATTTGGGAGACAGAATCTATGAAAATGTAAACAATAACAGACATAAACAGCACATTCATTAAAATAATACTACCTTCCGATGTGTCCTGTGGCTGGATGTCTGTCGAGACATATGAACATAACAAAAAAAACAACACTCCACCATTGATCATGTCTGGTAAGATACATGACTTCAATGTAATTAATATTGTTGACAGTTCATTAAATCAAAACCTATAGTGGTCACAAACATTAGAGTTTCTGGACGACATGAGGAATATACACTAAACGTCGAGCAACTGACAATTCTCAAAGTATGCCGTTACGAAGTAAAATTTACTATTACATAGTTCTTCATTATGATGACCTACACTTCGCCATTCTAATATGGTGCGGCTGAATTGCACCAATGAATATATTACTCTTTTGTTTTGAAATCAGCAGTGTGCATTGGTAGTGTTGTAAAATGTTACTAAACAGTGACACAATAATCTTACAAATATTTTGAAGACCGACTAGTATCATTCTAAAGAAACATGTACCCTACATAATAACGTTAGTTAATTAATTATTTTCTTCTTCTAAATTATAAAAAAAAACAATCTGGTAGGGTATTTCTACAAATAAAAAAATAAACAACGAATGGTGTATGAGTTGGAAGAGGCTAAGAAGTTATACTTATTAAAATACAAAAAGTTAATTTGCGAAGTGTGTGAAAACATTAAGACTATAGTGGTTTTTAGGCTTTCACGCCCAGTGCTGTAATTTGATACATGGTGATTATCCGGGTTGTTGTGTCGTGACCTCGGCAACTGGTAGCTGCCAGAAACAGAGTTAAAATGCACATCCCTAGCATTAGCCGGGATACTTTTACCTGCCCTGGTTATTCTCGGACTAGGCTCTGTGGGGACAGACCCGCTATCGGTGTCTCTGGGCCCGTCCATACGGTTTCTATTGTTGGTATTACGACTTCTACGGTCGGAACCGTTCCTCGGATAATGGTGGTCTTCCGAGGCGTTCCGTAGCCGCCGCTGTAACTGGTCGCATCCCATGCTTCCAAACGTTTCGCTGCTGTTCACTGTCAGCATCTTCAGTGGTGACTCTGCAAAAGCTTCGCCGCGACTGAGTGGCAGCTACCAGTTACCGAGGTCACGGCATAACAAATTTTGTTGACCTCAGTTCAGATAATAAATGATGAACTTTACCATACAGTTTCTCTTTTTATTGATAGGGGAACCCAAAACTTTCTCGTTTTTTTCCCTATTCCTTTTCATACAAGATCGTTGAAAGAAAAATTTCTTTTTTCGAACTACACTTGCTAGTTCATGCTGCACGAGTATGCAGCTCCGCGTTGTTCTGATCCGTGCAGGTGCATGCGGGTATAACGTGCGCTATCTTTAAATCGCATCAGATAGCGAAATGAATATACTCGCGACAAGAATTCAGACGACTTACATCATACGAACAAATGAACAATTTATTATATTTTCATCAAAATATTTAAGAAACTGCAACTGATAGTAATAAAACTATATACTACACTAAAAGTTTGCATCACATATTGCACTAAATTGCAATAAAACATTGTTTTTAACGCGACCAAATATCGAAAATTACGTTGACAATAAAAACAAATGTGTAACGTCAGCAGACGTAAGACGTCTGAATTCTTGATTCGAGTTTACACTCACAGTATGTAACTAGCTTAGTTGAGACGAAAATTTTCCGAGCCCACATCTCTTTTCAAGACCCATGCCCGAGCCCATTTATAAAATTGATGTGCTGTTTTAATCCTGGTGACTCTTATAATTAAAAAATATAATATTGTTATATTTATTAATTAGGCAGTGATTTAACAACAAAAATAATCATCAAAATCTGAGGTACATTATATATAATAAAATGTTTTAGAGGTCTCCACTAAGTGGGGGTATATGACAATACTCTACATATAATATCGCTGGTAAAAACTTATCTTGGAACAAAAATGGTCCGCATTATTATTTATTACAGGAATGCATTGCGATCGACAATGGCTCAAGACCACTTGTCATATAGGTATATGTTTATTTGTCCGATTTAGCTAAAAATTGTGACTTTAGTGCAACAATAGATTCATTTGCAAGATGAAGCGCAAAAAAGTCTATTATATTAAGTAAGGTAAAAATATACAAAAATTTAAAATAAAAGACATTTTACTTTTTATGATTTTATTAAAGCAATAAAATTCAGTTCAAATGAACAACAACCAAGTTTGCTAACAAAATATGTTTGTATGTATTAAAATTAGCAGTATAGTAGTACATATTCTAATAAGGGACTAATAATATTCTAGTAAATCATAAACAACAAAACAACAAATATTAAACAAAGATGTATTTAGGCACTACCTACATAATAGGAGTTTATGAAAATTCGAAAATACGAAAAAACCATTTTCCTTGATAAAACCTCAATTTAAATTTAAATATTCTCCATTTGAACACACTGAATGAGAGGTAACTGTACACAACACCGCTACATGACCGTAGTGACATGTGTTGGATCAACTGACATACTACAGCTGCGCAGTTGTGCTCAACCAGTCAGGAGTAGGGATATAGGAGACAATTAAGATGTGTTCGTGTTAAGTTTACACAAAATGGTGTACTTTTAACACACAACTGGTAAATTTTACACAAATTCAGTATATTTTATTATAATACTAGTAATTTTAATACATTTTGTGTAAAACGTACAAAAAAGCAATAGTGTGTAAAACTATTAACACGGAAATTTTTTACATCCTAAATTACACATTGGAAAATCTCACTTACACAGCAACTTTACAGTGTTGTATACAAAATAGGTATAAATATTTATTTACAAGTTTGTTACCGTCATATCCATTCAGGTTCAACGTATTGATGCCAGAACCCACTAATTATCAATATTTTAATGCCGTCATGTAGCTTTACATACATTTAAAGGGAAAACATAGACCTTGAACTTCCTGAAACATTATAGAGGCCCAGGAAAAGTTTTTGGCCTGAACTCGGATGTTAGCTATTAACCAAGTGAGAAAGTATTTGATACCAAACTCTTTTTACAGAAATGAGTATTACATAGATATAGATATGTTTATTTGATACGTACAAACAAAGTTATAAAAGAAATTGGAAGGTTAGTCTGTATCTGTAGAATAATTCGTGCAGTTGATATTCACCCAACTTTAAACCCGGTTACTCTCTGCCTAAAGATTATTGCTCTTCACCTTCTCTTCACAAAGTAACCAAAATTTGTTGATCTTATAATTCAGCTGCACTACTTTTATATAGTAGAACAAATGAATTTATTGGAAATTACTTTAACGAAAATAGATATGCCACTTATACAACAAAAGTTTCGTGCACGTCGTATTTCAGTAATCAGTGAAATATATTTACTATTGCATTTTAATTTGATTTATTGAATATTTCAATAGAATTTTATCTAAAACATCTTAAACTAGAAATACCTAATAAAATACGTAGATAACATAAGTATTCACTTAAAATAACAATTATTAAATTTAATTATGAACAGCAGCAGTTAATGTTATGAATTTCACTATATATTATTATTAAATAACCAATCGTACGAGTATATGTACATAATTTAATTTTTTCTTATATCTATAAGTCTGATTCGTTTTTGTTTAGAAGTTGCAAACATTAAAAAAAATTGTTCACAATGTCCACCCTCGGCTTCAATGCAAGCCTCACATCAGTGCACTAAAGATTCCGTCATTCGAATGAGATTTGGATCATTTCTTATCGGGTTAGCTGCATCCTCAATTCTTTCAAGTATGATGACGGGTACTGACTTTAACATGGTAGACAAACTGCTTTATATGTCTCCATAATTAAAAGTCCAAAGGATTTAGATCTGCGGAACACAGTGACCATGCTATTGGAACTTGTTGACATCCATTTATTCGGAAAATGATCATTTAACCCAGTTACTTGTCTATGTGATGGTACACCAATCTACTGATACCACATATTTTGAACAATATTAAACCCCTATACGTTCATATCCTGTAATTGGGCTTACATGAATAAAGGATTATTATTATTATTATTATTATTATATCATTAATGAAATTAAAAAAGTTGTTTTCCAAGAAGGTTATATATAGATCTGCATTTAAACATTTAAAATGTCTTGATCTAATTGCATGCAGATTTTGTAACGCCTAGATATGTTCATTATGATTATTGTTTATGTCGTCCCTATTAAAACACGTTTGTCAAACTACTTGACAAGCGAATATCATTTTGTGCATGTTGTCGAAGTAACCATCGACAAAATTGTAATCGCTAAGGAATATGAAGCAGATGATCACTTTCTCTGTTGAGTACACACAATACAAAATTAAAATGAAGATTACTTGCTATAGGCCGAACACTAATTGAAGAGTTGTCAATGGTAGATAGATATATAGATAGATAGATAGATCATTTATTATCCATTTAGAGCAGTACAGAGATGCTATAGGATTTGTCAATTTAACACTATTCATGTGCCAACCAGGTATATACAATTGATAAAAAATTAAAAACTTATTTGAAACAAACATAGATACATACATATACATATAAACATACATATATACATGAATACAATACAAAATATTGTTACGATATTTTTACAACAATTTGTCAAATTCAACAACACACAAAATATATCACCACAACACAATCCACATCTACAATCAGCAAACACAAAATAAGTAAAAGAGGATACTATTATTTTATTATCACTTGTAATTAAGAAATTCGTCAATTGAATAAGCATTAATCCCAATCAAATATTTTTTAACCTGACTCTTGAAGTTCCGTAGAGATGGTAGGCTTTTATAGATGTCTGGTAAATGATTATATAACTTCAGTCCAAGAACATCATAAGCTTTCGAGGTAATACTGAGATGTCTATAGGGAACACAAAATTTATTTTTATTGCGGGTGTCATATGTATGATAAAAATCATTTTTCATGAATTTGTGTTTATTCTCAAAAACATACACCAACATGCTAAAAATATATAAACCAGGCAGCGTAAGAATATTATATTTTTTGAAAAGAGGTCTGCATGAGTGGACAGGCGAAACATCAACAATACATCTAATTATACGTTTCTGTGTAATAAACACATTTTGAGCTTTGGAAGATTTTCCCCATAGGACAATTCCATAGGCTAATTTAGACTGAACCTCTGCATAATAGAATAATAACAATCCAGAAATATCCAAAACACTCTGTAGAATTCTAATTTGGAAGCACTTGGAGTTCAACACATTGACAAGCATATCACAATGATTTTTAAACGTTAACGTATCGTCAAACACAATTCCCAGAAACTTAACACTGTCAGTTCTCTGGATCTCTAAATCACCATACTTTATATCTGTAGGAAATTCGCGACGATTTTGAGAAGTATGGAAAATCATGCATTTGGTTTTAGAGCTATTTAAAAATAATGAATTTTCATTACACCAGTTACACAAATTAGTAACTTCTGCAGTGATCTTGTTTTGACTGCATTGCTGGTTTGCATCAGTAAAAAGAAGGGTGGTATCATTTGCATATAAAGTAGTGAAAGCGTTCTGCATTATATTTGGCAACTCGTTAATATATATTATGAATAGAATTGGTCCCAGGATTGAACCTTGTGGAACGCCAATGCTGTTATTTAATACAGAAGATGTATACGACGATTGTTTATTATTTTCATTATGTACTATTTTGACCATTTGTTTTCTGCCTTTAAGATATGATAGAAACCAATCATATGGGTTGCCTCTTATGCCATAGGAGTAAAGTTTTGTTAGTAATAAATCATGCTGCACGCAGTCAAAAGCACGACTGAAATCACAGAAAATTCCCGTAACATCTATTAATCTGCCTCATTTTGTACATTCACTTCAGTAGAACGAATGGTCTTTTTTTGGAGCAGGGTTACCTTTTTCTCGAAGTATACGAAATAATGTACGAAGGACTGTGTAGGTAGGTTGATGTCTATTTGGGTATCTTTGTCGGTATACTCGGGCTGCTTGCCTGACGTTCCCATTGGATTGCCCATCTATAAAGACACTATCTGTATACCCTCCAGTTGAAAATAAATTTATTTTTTATTTAGCACTTTAATGCTATGTGTCAAATGAATAAGCAAAATGACAAATAATAACTATTGTTATAGTAACATCAAATACAACCCTATATTTAGCAGATATCGATTATTTGAAACATTTTCAAAATATCAACAATCAAATGTTAGAAATTAGAAATCTAAGTTCTTAGGAGTCCGATTGAGCACCGGCCTTTTAAAAGATCAAGTACATAGAAAGTAAGATGTAATTAACGCATTTTTTTGTTAAGTAATAAACAAAATTATACTAATAGTGAAAGTGCTACGAAAATCGGAATAATAACTTAAATATTAACAAGAAGATAGTTGTGAAAAAGTATTCAAAACATAGATATTAAATGATAGTAGGCAGTAGGCTCTAAAAACGTAGAGGTTTCAAGTTCTATGAGAAAAAATGTAAATTCGATCGCAATTTGGAGTTTAAACTTGGAATTTGGCACAGAAAGATTTGAATTAAATTTAACGTTTCTACGATTCCGTAGTATCTGCCGTAAATACTTTAAACGAGTTTAAAGAAGCAATAAATTTCATTTTTCTTTAACCAAAACGATTATACACACGAGCGGCTATTGTGACTGAACTAATATACTTATTCATTTAACAAGGTACTTTCTATCACTAATCTCTGCCTTATATAATAAATGCATATTCTTATAAACTTTCTCTTTAAAGGTCATGTTACATCCGATAGAAAAAAATAAATACAGACATGAAAAGAAAGAAATATGATGGATTTTCACCACTCTGAGGGCCGGTATTATAAAGCTCAGGTTGAACCTTCGGTTGTCCAACCGTAGGTTGAATTTGAACTGGCGGTTGAAAAAATTATGTATTATAACACTATTTCATGTCGCGGTTTGTCAACCCGATGTTGAGATGTATTTCTGAATGTTGGCCATGCTGTCAGCTCAATTTTGGCCAATGAAATATCAGAATATCTTCCCGCCAATTTTCGCAGATAACCTGTTTTTTATTTTGACGTTTTACAAATTATAATTATTGACAGTGACATTAATCTTGGTGGCATTCTTATATTACTATAAAGAGTAATAGAGTTATTTATTCTAATACAGACTGCCTCCGTCTAGTAGATGTAATTATTAACTACAGAAATATTATAAAGTAAGAAAATGTTATTTTATGAACTTGCTTTCACAGTGATATTTGGGACAAAACTGCAGACACTTATAATTTTATGTATGTTATAATTAATATATTATACAGTTAGATGGACAAAAAAGAAATACATTTATTTAGTTCAATTTTAGCTTGTATTATATATTTCTTTAATATAATTTAATTGTAACTTCTACAGATCAATTCTGAACATTACAAATGAAACTCATTTTCTAAAGGTTTAACAAATATAAGATAAATTTTAAGCAAATATATTAAATATGGTTGCTCTGTTTTTGTTTATACGAGTTTACACACACTTATTTATGTAGATATTTGTAGTTTCAAAATAATTTCAACCGACAGTTGAAATTCAATCTGTACTATAACCATCGGTTGAGTGAAACGTTGCTAAACCGACACTTCAACCTTCAGTTGACGTTTATAATACTCAAACTGCGGTTTGACCGGAGGTTGAAACTCAACCTCCGGTCAACCGGACATTATAATACCGGCCCTGAGTGCAACTACGTTATTGTACCTTTTTAATATACTTACAAGGTAGCTGTTTAAATCTCCTATATTTGGTACCTTATACCGTATAATTTTTAAGATCAAGTTACCTATTTGTGATAAATTGTAACCTCTACTTTGACTTGACCTTCCAAGAAATCACGTAAAAACAAAATTTTATTGTCTAATTTACTAATATTATTACCTATACACAACAAATATACGTCAAACAATGCATAATTGTCAAATACCTCTATTTTGACATTTCTGAGAGTCGCTTTCGACTTCTCAATATAAAATATAAACTGAACTTTAGAGGCAAAACCGATCTGTTTATATAAATTATAAATATAACATCAATCAAGAATTAAACTAAGAGGTAAGCTTTCATATCATTGACACCCTCCCTTCCCTATTAGAGCTGACCGTCCGGATCAAGATAAACCGTTGTCCGAATAGAATTTTTGTTAAGGTGTCAATCGATCGATGTAGAGAATCTTTATCTTTGCAGTTTTAGAGATTTATCTTAGCTTCTTTGCTTCTTTTTGGGTTATATAGCCACACTGACACCCGCTGTTAACACGCAAGTCGTATACTTATAGTTTTCATTATGTTTGCCACTTTTTTTCATACCTCTTCATGTACCAACTTTATTCGATCTTTCAGATGGCTGAGATAACCATCTAAATTTTCTTCGTGGAGCGGTCGACTCATAAGTAGTATTGGTAGGCGTAATTTCATGCAAAAAATCACACTGGCTGGCGTTTCACTGTGGTCTCATGAGTAATCGCTTGGTAAGCTAATAAAAATGGAGGAAAGCAGGTATCCCAATTGGTTTCTTTCTCGTAGACGGTCATTCTCAGGAAGTTTTCAATGGTGCGATTGAATCTTTCCACGAGACTATTCGTTCGAATGGAGCTCTAATATTGTACTGCTTTATCTGTCACTGGTTTCGAGTTCTAAATCCCTTCTGGAATCCTTTTCTGGGGCAGTTCTGTTCGATAAATCATATTTTTGCATCGGGACTTTCCCAGGCTCTTTTTAACAGGCCATCGTCGATAACTAAAGAATTTCAGAGCTGCCAATAGCTGTTTAGAGAACGACATTTATCAGTAATGTCCGGTCAGGTGGATCTGCCTCTGTTTTTCAATTTACATGGGTCTAAAATCCGGGTCTTCACTTTGTGCTTTAACAATGATATTATAATCCCAATTTTCTGGGCCCTAAATACTAGTTTTCAGCATAAAAATTCATCTTATTCTTTTGTTTCTTGTCGCAGACAGTGTTTACAGTTTGGAAAACTTTTTGGTCATTCTTCAAATAATCTTCAAAGTCTTTACTAAATATTATTGTCATTAAGATAAATGAGGCAAGTTTTCAAAATAAAATCGTTCAGCAGCTTTGCTAATCTTTTCATATCTTTCATTAATTGCTTGCATGTTTCCGCCATTTCCTTCGTTCTTGATCTCGTCACTGGCATTCACTTTTCTACTCCATACGCCTTTTCAGAACATCGCACTTCTGACACTAATATCACAGTCTATTACAGTCCGTCGTCTTCACGCCGAGTCCTTTGACGTCGAGGTCCCAGATTTCGTTTTCTTTTTAGCCGCGCAAATTCGCGCGCTAAAGAGGCACGGTGATTTGTCGAGAAATAGATTTTCTCCCACTTCGTATAACCTATACGTTGACATAGCTTTCATCAGAGAGCGACGTAGTGTTACAACAACACTACATCACGTGACTTTCAGTCAATGAAATTATTTGTACTTCGTTGCAGAAGTCGAATGAAGTTCAAAATTTCCAATTTCAACTATCCAGAGGAGCAACATTTGTACATAAAATAATCAACAAAAACTTAGCGAACTTTATAAAATCTTTGTTTCATTGGAATTAAAATGGTGGTGGGGATGTTGCCAGCAACACTACAATGTTCTCAGCAACAGGCTTTATATTACATCGAAACAAAACTATATTGTCACTACTTGATTACACACAACAAATATACTTCAAACAATGCACGTCAAATATAATTTAACGTTTTGTTTTAAAGCGGTTACCACCAAGGTTGATGGACACGTTTACCATTATGACTTCTCCATTCACTGTTTCCGAAATGTAGCTTCTGCCCGGTTTTTGTATTTTGCAGTGGGCGACAATGATCGGTCTTGCTATGGCGTGACTGGAGCCGATACCAATTCAATGTGAACTAACTAGATTTATTTGAAAGAACTCCCCTTTTTGTTCCTCTGTTCGAATATGTATTGGTATTTAAGGTGACGTTCTACCTTTTATTAATGATTAACATTTCCATTCATTGTTAATAAATATATACCTATCTATATATTTATAAAAAAATCGCATGATGCCATTTATAGCTTTTTACTTTAATTCTCTCTTGGAAATTTACTTACATTATCATAAAATAAGCAAAATCTTGAAACTGTAATGTTTGTATTACAATACAAGCTCCAAAAGCCAAGACATAATATCGAATTTTACCAATACCTTCTGTAATTTTTCTTTTAATGTAAATTTAAAAAGTTTTGTTAAGATTTTGTTTCTCATGTTTTTTAATTTATAAATACATTTGGGTGTAACATTTTAGAAAAGTAGATCCGAGCATTATCGAGGAAAAGTGCCCTCAAATAAATGATATATATTTTTGTGTTTACCCCTTAGATATTCTAATTTTTAATTTGATTTTTTTTTATTTTCCTAGGTTTATTTTATTTATTTTTATACAATACTGAATTGAAAATGGATAGTAATGCTCTTTATCAACATAAAATGGGTTTTATGCATGTCCATAAGATCTTCAACTTACATACCTACTTACCATCCATAATGGAGGCTACAAAATACATCACCTTTAATTTTCTGGAAATTCAAAATAAATCATAGTCATAATATTTATTTATTAATTGCATCTGTAATTAATAACTGTCATAAATACGTCATACTTTTAATTAATTTCAGATTAAAGAACATTCATTATTAATAGTTTACCTTTTTTGGTTAGAAATAATTAAAGAAATAGAGAATAAAAAATAAGAAAGAAAAGTGAACATAAATAAGGAAATTTCCTTAATAAACTATTTCACATTCTGCATTGAATAGATTTTAACCTCAAGTGTTCCTGTTGAGAAAAAAGAATATGTATACAAAGTTGCCTATATGTAAAGATTTTTATTTACATTATATTCGCACTTCTGTATATCTGGTTGCCTAAGTGATCAGTTCTAAGTTATTCAGTTGCATAATACGAATTCACGCAATAAAAATTATATTTAGTTTTAAAAAAAATAGATAATAACCCCTATGGCGCAGATAAGATATTTTTATATTTATTTATCTACCAATTTTGGGACAAAAGTCTATATACCACACAAACTTTTTCTATACTCACATTGAACATTATAGAAACGTTTCGAATGGATACTGGCTACTATAGATTGCTTTGGTAAAGTATACATGGAACAGTGTCAAATTTATGAAACATAATTAAATATATTGCAGTTTAAATTGATAGAAAATTTTTCACTTTAATTATTGCAGTACCTACATTATATCTGGTACAACGTGACATGTCTCTGTTAAAACTCTAAAATAAACGTAAACAATATGACATTTATGTAAAGTTGAGAATATATATTAACGTGTTTCTGTTATTAATAATTGAAAAACATACATTAATAAAATGTCTATGAAATGATCAGGAAAGGTTTCTGAGACATACAAAATCATAATAAATATTTAGGATCGGTCAGTGATCGCGCGGTTTAAGACGTCAGTACTTGAATCGAGGTGACTAGATCGCTGTGGGTTCGGCCCCCGCAGCTGGTAGACTGTATAATATAAGCTATATTTGTGGAGAGGATTGGGACCCTCTCTGCGGGTGTGGTAGGTTGGAAGAATGTTGGCTTGGATCAATGTGAGAGATTGATACCGGTTGACATTTGACTACCCCCCTAATTAATGAGGTTTTCCAGGTTTCCCTCGTTCCTCCACTGAATGGTGGTTAAGGTCTACCAAGGTAAGTCGTTCCTGAGCGCAAATGCGGCCTGCTTAATAATAATATGCCGCCACTCCCACGCACAAGTCTTCGACTTCAGGGATAATCCTCGTGATTAGAATGAGAGGTAGAAATATTATTATTATTATCAAGAGTTACAGAAATTATTTATTTAATGTTTCCAATACTCGGAACACACTTTCGTTAGTTAAGGTGTCATAAAATGTCAAAATATTTGAACAACCAGTGACGGAGATATGGGCAATTCGTTTCTTTAATTTAGGAGAAAAAGTTGTATGACTCTGTATAAGGTTAAAGTTTATGACATTTTTAAATGTGTATTTTAATTTCTAACAAAAACCCTATCTTACATTTTTTTCGTATCTGCTACGGTTACATAGCAAATTAGACTTTTGCCAGTTATTTCAGTGTTCCTGTCGGTAAATAACTTAATCATTATTAGTAATATTTGATGCGTTACTAACGGAAAATTAATAATTTTCAGGCAAGTAGTTATAAAAACATTAAACATTTTCACAATACAGACATTTAATAAGTACAGTTTAACTAAAATAAAATACTGCAAATTACATTATCTATCAATACCTACAAATTAGTTTTTTATAACTATTTATCTGAACATTTTCCTTTAGCTCTAGCGCAGATGTTTAATTAAAAGAAAACGTAATTTAATCATAGGATTCATAGGTACACACTTTCTCGTTTCATTTACCATTACCAATAATGAGTTATTTACCGACAGGAACAGTGAAATAACTGAAATAAGACAAATTTACTATGTAACCGTAACAGATACGAAAAAAATGTAAGATAGGGTTTTTGTTAGAAATTAAAATACACATTTAAAAATGTCATAAACTTTAACATTATACAGGGCGATACAACTTTTTCCTAAATTAAAGATACGAACTGTCCGTATCTCCGCCACTGGTTGTTCAAAGTGCCTGATATTTTCACATTTTATGACACCTTAATTAATTACACTGAGTGCCAAGTATGGTTTAAATGTTTCCATTACTTTAGTAATTATACCAAAAAATCTAATTTTTTCTCCAAACTTTAACATCCTGTATATTCCTTATAAATCCTCAAAATTATAACTATTATATGGGCGATTCCATGTCAACTGTCGCAAGGTTGGTGCATCATGATTTTTTTCCCAAACTAAAACTATTTCATTCTGTTGTAGGTTCAAATACAAGTATTATCCCAAATTTTCAGCCAGAAATACTACTCCTAAAGTTTTTACTGCCAATTTACGTTTTTTTCGCGTTTTTCGTTTTAGGTGACAAATTTTCTCTAAAGCGTTACCAGAAACGCGTCGGAGGATAGAAAAATTCTAGAAGACCTATAATCGATGTAAAATTGCCCAAGGAATCCATTCCCGCTCTCAGAAATGCGCCAAAAATTTTCCATTTGCCAGAAATCGCAAAAAAAAATTATTTTTTAAATTTACTATATCTCGCGTGTGGAAATTTTTGAATTTTTCTGCAGGCGCGCAAAATGTTCGTTTTTGAGTATAATTTTAAGTACTTTTAACTTTCCTGTGTATTTGGGTTTTAAGGGTTCAAACAGTTTAAAAATGTCATAAAATAGACAAATCAGCCTGAAACTGTGCTTTAAGCAAGAGAACAAGTGTCAAAAGTCTCCCCTCGACGATGAAGTCAGATCATTTTCATTGAATACCAGACCATCTAGAGGTCTAATATTGCCACAGTCACTCAAAATTGCAGCACGAAAGGTGTACGCGCATAAAGGCATACCAATCAAGCTTCAGGTATTTGCTCAATTCACGCGGTCTTGCACTTTATATGTGAAATGGAAAGTCAAATACAACAACCAGATTATTTCACTAAGCGAACTCTTAAAATTTTGTAGGAAAATATAAAGTCTGTCTTTCGTCAGGAAGTACCCAGTCAAGAAGTCGCCTTGCTGCGGGAAACGCATATGAGAACGAGTAAGACTATTCCTGGAACAAGAGGTTACCACCAATTCTTTTGCATAATGATCATATGATCAAATGCAAACATACCAGTTTAGATGACAAGTATGCTCTAGCTTTTGACTTGACCGGGAAAGTTATGAGATCTTGGCGATGTGGTCAATACGCAGCGTTTACCTTTGATCACATGTGGCATCTAGGGCTAATAATGATTTCGGATGAAGTAAGTTTGGAAGCAGAGTTTTCAGTACTTTCCTCCAATAAAGTGGACCAAACTTATTCATTCCTGGATCCACCAGTATGCTTAACCATTTCGTTTCCCCAAATACTCTGCGAAGTTAAGCTCAACGAGATAAAGAAGGCCCCCGAACACATTCAAGTTGAACAGTGCTCAGCACAAAAAAATTGTGAAATACTTTGAGAAATTTATGGCGGGGGTAGTCTAAATACGAAAATAATTCATAATAGCAATAAAGAAAATTACTCGACAACTTAATGCCTATATTATTTTATAGATCTGCAACTTTGTAATAAATTATATTTAGTTGTATTACTTTTTTTATTATGTAGTATTTTTTAAAAAAGGATTTATTAAGTACTTACTTAATAAAAGGAAATATTCGGTGTTATCCTATAATATCCTAATCACTTGATTTTTCGTCATCCAGCGTCATTTGCCTCTATAACCGAGTCCAATATTGAACCTCTAGATGGTCAAGTATTCAATGAAAACGACCGTGCTGAATTCAAAAGTGCAAGACCGTGTGAATTGAGCAAATACCTGAAGCTTGATTGGTATGCCTTTATGCGCGTACACCTTTCGTGCTGCAATTTTTGAGTGACTGGCAATATTAGACCTCTAGATGGTCTGGTATTCAATGAAAATGATCTGACTTCATCGTCGAGGGTTAAGCTTCAGACCCACAAGAATATTTTCAACTTTTGCCACTTGGTTCTCTTGCTTAATGCACCATTTTAGGCTGATTTGTCTATTTTCTGCCATTTTTCAACTGTTTCAACCCTTAAAACCCAAATACACACGGGAAAGTTAAAAGTACTTAAAAGTACACTCAAAAACGAACATTTTGCGCGCCTGCAGAAAAATTCAAAAATTTCCACACGCGAGATACAGTAAATTAAAAAAAAAATTTTTTTTGCGATTTTTGGCAAATGGAAAATTTTTGGCGCATTTCTGAGAGCGGGAATGGATTCCTTGGACAATTTTACATCGATTATAGGTCTTCTAGAATTTTTCCAGCCTCCGACTCGTTTCTGGTAACGCTTTAGAGAAAATTTGTCACCTAAAACGAAAAACGCGAAAAAAACATAAATTGGCCGTAAAACTGTAGGAGTAGTATTTCTGGCTGAAAATTTGGGATAATACTTGTATTTGAACCTATAACAGAATGAAATAGTTTTGGTTTTGGAAAAAAATCATGGTGCACCAACCTTGCGACAGTTGACATGGAATCGCCCATATAATAAACTGTCATTATTTTTCTACGTACCCTCGAAGTTCTTCATTAAAAACTGAATCAGCCTGTATATTCACATAACTACAAGCATGTATTGCTCATACTCCTAGTTAATTGTTCAAAATACCTATACGTTTGTTATTCATAAGGTCTTTATTAGATTTTCATTATTTGACCATAATATATTTCTTATGAAATACCTACTTGTGTAATACTTGTTTGTTGCTCAGATTTATGTAACAATTTTATATCTAGACATTGACTAGTCAAGGTGATGTGAAAGTATCCAAAAAATGAGATAATGACCTAAAAGCATCAACCGCTCTTAAGAAGAATTCAAGACAGCTAGAAATGAATGAATGTATTACAATATATTAAGTAATTGAAATAACTGCAACTCATTCTTTATTTTCAGCAAAAAAAAAATCACCCGTACCTAAAGTTTGAATTTATTTCTGTATTATTAATCAATATATTTGTTTGCCTATATTACGAGTTTAATTATTTCTTACAAAAAGAGATTTAGAACACTTTTTGACAATATAGTCCAGGGAAGTTAGGAAAAATAGCGCAAATTTTTAGGCACAGCAGATATCGAGATGTGGTTTTCTGCATTGTGTTCAGGAAGGTCCCAAGAAAAAAGTCTATATCGTCTGGTCTAGCCATTTTTTTAAAAATGCTTTCTGGGCCGGAAAATGCATTACACCATTATAGGAACGACTGGAAACTCGGAAAATCGCTCGGAAATCGTTACTCGGGGGATTTCGGGGCTGCTGAACTCGATTCTGGTATTAGAATTACCCGGGGATGCACGGGGAGAGCTCTGTGGGGGTGCGCGGGGGGGTGAATTGTGGGAGAAATGGCAGCGTGCATGAAAATCGCTCCAAACTCGTTACTCGGGGGTTTTTGGGGATGCCAAATTCAATTCTGGCGTTGGAATTACACGGGGGCGGCTCTGCGGGGGTATCCGGGGGGTCATTTTGGAGGGGAAATTGCTTAGTCCATGGGAAGCGCTCCAAACTCGTTACTCAGAATTTTTCGGGGATGCCGAATTCAATTCTAATATTAGATTTCCCCGGGGGCGCTTGGGGGTCCCTCTGTGGGGTTGTCTGGGGGTGATTGGGGGGGGAAATGGCAGCGTCCATGAAAATCACTCCAAAATCGATACTGGGGGGTTTTCGGGGATGCCGAATTCAATTTTGGCATTAGACTTCTCCGGGGGCGCTCGGGGGTGGCTCTGTGGGAAATTATAAAGGAGAAAGTGAAAAATCACAAATTATGAAAATAATACTTTATTCAAATAACAAATATTCATTTTCCCCCAATCACCCCCAGAAAACCCCACAGGGCCATGTTTGAGATGAAAAATTTACAAAATATCTCTAAATACAGCGCCCTAATATATATTTATTATCTGGAAAAGTGTATCATAAATTACCTAGTTAGAAAAGAACTTGATTGATTGGCATGTACCTAATACCCCATATGCATTCAGCACATCCGTCTAGTCACTTCTTTATTATTACTATTTCTCAAATATCATACAGATTCAGAAAGTGGAAACATTTCTTCTGTTCTTCAATAAGAAAAACATAAATATATTATTAGGTTAAGACAGTCACATTCAATGTTGCCAGACTATGAAATTGTTTCTTTGATTTTATTTTGATCGTTCTAGTTTCCTTTATCATAAAATCAGTAATCAATAAGCGTTACATCAGATGTGAAATACCTTTTGGTGGGCTTTCAGACCAAAGTTGCATGTCACGTGCAACATGCTACTTGGAAGCAGGAAGCACGTCGCATCATGCGTTTTCCTATGGTATTTTCACACCAGAGTCACACAGCATGCAGCTACACCCACATCCTCTCAGACATACCAATAGTTCGAGCTCAGTTAAATAGTTGTATTCTTAATAATATCATCGAAAGAAGATGATATCGTGTTGCGGCGATTACAAGGTGGAAAAATAAAATAAGAAGGAGCTTATGGGTTCACCGGGATTCCCATACTTACGATACAATGCTGATACACAGTGCGTTGAACGAGATAATGCTGATACACACAGTGCGTGCGTTTGTTGTATCCCAGCAGCTACAAATGCATTAAGAAATTCCAGAAATTCTATAGGATGGAAAGACAAACATTTAACAAGCTTGTTGAATTGATGAAGCCATTAGTGCAGTTACAGGATACGAATTACAGTACAAACATGTATTTTTTAGGTAAATAATGGGTTATAAGTATTTTCATTGATGAGCATTTGACTGGATAGATCTAAAATTAAATGGTTCGACTATTATATATATGTGCGTTGGTTGTGGCTCGCCTCGTCATTGAAAACAGGAGAAACACTCGCTGATGTGTTGGTTTCTTGCCACGTCAGGCAGAATTTTCTTAAAAAAAAATCAAGTCCGAGTTTTCAGGTGTTCACGCATTTCATTGAGAAATGTAATTGGAAGTTTGTCTTTCTTGAAAATCTACTCTATAAAGTATAAGTAAAGCATACGTGAAGAATTACTCCGATCTAAATCTGTATGCGGAGGATGGACAAGTGTGTGTTCTTCAGAATCAGTAGATTTGGAGTCCTCTTCCTCCTCATCCACATTGTAGTCATTTTCAACCATTTCGTCTTCGGTGCTATGATGTATATAAATTTCCTGACTGAGGTCTGGACTTCGTAAATGGGAGCATGAACTGCATTACATTCCGCACCTAATACTTTTTTTATTTAGCCTAGCATTAACTTTTCCCATCGCGCTGTTTCAAATATCTTATCAGGCTGCCTCAAAGTACTTTCAGCTCCTACAACAGAAAGTTTGTGTTATTCATATTTTAAATTTTAATCATCATTATTAGTATGACTTACATCTTCTATTCACGAATGTAGCTACAGGTATGACATTCATAGCGCTTCACTTTGAATTTTATCGAGGAATTTCAACGATAAGTAGTAAATAAATTGTGGACAGTCCTTCAACCGGAATGGCACTACTTGCAGTAGACCAATGGAATGAAATATCTCATAGATACTACAAACTGCGTGGGCTCTTTAAACGTAAAATACATAACTTACATATTACAACTGTAAAGGCTACTTTTCAATAGTTTTAATGGCAAATCCTGACGCAGATGGTATATTCACTTTTATAAACGTTGCTGACTAGGGTAGGAATAGTGATCATCGTGTAATTAAGTCATCCGTTATTTTTTCGGAGGTTGAACTGGTTCTTGGCAAGGAAAAACACCAATCCGGTAGACGTTTGGTAGATATTGTCAAAATGTATTTGTAATACACAATAATAGAAACTGCTCCACATTAACATGCACGACACCAACACGCGTGGCGAAGTAGCAAGATATACGAAATGCTCTATGAGTCCAGTGGAAAGTTGCACGTTGCCACGTCGCATTTACGCGACGCGACTTTCGTATGAAGTTATTCGTTTGACGTTTTAAAATGCATGCATCTTTAATCTAAAAGTCCACTGGAGTCACACTCGATGTAAGTCTAACATGGAATCTTCATTTCGAAGACAGACCAAAACAGGCGTGGAATGAAATAAAAAGTGGTCATTATGAAACCAAAGAGATGGCCTCGACAACTATGCTTTATCTCAAGACCATAGGTTTCCAACCAGATGTAGGATGTGAAGAAGTTAGAAGTCACCTGTGGCATGGGGTTGTCACAAAAATGCCCCTTTTGCAGCTAGACACTGACGTATTTCCTCTTTGCATTTGACAGACCCTGTACAATACTCATTGAGGAGGAGGAAGCCACCAATAATCACCATCTTCACAGATGAATCAACATAAATAAAGGTGCGCAGGATGTGTACATATCCGATGTCAGTGGGCAATGGATAGGCATCCTACCGTGGTACAAACGAGATTATCAGGTATAACCATAGCCGCCAAAGAATTTGCTCGTAGGGATACGTCAGGCAAAACTATCGGAATCTACGTAGACAGTACACAATCACTATTGATATTACGTAATCATACGGTAATGACTAAATCAACTTAGGAATGCCATCTGGCACTCGTAGTGGCCTCGGTCCCTTAACCCAGCATAGAGATACCCTAGCGGTGCAATGGTAATAAAGAAGCTAGCTAGGAGTGCATTGGATCTCAATATCTTTGGATCCGGACTGTTCAGTGTACTTCCGTTGTTACTACTTGTTGAAATCAAGGAGAACAGCCACAAAAAGTTAAGGAAAGAAATAGCTGTCAATTTGCTAAGGAAATCGTAGAGTACTCCTATCAGGATACAGCCAAAAAGGACTTCATTATGTCTAGGACAAACTTTTGGTATCTGATGACAGATATTCAAGACACTGTTGGCTAAGGAAACACTGCTACTATATGACGAAGTGTGAAACACCTCTTTGTAGGGGTTGTAAACAGGAACACAACACAATATTTCATGCATTCTGTGAGTGCACAAAGTGTCGGGAATATAACCGTCACTGTATATCGTACTACAAATGATTCTTATTTCAAAGCTTATATAAGAATGGATTTTCTTTTCAAATATTTAAATTCTATTAAAAAATCGTCAGAATTAATTAAATATTGCAATTTTTACATGATCATTTGTTTAGCTTTGATGCAAAATGTGGTGTATTTTTGTGTAGATATTTACCTAACTCACTCTTGATATGTGGTTTTCCTTGTAACATATTTCGAAATGAATACATCTGCTTTACAAAACATATGCACACAGGTTTGCATAGTAGTATATCCAATTTATAAACAGAAGTTCACTAAACGCGTAAATTATTACTAAGAAACACAGCATCTAAAAAATTCACATATCTGCCGCTTATTACAACCCATCATGAAATGCTTCTGAATATACAGGGTGTCTCGTAATTCCACGTAAAGATTGAAGGGGGATATTCTATGTCCTAACTTAGGGGGGGTCTTTTCTATATTTTTTCTTCGATTTCAGCCCTCCCTGCAGAGATATTTGCGTCGGTGGGGTGAACCTAAAATTCGGTTTTCATTTTTTTTTTAAACTAAAATTTTCATATTTGGTAGGCATGTTCTACTGATGGAACTACGTTTTAGCAATAAATTTTTATTTGCACCCTTCACTTCGAAATGGTTGAAACAAACAACTTTTCCTGATATGTTGGCTAGAACTTTTTTCTAAATGGCTATGGATCAAAATTAAAATTATGGATTTATGGACCTATGAATTTAGAAACGTTTCATGGTCTTTCATTTTGTTCAAAAAATTAATACTTTCTGAGAAAAAAATATTTCTTGTTAATTACCACCCTATCAAACTGGAAATCATAGTAAATAAAAACACATAGAAGGCGTGTGTTATTTTATTGTTTAAATGTTGTGGAGTCTTATTGACAGTTCCATAGTTTTCAACTGGTTCACCGGTTTTGTTAAACGAATTGTACCTAATCTAATAATTACCGTTGTTAACAAGATGCAGAAACAGGAATATGCAGATATGCATTTTAGTTTTGATCCATAGACATCTATAAAAAAACATCAGGAAGGGTTGTTTGTTTCAACCACTTCGGTTCACCCCACCAACGCGAATATCTCTGCAGAGAGGCCCTAGAATCCGTCCCTTCAATATTTACGTGGAATTACGGGACACCTTGTATAATACCGCCTATTAACGTATTAGAAGAAAATAGGTACTCTCGTTTGCAATAATAATGACACTCACTAAAATGAATTTTGCGTTTTCTTTTTAACTTCTGACGTATTCATATTGAAATCTATATTAAATTTTTAACATTAGTTATTAGTTATTTCACTCACCAAGAGAGATTTAATGAAATTTCTATTAAGAACTCCCAGAAGTACAAAAACTATTTTAAGAGTGTGTCATTATTATTGCAAACGATAGTACCTATATTTAAATAAAAAAACACTTATTTTGTGTGTTTATGTAGAATTCCAATGCTTTAAATATTTTCACAATGACGGTTGATATTTCTTGCAAAGATCTAAATTAGAATGATAATGTTCTGGCATGTAATTAATTCATTTGAGTTTTGACGAATAGCCTCATTAAGCCATCAAATAAATGTCTTTTTTGACAGTAAATTTTTCCAGGTTAATTTTTATTCATTGATAGGAATTGCAGGAAATTGAATTATATTACTTCAATACTGTAAAAAATAGAGTATATGGGTAAATATTATGTTTGTAATTAAACGCTGGGCAGAATAGTTAGTTCTTAGTTTCATATCATAGTTTTAATACTTAATAAAAATACTATATAAAAAATGATAGCATAAAAAGCAAGTGTTTAAATGAAATAGGTGAATGCTCTTAATTCATATTAATCTTGACAGATTATCAATACTTTTGACGTCGTTTCAAAATTAAATTTTTCAAATAATTTTAACTTATATGTATTTTTTATTCTTGAATATTCGATTCAATTTAAAATAAAGGGGGCCAGCGGAAGAAACAATCTTAGAAATGCAGAAATAGGTCAAATCTTATCTACTGTGGCTGATCTTGCGTACATATTATTCGTATATACAGCAAAAAAACTAGAAAACTCAAATAATAAAAAGTATATGGGTAAATATTGTGGGTAATTCAACGCTGGTCGGGGCATTGTCCGCCAAGTAGTTAGTTTCACACAATATTATTCATACCTGACAAAAAATGTATAAAAACAATGCAGTAAATATAGTCATAGCATAGTGACCACCACAATCAGAATAACGTTGTCTTATACTGTTGTAGAATCATAAAATTAACTACACTTGCTCATCTGTCGATGCCTATCTGAGTAGAAAGACACAGAAATCCTTATAGAAACATAACAGATAATACCATTGTATAAATAAATAGAGTAATATATTTTACGTACTGAAACTGTGAATCAGTGAAATGAGACGAATGATGTTTTCGGCATCTATCGTGTGTATCTATTACTAAATTTATTCTAGCAATTTTCTCTCTGTAATAATACTACATGCCGACACTTGATCAAGAATGGTAGAGGAAGTTAGACATAGATGGCTCTGAACTCAATTAGATGAATCAGGAACATAATGTTGCCGTCATCGGGTCAGTGTTGCCAGATCTACGGATTAATTCGTAAATCTAGAGATTTCTGTTTTGTATGGATTTACGGATTTTTTTCCAAATAAAAACTTTAAAATCCATGTGGATTTTTAAATTTTACAACTTATAAATATTAAATATCCAAATAGTTACTTTGTACTAATGTATCTATTTGAGAATCTAATGGATGCTTATGGATGATGCCTCATTGGAATGCTTCATGTGAACGGATGTTGTCACAAATTAATTTAATAAATATAAAACAGAACAGCTGTTTATCCACTAAGGCAATAGTACATTTAATACAAACAAAAAATTATATAGATAAAGATAGCTGCTCAAATTATACTGCAGGTAATTTTGTAGGGCTATTCATTATATTGTTTAATTGTATCAATATATTTAAACTTAAATGAAACATGTTTTTACTAATCTACGGATTTTCTAAGAATATCTTGTTGGATATCTACGGATTTCATAATTTCTGATCTGACAACATTGTCGGCATACACGACAGACAATAGAGCATCTGCGGCACGTGATCAAAATAGGCGTGGCTACTGGCTTGGAGGATAAACAAACAGCGATCATAACCTCAAACGTATTTTTAACTATTTATTTATTATATGTTTTCACGTTACCTTAAGTGGTTGTGTTCTGGTTATAGTTTATTGTTGTTATTATTTTTCGTTTTTTGTAGCTACAATATTCCTTCATTTATATAATCATGTATAGTGAATATTATTATACACTGAAAGTCATAGATGCTGAAAGTGCTGATGGATATAGACATAAAATAAGTGAAATTGGAATAGATCCATACACATTCAATCTGATAATGAAGCAGATTTTCCTAAAACTTTATATCTAAATACTGTAAATTATTTGTTATATAATAAAAGTGCTTATATACATCAAATTTGTGGTTTTTAGGTACTGAAATCTCGAAAAATACAACAAGTAGAGCAAAAGTAATATCAAAAATAAAATTACTGATGTTTTGTTTATCCACTTTTTACTGTTTAAACTCTCCTCAAATAATATAATAACTTTTAAAAAGCGTTTGTATGACACACATTATTTAGCTATTCTAACCCCACATTTTAACAATTATTTTCAGATACTTATCAACAAACGTGAACAATCTTATATGCAGAACTATGTAAATTTATGTTACTAAAATCTATTTAACAATATTCGTATTTTGAAAGATTTAAGTAGGTACCTAAAAATTTTCTTGATAGATCGTTTTCTGACGTTATGTATTGATTTTAATTCGGTACATTTAAATATTCGCAGGTGGCATGATATAACATTCTTGTTATTTGCTAAATTCTATATTATTCAGTTCTTAAATTACTTGTATTTGTAAACACTATTTCAAGAATACGGCGCCCTTAAAGCATATTAAAGGCTTAGAAAATAAGTAATTTTTCTCACGGAAAATGTACGCATATTATGTATATAGGTATGCATATACAACATGCTAAAACAGTTTTATTTCAAATAATCTAAATTACCTACAAAAGAAATATTTATTTATAACCAAAAATGGTACTCCGATATGGTATTCATTCTACAAGATTTTAAATATTAACTTTTCACAAAAAAAATATTACTGAAAACATTTGAATTCGTAAATAGCAGAAATATGTGCCAGTTTTAAACAAAGTTTTCCAAAAGTAGGTATCCACAGAATAAGAATAAATAAAAATTTAGTCCTGAAATAGGTTGCCACTAAATACAATCAATACATATGCTGCTGTGGCGTTTGCACAGCCACGGAAAATTGATATTTATTTTTTCAAACCTCTTTTTCTTCATTTAATATTTTTCGCCTCATATCTATCTCTTCTTGATTCTTTTGATGAAGTACCAGATGTATAACTCATATTCACAGTGGGGATCCAATCCGGATTATTTTGCTCGTGCAAATTTGCAGGTTTCCCTATAGTATAATAAATGTATACCTAATTTTTGCTCTTTTATGTTTTGAATATTTTCTTCCAAATTTAATTTTGGATTCTGTAAGGTCAGCTCTTTTTAAACTATTCATTCAAGCCTTTCGCCTCTCAGATGCTAACTGGTTAAATTGTTTATGTCTGTCGAATTCAGAACAAATTCTGAAGAAACTAACATTGTCCCTTGCAGAATTACTGCCACAGTTTACTACCATACAATAATTAGGCATTTTATAATACAAATAACACTCAAATATTTAATAATAAATTGGAATAAATATAAGGTTATACTTTTGTTTATCCTCCAAACAACGACCTTGAAAATCGTGACGTCACGTGCAGATGCCCTATAGCACGATACGACTCCCACCAACATGAAAAACTTTATGGCCTCCTCTCCAGCTTTTTGTAGGGTTTCGTTTGTATATACGACCTAACAATATGTTATTGATGTTATTTATATGTGTGTAGAAACTTAGAAAGCCATAGAGGATCCAATTTTAAAATTTTATTTAAAATGGCTGGAAACGTTTGCGCAAATATGATCTGATGTTTTGAAAACAGACAGAAAGGTAATAATAATTCTGAGCAAAAATATCAGGCATTAACTTAATTTTAACAAAAATCCTCATTTACACAGAAAGTAAGATATAAATAGGTATAGGAGTGCGTAATATCATTGTATCAATTTATACGGATTAACAGAGTGCAGAATTTTATGCACTAGAAAATGTAAAATATACAGGACGTTCCACTAAGAAATATATACAGCTTGTATGAAATTAAGTTATCTATAAAACATTGCTAGAAAGCTTAAATATTCCTTTATAAAAAATATATATTTTAAAAAAAATATTTTTCCATTTCATTCGATAGCTAATTTCAGTCAGTGATGAAAAATGATTATTTTTCGAAATATTGTATACATCTTGAAAACTGTGTGAAAAATGGTTCTTTAATGCACTAGTGTAATAAAATTTGTATTACACTCGTCTGTCCTACTACAGCGTTTTGTGATGATGACAAACATAAATGTCCATTTTCTGTGAAATTGCATTGCTTTTTAAATAGATTGCATATTTTATATAATTTATTGCATACTGGATAACGAAATTACTAGAAAACACAATATATTAAAAATAAAATAAATTTTCTTGGAATGTCAATTGAATTACAAATAAAGTTAAGAGTTAAATTGTTGCTAACATATTAGTTCCTAATTTTCTCAATGCAAATCGATAGTGCTAATTAATTATTATATATTTTGCTGTTAAATTACTCTTTTTATTTTCCTACACTCAGAGCCACCTACTTAATAATCTAAACCTAATGAATAACCTAAATAAAACATTTTTTGAAATGAAGTAAACATAATAGTTAATTCAACGTGAATAATTAATACAATAATCATTTTATCGAGATTTTGCCGCTGGTTAAGTGTGTATATGTATACAGGATATTGAGAGTTTGCGCGGCAATTTGAACACTCTAGGTCTAGACTCTAGTGTCCACTCAGACATTAGCATCGGTAAAAATAAAAATGCGGCCCGGTGTTGTCACCGGGCTAACGAAAATATACAATCCGGAATCCGGGCCCCGAGCACAGCTTTTAAGCTGTGCCACGAGTCTATTTCCGCGTGGGGATAGAATCTCGTGCATATCTCGGATTATCCAGCAGCGAGACGAGAAACAGCGTACGACGCTGACACAGAGACATTTCTGGCTCTGGTTAAGTCTATTTATTCTGGTGAAATAATCATATTTGTAATAATACAATTTTTCAATTAAATCCCCATTTAATTCAAATACATTATTGTAGGTATGGCAGTCTTTTATTGTTCGTTATATTATTATAATTTGGTATATATTATGGTGTTTTTTATTATAAAAAAATAATTTTTGAAATTGTTTGTAAAGTTCATATATTTTTATTTATAATGCAGTAATAATTATTTGTTTACAAAATTATTTCATAATAATGACTATTCAATTGATAACATAATGTAAATGTAATTATACTGTAGTTCTGTTATAGACCAATAGGTACCTACATTATTTTTATATTTCGGTCACGCTCATTTGAAACTATACTAAACCGGAGATGCACTCAGATTGAAAATAGAAAAATCGCTAATCATTAATTTGGATTTTAGCGCTTCGAAAAATTTCGAAGGGAGACTTGAAATTTTAATTTTCATTCTGAAATTTAGCACTAGAGGAGTTAGAGAGGCTCATCACTGAAAAAAAAAAACATTTTAATCGCCCAACAAATAAAATTTTTGTCCCGCTTTCAAATGGGTCACTGTATATATAAAATAAATATAAAAAAATTCTATGCGGCCCTTCATAAATACCTAAACACATTTGTGCCCTTGACCACTTTAAAATGTACCTATACTTTCGCTGCAGAATCGTATATAATGGATGCGTGGTGATGACAAGTGGACCGTGCGTAAGCTGTCGCTACGAATGCAATCTGAATTATTGTGAATTTATATGAAAATTTGTACACACAAAACATATACCGAAATAATCTACTCAATAATTTTGTTATGTCTTGAAATAGTAGGCATCTATTTATTAAGAGAATGTTTCGCTTCTTGAGTCTAGATGGCGCGGAATAAAATATCTATAAATCTATTTAAATTTATAAATATGTAGATTTGGAACATGAGGCCCCCTCTGGTAGAAAATGAACTAATTAATAAGTTCTCAATATTCCGAACAAAGGAAATATATTACTATATTTATTTATACAATGATAATATTCAAGCCACACCGACATAACGGCAACAGAAAGAGAACGATGATCAGGAACGGTAGCATAGACGACCAAGTGGGTCATGGGTGCAGATAACACATGCGCCTTGGATATTCGTACAGCCCGTCGCACAGAAGCAATTTTTCGTCGGTCAACTGTTTAGTTGTATGAATTAGCCAACGTGTTACAACGATTGATATTCGCCGTAATATAATTTATATTGGTCAGTTTTCCAAGAAAATATCGCCATGGATTATGATTCAGACTGGACTGAAAGATTTATACATAGTATTGAATTACGCCCAGCTTTATATGATAAATCACTAAAGGAATATTCTGACAGGCATGTTAACAAAGAAAAATGGAATGAGGTGTGTCAAGACATGTTCGAGAACTGGGATAGTCTATCTTCAGGAGAACAAACTATAAAAGGTAGGTACTAATTTGGTTCACAATTTCATCACTTTTTATCAAAAAATCACTGTTGTTGGTGTCCTACCAAATTGTTTAAAAAATAATCAAATCATTAATATTAAATGTTTATTAATGCTCCCTACCTTCGTATTTTGTACTTCGCTTGCCTTAAATGAATAAACATAAAATATGTTTTCGCTAGGTAGTTGAATTGCATGCATTTATAGCAGAGGAATAATCATGTTTAAATATAATTAGATTTATCTCCACATCAGGGTACACAATAACGTGTTAATCCAAGTTTAATAATTTTTTTTTATTAAAATAAATATGTAAAAAATATATTACAGTTTTTGACGAAACTGGACTGTTTTGAGATAGGTAAGAATTTTTTCACATGTGAGTGTTTCTGAGATAAATGCCTCCAAAGAAGTAATAGGAGATATTAAAATAAACAATTTTCATTAAGCAGTCTGAGATATATAATGTCAATTTGTTCGAAGCTGGAACTGTCTCTGCATTGTCTCGCTTGTGTGTGTGAATAGATTGTGGCTTTGGGCATGCCAATTAACCAGAGCTAGACCATTATCTCGCTTATTCAACTGTTTACAGTTGGCAAATTTACTGCGTATCACGTCATCTGTGTTGATTTACAATTATACCTATATCTAAAAGTTCATCGTTTCCGTGATACTGGGTATCAAAGACTTTGAAATTTTTATTATATTTTTTTTTTTTGGGAAAGTCTTTGTGATAAAACAACATGTATACACGTATACCGTGTGTTTTCAAAACAAATACATCACAAATTGTACCGGCGAATCTACAGCCAAAATGAACACGTTTTGTATAAAACTGACGTTAGTAAAATGATCATCCTTAAACGTGAAGATTTTACTAGGTAATTTTTTTTTACAAAACGTATTCCTTTCAATTGCAGATTAATTTGTGTCATTTATGCAACTTTTTTAAAATATTATTCCATGTTCCGTTCATGACAGGAATTAATATTTACAAAATTCTTTAACTATTATTACCATAGAATAAGGTATATAAATGTAATACTTTTTTTTAGTAAAGGAATTGCAACAACGTTGGCGAAATCTAAGGACCTGCTTTAAGAGAGAACTAAACAAGCAGCTGCAACCATTGCAAACAAGTAGTAGACGACGAAAATACATTTATTTTGACAATCTCTCGTTTTTGCTTCCAATGATGGAAGATCGGGACAACGTAAGCAATAACGGTTCTGTCATAATAACAAAAGAAGAGGTCGATGATATTGAGGAAATGAATAACGATATTTACATGACTGAACAATCACAGCCCTCTGCGCCAAAGCGAGCAAGAAGAAATATTTCCTCATATGAAGATCCATTTTTAAATAGTGCATTAAGTAGCAGGAATATGGAAGATATAGATGAGGATAAATTATTTTTATTATCATTAATACCGAGTTTTAGAAGGTTAAATATAGATCAAAAACTTGATGTCAAAATGGAATTTCTACAAGTATTGAAACGTATTAGGAATACACCCCAGTTTAATGAAAATTTCACGCCGTAACCTATTTATTTTTTATGAAAATCAAAGGAATTAAGACGATACTTGCAGAAAAACAAGTAATAACCGTGTTCATATACAGGGTGGTCGCGATGTAATGGGCCAAAATTCATAGACTAGACTAGATTGCTGACGTGAAAATATTGCGATTTAGACAAACTCACCTAAGTCCAAAAGTTGATACTTACAGAGGTACAGGGTGTTTAAGGCAAAATATTATTTTACTTTTTTCTTATTTATTTCATAATAAATGTACCGTTCTCGTAAAATTTGCCATCGCAAAAATTTTCAAGTAGGCTTATGTTAAAATCCAATTTTGACATTTTCCACTTATCTTAGTGCTGTCAGTAATATTACAGTATTATTCGTGCTTTATTAAAAGTATTCTTTACTTTGATCTATATCGTAGTGCGAGATAACTTGCCACGCCATAATTTATTTTCAAATGGAAAAATGCGCGATATGGTGCGCAATCAGATTATGTTGGACGTCGAGCGCTTCGTCGGTATTCAGACTTGTATCCGAATAGAAGGCAACCAAATCGGAAACTATTTCAAGAACTTTTTAATAGACTTGGAGAAACTGGTAGTTTTCGTCCTAAAAGAGACAACGCAGGGCGTACTGTTACAGTTCACCAAGAAGAAGAAATTTTAGTAAGAGTGGCCACCAGAAGTTAGCAGCAGGCAGGTAGCTAGAGAAACCGGTGTTAGTAAAACAACAGTTCTCAAAATCTTTCACAAGGAAAATTTATATCCCTACCATTTTACACCCGTGCAAAATCTTTTAGCAGCAGACTTACCAGCTAGATTACAATTTGCTCATTTTATGCGCAATCAGCAAAACCTTGACCAGGAATTTTTGGATAATGTACTATTCACTGATGAAGCGACCTTTACTCGTCGAGGGATTTTCAATTTTAGAAACAAGCACATGTGGGATAATGAAAATCCTCACGTAGTCAGTGAGCGTCACTTCCAAAATGATTTTAAGATAAATGTTTGGTGCGGAATCATAGGAAATCACCTTTGGGTCCACATGACCGCTTCCTCCAAATCTAAATGGTGACTTGTCCTGGTCCTGCAGCACCATTTAGTTGACTACCTCGACTATTTACCACTGAATACACGGCAAAATCTATTTTTCATGCAAGATAGAGCTCCCCCTCATTATTCTGTCAGAGTACGGAACTATCTTGACCACATTTTTCCGGATCGTTGGATCGGTCGTGGGAGTCGAATATTATGGCCTCCTCGTAGTCCTGACTTTAATCCTATGGATTTTTGTTTCTTGGGCTACATGAAATCAGTTGTCTATAGATAAACTATAAACACCCGCGAAGAGCTATGGCAGAAAATTGTAAATGCCGCCGAATCATTTCGTAACAAGAATCTCTATTTTAAAATACGGCAGTCTTTGAACAAACGCGTTAATAAATGTATTGAAGTTGGAGGCGGACATGTTGAATATTTATTGTAATATTCGATATTCGTTTGTTCATCACAATTTATAATTTGAAATAAACTCTTGTTCTTTTTGACATTCGTACCTTATTTTGATCACTCGAATTACCAAAGCTAAATATCTTGAGAACGGTAGCGACTATCAAAAAGTATAGCTTTTTTGTGTAAAAGAAGTTGTAAAATCAGAACTTGCTACCTGAGAATTAGATTTTTGATAGATAAAAAAGTTCTGTCATTTTCAACGCATTCGACCTAGCGCAGGTGGCGCTCTCTATGAGCTACAAGCAAACCATGGATATATTTCAATATCTCGCCTCAGAAAACCCCTAACACCAAAATTTCATCTCGATATGAGCACTTATGAAAAAAATAAGAAAAACCTAAAATAATATTTTGCATTAAACACCCTGTATCTCTGTAAGTATAAACTTTTGGACTAAGATGACTTTGTCTAAATCGCAATTTTTTTACGTCAGGACTCTAGTCATGAATTTTGGCCCATTACATCGCGACCACCCTGTATACTATAAGTAAATACCCGAATACGATACATTTAATGATTAATTCTTAATATTATATGTCCCGTTTATGGTTGCATCTAGTTCTTTTTAAAAAAAATTTAGTACTCAGATGAGACTTAACGACTAAATAACCTAATTTGTTGTAAAGTTTTGGTTAACTAATATGGCTAGTTTTATCATTGAGTAGTAAATAAAATATTGTCAACAGAATTAAAAATAAGCTATAATCGAAAGTTTAAAATATTTCTATGACTCGTAACCACACATAAAGAAGTATGGACTAGAAATAAATGGATCATGAAAATATTTAATTGTAAACCAGTTATTTATAACTTTCACTGCCTCTACCATACAAGTTATGCAACATGTTAACTGAAAATCGTTGAACTTAGAAAACAGGGAAAAAATTCTTAAGCGATTTATTTACGTTTTAAAATATGTAAGTACTCATAAGTATAAATATTTATACTAATTTGATATACATATGTCGCTTCATAGTCACAGAAATATAATGTGCCACATTGTTTCTCAACTATTAAAAATATTTTTTTATTAAGCAATGCCTGACTTTCATTAAGCCGTCAATGTCAATAAGCAGAAAATTTGGTTGGTTCGTTTTTCTTGCATCATTTAAGCTCATTAAGTTTAATAATACTGTTGCCACAGCGAATACTGTTCCAATAATATTCAATATGCAGTGTTATTCAGAACTTTTCTAAAAAAATTTTTTTGAGTGTAGGTATAGGAAACTTACATATACTATGTTGTAAAAAAAAATCAAAAAGGCAGTTCGAAAATGATTTCAAAATACACTTTTGCACGCCACTTGAAACTGGCCCACTGTAAAATCTGATAAGGCGTCAAAGCATGCAATTTGCGACCGGACAAAACATGGAAAAATTGCTCAAGGAAAGAAATAAATAACATTTTTTAACGCCGATTTTGTACAGCAAATTTAACTACTTTTGCTTTTTTATTAATTATTAATAAATTTGTGGTTTTAATTAATAAAATAGTTTGACATACCTGATGTTACAACAAAATTTTGCACATGACTTACCTAGTTTATACAAACTAACATAAATGTTTTGGCAGCAACTATGATACGTTTACGTAAATCGTCAATAGTATGTATCCACTTCGGTGCAATACACTTCATTTTTTAAATATCTCCATAAAAGGAATTCCAAAGGATTTAAAGTCAAGAGGTACCGGTCCTCCTCGTCCAATCTGGATCTCCATCTCTTTCACGATTCGGTTTCAAATTTCCCTCGCGTTGCACTACACTTGCACTTACTCCACACTGCGATAAAAGTTGCTGCATTTGGCATATGTTTACCGGGAAAAGCATTTTCACATCGTCATAAATTAAACCAATATCTATCAACTACACATAAGCCATTTTTGTACCTTTAATATACAGGGTCGGAAACCGGTGACGGTCTATCTGCCGTTACATGAGAGCGACAAAGTAAAGTATAGAAATCCGTGCGATAGACAAGGATGACTATATTGACGACGTTTTAAAATCTAAATAGTCACCGCCCGTTTCGGCATTCAACAAATAAAATCCACTCCCACTTATATCTCAGCGACCAATCGCCATCTTCGCTCGGTTAGAAGTGGGAGTGACTGCTCAGATGTTATTCTAATTTATAAAACGTTTTCCTATAGCCATCCTTATTGTCTATCGCACGGGTTTCTATACTTTACTTTGTCGCTCTCATGTAACGGTAGATAGACCATCACCGACTTCCGACCCTATATAAGGTTTAATATAAAAAGTAATCGGATTTCAATATTCGGAATCGCCTGGCTAGAGACTACAGTAGTCCAGTGATTTAAAGGTTGAAAATACTTCAAGTTCAATAATTTTTTACTCGGAAACTATAAAGATTTTAATTTTTTTTTTTACGATGTTGTCTCCATGTTGCATAACGCATCTGTTTTCAAATTCTTTTAGAAAAGTTCTGAATCATCCTGTATATGTATGTATAAAGAATAATCTGAAAGTAAAAATAACATTTTTAATCGAATTTTATCGAGGTTCTGAGGATCCTATTAATTTAAATAATAAGGTTAAATACGCTAGATAATGTTAAAGTACTATTTTTTATTCGAAAGCCAGATACTACAATAACAGTGTCATGTCATAATTTACTGCAAAATGGATTCAAGGCCTCAAATGAAATAATAATCAACTTATCTTTATACTGTCAGAATGCTAATTAAAATATTGATTTTTCCTTCGACTAAACATTACTAAGAAAGACACTTAGGTTTTATCATATTTATTACCTAACCTAACTCAACATTAATCTTTAGATACAGAACAAAAGGAATATCTATTTAATTGTGTAATATAAAAATTTTGTGTTTTTTATGTAGGTATAATGTATAATAAGTACATTATTTAACAAAATTAAAAAGTATATATTAGATATGGAAAAAAATACGAAGATTTTTATTTTTTGAGAACATTCTCACTGACAATGCATATAGGATACAATGTTAATATTGCCTACAACACTTCAAGCAAGACAGCGAAAGCCTTTTTTGATCTATAGTATTTTTCTGGGTTGTTATGTCATGACCTAGATATCTGGTCTGTGCCAGTAACAGAATTAAAGTGCACATCTCTATCCCTAGCCGGGACAATATCTATCACTGGCTCAGTTTCTGTTGTTCGTAACGGATAACGGTGGTTCTCCGAGAAGTACTGTCAAATATGCAACTGGTTGCAACCCATGTTTCCAAACGTTTTGTTGTTTGGCATCTTTAGTAGCAACTCAGCAAAACATTTGTGGAGTCAGATAAGGTTAGCAATAAGTACTTTAATTATATTACTGACAGCGACCAGTTACCTAGGTCATGTCATAACAACCCGGAAAACTAGTATCTGATTTTAAATTTATTAATTTTTGAGGGTTAATAATAATCAGTACTTTCATTAGATATCAAAATAAAGTAATAATGGGTAACTTAGATCTTTTATATGTGAGATGTAACATTTAGAAATAATGGATCCATTTTCCTCACACCTTTTCGTTTATACTGCTAACGTATAGATTTCAGTTAGAGAAAAACGTCATTTAAACTGGTAACAATATAAAAAATAGTTAACTTAAATCAATATATACAAAAAACATAACTGGGTACCTGTTATTGTTCATAGTGGAAAACTAGGATTCCAATAGAAAGGTCTAGTCTAATAATGTGCAGTGCCCGTTAGAAAGTTTACATCTGACAAATACTCTGTGGGCTAATGTCCCGAGCAGTATTGAATCATGTATTGAATTCCATTAGTTATTTCCAGGAATTCCATGTGTGCAAAATATCGTTCTCGCCGAATCGCGAGATCGATAGATTTCAATGGTGTCTACTGCTATATAGAACGCTTCGTATCTGTGGCTTTTCAGTGCTACTTGAAGTAGCAAATGGCCACTAGATGTAGCTTTGCTAGACCACGTACGCATGGTCTGCTTCTGTCTAGTTAGACAGACTTAACACACCTATGGTTATTCTTCGGTTATCTCACATATGGGATACTGATGAGAGCTAGTAAGCTCGAAACCAGTGTATATTTAGTGGGTTGCTGAGTGACTTTAGCCCGCAGAGTAGTTTTTTTCTTGGAATTTCGCATGAATTACAGTTTCTGTAGCTAACTTGAGTTAGCTTTCTTTTTATATTTTTCATGCTACGATTTTTTTTTTGTTTGCTTATAAATAGTGATTGCCGTCTGTAATTGGTGTAATTGTACTGTAGGCTGATATAATCTAAATAAAATAAAAATAAACTGCAAAAATATGTGTTCCAGAAATAAACACAATAAAAGACTGGATGAATAACCAACGAAAAAAAATAGTTTTTGCTTACAGAGAATTATATATTTAATTAACTCGATTAAAATGTCTAATCTTGATGCATGCTTTTTGGAAAATAAATGAATAAATACAATACAGGTATGCGAACGAAATTACTCTGCTTATTTGATTGCTCCCGTATATTTATTTTGAGTAATAAATGTTTTATGTTATACAGGGTAATTCAAAACTTATCTCAAAAAAATTTCTAAGTATACAGGGGACTTTTACAAATGCCATTTTGTAAAGAAAAAATCTAAAAGGGCAGTTCGAAAACGATTTAAAAATACACTTCTGCATAGCACTGAAAACTGGTCTACTATAAAACCTGATAAGGCGGCAATCTGCGACCGAACAAAAATTGGAAAGAAATGCTCAACGGAAGAAATAAATAACATTCTATAACGCCGATTTTATACAGCAAATTTAACTTCTTTTGTCGCTATTGTTATTAATTACTAATAGATATAATTTATGGTTTTAATTACAAAAAATAGTTTGACGTACCTGATATCACAACAACAGTTTGGGCCCATCTTACCTAGTTTCTACAAACTGACACAAATGTTTCTGCTTTCCCGTTTTGAACTCGTAAGTTATTGGCAGCAGCTATGATACGTTTCTGTAAATCATCAATAGTATGTATCCACTTCATTTTTTAAATACCACAAAAAGAAGTCCAAATGATTTAAAGTCAGGAGATCGTGGCGGCCATGGTACCGCTCCTCCTCCTCCAATCCCTTTGTGTTAATGCTTGAACATGCTGCACATGGTACGGATATAATTGAGACTTGTGTATGATACGTCACACTGCTGCAATAGGCCATGGAAGTCCTGGACCTCCATCTCTTCCACGATTTGGTTTCAAATTTCTTTCGCGTTGCACTTCATATTTGCACTCATTACACACCATTGTAAAAGTAACTGCATTTCGTTCTGCTAAAGCATTTTCACAGCATTAAGCTTCATTCAATAAAATTAGTGCGGTTGCATTGGTACTGCAGAAAAGTTATTAAATAGGGCTCCGTATTCTTGAAATAGTGTTTTCTACAAATACAAATAATTTTAGACATTTAATAACTGAATAATCTAGGGTTTAGCAAATAATAGGAATGTTAACTCATTCCACCTGCAAATATTCAAAGACACTGAAGTAAAACGGCGAGAAATACGGGTGACTTTTATAACGTTCAGATAAACTTAACAGTTACGCCTTTGTACTGTAGTTGTATGACAGAAGCTAAAAGCATGTTAGCTTTCACCATTCCTTTTCCAACAATCATACAAGGACCAATCAGAAACAGCTTTTTTGACAGTAAACAGAAGATTTACATTTTTACAGGTTAAGTTTTTAAATTAGATTCTAATTTAGATATTTAGTTTAGAATGGATTTGTTTTAAAAAATGGATGAAGAGGACTGTTTGGTTAAGAAACAGTTACTTTTGCTGCTTTTATTCGCAGCGACGTCAATATGTATAAAAACTATACATGCAAAAAAAAAATTAAGAAAAGAACTTGGAGATGACCTATCAATCGCAGAAAGCACATGCAAGGTGATTTCTATAATTTACTCGTATATAAAGAAATGCGAAATGAGAATGCCGATTATTATGACAGTGGCAATGTTTGATGACTTGCTGAAATTAGTGGGGCCTCATTTAATCAAACATTCAAATAGACCATCTATTCCTGCAGATTGTAGGCTTTCAATAACTATTCGGCAAATGATAAAAACCAACAATTTCCATAGATAGGGACGTAGTTGACAAAAACATAAACATAACCTCTTCATCTGAAGGTCAAGGATCTTGAGTTTTTGCATATCGCCAAGCTACAGCGGAAAAATTCCCCAACTTCTTAAGTCTACAGTAATTTTATGTAAGCAGGGTAAATAATATTTAAGACCATACAATTACAATACAACAGTACAATTGCAGTGTCATTGCACTAACATTTTCTGAACGTTACATAACAAATTAAATCGATATCCTTCAACTCCGAGTTACTACTATACACGTAAACATTTGACACTTGAAAAACTAATGTACACACTGGAGTCACAAAAACTTAAGTGTCTACAAAAAGTAATCGGAATTCAATATTCGGAACCGTCTGTCTAGAGACTACAGTGGCCCAGTGATGTAAAGGTTGAAAATACTACAACTTCAATAATGTTTTACTCAGAAACTGTAAGGATTTCATAAAAATATTTTTTTTACTATATCGACTCCATTTTCCATGACGCATCTATCCTCAAATTCTTTTAGATATATTCTCAATCACCCTGTATATGTGAACAAAGATCGAGGTGATGCCTTATCCAAATACTCCATCACGTATACGAAAGTCAGTAATCTCGAAAGTGGTCGTGACCTCTTTCAATTTAATCCACTACAATCTGTATCAATAATTTTTTACGTTACTCCTGTGCCTAAACCGTATAAAACAAAGTAAAACCTTTTTTTTTATTAATGCTCTTCTAAATGAAACTGATAAAATTACAGTAATTTAAAAAGTTCTCGAAGATCATTATCACCATCAAATTGCAGCATGCGACAAGTCTGAAGAAATCTCTCGCACGCAATTCTACATTATCTGCCGATGCTCAGTGATATTTATAAAAATCGCTCCAAGAACGGCAGTTGTAATAGTGTCGTGCCGACATTCGTCCTTGGCTATCTAGATTTAATTAACAATTACTCCTCTTGTATATCTGAACAGGCAGGATAACCGACATGGTTGTTTATTTACAGTTTGTGACTGAAAAACATGTTAAAAATTATGTTTTGCAAACGCATTGGTGGGGATGGTACTTCTATAGACGCAAGGTTAGGCACGTTTCAAAGAATTTTTTTGAGGAAACTTTATTTCATGTGAAATAATGGCACGGTGAAGTGTTTTGAAGATGCAAGGCGTTATTAAGACGTGTGTAATTTTTTTACTGAGTGTGACCGTTTGCAGTTCACAAGTGCGGGATATTTTTAGGGATATTAAAAGGATTTTCAATATAGGGGACGGTGTAATTGATGATGCAGAAGAAATACGTGCAGTTTATGACTTCATTGTTATAGGGGCAGGTGGGTTATTTTACTATAAAATAATTGCAAAATTTAACAAAATAATTACTTTGCGTTATGTGCGTGATTTAAAAGGTAAATTTAAAAAATGTCATTTTTTCTAATTACATGTAAGTATGCATTAAGAGACACTTTTCCTTTTTACTAACGTTTCGGTCAGCGTTGAATTATACGCACAATATTTGCCTACATATTCTATATTATTAGCTTTTCTAGATTTTTTACTGTATTGTAAAAGCATTTCAGCTATTTCAAATTAACTTTATTACAATTCCTTAATGAAGCCATTATGTATACAGGGTTAAAGTCCAAGTACAAACATTTTTACCACGTGCTCACGGAGACCTACAAGACAATAAAAAAAATATTTCGTAATTCTAGCTTGATATTTAGAAATTGGGCCAAACCTTATTTCCCTCCGGAAAATGGGCGCCTATGATCGTCTGGGATAACTTAGATCTGTGAAATACCATGCGGTCGTTTTTTACAGCGTTTTCAAATATAGGAACAACACGAAAATGAATATTTATAATAGTAATAATACTTGATAGGTAACAGTTAATCCGGCTAGCTGCAGTATTTTGCATTAATTTCTTGTTCAACACTGTCAAAACTACATGTTCACTAATTAAAGACCGCCAGGACTATTCACTAACAAAAACAGACTTCGCATGCAGTTAAATAAAATGTCCATTTATTCTAACAAAATCGAACAAAAACAATACTAAAAGATAATAGAAAACCTTCAATGCACCTGCAGCAGTCTTATCCGATAATTATGTTAAAGGAATATTTGTACCCGGCACAAACTCCTTCATACTATAAAAAGCTTAACATTTTTAAAAAGGGACAAAAAAACTGAAGAAAATCGAAATCAAAATATAAACATAGAATATCAGTTATAAAAGCGAATTTTGAATTTTACCGTTTAGTGGTGCTGGTTGCCGTACTCTCTAAACGACAAATGTGTGAAATAAATAACCTCGGGGCGGACGGGTCGTTATAGTTGGCGATAAATAAGGATTTTAATTTTTTTGTTGTCATATAATTAAGCTTGAAAATTTTTTGAAGGTTGATTCCGTTTTTTCTATTCGCTCTTAAAATATTTGTACTTAATTCTAGTTAACCCTGTATAATATATTCCTTTATACCAAATATTTAGGTACGTGAAGAAATACTTGAAATACAGAAATAGGTCAGATCTCATCTGCTGTGAATGATTGTGTGTTGGTACATGTTCAAAACTGAGTTTTAATTTTAAAAATCATTGAAAGACTTCACTATGCCAGGTATGTCTTTTTTATTGTAAATTGATCTAGATTAAGGCGGGTGTTTAATAGAAAAAACTGCTTCTAACGTAAAGACACACTATAACTAGCTTAAATTTGTTGAAACTAAATAATTTCCTTTTGAGAGAAAACACGTTAGAAAATATAGCTACTCATTTAAAACAGTGAATTGTACAATTTCGTCAAAAATACTTGATAATTTCTATTATCTATTTTCTTCTGGGTGTGATACTGTTTAGAATGTCGATGCCGTATACGATTCTCTTAGTGTACAGCAGACATATATAGGGTAGTAGAAAATGTAATGATTACAGAAAATATTTTTTTTCTTATTCTAAATGTAAATTCTACACTCTGGGAGACTGACGACTTACTTATATTTTTTAAACTCCATCTAAACACAGCAATCAACTCGTTGCCGTTAAAATAGCGTCCTTAATAGGAATCGAATATTTATTGGAATTAGCTTCAGTCTTTTTACAATGTCTTAAGGCTGGCGTTTCAAGGACAAATAATCATATCTAAATATGCACAAAAAATACACTCAGTAGGTGAAGGTTCTTATTAGTGTAGTACTAAAATATAATGTTGAAATTGAATCATTTACTTTAACTTTTGAAGGGAACCGTAAATTTGTACCTTATCACTGTGTTCTATACACCGTGAAAAATACTTGATAATTTACATAAATTAAAGTGTTACTAGTTTTTTAAAAGAATTCTGCGGGATGTGATAATGTTTATAATGTTGTATATAATTTTCTCAATGTGTAGTTTACTTGTAAAATTCAGTAGATTTTATGATAAAACGTAATAGGTGAAAATGATGCTCTTTTTTTCTTATTCTAAATGACTTGTCAGCCTGAAAATTGTTTTATATCCTGGAGAAAACTTGTATAATTGACATAGTGAAGAGATATTCTTTCTAACTTACTCAGATTTTTTTAGACTGTCTCAACAAACAGCTATGAAATTCGTTGAAAATTTGCCTATAAAACGGCGCCCTTAAAAGTATCTATAGTGTCATTTTATCATATTAAATGTTTAAATGTATACTTTCCAGAGTCCATCTGTACAATATATTAGGAATAATTGATTACAATAATTCAACCATCACTTAATTATTTGTAATACTTTTTTTGTAATGTAGATACGTGACACTACAAATTAATTTATTAATTATCTCCTTAATTAATACATCACAGACAGTATTATAAAATACGTGCACATCACGAATAATTGGCCGTGTTGTTTATTAAGTCCAGTGTGATTTGAATACATATGTACTTTATTAGACGATTCAGATATGATGTAATTTTATGTTATTTAGATAAAATATTTTTTAACATTAAAAAATATTTACTGAAGTGTTTGGTATCTTCAGTCCAGTTTCACATGAGCTAATAACGAACATTTTTTTAAAACTTGTTAATCGTTATCCATAGACCATTGACATAATGATAATCTTAACTTTAGTATTAGCAATAAGGTGTTAATTAATGTCAATGCTTATAACGTAATTCAAATACTAATGGTCGTACACTTAACTATCCTTATAGTTTCAGAGAAAAAAAAAGTTCTAGTAGCTTCAACCTTAACATCGCTGGGCTACTGTAATCTTTAGCTAAGCGATTTCAAATATCGGATTACTTATCGTATCAACTTTTTTGTGATGCAAGTATTTACATTAGTTTTTCAAATCAAAAATAGCTTACGTATAGCAACTCGCAGTTGATGAGTATCGTTTTATTTTATGGTGAAGTGAAAATGCTTTAGCAGAACGATTTCCCAGTAAACATTTGCCAAATGCAGCTACTTTTACAACGGTGTGCAGTGAGTGCAAATGTATGCAAAGGCAGGCGTGGCGCGGGTTTGCAACCGAATCGTGGAAGAGATGGAGGTTCAATCCTCAATTATATCCGTACCATGTACAGCGTGTCCAAGCATTAATACCAGGAGATTAGACGAGGAGGACCAGTACCATAGCCGCCATGATTTCATGATTTTAAATCATTTGGACTTATTATTGTGGGGATATTTAAAAAATGAATTACTTATATTACACTGAGGTGGACACTATTGATGATTTCGCACACGTATCATAGCTGCTGCAAAACGGACAAGAAGCAGAAACATTTGTGTTAGTTTATAGAAACTGGGTAAGACGGACCCAGAATTTAATTCTAATAATTTATAACAATAGCCGAAGAAGCAGTTGAATTGACTGCATTAAAATAGGTATTGTAATCTATTTCTTTCTTTGGGAATTTCTTTCAATTATTTGTCCGGCCGCTGATTATAGGTTCGCCTTATCAGGTTTTACAGTCGAACAGTTTCCAGTGCCCTGAGAAAATGTATTTTTAAATCATTTTTCAACTGCTCTTTTGAATTTTATTTTTACAAAATTTGTATTTGTAAGAGTCCTCTGTACACACAACAAATTTTTTTAGATACATTCTGAATCACCCTGTATATATACTTGTGAAAAAAATTAAGGCTTAATACATAAACTACAAAAGTAAAGTGTAAAGTAGATATATTTATTTTTAGTTGAATATTTGGCATTTAAGTAGGTACTTCATAATTTTTCAAAAAAAAAACACAAGTAAATTATCTATATTGTGCGGATCACAATCCGGCATATTAGTATAATTATTGTGAAAAAGAAAAATTTCAGGGTCAGGAGGAAGTGTGGTTGCCAACCGATTAACAGAAAATCCAAAATGGTCAGTTCTACTACTAGAAGCTGGGAGAGATGAAAGCTTTATTACCGACATACCACTTTTAGCTGCTTTCCAGTATAATACAGTTTACAACTGGGGCTATAAAAGTGAAAAACTGAAAACAGCCTGCTTGGGGCTCATCGATGGTAGATGCAACATAGCTCGAGGAAAAGCATTAGGGGGAACTTCCGTGATAAACTTTCTACTCTACACACGTGGAAACAGGTGAGCATTATTTCGTTTATATATATTTATTCAAATATAAAAATGTCATAGATTATTCCAGACTAATGATGTCAGATCCGACTACTTTTATATAATCGCGATTACTAGGTACTCCCACAATCAGTAATTTATTTATTTATGTCAATAAAATATCCAACTGGCACAAATCCCAATTAAAGGATAAGTAAGTCAAAGTAAATACAACATCAATGGAAATAACAGATATAAACAAAAGAAATTTAAACAGATATTATACAATATAATAAAATAAATGTAAAAACTGAAAAGTGAAAACAGAAACAAACAGAATAAAATAAAAAATAGCATCTAAAGAATAAAATACAAATATAAACAGTACATATATGCTTGTAAAGAATTCAAATACTTATTAATTAAGATTAAAATGTCTAACAAATAAAAACAATTTTAAATAATTCTTTATATCATCTGAAGTACATGGAATAGTTTTTTACTGTATTAGAAAGGTATTTTAAGCTAATATATATCAAAACTCCTACAATTCCTGTGAATGAAGTCATATGTATGCTCTCTGATACCAAACATCTAGGTATGCTAATGAACAATTCCACAGACAAAGCTATATTCAATAATTATCTAAAAAAATAATCTAGCTAAATTTACTAAGCTGGTTTAATGAAAACACTCTATAAATATCTAAGTTCACTCTTGAAAATGTGGGAATTCGAAATTCAACCACAATAGATGAGATTTGACCTATTTCTGCATTTTCAGGATTGCTTCTTCAGGTGGCCTCCTTCAAGTTGATTCAAATATCTAACTATAAAAATTATTATACCAATAAATTAAAATTATTTGAAATTAAATATCGACAATGTCAAACTGATTAATCTGTCAATGAATCTAAACATCATAACGACCTACTAAAATAAATAACAAAATTTTACCTTTTATGTAGGTATCGTTTTTTTTATATATATTTTCAGATATTAACAATATTGTGTGAAACTAACTACTCTGTGGACAAAAGCCCCAACCAGCGTTGAATTACACCCACAATATCTACCCATATATTCTGAAGTCATATGTATGCTCTCTGATACCAAACATCTAGGTATGCTAATGAACAATTCCACAGACAAAGCTCTATTCTATAATTATCTAAAAAATAATCTAGCTAATTTTACTAACTTGGTTACCTCGAGCAGGATACACTCCATCCAGCAAAAAGCTAGCGGATTTAAAAAACCTTCGCTTAACTCGCTCTAAAATTGAGACATGTGTAACATAGATAACCGAACCATATTCAAGTTTTGATCTTACATAGGTTGTATACAGTAACTTGAGTGTAAATAATTCTGAAAACCGTTAGAGTTACGCAATACAAAACCCAAACTCTTAGCATTGGCTGCTCAGACATTGATATGCTACGTGAAACTCAGTTGGCAATCAAAAAGTATGCCTAGTGTTTGACATAATCAGGTCTATTAAGAATATTGTCATGTAGAATATAATCAAAAAATATATGAGTTTTTCTTCCGATGAAAGGACATAATATTGCATTTGTTAATATTTAGTGGTAACTTATTTTCAATGCGCCAGTCATTAAGAGAAACGAGATTTTGAAGGTTCTCACAATACAAAGAAGAATTAATGCGACAAAATTTGTTAATATCATCAGCATGCAGAAGATACTGTACATGTAGATTTTTAGCTATGTCATTAATAAAAATCACAAAAAATAGAGGATCGAGTATGGATCCTTGAGAAACAACCGAAGACTGAAGAATGGAGTGAGATTTAAAACCGCTATATTGTACATATTGATGCCGATCTTCAAAGTATGATTGAAATAATTTCATCAAACCGAGGCAAAGCCCTGCAGTAAGTTTTCCCAATAATATGGAATAATCAATTCTGTCAAATGCCTCGGAAAAATCTGTGTATATGACATCAACTTGGCTTCCAGCATCCAAACTAGTAGAAATAAATTACGTTTTACATAGTAAATTAGATATTGTCGATGTACCTTGGATGAAACCGTGCTGTTTCAGAACATTAATAGTAGACACATGAAATGAAACGAACCTATGTACGACAGCCTCGAAAACCTTACTAAAATTATTCAAAGTAGCAATCGGTCTATAATTTGCGAAATCATTCATCTCACCTTTTATATCTACTGGAACAATTCTGGATAATTTCCAAATATCAGGAAACACACCAGATCTGACGATAAAATTAAATAAAATTACCAAAGGTTTACAAAAAACAACGGCACGATCTGAGTAAAAACTATGGAATTAAAACAGGAAAGTTAATCGTAATCGTTACTTTGTACTCGTTAATAATTACGATTACTGAGTTGTACCATTATCATTTTCTACAATATACATAAATCGCAATAGTATATATATTAGAACGAATATGCAAATGCAACTTAACAATACTAAATACCTAGTATTTACTTGTTCATCCGATATAATCTCGACCTCAAAATATGATAATGATACCTTCTCCTTCTCATTATAAATACGGATTAGACGCTACCTACGATTACTGAACTTATTATGTGAGTGAGAGTACTAGTACCGAGGTACGAATCCAAGAATAATCGAGTAGTCGTTAGTGTAGTGTAATATTTGTTTCTAACCTAATATTCATATCGGTACCCGTAGTGTGTGTTACTGAATACGGCAAGTAATCGTGTAACGATTACTCTATAAAATAAATACTCTATTACTTTACTAGTAAGTAACGAATCATTACAATATTGACATCACTATTGCAGGCAGCCGTTGTCTAGACATAATAATTTTAAAAATTGCAATATTGATAGTTTATCTTTAAATCACACATCCATACTCTCGCATATTAAACAAATTTCTATGCAAGACACATAACACGTGTCTGCATCTAGTGGTCACTTAATACTTAATAACGACCACATTTGAGCAACTTACCATACTGAAAGTATCATTACAAGCCCGCTATCTATATCGCCATCGGCGATTGCGGTATTTGCAAAAGAAGAATTCCAGGAAACAACTACTCTGCGGCTAATACCCAAGTAGCCAGTGGTTACTAGATGTATACTTGTGTTACGTTACTCATGGTGGGTTTGCTATAGATTTTCTGGATATAATCCAATCGATTAGCCTGCAGAGTATTTACTTCCTGAAATTTCTCAATTGCATACGAATTGATATTGTTAATTATATGGACAAAATGCTTTAGGTGGTCTTATGCAGATCTTTTGATTTAGTTATTGACTTTAATCTGTAATATTTTTTTTATTTGAAAATTTATCTCTGCAATGGGCCCCACTGCAATGATATCTTTTTAGCAGAAAACAAATTATTTATCTTAAAGTACAGCTATAATTTCATAAGTTTACTAGCCATAAGAATTGTTTTATGGATATTAATCACTGCATTTATTTTTAAGGTACTTCTGTGAAACTTGACATAGGGATGTTCTTGTGGTAGCCAAATATGAATAAGAATTTTTTTTCACTAAAGTGTGGAGCTTCTCTGTTTATTTATTATATATTATTATTAGAAATGCTGCTGCTGTATCTGTTTCGAAACTGCTTTTTATTGCATATTGGTATAACAGCTGGCAAAGCTCTTAAAATTGTTGCTTGTTCGAACTTATCTGGTAGATTCCTTTACTCAATGCTGCTAGTCATACATAAAAGTTATTAAATATTGACCTGAATATATATTTTTTGTTATAACATTGTGTAAATAGACTTATATAATCCTTCATTGAACTTTCTGTAAAAAATTTGTCAACACTTTGGTCAGTTGTAATATTTTGAAATTTTTAATTGCAGCCTCATACTTCAAACATTAGTTTTAATACCATCTGTGAAAGTTTCATTCTCATATTCTAGTATAAATATTTATTTCACTTGCATTTGGCGCTTTCCCGTTCTATGGTACCTGCAGAACAGTTTATTTTGAAACAAATACATGATTGGTTTTTAATTTTTTATGATAATTACTAAATACATCTATAAAAAAAATAATAGTCTATAAAAATAATATAATTTTAGGTTAGATTTCGACACGTGGTCACAAATGGGTAATGAAGGATGGAGTTACAACGAAGTTTTACCCTATTTCATTAAATCAGAAAATTGCACTCGTTGCACAGAAATCGACAAGCAGTTTCATGGAACAGATGGCTATTTAAATATCGAACACCCAGGTTATGAAAGCCCAACGGTGAAACTGTTTCTAAAAGCTGGATTAGACTTGGGCTACAAAATCAATGACCCGAATGGAAAAGTGAATTTGGGTAAAATTACTAATAACGACCTTTCAATGGAAATGTATTGATTTTTCTAGGTTTTTCTAGGGTACAGGCAACGATGAAAAATGGCGCCAGATGTAGTGCAGCTAAAGCATTCTTGAAACCTGTCAGATATAGACGCAACTTGCATATATTGACTCAAGCAAGAGCTACCAAAATTCTTATTAATCCGAAAACGAAGCAAGCGTACGGAGTGGAGTTTTTAAAAAACCGAAAAATATATTCCATTAGAATAAAAAAGGAAGTGATTTTAAGCGCTGGGTCTTTGAACAGTCCACAGATTTTAATGCTGTCGGGAGTGGGTCCTCGAGATGTAATGGAAAAAGCTGAAATCAAAGTTATACAAGATCTTAAGGTTGGATATAATTTGCAAGATCATATGGCAATGTCTACGCTTTCATTTTTGGTCAACGAAAGTAACACTGTATCTGACCGACAAATGCAGAATCCTGTTCACATTTACAACTACTTGGCACAAGGTAAAATAAATATTTTGTAAATAAAAGCTATATGCATAGAGAACAATAACTGCTTATAATAGTTACCTACCTAAAAATACTACATATGCATAATCTTATACGAGTAGCATGTAGACACAACCTGGAAAAGTTTCATTAAATATTATTTATATAATTGTATTTTACTATATACATATAAACTTTAATTGAGTACCACCACACACACATTAAATATCACGATTCTTAGTATCGTTTCGATTTCTAGTTTCCTTTTTATTTTTGTTACTTTAGGCTTATGCTTCTGTAAAGTTTCATTATAAACTGAGTTAAAGAAAATAGTAATATTATATATTGTATTACCACACTATTTCTGAAATTGTCTAATTTTATTACTCGTAGGTAAAAATACATAACTTGATTATTCCTTAATATGTTCAATTTTCCAGTAAATATTATGTAAAACAGAGAATAACGAAACATGGAAATTTCCACTAATTTTTATCAGTGCAGTTGCAAAATACCCGAAAAGATCCCTCTTAATAATGATTGTTGCTAACTACGGTGTTTCAAATTGAAGATGTAATTTGATTTATAACTACATATACAAAATAATTGTGAAGATTTTAAGCCGTGCTCTCGTTTAATGTGTAAAAGAGATATCTAATAATTAATAATGTTTGGCCGAATATTAAGAATAAAAACGCGCGCTTTAAATAAATATTCGTGATTTTTTCATAGAACACTTTTGGCATTTATAAGTAACATAATTTCACGTCATGTCATGCTAAAAGGACGTATGAGTTATACAGTGCTGCCGGTGTTACACGTTCAACTTTATACAACATATTTTATTGTTTACTTAACGAGGTGTGACCGTTAAATTAATTTAATTTATTCAACTAATAAAAAACATCATGTAATTCGATTTTATTGTATTAATCATAAAAATACAGCTACACTGAAACTAAAAATAACATTAACTAAAACCTCACTACATATAATCAAAGCACAGCACATTTAAATATATGATAACAGGTTCATAATTGTTATTTATGTACCAAGGGATATACAGGGATGATTGTACTTATAAGTATAAAACTATAAAAGGCCATAGTTTGGACGTTTCTTGATTAGACGTTATAACTGATGCTAGACATTTTCAAATATATCCATAACAACCCAAGCGTCATTATTTTCGGGTTCTAATGGCGGCGGGCGTGAAAAGATCCATTTTGCCCGCTGCTATGACAGCGTGCATTATGGATGTCCATGGGTATGTTATATATCTCGTATCCTAGGTATTATAACTAAATTATAAGGAAGTGATATATAAAAACTATATTTTTTCTTTTATTTTTCCATTATATTTTCTGCGTATTGTTCACACATGAGTATTCTGTTGCGTTACCTACCTATAAACTGTAAATTAAATAAGTAAATAAAATGTGTATGATTTTAGAAAATGGTAAATCTATGCACTCATTTAAAATTCATATTACATCATAATTTGCACTATATTTGTTATACATTTATGATATATTATGGGGATCGGTCAGTGGTCGCGCGGTTTAAGGCGTCAGTACTTGAATCGAGGTGACTGGATCGCTGTGGGTTCGACGCCCGCAGCCGGTAGAACGGTTGGTCTGTGTATATAAGCTATATTCGTGGAGAGATTGGCACCCTCTCTGCGGGTATGGTAGGGTGGAAGAATGTTGGCTTGGGTCAATGTGAGAGATTGATACCGGTTGACATTTGACTACATCCCTAATTAATGAGGTTTTCCAGGTTTCCCTCATTCCTGCACTGAATGGTGGTTAGGGCCTACCAACGTAAGTCGTTCCTGGGCGCAAATGCGGCCTGCTTAATAATAATATGCCGCCCCCTCTCCCGCACAAGTCTTCGACTTCTGGGCTAATCCTCGTGATTAGAATGAGGGGTAGAGATATTATTATTATATCTGATGGACATAAATAAGTATGAAAGATTTAAAATTTACATAAATTTCTTACTTTTATATTACTTTTTTGTTCAAACGGCCGTGAAGTACTAATTTTACGTACAGTTTAGCGGCCGTAAATTCCAACTACATCAACCGTTTCTATTGATGACACGTTTCTACAGCTCATTTGTTCCAGTTATTGTTGAGAGACTAATGTTAAAAACAAACAAAGAAATTTATTTTGAATTAATACAAATATTAAATATACAATTAGGATGGTTAAAAATAGTTATTCTTGGAACGTGTGACGCCAACTCAATATTGTTATTTATAGCTTGTAAACTTACATGCGAGTTGGAAGTATGTATGACCATTGAAGTCAATAGATAAGAATTTTTGCATTTTGATAGTAAGATTTGCCTGGGAATATTATTTTTGTTTTCTTTAGAGTTCTTTACATATCTCTCGGCCACCGTCGAAAATCTCCAGCCTCCGTGCCTTTTCAAGACACTTATATCAGCTTCAGTATTGGCTAGTAAAGTTGTAGTTCGTCTAAAGCAGTGGTCACTAAACTCTTCAAAGTTCTTCAGTCCAAGGTATTTGGCGATCAACTTTGGAGTTTCACCAATTTTGTGAATCTTGGCAAGTACAGTTGCCCTTTTGATACCTTAAAAACAACTTGGGCTTGCGATGTTAGTCGGCCGAAAACCTTCATACTTCCTATACAGAGGAATATAGTAATGGTTCACAAGTGTGAAATTACATTCACCATGTGTTTTCGAAACAGGAACTTTTATAACTAGCTCTAACTTTACATATTCAACACCATCCATAGACATTTTGTAAATTTCATGTCTACGTAAAGCTCTAGAAATTCGCAAAATCAATACTAGGTACCTGGAAATAACAAATTTCTTGTGTGCTAAACAGTGGGGACTTTCTCAACCGGGAACTAACTGATATTTACGTAAGAAACAGAACAATTTTCTGATACTTCCTTACGTCAATATTATCGTTCTTCATAAAAATTAAGAACTTAACACAGCCGATTTCTCTTGTAGCTGATGGAACGTATGTTTTTTTGATTTTTGCGGATTTAAGCTGGCTACAGCACAACTTGCGGCTGATTTTAGTTCAGGTGAAGTACACGAAGCTTCTTCATATGATTCCATTCTCGCAACAAAACACACTTAACAGTCATAATTTTCATAAAAAAACAGAAATTTGTCAATAAATACATACCGGTTTTAACAAAAAATGTTATGTTCAGTTCGGCCGCAAAATATTTTCACGTCCCCAAAGTTCCTTTTGGGCGTTAAAATAGCAATTCTCGACTTAAGTATACAAATAATTATCCCAGATGTATTTGTATCATTACAGGTAAAGGCCCGTATACCATTCCTGGTGGTGCGGAAGCTTTGGCTTTCATAAAGACTAAATATTCAAAGACCAACGACGACGATCCAGATATAGAATTGGTACTAGGAGCAGGTTCACTTGCCGGAGACACATTTGGTAGCTTCCGAAGCTTGCTAGGAATTCCAAACTCTCTCTACAACAAAGTGTATGCACCCTTAAGTAATAGACCCGCATTTGGCATTGCAACTGTCTTATTGCGACCGAAGAGTAAAGGCAGAGTTTTAATCAGAGACTCCAACCCCTTACACTGGCCTGTTATAAAACCTAATTATTTTGAAGACGAGGAAGATTTAGCGACAATGGTCGAAGGGATCAAGACGGTAAATCCTGAATGTACTATGTCATAAATTACAGGGGTGGTTTTGTGTCATCTTAATAATCTTTATAAACCTCAGGCCTAGTTACTGGTTTCCAAGAAAGAGAACGTTAGTATTTAAAAAAATATCACTTTTTTAACTTTAGTTATGTTGTTGCTACTCCCTGGGTAATAATAAATAATTGGGGATGGGTGGCATATAATTTGAATCGGGCATCACTTTAGGAAGTTCTTTTGATCTAATAATTATGTTCCGGCTTCGTTTCGAAAGTAATTTGTTGATGTTGCAAACAAGTTGCAATAATCAACAAATAAATGAGTCAAAATGCTATATTCTATATCTAAAACAATAAGTTAGTAACATAACATGATGATGAAGTTTTGAAATTGTCTGCAAAGTTATCCACAGTGCCTGTGACGAAATTTGGCACAATTTCGGCTCAATATTAACTCGTATTCTTCTATTCTCATTTTATCTGTCTAATTATTATTTGGTTATAGGCATTATACTGATGTTTTTATGAATCAAAGAAATAACTTATTTGTGTAACAAAATAATTTTGTCTCTGCCAAAATAAACATAGTAAAATTTGTCTAGAGAATATCCAATCGGTCATCTAATGTTTACAATATTAAATTGTATTTTTCTATTTTACATTAAATCTTTTTACTTACTATTTAGTTATAGGCAATATAGTGAGGATTTGTAAATGAAAGAAATAAGTTATCTATATTTATGTTTATCTGTAACTGTAATAAGAGCAATAATCTTTCGACAAGAGTGCCTATAGTGATAGAAGCTAATAAACTTACTACCTTGTAAGTCCTAAGTAATACAAATTCATCAGAAACAAAGTCGTAATTGAATAAGACACAAGAATCCCAAGTACAGTTATATAGGTTATTTGGAAAGTGTATGGCTTAGTCTCGGCAATGTATAGGGGAGGACAAAGTAACCCTAGTTTGTCGTAAAAAAATATTCCTGTTGTGCCCTTTAACGGAGATACAGATCTCCTAAGTGGTACGCAGCGATTTACATTTTCGGCTCCAACTTCTGAACCGACTTGTATAATTTAATGAAATTTTAATATTTTATGTAGGTCATAAAGGCTCATAAAACCATACTACAATAAATATTTTACACTGTCAGGAACCACACTCATTGGGCCAGCATTTTGACAGGTGTCATTTTATAGAGGTGAAAACTGAATTTTTAAATACTTTGTCATTGTTCTCTCATCTCATTAATGCTGGCATGCATTTAACTCACGGACAAGCAATCGGCAATTGTGTGGAGGCAAGAATAATTTATTATGATACATTTCCAAATCGCTTAAACGCAAGGATGTTACAAATTCTATAGTTTTGCTTCTTATTGTTTACTTGAGCAGATTTTAGAAATGGGTGCCCAGTACCTTTATATATTTCCTTATCCGACAATGTTTTCTCGTTGTATTTAAAACAACAGTGCAGGATTGTCATCAATTTCGTTGAAATGGTATATTATTATTTCTATCAGGTTTTCTCCGATGTGGATTGACGTCAAATACACAAGCCTCTCTAAATTTCCTCTTAAAAATAAATCCAATAGAGTCATGTCGAGTGATCTTGGTGGCCATAACATATGCCCACCTCGACCAAGTTTTTGGTAACCAAAACTATTTGATAAATGTTGAGGAACTAAATTGCTAAAATGGGGCGCACTGTCATGCATAAACCACATCTGATTTCTAATTTATAAGGGCACATCTTCTAATAAATCGTTTAAGCTTTGTTGCAAGAATTGCAAATACATAGCACCATTTAATCTGTCTTAAAAAAAAGGAAAAAAGCGGGCCAATGTGATAATTCCCAATAATCCCCGCCCATATGTTAACCTTTGCTGGTTTTGTCTGGGATTTTCTTCATGCCAGATATGCAAATTAGTAGATATTACTCCGTCTCATGTGAACTAGGGTTATTTTGACCTCCCTATACATCACGAGAGTATGCCATATACTTACCAGACACCCTGGCGACATAAAAAATTGTATAATAACTGGGTCTATGTAAGTGCCAGCGGTATTTGACCAATAGGTGCACGGTACACAAATAACATAAAATACAAATTTATACATAATATTATTCCTTATTGTTTCATTCATATAACCATAATTTTATTTTATCCTCAGGCCATTTCCATAACAGCATCCAAACATTTCCAAAAATTTAATACTACCTTAAACACAATTCCCTTTCCGGGTTGTGAGACCATAAGCTTTGGTACTGATGAGTACTGGGCTTGTGCTGTACGTCATGTGGCAACCACACTTGGACATCAAGTAGGAACATGTAAAATGGGACCTGCTACAGACCCTGATGCTGTAGTTGATCATCAGTTAAAAGTACATGGAATTAAATCTTTAAGGGTCGTGGATGGATCCATAATGCCTAATATTGTAGCTGGTCACACTAATGCTGTGATATTCATGATTGGGGAAAAAGCATCCGATCTTATAAAACTTGCCTGGAGCAACAACTAATACCAAATACAAATACCTAGTCTATTATTTATGTTATATTGTTTAATTTTGTAATTATAAGATTTAAAACTATGATGCCTTGTGTTTCTTTAATTTTGCTAGAATCGAATATAGTATGTTTACCATTTATAGCGTATGTATTACTAAAAAATGGTTTCACTTGCTTGCAAAATGCTCTTCCCAGTAGAAGCGCACAAAGTAGTGCAGAAAATTGTATTATTTTTTTTTTTATAATAATATATGAAAATTATATTAGATTACTTATAGAGAAAGAGATTTTGAATATTTGTAACTATTCAATGCTTAGAAAATATAACATTAAGGTATGTTATATCACATACAGATTATTTAGTGCAAATGTCTACAATAGGAATAGACTTTTGTATTAAGACGGCGGGACAAATAAAGTAACATTTCCAACATTGCCAGTTTAAATGTATTGTTGCTTAACAACATAAATCAAACAAAATAAGACATATATACAGGAGGAAATATCTACACCTACCGTCTGATCTAATGATATGCTAATAAATCGATCTACAGTCTACTTGGTGCTTAAAATTTTCTTTCTGGTAACGTAGTTTTTCTTGCCTACTATACATCATATCCGACTTGCCAGCAGTTCAATGCTTCAGTCTGGGTGTGCCTCAATAGGTGTAGAATATTTGATTTTATCCAGTAGAATTTTTGAGATGGGTCCACTATAAATGCGTAGTATTATTAGATCGAGAAATATTGTACAATAATGACAAGACATGAACTTTCCGACATTGTTTATACGCTATTACTGTTACCTGTAGTACTTAAGCTTCAAGATGAAGTTACATTTGATCAATCCATGAATTTTACTTCTTCTTCTTTATATTTTTCGATCTTTGAAATTTTGAAATGACCACAAGTGGTTTTGTCGGATTTTAAGGGCGCCGTATTCCTGAAAAAGTGTTTTCTACAAAATATACATAAATTTAGACATTTAAGAACTAAATAATATAGAGTTTAGCAAATAACAAGGATGTTATTTCATGCCACCTGCAAATATTCAAAGGTACCGAAGTAAAATCAATATTTAACATCAGAAAGCGATCTATCCAATGAATTTTTAGGTACTGAAATCTTTCAAAATACGTATTTTTTAAATTCAACTATAAATGTAAACATTGTTATAACATAAACTTACATAGTTCTGCATATAAGATTGTTCACTTTTGTTTATAAGTATGTGAAAATAATTGTTAAAATGTGGGGTTAGAATAGCGAAATTATGTGTGTCATATAAATGCATTTTAAAAGTTATTACATTATTTGAGGAAAGTTTAAATAGTAAAAGTGGATAAACAAAACATCAATAATTCTATTTTTGATATTACTTTTGCTCTACGAGTTTTATTTTTCGAGATTTCAGTACCTAAAAACACCACAAATTTGATCATTTTACGGCGAGAGATACGGGCACCTTAATTGAAACCATAATACAAAGATGCCAGTAACGTGTTTAAAAGATGTTACCTTGAAATACTATCAAAAAAAATATGCAGCAATGGACACTATATAGTAAATGTATTTTTGTGTAAAAGAATGAAACAAGCAATAGAACTTGTAGAGAACGTCTACCTTAAGGGTTATTTTATTCCCACGTGAACCAGTAGCGGCTCGCCAAGTGACGCAGGTGATGCATCACTTTAGAAATAATCTAATATAAATTTTAAATTTGTATTTCGATATTGCAAATGTTAACTATTTGCTTTTTAGATATACGTACATCGAAATCATACGAAAAGAAAAATAATAATTTTATAACACGTAGGGCACTAATTGTCTTTTCAAAAAAAATTGCCTTCATTGATAACGCGACAACCGATTTCGTACAATGCAAGCAAGTGCTGAGGAATCTGCATGAGTTCAAACGTTGCCATGACAACTCGCGCGTAATTTACCAGAATTTGCGGGTATTGCGGAGATCGGTCACTTCGTCTGTTTATATAATTCATATGCAATGAGAATAAGTTTTTATGGAGTCAGCAGTGTTGATATTTTGTATAATTCTATTTTTCATGTTATGAATATTCGAATTCGTTGAAATGTTTCTATTTTATGATGACTATGTTTGTGTTTTGTTGGAAATACCATTATGGTACAAAGTCTTTCTTGTTTAAAAAGAGTCTAAACTTATCTGAGTGAGCGAAACCATGCTATAATTTGGCAAATTTCAAATGGAAAGGGACTGTTAAATGAAATTATAAGGATATAACTATTTTACGATATCATCGGTAAGTTTAAGCATCTTTAAAATATCGAATAATAGATCTTACATTTAAAAACCAAATTGTTTTGTTTTCGACGGACTAGAGCTATTGTATATTCTAAAACTGAGGTCCATTCAACCCCATCACCCTAGGTTCAAATGGAAATATAGATACGCAAATCGGTAATTGGGGTTAAATGGAACACAGATTCAGATTCAGAAACCCCAAAAACATAAATATACTATAGTCTGGTCCAATTGCATATCTATCTTTCGCTTTGACCTACAAATAACGTTCAACCTCGAACGATGGGGTTGAATGGACCCCAGATTTGGAGTCAGAGAGTGAAAATACATGAAAATATTTAGGTCTGGTGTATAGGACAGATCAGAGTCTTGTTGGATAAACTAGTGATATCATACACACCAATGGATTAAGATCAGATAAAATTGATGACCATTTTTAAGTCACTCTTACCTGTCCAACAGTTAATACAATGAATAACTAAGAAATGTCGAACTTAGAGATTAAAATGGGAAAAATTGCCATCATGTTGGAAATCAGGCACTGCCAAACATTTAAGAAAATAACATTTAACATTGTGAATAATTTTTGTTGCAGAAACTGCAAAAATTTGTCTCCAGTAAGACGCCCGTTCAGTATAAAATACCTAAACAGTTGATAGCCAATCATACTACATTGATAATAAATAGATGTTGGAAATGTTATTCGCATGTGTGAGGGTGCAATTTTGACCAACGATGATCATTACGGAAATTATTAATAGAATTGCGTCAACTGAGCTTCATGCAGTTTTAGATTCAGACGTATCTATTCACAAAACTATATTTTAGGGCATAGTTGTGTTTCTGAAGATGTTAAACTGGTTGTATATGAAATATGAAACAGTTCTTATCCGTTTCTTTTAAGGCTTTTAAGTGACCAAACGGCTTATGTGGTGGTATTTGTAGTACATTCATCATGGTATTTGTAGTGCATTTGCTATCCGCCTTGTAGTTACAACTGGGTTTTCTTTAACAATAATAATAATATTCTTTTCGACTTTTAGAAACAATTCGTGTACTTGGAAATATTCTAGGTTCTTGAACCATTAAAAATACAATTTGAAAAACTTTCCTATTGGCAACTACTCGATTGAATATCGTCGAAATGGAATTACAAGTATAAAAAATTAAAGTGAAGAAAGCAACTTTTTTTCACCTTACATAAAAGGTCAACGTAATATCTTAATATATCGTTTTTGCGATATTCGGAGAAAAAGGGATTCTTAATCTTCTTTTAATATTCTCTATCTCGAAAAGGATGCATTTCAGGACCCATAGTGTTGTGAACTTTTTTACTTATTATGACATCAAATATTTCCTTTTTCTCCAGAAACACTGTATATGTTATAGGCAGATCTCGAAGTTCTGGCGCTCCTAGGTGTGACTAGTCCACAGTATACTAAGCAATGTGAATCCTCAGGTCTGACTTGAAGTCTTAGTCAAAGCCCAAATCAATGAAATTGTTCGGCCTCTAACTAAAGAATTTTAGTCAAACCTAGGAGAGACTAATTTGATCAGGCAAACGTCGAAACTCCATTTCATGAAATCGAGGTTTGACCAGTCAAACTTCAATTAGGTATTAAAATGTATTAGTTTGTTAGATTAGGTATTAATAAAACGACATTTTTTAATTTGAATGTTTGAATGCTTAGTCTTTATTCTCAAATGATCAGGAATTATGACATTTAGAGACGCATAAATCCAAGTAATAGTCTACGCACTCTTTTGTGACATTTGCATACTTTTTATTCAAGGCTTTCATTGTGAGATCTCTACCACCATGACCACATTCCAGATGAGCACGTTCAATCACGTCGAATAACTCATCGTCTGTAACGTAGTATTGTATATTTTTTGTAAATGATAATCAATTTTTTTCGTCCCCAAAACACACATCATAGCGTTTAAGACGGCGATACTGTAAAGACGTTTTCTTTATAGCTACTGTAGCCGATTTTACCTCACAGATAGTCTGCTCATACATCTGTTCATCTATTCAAATTAGTAATTTTCTCTTTAAATTTCACTTTTAAAGCTTCTTCATCCACGTTTTCAGTAACAACACTGTTTGATGCACTCATTTTTAATCATACAAACCCGCACGCTCAATGTCCAAAAATGAAATGAGAAAATAATTTATGGGAACACCGCACCTATTTAAACCTGTTAAGAGTATAGTCACAGCTTACCCACTACTAGCCGTGGTATAGTATCTATAGATCGACGTTTGCCCGAGTCCCGAGTCTGCTAGTCGCTTCTAGGATCGAGTAGACAAAGCCCGAAACAGATTATTTTACTTCCGACGTTTGACTGAAAAGTTAGGAATTTCTAGGTTTGACTAAAAATACTTTAATCAAAGGTCGAAATTGGAATTTATTTCGGGGTTTGCCTGAAGGCTATGGTCAAACCTAGAATAAACCAGTCATTCCGGGAATAGACTGTATATTGATCTTTGACTATGACATATATACAAAATGGTTCCCAATAAATAGGTTATAAAGTAGCTGTAGGTTGTGGACCTCAAAATAACAATTTAACCAAATATGTTTTAGTAAAATATGTATTTCGGTGATAAATGAAAATTACTTCCTGTACTCCGGACACTAATTGAAGATTTACAGCACCTTCTTCATTAACTTCAGTAGGACGAATGACCTTTTCTGGAACGAGGTTACCTTCTTCTCGAAGTCTAAAAAATAAGGCACTAAAGACTATGTGAGCAGGTAATGCTGGTTAATTTCACAGTCTCTTATAAAACATGACATGTTACAACAATAATACCCACAGAAATACACAACAAATAACACTAACGAGATATAAGATAAAGGAATGTACTAGTTAACCACTCTGCTCACTGTACGCCAATAACGTGTTTACAAACAGAATAATTTGAAATTAAGGATACAATTCATATCGTACGTGCAGATGATTGTTTCTCTCGCACCCACATACATAACCAATGACGTATTTCTTTGCTGAGTTTCATGTGCCTCCTTTAGTATGCTGCTAGGTTTGTCACTTTATATGAATGCGCAGTGGAACTAAGAGTATTCCACATCGTACATTTCAGTGGGCTAGACCGCTGTGGGATCGAATCCCACGCCCGGTAGACCGTATATCAACTATATTTGTGGAGAGGATTGGCAACCTCTCTGCGGCTATGGTAGGGTAGAAAAATATTAGTTTGGGTAAATGTGAGATATTGATTGTGAGGTCGACATTTGATTTCCCACCTAATTAATGAAGTTTTCCAGGTTTCCCCATTCCTGCACTGAATTGTGGTTAGGACCTACAAACGGAAGCCGTTCCTGGGCACAAATGCGGTCTGCTTAATAATAATATATCGCTCCCTCTCCCGTTCAGGTCTCCAACTTCTGGGCTAATCCTCGTGTTTAAAATAAGGGGTGGAGATTAGATATTATTATTATTAATTGCTTGTAACATCCTTTTACATTTGAATAAAAACGAATCGGACCTAATACGTCCATATAAAAAAAATGTTTGACATTAACCCAGCTACTGTCTGCCAAAGTTTATCATAGACCTTGTAGAACGCCCTGTATTGTAAGGGCCTAATAGAATATACACACGAACTACCAACATTATTAAAACATTTTTGGTTAAATCCTACTATTTTGACGTCTACAATCTACACTTACTATATGAACGATTCCTTACACTGCTCCGTATATTTTTGTATCTCTTATTATATATTAACAGAAAAGTACCTAACTATAATAACTGTATGGGTAACGCAACACCTATTCCATTGTTACAGAATTTTTTATCTCATCAGTTTTACCACATGCATATATTTATGAGATATTTAACACGCTCATTTCACTACTACACTTTAAGTTTGCGACTATGTTTCTGCTAGTACAATTATTATATTAAAGTTTTGATGCGATTTTCAGTGCAGGAAACGTACACTTGAATTGGCTTTTTGGGAATTTTTATAAAGGTAAGTACACTGTGCAAAATATATTGATTGATATGATACGATTGATATCTTGAAACTGACAAATTTATTGAATGTACATAATTCAACAAATTATACCCGATAATATAAAATATTTTTCTTTTGATTAGTCAAAACGGAAATGATAATAGGTTTCCTTTTGTGTGTCTTTATCATAAAAATAGTATTTGTTCTGTGATTAATTTCAAGTTGCATGAACAATATAGTGAGTAGTTTATGATAATAGAATATTTCACACTAGTGTGCACCAGAGTGGTTAAAAATGATTCAGTTTGGTGTAGAATGTATGTATATTTTGCTTCAGTAATGTCAGTGATTTCATCTTAGCTGATCTGAAGAAACTATACAATTTTTGGAAATGTGAGTAGAATTAATTAAAACAGCTAATTAATAATTAATATATTAATATATTGCTATTTCTCCGTATGGAGGAATTCCTTAATTCATAAATTATACTTTTTTAAGAAATATGGTCGTATAATATCAAAACATTTGAATATGCCAAAACAAAACAAAAATTTGAAAACTACCACAAAATTTAAAGGAAGTGTTCTATATATTTTCTCCAAAGTAAATTATATTTTTAAAAGCGTTAATAAAAAATTATTTTGTATTTTGTGACCTGTTCTTTGCAATGGAATCCATACAAACAAATGTCAATGTCTTCTATGGCTACTCTTTCTTACTGTTTCACAAGATTTTGTGTAGAAAATATTAGTTGATAAACCGAAAATATGACCACTAAATCTTTCGGCAAAATACACTCGCGTTAAATAGTTCATCTTTTTGAAAATGCATTGCTATATATTTTTTTTCTCATAAATCCTTAACTTTTCGAAAAAACTTAAAGAGATCAAATCGGTAGTAAATGAATGGGGCTTTTAAGGCATATTTTTTTAAAGAAAAAAATGTTATCGAAAAAAAATTATAAGAAAAAATGTCATAGGAGTTAATTATTTCAACTTCTTACAAAAATACTTCAGGGTTGAAAACATTTAAAAAAGTGTAGTTTTATTGACAGATAATGTTCATCAAATTTTATTTCTTAAGCTTGATATACCTACATGGAAGATAGAAAAGAAAAACATTTTTTTTTAGAATTTTTAGAGAGGCGTGACTTTTTAGGGAAGGGTTTTTTTTTCAAAAAATGTTATACCAAAGACCCGTATTGATTTTCATCAGTTACCATCATCAATTACCCCTTACATTTTTTCGGTGTTATATAGATACACCCTGTATAAAAGAAAAGCAATGTGAAAATAGGTATACTAATTGTCACAAACAAATAGTAATTACAAGTAGCGCAATCTCAGTTACTGTTCCTTATTTATTATTTATCTGTACGATTTTGTGTCTATATTTATCTTATTTGATTAAATAATTTAAAATTGCATTGGTAACTAGAATTTCCGGTGCCATACTTGTCTTATTGTGGCTTTTGATTCCGAAAGTTCACTTGCTATTTTTTTAATTCTTTTTGCGCATGGTGTTTTGGAGAACCTGTGTACTGGTAGCTATACTTGATGGAACACTCTTCACAGAGCACGATGTAGATTTCAGATTAAGTAAAAAATTGGTAAAATTATTGATCTGATGTAATAGCTCTATTCATCACGTGACAAGAATTTATACCTGTTGTAGGTTATAATTTCTATGAAGCTGCTTTTTCTTCTGTATGCAAATGCGTACTGCAATTTTTTTGGTGGAGATTTAATATTAAAAGTATATTATCCCAGCAGCACTGAAATAACAACCAAAACGTAACAAATGCCAAAGCAATAATTATTACGCCGAAACACGAAAATAATTCCAGTAACACAAAAATAATAACAGGTGTCACAGGGATACTTCCAAAATACAAATAAAGCCCACATTTATCAGCAAGCCATATTTCACATTGTCAGCTAAAATACCAGTGACGTCACTCGTGAGTTTGTGGGTGGCATATCGAAGGGAATCAGCAGTTTGTAGGCAAGTTGGCAAATTACTTTGTTTAGGGATCTTGGTTGAACCGCGGATCATTTTTCTACCAAAGTTTATTGAATCGCGAAATACAACTGGAAATGTGATACCGCGCTGATAGTAATTTTGCAAATAAAACTTAAAATTGCTTTTTGCGTTGTGCCAATTAAAATAGAAAATGAAGCTAGTAGAAAAATTTTTGATGGAATCTTTTAACGAATGTCGTATTTAAGACCTGTTGAAACTTGGACAAAATAAAATTTATCATTCCCAACATGTGACAACCATTTTTTTTTTCAACAAAACATCTCATTGTCCTCTGTCGCAAAACTATTCCAATCGATGTAAATACTTGGTATCGAATTTCATTTGATTTTGATCAGCTGTTGTGAAGTTATCATGTATAAAAATGTATTTATGACCCGTATCCTATCTCTACCAGTGATTGAAATTATGGGAACCACTGTCACTAGAAATCTCCGAATTTCCAAGCCTCTGAATATTTTAAATAAAATCTGATTGGTGTCTATGTTTGATTGTTAATCATAAGAAAAATATATTTATTTTAAAAAACGCCATTTTCCATATTTTAATTTAAATACGACTATGCCATTAATAGTTTAAACTTAAAAAAATGTGCACGCAATTAATTTTACAATATTCACATTTGGCACACAATTTTATTCGTGACTAAATTAAGCCATAGCGGCCATTAATTTATACTGTCAACGAGAGTAAGTGGACCAAGTTGTCTTTGAGACATAGTGATAAAAATAATTTTGATATTTCGGAGCTGTGGGGGTGGGTTGCTACCTCTTGAATGGCTTGCAAGGAATTGACGCTCCGGCTTAATTTAATCACGAATAGCATTGTGTGCTACTGTGCTGACTGCTAATATTCCAATAATTGTAAAAGTAATTGTGTGTCTTTTAAATAATGCCTACCAAAAATTGGCTGCTAACTTCACAAATTAATGCCTGCTGGAATTTTTTAGATGCCAGCATAGAAACTAAAGAAATATAAATGCCTGCGTCAATGTTTTTGAGAACTACTTAGGCTAATGCCTTAGTCAGCATTGAATCGTACTCGAATAAAGCTATAGCACACAGTCACCGTTAGTCGTGAGCGGTGCCACCAGACATATACCGGTTTCGATTTGGTTTTAACGTTTGATGATACAATTTATTTGAAGTCGTAACTAAAAATATTTTTTCTATAAAAGAGATTCGTTTTAAACATTTTCTCGATTTATTCAACTGTGGTAAACTATAACTCAACAGTATTTATAAATTTTACAAAAAAGAGTATATAAATATTTATGCAGTCGTATTGGATTGGATTGGAACAATACGATTTCAACAATGATTTTGTCATAAAATTAAAAAAAATCAAATAGACATATATTTGAACTTGGTATTTTTAAAATACTTAGTAGCCCTGAAATTTTAAAGATTTTAGTAGTAGTATGGCCTCGTATTTCTATTAGTTGACAATATAAGGGCATAGGTTTATCGAATTTTTGTTCTTATTCAAGAATCGTCAATATACCTCAGGTTGAATAGACCCGAATAGCCACTTCAACTTATATAAAAACGTATTTTATTTTTACTGTCGCTTAAGTTTATCCTATACAGGGTGTTTCAGTTCGAGTAAATCAAATTTTAACCACAGATAGAACTCGACAAGTAATTAAGAATTGCCTTATGAACCAAGGTTCTATGTCTCACCGTTTTCGCTCTACAGGGCCGTATTGGTCGGTTTTTTACATCATATTTTTTATGATATCTCTGGTATGGTTGTAACAATTTGATTCAAATCTGGTATGATGAGATACTTACGAATGTCTATAATTTACTGCAAAATTTACAAATTTTTTGTAGGTCAGTGGCGTAGAAACGGGTAGAGTAGCGGGATTTTTTTGCCCCAACTTCTACGCCAATGATCTAATACTTATTTGGGGTAAATTTTTAGATTCCTTGGACAATTTGGCAAAATACACAATTGTCAATGAGGGGTGTAATTTTTTTAAACAAATTATATCTAATTTGACATAAATGAAACGTTAAATTAGCAAAAATACTTAATAGTTTCAGAATAGCATAAATGAAATGTAAAGGAGGTATCATTGAATGTGTACCGCACTGTAGTGCAACATAAAACAGAGCTCAGAAAGGAAACTCACCACACTATAAATGCTATAAAAATAATACACGAAGTGTAGAGACGTATTGTTTGATATTGTTTTCAACCGTAATTTAATAACTGCTAAACTGAACTAAACTTGATTCCTTATCAGAAGAACCGCCTCCGACATTATTGAGATTTTCGGCAGAACGAGACACTACCGATTTCAAACAAGTATTATGCCAAGGAATCTAAAAATTTACCCCAAATAAGTATTAGGTCATTGGCGTAGAAGTTGGGGCAAAAAATCCCTCTACCCTACCCGTTTCTACGCCACTGACCTACAAAAAATTTGTAAATTTTGCAGTAAATTATAAACATTCGTAAATAATTAACATCATACCAGATTTGAATCAAATTGTTACAACCATACCAGAGATATCATAAATAATATGATGTAAAAAAACCGGCCAATACGGCCCTGTAGAGCGAAAACGGTGAGACATAGAACCTTGGTTTATAAGGCAATTCTTAATTACTTATCGAGTTCTATCTGTGGTTAAAATTTGATTCACTCGAACTGAAACACCTTGTATGTCATGTAAATAACACCACTTAATTAAATTAAAATAAATTTAATTGCAATCATAAACTTAAATGTACCATGGGCCATACAGTTTTAAAGATTACAAACATCAGAGGAAGTGGTAAGTGTGGAAATTATTGTTTAAGTCGATAACAGTAAATAATACGAGGAAAGTAAACATATCCGTTATACTTTGAGACTTATCAGGATGTTTTACAGGGTGCTTTATTAAAAATGGGAACAATATTAGAATGATGGATCTCAATACCAATGATAGAATCTGCCACTTGAAGAAGAATTTCTTAAAATGCATAAATAGGTCAGATCTCATCTATTCGCTTCAGTTAATTGATTGGTGTACATACATTTAAATGTTTACACAAGTCAAAGAAGAGAAGCAATGAAAAATACAATATACATACAAATATCAATACATAACATTCTTAATAAGCTAAAATAACATTGAAACTTCGTTTACGAACATAAACATAAAAAACAATTATATATCTTAAAACTGATCGGCAAAGAATTAATTAAAGTTATAAAACGCTTCTTCTTTGAAATCAGTTGGAATTAAGACCAAAATAATTTGTGCCATCTCTGGATTTCTTCACTCGAATAAAGTTTGATCTAATATTATGACTCTCCCTTTTATGGTTGAAATGAAAACTCTCCTGTTTAACAAATCTGTGCTGATTATTCTTAATATAAATGAGGCATGCAAGAATGTATGATATTGTAAAAATAGGTACATTGAAGTGCTTACGGCAATCATGTATGTATTTTATTCCAACTATTATTCTTGTACATTTGCATTGTAAACCAAAAATGTTTTCATTGAGAAGAATAACCCCAAGTTAAAATTGCATAAGTCATGGTGGCATGAAAAATACCATGCGGACAAAAGTATGTACTTATACAGTGTGGAAGAAAGGTATGGAATGAATTAATTATTTCTAAAACAACGAAGTTTCATGAAATTTCCTCGGACCCGTCGATTTTGCTTTTTAAAAAGACTCTTTTTCTATATCAACACATTTCCGACGTTTATTTGTTTTCGCATGATGACGTCATCGGATATTTTTTTAAATAGAACTCCTATATTTTTTCATCGGATTCTTGTAGAGCTTAACTTAGTGAATTCAAAAATATATAATTTCAACACTTTATTCCTTCAACTTTCCGAGAAAAAAAATAATAACCGATCCAATACAGACAGATGACAGATGTCAATTCTGATTAGATTTTGTTTAGCTGCCAGAAGTTTCTGAGGTCACTTGATTTAATTTGTTGTTTTTGCTATCAAAAGATGTAATATTCTAACATACAATCTAATAAAACAAAATAATATATTAGGGGGTCAAATACGATTGAGGCAACCAGAATAGTTACTTATTGTTAAATTGTTTTAAAAATGAAGTGTCCTTATTTTGTGATACTGTTGATGAATTCACTATATCCATTTTACTCTCAACCAGCCCATTACAGACACAAATGGGAATATTCACATTTTTTCAAGCCGATTTTATTGGATCGCTTATTATTATTTTTTTCTTTTTTCGGAAAGTTGAAGGAATAAAGTGTTGAAATGATACATTTTTGAATTTAGCAAGTTAAGCTCTACAAGAATCCGATGAAAAAATATAGGGGTTCTATTTAAAAAAATATCCGATGATTAAAAAATTCCGGTCAAAATGACAAGATCGTTTTCGAGATAAATGTTAATGTTAATAATAATAATTTTAAATAGAATGCTATAAAATCGAAAGGTAATAAGTATTGCGAATTATATTCTACTAGTGTGTTACAAGGCCCTTAATCCACGGAAAACCTTCTTAATATAGTTTAATAGATTAACCACATGATATCAAATAATACTTAGTTAACTAATTTTCTAATTAGTAACTTATTTAGTCTGAAGCCAAACAATAAGAAAAATATTAATAATTGAACAGACTCCTATTTTTTATATTTTGACTAGAATTGTTTCTATTATTATTTCGTTAAGAAGAAGATAGTAACAATAAAAGTTAGGTATAGATAGAGTTACTGTCCAGAATTTTGATGACGTTTCAAAAAATCAGTTAAAAGTCTTATTAAAATAACTTAGGTATGATGTTTTAAACAGAACATACATATTACATTTTCTGTTATCATTATTAACGATCTCATAAAGTAAAATCTAATAATTCTTTGCGTTTCTTAAGGAAATCGTAACAGGGGTACGTTTATCATATTCTAATAAGTACATTTAATTACTTTTTGAAAACGTTATTAAAAAATTCGGAAATCATTGTTATTGATTTTTTTTTACTCAAAAAAATGGCCAATAATTTATCTTATAGATAGGTACACTGGATTAATTTTCCGTTAAAAAATTCATATGTCTAGATTATAACATTTAAACTGATATAAATCCGCCCTGTAAGTGAGAAATAAATATATAACTCCTACTTTTTATCCCACGCTTTCAAGCATATCATTTGTGTCATATTAAACCAACAAGGTGCTGTGTTTCTGCTAAATTGCAGATATAATGGAATTTTCCCGCCAAGACATAGATACACTGATAAAAATGTGTCTGTAATTTCACATAACTTTACATTGGCATTTTGTTACCAGCGTAAAGTTACGTAAAATTATATAATAATTTTGTAAATGTAATAAGTACACTGTAATATTACCGAAATGAAAGTGGATAAAATTCCATGTTATACTATGTAAAACTAAATTCCATCGTAAATTTACGTCACTATAATTTGTATTGATTTATACATTGTAATTTTTAGGTTGGAATTATGATAGATATGTAATTTTACTGAGTAGATAACTTAAATTTTATTTACATCTACATACCTTTATAACTTTATAAATCTGTTCATTAATTTTTTTTTATATGTTAATTTTTTGTCTATTATTTTTTTTACTCTCGTTTGTTTTTCTCTTGTTTTGTTAGTATATTTGTGTCTTGTACACACTTCTGTGTTTATTTTGCACAGTATATGTTTTACCGTACCCTGTAACTGCGCAATTGCCTGTTGGGTATGTGCTTTGAATAAAATAAAATAAAATAAAATAAAAATAAAATAACTAGCAATGAACAATATGCATAGAGAAAACATGTTTAATAACTAATATTATTTCATATATTATATGACTGAATATCGTGTAAAAAATGAACAATATCCACGTTAAAAAAAAGTATATAGCAAAGAGTTCATCAATCAGTTCAAATATTTTAATTTTGTTTAAGATAAATAGTATAACAAACCAATTTAAATATGTATTATATTAGTTTTGTAGCCATATCGATAGTGTGTTGACACTGTTGACAAATGAAATTGGAAAGAGGGAAAATTATTACTTTTAATGCCATGGAAAAGTCTGCTTGTTAAGATGTACAAATATACAGAATTAAGTTAGTCAATATAATATGCAATATCTTACTAACAAATTAATAGAAATACACTAGATTTTATTATCAAAACTTCATTCGCATTAGGAAATATGTTGAATATTTTCGCTGTAAATACTACATAATTATTCTTGAAACATCAGTATATATTCCTTGGTTTTTGCTAATATTTGTAGATATATTGTGTAAAAATAATTATTTTTAACTCGAATTTTAGTTACAGTAAATTTATATTTAACTAATGTTAATATCTGTTGTAAGCAATTACTACCTATATTTAGCTATCGTCATAAAGATAAATATGTTATTTGAAATGAATGTTGTATGGTTTAGGCACATGTAATGAGGTAGTTTTGATGTAAACATCTAAACAACGTACCTAGCGTTTCAGTTTCTATGATATTTATGAAATTGTATAATATTTAAATTAACACAAACTGCAAGTGCACACATAACAAAATATAATCTTCCTACTTACTGTTACGAATATCCCACAAAAAAATCCTTATTACTGAACCGTATATGTTTGTTTACTACACGTTAACCCATTAACTTAAACGTGTAAGGTAAGAGGTTACGTTGATGCGCCTCTGTGCATGTGCAGCAGAAATCACATGAAAACTTTCATAATAAATTTAGTAAAAGTAAATAGTTTCATTGTAGTACATTGTATATTACATATGCCTTAATAAGTAATGTAAAATTTTCCAGCAAATGTTATGTAAAAAGAGCATAACAAAACATGGACAATTCCATCCATTATTATCACTGTATTCTGTACAACATTTATAATTACAAATGGGTACATAAGTTAGTATAAAGTAGTATTACCCCGTATAATTTCAATGACACGTAATTATCACATCAATACCATAATAAATTCGAGGAGGTATTCAGGTAATTCTTAGTCCAACCTTTATAATTATGCATTAAAAAATTACCAAACAAAAACGACGAGACAATAGCCCAGTGACACCTAAAATTAATGACCCTTTAATAATTTCCTTTCTAGAAGCTGTACTGCGTAGGTAAGTAAAACATTTCGTGGAACTGCGTTGTAAGGGCGACCTCACTCAATATCGCCCTACAAAATATAACACAATGAAAGGGCTTCATACAGGAAGGGTACCTATATGCTGATACAGTTACTACAATCAATATTTTGCATTAAAGACAAAACTTCAAGTTAACTCTCGCTTTAAAGCTTTAAAGATGAAGTTTGTTTAAGTACGCGTACGTATATGGTATATATTTTATAAACATAACACATGTGTTCTTATTTTACAGGCTCCCAGAGTGATTTATTCCAAAATAGGCAAATTTAAAAATCACATTATCGATCAAACTTCACCAAGGATATCCACATTTCAAATGTGCTAATGAGAATCAGTAGTGTAGTTTACAACTAAATACACAGAATGGAATACAGCATTTTTATTTTAACATTTTGTATCAGTGTTATTACTGTGTGTGCGCAAATACCTGGTGAGTCATTATTTAAATACTGCAAGCATATAGTTTTTGTTTTGTACTCTTATATTTTAAAACGGAATTTCCAAAAATTGTATTGCTTTCCATTTAACAATAATTTAATTCATACCACTTAATTTTAAGTAAGTAATATTAATTGTTACTTACACTATTATAAAATAGTAAAATTTTAACTTAACCAAACATTATCATCAAATCTATTGAGTTCCTCCTATATTTTTTTATATTAAAACGTTATATATAAACCAATATAAATATTAATTTATGTAAAATATGTTTATCAATATCAATATATGAGGTAGCTGTTGAGACACTTTCCTCAATTATTTTGTAACACCATACATAGTATTTCAAAGATAGATTGCAATAATAATTTTAATTCGCTCGGAACGTAACAAGGAACATAATTAGCTTTCATAATTAGGTTTTTAATATGTATAGGTGCGTCATGTAAGTACTGATGTCGTAATATTGTTGTGGAATTTTTAGGAGAACTAAATGCTAGGTGTAGAACTGTCGGAGAATGTAGAGATTTTGGTTACTTGTGTGCGAAAAACAGAACATGCCAGTGTTTGTCTCCCGTATATGTCCCAAACAAAGCTGGAGACAAGTGTGTTGGAAGTAAGTACCTAAATTAAAGTTAAATGTAACTTTAAAATTTAAGAAGGTTAAACTGACCTTTAAAAGTTATTTTAAAACTTCTTAAAATGTTATGTTATGTTAGGTATTTATTTGTGAATGTGTGTGAATGGTTTAAAATTTACGTGATAACAAAAATGGTATTATTTATTAGAATTTATAATTATAATTGAATATTATTTTCAGCAAAGCAATTTTCCGTTGATTTCTTAAAAGGGATAAAAATATATAAGTACCTAATATTCTCAAGTATGGCGCATAATAGAAAAAAGTTCACTCAGGATTTCTATTAGCGTAAAGACACAAGTTTACATTTGCTGAAACTGAAAGGAAAACACATTAAAAAATGTGGCTACTCATTTAAAGACAATGGATTCTGATTGTACCGTATTATTTTGTATCGCATTTCACCAAAAAAAAATAATTTATATCATTCAATTAAAGTAATGATTTTTTAAATAAAATAATTCTGGGAGTGATAATGTTTATAATACCGTATACGATTTTCTTAGTGTTCAAACAGGCGTATAAAGTAGTAGAAAATGTAATGATAAAACATAACAGATAAAAATATAATTTTTTCTTATACCTAGATAAATGTTATTTAAAATGGGAATCACAGTCAAAGGATTAAATTAAAAACAAAACAGTGATAGTTTAGCACACCTTGAACATCGTTTGTGTTTTTTATTATTAAATACCATCTTCAGGTTTGTCGAAATTTATTGAAAAAATTGCATTAAATATGTGACTTGACCAGCATAATGTCTGCATTGTCTGCTACGTTAGGCTTGCTACAGACTATGCGTGAATTCGCGATTCGTTATGCGCGATTCGTGATATGCGAGAAATTCGCGAATAGTGTGTATGAGTAGGTAGGGCCTTGTTCGTTAAAAATCCATTCATAAAAACCCTACACACCATGCACGAATTCCTTACAAACCACGCATCGCGAATCGCAAATTCACGCATAGTCTGTAGCGGGCCTTAGTTGTTCACAACATTTTTTACTAAAAGTCAATTGCGATATCACATTGTAATTATTACTTAGCATTATCACATATTTACTGTATTTTTTTCAATAAATTTCAACAGACCTGAAGGTGGTTTTTAATAATAACAAACCGAAACGTTGTCTAAGATGTGATAAACTATCACTGTTTTGTTTTTAATTTAATAATTTGACTGTTATTCCCATTTTAAACAACAACATTTATGTATACCTAATGGTAACACTCAACCAAGAAGAAGTTATATTTTTTCTTATTCTAAATGACATGGCAGCCTGTAAACTCTTCTACACCCTGGAGAACACTTGAAAGAGATATTTTTTCTAACTTGCTTGGATATTTTTAGACGGCTTTAAAAAAACATGATCGTTTAAAATAACGATTACAAAGGCGCCTCAATAACTTCATAAAATGATGTCGAAAAAATTTCTCCAACGAGGTTAGCATTACGAAGTTTATATATTTATAAAGAAATATGGTAACGTCTGGCAATATAAGTTTTTTTTATATAAACTATAAATGAATACAATAAATAAAATTAATCTGTAAATTAATTTTTACTGCACAACATAAAATAATAAGTTTTAGAGACAATGGATATATTATTAAAATTAAGTATTTTTACAATTAATTAGCCCAGCAAAAATTCCAACATAAATTAATAAAATTTGCTCTATATTATTTAAAAGTCTTTATTTAGAAACAAATAATCATGACATATAATTGTATATATATTCAATAATATAAGGAAATATAAAAATTTGGATACAAAAATTTGATTTCCATGTTTTATTGATCCATATCTATATCACTGGTTATTACTTTAGGTATTTATATTAGAACTACTTTTCATTACCTAAAATTTAGCTCAAGTTTATATCGACCGCTTTCTTATCTATAACAGTTTTAACTTAGGTTGCAAATGCTTTAGAAGATGACATGGCTCAAGAATTAGCTTTTGGTTATGTAGCCTTATAAAACATCCCGTATAATATATTCGTATGACGTAAAATTTTATTATTTGGTCATAAAATATATAACTTAAACAAATAAAACAAATTAGTGGAATATTATTGAAGGTTTTTATTTTAGTTTAGTCAAAGCTGCGGCGTATGTAGTACAAAGTTCTATGTGCCATGTTTGGCCATAAGAATTACAACACAATGTTCTGTGTGTACCTATATAACATAGCATAGACAACAATAATTTCTAAATTTCAGTTAGAAGGAATATGATATAATCCTTTGTGTTAGGAAAATAGCAGTTTTAAGCATCGAAATATTACGCTGTATTGCTAAATTCTAGTCAGCCCAAAGAACATCGCAACGTTAATGGTGGTGTCAATATTGTAAAATAGCCGTTTGTCACTATACAATATTATCTGAGAAAAATATTAAAAAATTCATTTGAAAATTATTTTTAAAATATCCTGTAACTGCAAGCGGGAGATTGGGTATGAAATTCATAAAATAATTTACTAAGAAAATATTTTCAACTTGTTCTAATTTTGCGGTGAAATCGACGCAGAAATATGCGCATAAACGTATTTACATAATTTGGAATTTTAAATTTTCAACCTAACCTAACTTTAACCTTAGTTCTGTCAAGTGTGAGAATAAGTGTCGTGCTATTTATTTTATTATATAAACTAGTTATTATAGTTAATGAGTTGTTAATCGTATTTTCAGACTACTGCGCTTGCGCATGAATGAAAAATAGAAAATAATTTATGGTAGTTGCATACAGTGATATTGTATCGTTTTTTAGATTTAAATATAATTATTTTGTAAATTTATCAAATAATATTTACATAAATTTTACCATAATTATCGCATAGTGACAAACGGCTTTAACACAGAACTTGTCGAAAATAATTGTAAAATGCTTCTAAAATTAATATAGATAGGCAACATTCTCTACGGATACAAACTAATTCTAAATCTAGTAGCATAAATTTAAACATATCAAAGTTGAAACATATATATGCCTTTTAAATGAAAAAAAAAAACAAACAATTATGACATTTTCATACATATAAGCATTGATTAGTAGATCGTGTGTCTTTTTTTGTTGTTACCGTAAAAGTGTTTAGTTTCATTTAAAGGCCAACTATGCTTCAAGTTTGATAGACTTTTAATGAGGCTTAAGAAGAGAATACACTATGAGGTCGCGGTCTAGACGCATCGCGGACCGTTCTATGTTGAGCTGATCACAGTCTTTTACAAAATCGATCCCATATATATTTTTCTATAAATTCCTGACTTACTCTACTGCAGGTACTATTTGAGTGTCTAAATATGATCTGTGAAAGATGTATTTTTATTATATCGCAATGTGACTACGTCGCGACCACCCAATGCGTTTCCTCCTTCAGTATCTGAGATATTAAAATCAATTTTTTCTGAAATCTGTTGCCGATATCGAAGTTCAACAAGAGTACCTACTTTTTTATGTAGAGTTTTCATATTTGATATGAAATTATTTATAAATATACTAAACAAAATTTGGATATTTTTGAAGCATAATAACCCTCTTGTTTTTTATCCACCGCTGCGCAGACTGTATTCATCCTTTTTTAGATTTTCAAAAAGAGCATAAAAGTTTCGGAGTTGTGCCAAATTTCATTAATTTACCTCTACGTGTTTGGAAAATACTAATTAAAAATCGTCATTTGGAACTACCCTTTCATACTCTGTATGTTGAAAACGAAGTCTTTTAAGATATATGTTTATGTAGGCTAGAAGTTTATGGTCATACTACGTCTAGAATCACCTTGTATATCTAGGTATATGAAGCTGTCATAATTTTTATTTTGTCATTGAAGGTTTTTCAGGTGAGAATTTCATTCCAGAAGAATTTTTGGTTGTTAAATTTCTTTTGCCATTTATCTCATAAATAGTTATATAGGTATAGGTATGTCTCCCATTACACATTCTTGTATGTAGGAACAAAGTGGAATTCCTTATCATCATAATCAATTAAATAATTTTAAACTAAAGCAAGCTACATTTGTATACAACCTAGCAAACAAATTATGTAAGGTTATCAAGTATTTCAATGTCAAACCTCGTTAATATTATGACTACGCGAATGTGTAGTAGTAACCATATAATTGTAAATGTAGGTAATTATATAAATTACTTCTTACATCGACAAATAGTTGTAATAATTATTACAATAACTAACTAAAATTATCGTATTATATTACCTAGTTGAGTTCTGGTTTTATACACATGTGGTCAGTTGTTATCAAAATGTAATCAAAATAAATATTAATAAATATTGCTATAAAAATATTGTTACTGCTGCTATGTAACTTTAAAATAAAATGAGGACATATATTTATTAAAAACAAATAATAATTGTGTATATGTATACATTCTTACGAGTATGTATGAAATATGAATTTCTGGTTGCCTAAGTTAGTATAGTGGGAATATCTTGCATATTTACCAATTACTATCATTAAAGTCGCCGTATTTCTCACCGTAAAATGAAATTTGTGATGTTTTTAAGTACATAAATCTCGAAAAATAAAACGCGTGGAACAAAAGTAATATCAATAATAAAATATTTGATGTTTTATTTATCTACTTTTACTATTTAAATTCTCCTCAAATAAAATAAAACTCTTAAAAAGCTATTGTAAGACACACATTATTTTACAATTCTAACTCCATTTTAAAAATTATTTTCACATACTTATGAACAAAAGTGGACAATCTTATATGCAGAACCATATAAATTTATAACAATATTTACATCGTCAGTGAAATTGAATTTTGAAAGATTTTTGTACCTAAAAATTTGTTGGTTAAACCGCTCTCTGTCGTTATATATTCGTTTTACTCGAATATTCGCGGGGGACATGAGATAAAGTTCCTGTTGTTTGCTAAGCTCTAGATTATTCAGTTCTTAAATATTAAAAATTATTTGTATTTGTAGAAATACTATTTCAAGAATACGGCTCCCTTAAAAACATCATGAAACTCTTATTAACTGAGTCTAAATACACTACAAAAACTAATATTTATTTATTCTTATAATAAATAAAATACTTATATACACAGCATTGCTTTAAACGGAAATGTAATAGGAAAAATATAAAAATGCTTCAAATAATTATTTTGGAAGTTACTCGTATAAATGCATAATGTAACCATGATGACATGACATTTTAAAATGCAATCAAATTAAACCTAAAATGAGATATAACTGATAACTTATCGAATTATCAGTAACAAATTTTATTTGAAAAACTATAATACAAGTGAATCTTATGTAGGGGTTTTCATGTCAGACATAGATCTAAAAATAGTAAGCAAATTATTTAAGTAAAATTAATAATACAAATGTCAAATTATATTTCTATATACGTATATATTCCTGTAGAAACACCAAAACATTAATGTTCAAGATTTTTTATTGTTGTTTGTTTTTTTAAGTTTACAAATGACATTTTAAAGCAGTTGGAATTTTTTATTCGATGACTGCTTTGACTAATGGTCAAGTATTTGTCAATGCTCCATAATTACTCTAAGAACGAACTAGTTGATATGTTGTTGATGTATGGACTGTTACCATAATGCCAGCAAAATTTCATGATTGTACGCCAAGCCTTTTCCGTTGTATATTCATCTTGCAGGCTGTAGGTTTGTTTATCTTACTGGAAGAGCAGAAATCTAATAGCAAATCATGGCGGACATTTAAACTACACAGAATGACACCGATTGAGAAACATGTTTTAGATATCGTTCAAGATTATGATAATAAAGATAATGATGATGATGATGATGATAACAGAAATATTTCATAGCGAGATATAGCATATGTGCGTATGGACTATGGGAAATCTTAATACTACTCACTAAACTAATTTCCTGAAGAGATTTTCTTGAAATGTTTCGGCCCGTATTGTTATGGATATGCTTATATTGAATATTTCTTCTTCCAGATCGAATGACTGATCCACCAATTTACCGGAACCAATTAAGATTGTGCTCTTACATGTTAGCTAATTTATATGGTTCTTTCTTACGTCTCATTTTAGACATAGTACGGTACCGTATGTAACCGAGTTACTACTTTGCTTTATTGCAAGGTCCATAGATGATTTGATCAAAAAGACATCAAAGGAAGTTTGGTCTGATGGATCCGGGGGCGTTAGGCCAGGTTCCTTATAGAATTTTATGGAATATATGTCAAGGGTCTCCTATATAGAGGGTCCAGATATCTCAACAAGCTCCTACATAAGATTCTCTTAAGCAATGTCGCGAGGTGCAGACTTTGCGGCAACGGAAATAAGAATTTTCACACCGTTTGCAACTGTGTATTTAATGGCAAAATGACACAAGTATCTTTGTGCCGCTTTTCTTTCTCCTCAAGACATTGGGGAGATTCCAGCAGAGGTGGTGCCAGCTTTTCAGCAAGGGCCTGTTTTGAACATTACAGTCATCAACACATGCACACGCTGTGTTATAAGAAAAACTTCTACTTAAGATTCACTGTTGTACTAAAATTTACAATCAAATTATATGTAAAAATTGTTTATTATTTCAGCTCTGGATCAAAAATGCAAATACGATGAACACTGTATAGAAGGAGCATTTTGTATAGAGCAGACCAGATGTAAATGTAAAGATAACTTTTATCCTGATCAAAAAGGAATAATGTGTTCAAGTAAGTAAATTTTATAGGAAAGTCTATGAATGAAGAAAAGTTCTATCTGAAATAATAAAATTACCTATATTACATTACCTGCCAAGAATATATATCATAGCTGAAAAGAGGAATAATGTCTTCCTACAATTCACGTGACAGCATTTAAAACAAATAAATAATATGTTTACATTTTAAATGCCCAATTTATAAAATTTGTTAATATCAACATTGAAATAGATGTCACTAAAACACTTTGTACAGTTATAGTAAGCATCTTTGGAATGTTCATAATTCTAATACTCATATATTAAGAAGCATTCTTTTTGATTAGCAATTAACCTACAAGATATTTCTAGACTATTGTACAAATTGCATTCCTTGCAATTGCACTGAATTGAAAGATCATGCAAACAATTTAATTTAAATCATTCATTGCAATTTCTACTGAACTTGTTTTCAAATTATATCTTATAGCTATTTAACTGCGATAATACTAATGGAAAAAAACTCTATAAGTAAATGTAAAAATACATATTTAAAACTTTTTCAGATTCAAACATTGCCATCAGAAATGGACTACTATTTCCCTGCATCGTTTTGTATTACCTGCATCGATATTTGTAATTTCAGTTCAACAGGAAAACTCAACAGTGATATTTATTTATTATGTATTTAAGTATGTTTGTAAATATTGTATTAAGAATAACAATATAATTTTTTTTAGTAATGTTATATATGCTTCTAATTTTTCTCAATTTTATTAGATCATTGGAAAATAAAGGTAAGTAGAATTAATTATGCTCTAACTATTGAATATCAATTCAATGTCAAGCGTATATGAAAATGTGTAACATCAGAAGCGTCCTCAGTGAAATTTTAAGTGCCCAAGCTTTAGATTTCTTTATCTTTTTGGCAACATATTTGATTGATTTTCAATTACTTTGGGTATATAATGTATATTTACCACCGGATTAATAAATACTTACTTGCAGTATACGAACAAACATTAATTTTATCTTCAAGAATCCTTTTGTTTTGTTAAAGTTCTCATACATATTCACATCTGTACTGAATACCATTTTACAATAACAGTAACCTACCTTATACTATATAGGGTGATTCAGAACTTATCTAAAAAAAATGTTTAATTTAAAAAAATATATCTGCACGGCACTGGAGACTGGTACAACCTGATAAGGAGGCAAAGCATACAATCGGCGAAGAGACAAACAATGGAAAGAAATAAATAATATTTTATAACACCTATTTTATACAACAAATTCAACTGCTTTTGCCGCTATTGTTATTAATTATTAATAGAATTAATTTGTAGTTTTAATTAATAAAATACCTGATGTTACAACCAAATTTTGGGCGCGTCTTACCCAATTTCTACAACCTAATAAAAATATTTCCGAATCTTGTTCGTTTTGAACTCGTAAGTTATTGGAAGCAACTATAATACGTTTGCGTAAATCATCAATGTAGGTATCCAGTTCGGTGCGATACACTTCAATTTTTAAATATCCCAACTGAAAGAAGTACAAATGATTTAGTCAGGATGTCGTGGCGTTCATATGGTACCGGTCCTCCTCGTCTAATCCCTTGGCATTAATGCTTGGACACGCTGTACATGGTAGGGATATGATATGGCACATTGGTGCAATACGCCGTGGATGCCCTGGACCTCCATCTCTTCGACTATTCGGTTTCAAATTTCCCTCACGTTGCACTATACTTACACTCACTACACACCACGGCATTTGGCACATGTTTAGTGGGAAATTGTTCTGCTAAAGCATTTTCACATCGCCATAAATTAGAACGATATCCATCAACTCCAAGTTGCTGCTATACACGTAAGCCATTTTTAACACTGTAACCAATGTAAAGACTGGCATCACAAAAACTTACCTACAAAAAGTAATCGGATTTCAATATATACGGAGTCGCCTGTCTAGAGACTACAATGTTTCAGCGATGTAAATGTTGAAAATACTACAACTTCAATAATGTTCGAAATGTAATCGAAAACTAAGGATTTTATATATTTTTACGATATTGACTTCATTTTTCATGACGCGTTATTCCCAAATGGTTTTAGAAAAGTTCTAAATCATCCTGTATAAGACACTTCACAACACCTTCTATATATATAATAATAATAATAATAATAATATCTCTACCCCTCATTATAATCACGAGGATTATCCCAGAAGTCAAAGACTTGTATGGGAGAGGGGGCGGCATGTTATTATTAAGCAGGCCGCATTTGCGCCCAGGAACGACTTACGTTGGTAGGCCCTAACCACAATTCAGTGCAGGAATGAGGGAAACCTAGAAAACCTCATTAATTAGGGGGGTAGTCAAATGTCAACCGGTATCAATCTCTCACATTGACCCAAGCCAACATTCTTCCACCCTACCATACCCAAGAAGGTGCCAATCTCTCCACGAATATAGCTTATATACGGTCTACCGGCTGCGGGGGTCAAACCCACAGAGATCTAGTCACCTCGATTCAAGTACTGACGCCTTAAACCGCGCAACCACTGACCGATCCTATTATATATATATTTTTTATTTTGAAAATTTGTATTCAATTTGTGTACCATTGTCATAAAACTTATGACGTAATAGACTATGTCACGTTACATTAAATTATTTATTTTAATACTGAAAGGAAGAACAGTGATATGAGTTTGTAGTTGAACCTGATTAAATTAGGAAAAACATGCCTTTACTAGTAAACAGTAATATAAGCACATTACAATGTGACAGAGATCTATTTTATGTTACAATACAGACAACCGAAGGAATTGTTGTTCTAAATGCATAGAAAAAAATATAAAAAGGGAAGTAATATACTTGATTAACCCGCGTTTTATAATTTAATGGATTTCAAGATAATATATTATATGGAATATGTCTATAGGAGCAACAATATAACGATAAATTTATTGGACATCATCATTAATCATAGTGAAGATAACTGAAGTCTAAAAATGAACAATACTAAGTTCCGATCTCTGGGTATATCTATAATACTCGTACGTGTATTCATTTGGCTCATAATTACCATAGACGTAAATACATATGTACAGTATTTGATTATTATTTTTTTAAGTATCCCTACAGAGTGCGGCATTTATAATGTAAGTATAAAAGTTATTAAACAGAATTTTGATAATATTATATTAATAAACATTATTATTAATAAACAAGTTCAATCTTTACGTAATTTCAAGTAGACAAATTAAATATCATTATTTGCAATGAAGAATTTTTACTAGAACGGACCTGTATGCAGCGGTAATAAACATGTAATACGTCGTGTCTGTACTGATTTGTATACCAGCTCCATAAACGTGAGCATTGCCAGACGGCAAGAAACTCTAAACTTTTTGGTAATTGGGGAAAAAGCACAAACCTAGGATAAAGATTTAAAGAAACGTAAACGTTTTAATTATATCTGTAGCTGTAGTAAATTATATTAAACTCTAAAATAGATTATTTGTATTTGTAACATATTTAATTTAACTTTCAAAAGTATTTAAACTTGCTCAGGGAGATCTAAAAGACGATAAAAAAATTATTCTTGCATTCTAGCTCACTGTTTAAAAAATGGAGCCAACCTTTATTTCCCTCCGGAAAACCGGCGCCTATGATAAGCATCATCCGAGAGGCTTACATCTATCAACTACCATGAGGTCGTTTTTAACAGCATTTCCAATTTAGAAGCGACGAAAATAAACATAATAACATGATAGGTAACCGGGTAGCTGCAGCATTTTACATTTGTTTTTCGAGTCACAACTGCATTTTCAGTCATACAGGTCTGTCAGGATTACCCACTAAAACACACACTTTCTGTACAGTTAAAATGGCTATTCGTTCTAAAAAAATTGAACGAACGGAATATTTATAGATAATAGAAAATAGGTGGATTTTAGGTAGGTATATCAATGGATCCGCGACGGTCTTTAATTATAAAATCTTGTCTGATAATTTAGAAAAACCAACCGATGAACTTATTATAAGAAAATATCTGTATTCGACACAAATTTCTTTATATAATTGCTAACCACTTTCTATAAAATATTTAAAAGAAAATCACAAATGCGAACACACAAGGAATCAATTGTTATGACAACGAATTGTTAGTGGTTGCCTAACTATCTAAACGTCAAACGAGCGACGGTCGCAGCTGCTGGTCGCCAGAGTCGGCGATAAATTGGAGTTTAATATGGTCGATAAAAAATACATTATAAGTTGTTTTTTTTTTTGAAGAGAGATGAAGGAAGGTTATATGAAATATATTTAAAATTACAGGAGGAATCTAAAAATTGAAGAATTTACTTGGACACTTGAAATAAGTAAGTTCATGGGCACTCTTAGTGGAAGCGGCAGTTACTAAATTTCTAAAATATGTTTTTTAAATGACGCATGTGATACTGAAAATAATGTCAAAGTTTGAATTAAAAACTTCTAGAAACACCGTGTATACGACGTGCCCAATAAAAGCTGGGACACCCGGTATTTTATGGGCCAAGATGTATTTAACATACGAGGAGGTGAAAAACTCTCTTTGTGATTTTATCTACCTAGCGCTTATGCCGATTGCACACGGAGCCAGAGATCGAGCCAGGACAGTGAGCCAAGACAATAAGTCAAGACAATTTGACGTTCATATTAAAGCCAATATCATAATATGCCAGTTAAGTACTAGGACTAGTTTCATTTGCTACCATGGGGGAAAGACGTCGAGTTCTACGTTTATTTTATAAACGGGCAGCATTAACTTCAAACGAAATAACATTAACTGGCTTGCTATGCGGCTGGCTTACTCATGCACACGTGGCCAGTCCAAACAAAGTTTGGGAGGGGGTAGACTATTGTCTTTAAAAGTTAGCCCAGTCTATCGATTGTACTGTCTCGTGCACTGTCTAGCAACATCTGCTATCTCAGCATGTCAATACACACGAGGACAGTACTGGCCTGTCTTACTGTCCTGGCTCGGCCACTGACCCCGTGTGCAATCGGCATTAGTAAACAATACCCGACTTGGCTGCCAAGACAGCACAAACCGCAGTGTTTTTCAGATCTTTTCTTTTTTGTGTTTTTTTCACTGTTACATGAATAAACTGTACCTTGATAGTTATTGTCAACAAGTAGAAACATTTTGATCATTCAAATTTGTTTTGTAATTAGTATCAGCATTTGATCATAAGAACCCTTACATTAGATATTAGATGTCGTTTAGCAAGTTAAAATCATTAAACTGAGGATTTCATTATTTATTCGTTTAAATATTACGGGTAGTTTTTTTATCATACTGCATCCATAACACCCATAGTTGCTTACTCATATTTATAATATTATCTAATAATAAAACATTGATATTTTTCACTTTGAAAAACTGAAGCAGATTTTCATGGAAAAAAAATATGCAGGCGAATCTGTGGAAATAAATACCTTTGGAAGCTTCCCGACATAAACGGTTTTTCTAAAATTTTCCAACCGTCTATTCTTTTCTGGCTACTATTTCAGAAGAACATTCACTACCATTTTAGCAGATAAACTTGCGGATTTGCTAAATTCAATAACGTAGTAGAGATATGTGGAATAATGAAAACAAGAAGAAACATGCAAAAACCATTTTAGATTAATAATTTTCATAATAATGTCCACCAACTATCAAGATAATTACTTCTCGTTATATGTAGACTGTAAAATGTTTGGATTAACATAATAATATTTATAAATATTGAGGATGTTTCTTTATTTGTCATGCTTTACACACTAGTGCGAAAAATAATATCCTTTATGGACTAAATTATACAAAAATATCGTAAAAAATTAATTTATTACAGGTACAAAAGTCGATATAATTATAGATACATCTAATTTAAATGTGACACTAATTATTTCCATATTTTGGTACGTAAAATTAATAAATTTATAATAAATAAAGAAATACTTCATAAATATTTTCCAGAAAAAATATTAAACCAGTGCAACAAATTATCATGGAGCATTTATCAATTCCGAATTAATAGAAATACGTAAATAAATACAAAAGACAAACACAAATAATGCTGAAATTGTAATATACCCTGCAAGAATTACAACCTATAGCTTCATCAACTGCACCGGGAAGACACTGGCAGGTTCCATCGATACAGTTCGCCACATTCGAAAATCTCTCATCTCGTATGCACTCTGCCATTCCACTGCAGGTGCCACCTAAACCTGCACTTCTCGTGCATCTAGTACCAAATCCGTGGTGACCTTCTTCACAGGTGCAGTTACCACCGCTGCAGAGGCTTCCTTGTAAGAACTCTGAACATTGGGCATTTTCTTCACATGGGTCAAAAAATGCTGTTGCCACTGAAATTAAATAATATTTTTTGATTTAGGTTTCTGTCGGAATATTGAATTTAATCCGACATCACACGGTATTCAACTTTTGGGTTATTATTTTCTGACATAAAAAAATATAAGATATCTAACAGTACCAGTACCCCTCTTATGTTGCTTTTATCTGAAGGACAACATTACATATTACTTTAAATTTTCAGTATAACAGGAATACCAAATTAAATAAAATAACTGTGTTGTGTTCTGTTAGATCTACATCTAATAATACGAGCGAATATAACCAAGCAAAAATGCTATAAGAATAATGTGGTAATTGGCATCTAGTATACCGGATATTTCGAAGATAATGTTCCAAATTTATACAGCGTATATACTAAAAATAAACCAAAAAGTTTGGCTATTAACATGGGACTTAAAATGCACCCTTATGAGATTACATGTCCTTAAAATGGTAGAAATTAATTTTTTTTTTTTCGTTACTGACGAAACGGTCGAAAGTAGGCAAAACATACAGTTTTTTACGTATAAATGTTAAAAAATTATGTATTTGCCGAAAAAATTATAATAAAGTTGAATGAAAAAATTTATATAGTATATACATGATGAGTCAGAAAGAATGGGTCAACACTAAGCTGAAAATGCTTGACACCAAAATATTACGTTTGATAATGATCAATTATACGAATACCGCGGGTTTAAGAAATACAGGGTGTTCCAGGTTTAAATTTATTCTCACATTTCTCAATAATTCAGAAAGTATTATTAGCATGACTCTGAAAATTGGTAGTGTTGGGTTTCTAGGTGTGAATTATGAAGTTTATTTTGATATTGTTCCTAGAGCGCGGTAGTTTCACTGTATTATTCAGGTAAATCAAAACATATTTTTTTATCTGTTGAGCTATGTTAATTTTATTCTACATAAAAAATGCAGTCTTGTTAAGATCGCCTAACTTTATCGGTTTCTGAGTTAGTAGTATTTAAAATTGGCTGGAGCAAAAACACAAATGATATCACGCATCACATTGTTGGAAAATATTTTTTGCATGAATAATAAATCACACGCATGCTAATATTATTGCCATGAAAGTTTGACACAAGATTTTTTGATCGTCATAAAATACATTGAAACCTTTAAATACAAATAATTCAGAAACCGATAAAATTAGGTCACTTAAACAAGAGTACATTTTGCATGTAGAACTGAACGTTCTTAGCTATTTTAAGCATAGCTCAACAGATAAAAAATATGTCTTGATTTACCTAAATAATACGATGAAACTAGCGTTGTAGCAACATCTAAATAAGTTTCAAATTCGTAATTCTCGCACCAAAAAACGCAAGACTACTTGTTTTCAGTCATACTATCAAAACTTTCTCAATTATTGAGAAATTTCTGAATAAAGTTTAAACCTTGAACACCCTGTATTTCTTAAACCAGCCACATTCGTGTAAGGAATGATGAAACATAATATTTTGGTGTCTAGTATCTCCAGCTTAGTGCATGTTGACCCATTCTTTCTGTATAGGTCAAAATGAAACTCGGTGCCAGTGCTGTAACACTCTGATAGTAGTTTTAAGTTCCTGTCTAAGGTTGCTATTATTTACGCTTTTTTATTTTTAGTTATTAATTTTTTATTAAAATTAATTTTTAGATGCCTATATTAAATGCTCCACTTTAAAATTCATTATTTCTTTATTAAAATTGTAATGGTTCTTAATTATTTTCAAGTATCAATTTAGTTATTTTTACCTTCAACATCAATAATGCAACTTTAAACAAAGGAACATGGAACCCCAAAAGTTCAATGATTGATATAACCTTTTTTGGTCGATATACCTGCTCGTAACGCCAGCTGGTGTAAATTTATAACTAAGCTAATAGTGGTATTTATAAACTAACCTATAATCGATGCCCCCTTCCCTGTTAAAATTAATATCGTGGTAATACCAGAAGGTTCACTCCTCACTCATTATTGTAATGGATTAAAAAACGTGTTATGTTCCTCCCACACTGAAAAACCTTTTTGTAGCACAACTTTCTTTGTTAAATGGGATATTATTAATCTATGTTAGTAGTGACTTAAAAGGTGCGATATATTTAATCTCCTAGTTATTCTTTAAGAGTAGCCTTGTCCTTGACACAATTCTACGAATAATTATAAAACGTAGTAGGTATATAACAGTTTCAATATTTTTGAGAATTTGAATAAATAAACCAATAGCTATTTATGTAATCAGTTATGAGAAGTATGATTTTATGTAACAAATTCAATATCGCACGAGTTACATAAAATCATGTTTCATAACGTACTACATACAAGATTTTTTCTAATTTTGACGAAAAATGGGAAATACAAGTTTTAAATTTTGATAATTTACAAGTATAATTTAAATAACAATTATCTAGTAGGTCAGTGCCAGTTTAAATTTTCTTGTCATTTGGCTTGACATTTAATAGACACTGATCTATTTATTCTCTGACGCTGATTGATAGTATTACCATTTATTAGGAAAAATGTGTGATTTACATTCAGGTTCTGACGATATACCGAGCGACATCGAAGAAGCGGAAAGAAATGCCGTATGTTCACTTACAACAACAAAAATTACACAAAAAAACTTTTTAAAATGCTTCTTTGTCTTACCATAAATTTTCAGTATATTATTAGTTACATACCTTCTAGACATCTTGTGCCATCTCGAGACAGAGCATACCCGGTTCCACATCTACAACTTACTCTACAAACTGCATTTGGTATAGATGAACATTGGTCATTATTATCGCAAATTTCTCCTAAATTTCTAGCTTCCACACAGCTCATAGCATCTTCTGTAGGGATTTGCCTATCAAATTTGCAGTCGCACCTTCCATCAATGCAGTTACCAAATGTTCCATCACTTAGCAAGCAATTGCCATCTGTTTGACAAAAGTCTCCTAATTCTAGAATAAAAAGTTTACAATTTAATCAACACAAAATATATTATACTCGTATATATTGAACAATATTAGTAACAAGATTGTTTAAATTTATATGTTTTTGACAGAAGCAGTAAAGACAATTTTAATAATAGTTTATTATTAATATAAGAAGACGAGGAAGAATAACTCTGACTTACTGTTTCCATATTTATTAAAATTAAATTAAATATTAAAATTTAAAAGTATTATTGTAAAAGTTTTATTATATACTTTTTCTGTGTATAGTAATATAATTTAATTTTTCTACGTTCATGCAAAAAACAATACTTTATTGAACTATATTTAGTGTCATTCTACAACAGCGTTTTGTCATCATGACAAACATAAACGTTCAAATCGACGTCACATTTTTCTAGACTTAGTGTCATCTAAATAACATTTTTTGGTTTTTGCATGAACGTAGAAAATATATTCTATGCAACTCGTACAAAAAGTGCTTATTGCACTCGACGTGTTGTCCTACTCGGCCTGACGGCCTCGTTGGACAATTTCACGTCGCGTGCAATAAACACTTACTTTTTGCACTTGTTGCATAAATAACTATATGTTCAATTATAATAGCTTATTATATATCTATTGTCATTGGTTGAATATGGTTCCTTATTGTATATCTAATGCTATTACATCAAAGGAAATATTATACCTATTAGTTGGTTTATTTAGTGAAAAAGTTCAATTTGTCATTATCGGCAAAAATTTTCTACAATAATTATGACTCAACGTGATCTTGATTATAAATTTTAACTAATTCCTTATCTCTCAGTAATTAGTAATCTAAAAATATAACATTAGCGGCAGTAATAAAATATTACATTTTAATTTAAATATTTAAAATAGGGTATGGTCCTCCAAAAGTTATAACTTAAGCAGTTAGTACATTAACGATCACAAGTTGAAAACAAGATAAACATATAAAGTGTTCACCAAATACAGCAGCATTTTGTGCAAATATTTGAAAATAAATAATAAATATAACTACATTACCTCAATGTAATCAAACTTGTGATAACCCTATTTCGTAAAGAATACTATGCAATATTAATAGTAAATAGTATTAAGACGGTGTTTTTGACGTATCAATGGACGTGGGATTGATTTGTCCGTATTGTTTTTGATTGAGAAGTTTGACATCAAACACTGCGTGTTCCTTGATACCAATAGAAAAGTATAACAAAGGCATCCAGATCCTCTGTGTGAATAAAGCAACAGTAATGCACAATTCGGTATGTCTTTGAAACAATGAAGGCGGAAAAGCTGTATCTGTAATTACCTCTATCATGCCTAGTTTTTGTTATTGTTTAAGGTTACTGTTTATGATTAAACTTAAGTATTGGTGGAGGCTGTAGCTTTGTTTCTCCATCTACTAGTTACAAATGAAGAACAAGCAGTTTAAACTTTGCTTAGAAACATATTCTTAAAGGTATGGTTATGGTTGGCTATGAATTTGTGTCAATTATAGACCATACTTTTAATTGCCAGGAACTTACTTATTGATCGGTAACATCTTCCATCAGTAAAACGATGCGCACCCTCAGCACATTTGCACACTCCATCACATACTGCATCTGTGCTCAAAATGTAATAACACTGTATATTTTTTTCACAAGGTTCTTCCCAGCCGGCACCTAAAAAATACAACGAAAATACAAATTTGATTACATAATCATATCCTAAATATAGAATATCTTTGCACAATGATATATTATTGTCAGTACGAAATATATTATAGGATGTACTTACCTTGAAGACAAGCGAAAAAGGTTCTATTTCTACTAAAAAGTTCGTATCCATCAATGCATTTACATCTTCCTACCCTATTGTTATCATTATCAAAGCAAAAGGAATTTTCATTGATATTTTGGCAGTGTGAATCCAGCAGACATCGGTGGTAAGTAACTAGAATTACAAATATAAATTTAAAAATACTGGTAAAATTTAACTCCCATATTAAAAATATATGCGTATTCTAAGCATAAGGCCATAAGGCATAAGAACCAAGTGGTTACCAAACCGTAGCGTCGGTTTAATTTTTTTTGCATTTCAGAACCTTTAACTGAAACTGGAGATTAAGCTATTTGATATTTGATTTGGTGCATTGTTTGAAGTCACTGGTCTGTGATGTTACAGTCCCTTATGTTTACGTATGAATCGTTTCCACATTTTAAGTAGTTCTAAGCGCTTGCCTAGGTTTAAATTATTTCGATATTGCATCTCTTTAACCTCTTTTCTGGAATCCTTTCTCTCACCATAATTTTTATTTATCTTGGTCTATTGAATGTCATGTATCCGTTCAATAGCTGACTGTTGATATTTTTAAGTACTTCTTGCAATTCTTTATTATCCCTATTTATCTCCCCATTAGTACAACATATACCTTGCCGTATTCAATTAAAACGACAACATCATATCTACATATTAAAGTTACGTGTTATTTCTTCAAATTTTATATAATCATTTTGAAATAAAAATGATTTAATTAGTACCTTACATTTATTTTTTGTATAATTATATATGTTTTAATTGAAGTATGAATTAAATTATATAATTTAGGAGCACAAAAATAAAGAGTGATTCAGTCTTCACACCGGTGCCAATTGAGAACTGTGCGATAGACAATGACGGTTATACAGTCAAGGCTTCATGATTTAAGTAACATCATAATACTGTCCATTTCTAGTACGAGGGTATCAAAATTTACTTTATAAAACCAATTTGCTAGGTTCAGTGCAAGACACTTTAGAATAATGCAACGAATCAGCAGCAAGCCGGTCCTTGATATTGCGTTGGAATACAGGAAGAAGAGCGTCGTTTGCAAGAAAGTAGAAATTGGACTGATTTATTACAATATCATTGAACGTTGGGGGTATATACTTGCATTCCACCGCTATATCTATCCTATTTGGTGTAACTTATGTTTATGTCAATCAAGCAAACAGACAATTCCATAGTTTAGAAACGTTGCATGTGTTTTTCCTTGTCTGACTACCTTAACAGAATAATTTATTTATTCTTTTATTATCGTAGATCAGACGAAACCTTTGCACTTTCCGAAACTGTAATAATACCGACCAGGTGACTTAATATTCAGTTTCAAAATTACTTTTGAAGAACTGTAAGGAAAACCTGTAAACCGAATTAAATTATCGAGTTTGCTACAATAAGTATCTACTTGTAGATTAGATATGTTTTCATAAAATAGTAATAACATAACTATATAGACATTGGCAAATGACAGTTTTAAGTTAGTAAAATTTTCAAAACAATAAATGATAATAATCACCTGTTACATTACAATATCTACATTATCCTCAACATCTACGTTGTCTTTACTATCTATATTATCTACAGTATTTACATTGTCCCAGCTTGAATTAAAATTTATATAAATAAAAGTTACTGCTTATAATATGTAGAACGTTCAATATTCTATGTATAACTTTGGCCATCACTGATAAACAGTTACTAGCTGAAATTGTTAAAATTATTGAGATAGTAAATACTGCTACAATTTTCCTTTAAAGTTCTATATACAAGATGTTTTTTAAATAAATACTTCCCTTCAAAGGAGCAACAGAGAACATGAAAGTAAACAGTTTTTATTGATCAACCTATCGTCAACCTCTTCAGTGATCGAAAAATTAAGAAAGATTTCTTATGTAAAACTTAAGCCAACCTGCATTTACTGATTAGGTAACTGTGTGTAGTAGTAAAGGAAACAGAGTTAAAGTATAGTAAAGTATTTTTGGACTTGTCAGATGCACTCTAAACAGTTTTAAAATGTTTTATTTATTTTTAATTTGACATTGTTTTATCTTGAAATTGTTATGTTTTAAACCGCACACCCCCTTTGAAGGAATGCATTTCTTTCAGAACACCCCGCATATCTAGGTATTTGAATACAGTGACGTAGGTAGTAGCTATGGAAGTAAAGATTAGTAATCTTTTCATAGCAATGAATTATTAATTTTTGTATATTTATTTAACATTTCTATATCAATAATAATAACAATAATAATAATCTTTATTCTATCTTTAAAAAATGCCAAATACAAAATATATACATGGTATATAGGACTAGTCAATATAGTAATCTTAAAAGCCTTACACTTAGTAGTCAAAGGATTAAAAGGTTAAATTAAAAACTATTCATTTATATCGTAGACATGCTCCAATTAGAATTAGACCAACGTTTTACTAAAACTGCTTGTATTTATTAATTGCTTAATATAGTTAGGAAATTTATTATAAAATTTTATTCCATTGTACATTGGACTTTATAAACAGACAAGCTGTGCTATATAACCAAAGCACCACAGTTTCTTGTACTGTATTCATGATTAAATTTATTCTTTACAAAAAAATTATTTTTAACAAAAGTCACCACTTCCAATATGACAATGCATCCAATTAAATTAAACAGTATTACTAGATATAATATATTTGATGCTGTCAGACATATGTAAGATTATAATACTTTAATTTCAGTTAATATAATTATAATTAGTTCCAGTCACATGCACCCACCCATTTTCGTTGACATTATGAGTAATCAATTTCAAATTATGTATTTATTTACCTGTCCTTACCTAATCTTTCCTCTCTCTGATCAGTCGCTTGCATGCACACTATAGTAATGTTTATTACAAGAAACAGTACTATATACACTAATTTTAACATTTTCACGGCACGCTAAAAATAAGTAAAAGAGAGCAGAAATAAGTCACATCGTTGTCTTTGCTTAACGTATGAATTACTGATAAGCTATTAAAATAAATAATCCGTCTTGATAAGACAATCATCATTTACGGTGTGGTTAAAGTGTATCTTTGTTTAATTCATTGCGCATGATAAAAAATTCTATCAATACATATAGAGGAAAAATTGATCGGTTCTGATGGAACGGCTAAATGAATTAACAATTTGTAGTATATATGTGATACTGATAATTTTCTGATATAATAATTAATGAAGATAACACGTTGTGATAATAAATACAGGATGATTCATAAGTATTGACATAACACTTACCTGTAGATTTTTTTCTGTATGGTAGGTTGCAGTTCTGAGATGACTTCTGAAGGAAGAATTTGATACTTCTGGAAGTATTAAATAGAGTGCTAGATTGTTGCGAAGGGAACATATTATCTGCCGATCCCTACAAAACAGTTGCAGAGCCCTAAGCGTTTTGGTTAACTTAAGACCTCCAATCTTATTGATTGAGACATTAGTATTTGTAGAAGAAGCAAATGATCGAGGAAGTGTCTTCGATCAGCTGCTTAATTGGAACTCCCATTTAGAGAAAGCTATCCGCAAAGTAAAAATTGACATGTCGATATATTTATCGAAAATCCTGGAATATATATTCTAAACATCTACAGGGATGGCCAGAGGTACGAAATAAAATTCATATCTTTTGAACGAGTTATTTTTTTTAAAACGCCGAAACACTTTAACTGATCTTGATTTTTTCCTCATAAAACTGATCCAGATATACCTACCGAATGAAAGAATTTGGTTCCAACAAGATGGCGCTCCCCCACATTTTGGTATTGATGTTCGAAGATACTTAGATGAAATGTTCCCAAATCGTTGGATTGGTAGACGGGGTACAGTTGAATGGCCGCCAAGATCCCCCGACTTAATGTCTCTGGATAATTTTCTTTGGGGATATTTGAAATAAAGAGTCTACCAGGACAGACCGGATAATATTGAGAATTTAAAGAACAAGATTAGGGCGTAGCTGCATAATTTATCAGCTGAATTCATTCGGTATGCTATGGATAATTTTTACTATCGTCTTGGAGAATGTCAAATAGTGAATGGAGGGCATTTTCAGCATTTGCGGCATTGAGTTTATTTTTGTAAATTATCTATTTGTTTCAATGAAATTCTAAATGAAAAAAAACTGGTTATTGAAAACATAAACTTGTTTATTTTGTATGACTGAATTCGGTTTTCTATAAGCTTTTCAACGACCTCCCTCATGCCTTCTGTTTTCATTTGAAAAAAAAAGTAGAGACAGCTGGGGATTAGGGGGTTGAAGAAAAATTTATTATATAACCGAAAGATGGGAAAAATCAAAATCAGCTAACATGTTTCGGCGTTTTAAAAATAATTCACTCATTCACAAGATATAAATTGTATTCCTGTTAATTGTCTTTTAAAGTTCTCCCGCATGAGGGAGAAGAATGGGAATGGAATAGAATCGGTGTTTTAAAGGCAAAGTTTTAGTTGGTACACTAATGACCAAAACACTTTAACTCCATAAAGAGTGAGAGCTGGAGTGTACAGTTGCAATCCGAGAACTAGGCTGATGGTAAGTCTTGTGGGATTTATATCATTAAGTTGTGTGTGTGGATAATGGAATGATTGTACTATACACGCAAGTCTATAAAATTCTTCTCAGATAGCCAAACAACTTTGACAGTCCTTGGATCCTACCAGTATAATTCAAGAATGATGTGACATTATCGGAAATTTATGGAGCGTTTGGAAATTAGCGAAATAACTCTAGTGTAGATACATAGTTATTTAGGTTTCCAAGGGTGCGAGGTGACAGATTATTTAGTTAGAGAAGATGCTACCCCGATCATCATTGGTCCAGAACTGGATCTGAGTATAGCTTTGACTACTGTAAAAACAGCCCTTTTGACATGAGTAGAAGAAAAAATATCAAAACACTTCACTGTGGTATAGTTATTATGTATTTCAAGCATCTGTTACAATGAATGAATGAATAATTTCGTATTACAGTTCCTGAATTCAGTTAAAGTAATTAACATAAAAAAACATTAATTTTGAGAACATTATGAAGACGTTAAATTCCGATTTGCAATTTGCGCATCCACATCAGTATGTAACTACTTATTTACAAAGAGAGAGGGGCGTTTCTTCCTATACTTTATTGAATTCTTCTTTTTTGAAATTTTTTTGAAATGATCCGCTATTTGAAAACTTCAAAATGTCAGCTGCGCGGTAATATCGTCGAATGACGTATTTTACTCAGTCAACAGTAATACCTATATATTTGTACATTACATACTTGTTTTAGTTTGCTTTATTCAACTGCTCTTAGCTAGTAAATCTAAGTATTATGAAAAAAGAACAAGAACATATTAAATAAATTAATTTAATAGTATAAAACAATATAAAATCACAGAAGATATAAGTTGTTTACATTATTCAAGTACCTACATTATTGTATGTATAAAACTAACTGTAGAAATACTGCTTGAAAAATTATTATTATCAAGGAATGGATCCGGTTCTCCGATGAGCCTATAAGAAATATAATTGATGAATGAAAACAATATTTATTAGTATGTATGTTAAGTAGCGATAAATTAAAAGAACTATTATAAGTAAATAAATAACATATTTTGAAATAAATACAAGATGAGGTACTACAAAAATAGGGTAGGAACAGGTAGGTAATAATACGCACTTAATTATTAATAAAAAATAACATCTACATTTATTTATTTTTTCTTCTGTATTTAAGGCCCGCTACAGACTATGCGTGAATTTGCGATTCGTTATGCGCGATTCGTGACATGCGAAGAATTCGCGAATGGTGTGTAGGGTTTTGTTCGTCAAAAATCCATTCATAAAAACCCTACGAATTCTTTACAAACCACGCATCGTGCATCGCGAATCGCAAATTCACGCATAGTCTGTAGCGGGCCTAAGATGACAGTAACATTAGACCGTTCTTAAACAAGTAAAACCGTCAACAGCTTTTATTATTTAATCAGAAAAAAAACTTATCAAGATTTTTTAAACTTTAAAATATGCGTACTACTAGGAACACACGTTCCCAAAACGCGTACGTTAAGAGTACCTACACAACAATTAAGTACCATGACACAGTGACGTAGCCGAGATTTTCATTCGAGGGGGGGGGTCTGAGGTGGTAGTATCCGATATAAATATATCTCGTAATTTGTAAAGTGTAAGTTTTCATAAAGAAGCCTAGGTTTATAACCAGTGCAATCAATATAACTTTATTTAAACAAAACCAAATATGATATATATGTAGAGAAACAAAAAACAACAACCTTAGTAGTATTAATCAATAATTTTATTACACCGTTTTTATTTGGCACTGGAATTTCAAATCCCTTGTTTCAAAATTAATCATAACTAAAATATTACCTAGCAGTTATTTTTTTGTTCAGTTTTGCTCTATGTTGACTCTATACCACATCAACTAAGCATTCTATAGCTACACGATTTAATAAAACTGTACTTACTGAACCTCATAAATCAGAATACAATACTTATCAAAATAAGAGAAGTCATCTAAACGTTTATTCTAAACGAGAAAACAATTTATTTCTATTTAGAAACAGTGGCAGTTGTTTTTTGTTATTTAAATACGTTTGGACTTAAATTTACTCTTTATTTAAGATCTATTTGAGATATTTTCGTATAAAGTTTGCATTATACGGAACTTTGTTCTATTCAAAAGCAGCTTGTGAAAGTTTAACACAAACATATCTGAAACAAATAAATACATAGAATTCTATTCTTGTTTAATTCATTTAACTCTATCGGTGTTTGTTTTATTAGCATTTTAACGTTGTGTGAAAAATCATTTTGACCACTGTTATTGCTTTGACTTTTTGCAAGTAGGCTTCTGTCAGCACATGTCAGTTTGGTATATGGTCACAAAGGAGGCAAATGGTTTACAAAGAAAAAAGTTATTCCATTGAGCAGTTGTGACAAAAAAACTCGAATACGCAAAATGTACTGATCTGGTGGACTGACGGACATCTTGAGCATTTAATCTCAAGTTTGCTTTTATTATTGTTACTGATTGTTATTGACATTTTTGTTGTCTTTGCTGTTGTTACCCCGCATACTTATAATTTAAAATAAAAAAAAAATCTTATAAAAGCAAAATACGAACGTTTAAAATGCAAAGAACTTATTTTTTCTATTTTTTTGTAGACATTATCTATGACTGATATTAGATATGAATGATACAAAAGTTAGTTTACATTTTACTTGATTAACCACGAACGGATGTAGATTATCTCAAGACATGCATGTCTTAATACACTGATGAAGAATAATTATCCTAACTGATACCTAATAATAAGGACTCACATAAGAAATAAATCCAATTAGACCGTTGAAGATTAGACGACCAATATGTTATTTAAAATTAGGTATTTCAGATACTTACTTATGCAGTAACCATCCACTTCTGTGTAGAAAGATTTACATTTGCATTCACCTAAAGCGCATTCCAAGCGGCTTTCTTCTCTAAGAGGTTCATGACAGTCAGTATGTTTTTGACAAATTTCTCCGAGAACTAAAATAATATATTAATTTTAAACTTATTTTTAAACGTTAATAAATGAAACTGTGATTTTTTTCTATTAACAATACTGTGTGCATATTATATTATGCCCTTTATATCTTGCTTTGTAATTGTAAAAATTAAAAAGTTCATTGAAGCGGAGAAAACACACGGAACTGTAGAAAACTGAAAGTGTGTTTTTTATTATGAATAGCGTTTTAGTCAACATTGCAAGATATCGATGGCCATATGTACTAATTCAATATGTAATTTGTAAACTTGTTACTCTTTAGTACCTCTCATATAATACTGTTTCTGTCTGTGCATCTTTGGAGCCAAACTTTAAGGTTTGATTTGTACATAAGTTTTAATTTTAATCTTAATTAAATTTGTTACTATCTACCTCATGTTTACTTACACCTGAAACGGCAAAGTAAAAATTGGTTTGTAAAATAAGTAAATTTGTAAATGAGGTGTTAGAATTTCTGCTAATAGTCAACAAGATACAAATTTACCATTGTTTCCCTATTTCTGCACTATTATCTACTATTTTTAAATATTTACTGTAAGATGTAGATACAAATTTAAATACAAAATGAGCACTAAAAAATTGGCACCCAGATTTTCCTCGTCTTGATTGTAGGAACTAAAAAACGTTCTAACCTATCAACTTTTGTTTTGATGGGATATATTTTATGAATACATTTATTTCTCAAATTTCTACCTCTATACGGAGGTGACCTTCACCCTTAATATCGTAAAAGGAAAGTTATATTGTGAGATAATTTTAAAGGGTATTTAGTTGCTATTGAACGCCAACTAGATTTTTTAAGAACATCAGTTCTCGAGAAATTAAAAGTGAAAAGTTCAGATCATTAAATTCACTAACCAGTTCTATTAGATGTTGAAAATGCCTACCACAGACTTCCATGTGGTAGCAGATATATTACTTATGGAGTATTTGTGAAGCATTAAAAGGTTATACTCATGTACCATGGGTTGTTGTATGGTCAAGCTGTGTGGCAGAATTTTTTGTCTATAAGTGACCCTACAGAAAAAAATCCAGTGGAGACAGATCTGATGAACGTGCGGTGCTTTCAGTAGGTTACCCTTCTTCCAATCCGTCCTTGAAATGTTTAGTGGCAAATGTATTTGAATATCTGAACATTTCATCTTTAATTTAAAATTTAAGAGCAAGATGGCGCTAAAAAATAATTGAATGCCCTTTGAAATTATGTAGTATATAGTACAACTTTCCATTTAAGATTTTAGGGGGAATATCATCATTCGAGCGTGTTTTTAGTTTTTCCGTCGAAACGAAGGAAACCTGAATTAAGTTTTCTTTACACTACACCATACATGTTCTCTTACGTTTGTCTATGACGCATTTATTTGTTTTATTTTTCATATGATACATTTCTTTGCAATCACAAATTCCATTCCAGCATCGTGTTCCACCTCCTAACGATTTGGTGCACTGAGCGCTATCTACACAGTGTGACCATAATCCTTCGGCCACTGGAAGACACCTAGTACCCCTGGTGCTTGCAACGTACTTCTCTATGCAACTACATTCTGACTTGACGCATTGTGAGAAAGGAACGAACGCACATTCAGCGTCGTTATTGCAATGTTGACCCAGTTCTGAAAATTAATTAATGGTATGCTAATGTGTATTAAGAACAAGAAGATTAATGTAAAAAGTTATCAATATTCTTAATAATCCTAAATAAATTCATAGGTTTTCACAGCCGGCGTCAATTAAATGGTGTACATTTTCTGGGCCGTTTTGCTATGGTCGATGCATCTAATGCATGATGGCATCTTCAGTGCTTTTCGTATCTTGACCGACGCGTGAATGATTACTGCGATGTGTTGACCGAGCTTTTATACTAGTCGGTGGTCAAGGTAAGTTAGTTTAGTGTTTAGGTTGACTGCATCAGTCATGTTACGGATGGCTGGTTCAGGTACTCTCCGGTTTGCTTATTTGTTCTCAAGCAAGAGCATCCAAGTACGAGTAATGTTCATTCCTTCGTCTCTGTTCATGTTGTTCAGGTATCGTAGAATATCCATAGCCACTTTTCCGAGCAACTTTAGAAACGGTGGATTTTTCAGACTGTTCTATGCATGTGTTCTTTTTTTTGGTTTCTACAGTTCGTTTGAACATTCCTACGTATACTTTGTAACAGTTGCTGCATGACACCAAGTACACTCCCTGGGTTTGTAATGGACTCAATTGATCTTTCGGATTGTGAAGTTGCTGACTTATTTTACATGTTGCTGTAAATTTAGTGCGCACGCTTTTTTGCGTAGTATTTTTGCAATTATATGTGACTTCGTCTTTGGGCTTTGCTGTCTTTTTTTAACGTATCCATTTACTAGCAACACAGATTGAAGCAAATCTCTATTTTTTTCCTATCGATGGTCATTATCAGCCAAGTTAATCCACGATGAACTAGGGTGCTCATGACCGAACATTTTTGTGCCGGATGATGGAGGTCCATTACAAACTCCGAGAATATACTTGGTACCATGCAACGACTGTGACAAAGTATACGTGATAATGTCTAAATCGACTGTAGAAACCAGGAAAAAAGAACACGAATGGCACATGCAGTTATACCTGCTTGGTTACTGAACATGTTTAAAAAGAGGGCTACATAATCTCACTAGAAGAGAGTGATGGCTCATACTAATGTGTATTACAATCCAGTGCGATGGGAGGCTCTGAAGATTCTACAATACCCAAACAATATGAACAGGGACGAAGGATTGAAGATTAGCCATACTCGGATATCATTACGTAAAACAAACAAGTAATACCAGAGTGTATCTGAACCAGTCATCCGTAACACACCTAAGCTCTGAATGAACCAAGGTTTATGCACCGACTAGTATAAAAGCTCGGCTTAGACACCGCGGTACCCATTCAGTCGCCACTTAAAATACGAGAAGCTCTGAAGATTCAATCTGTTAAGAACTGCAAAACATCTGCGATTAAACATTGATAACGGAAAAACAATCCAAGAAGTGTAGATTATTAAATTCTAAACACTATTGCAATGTAAAGCAAAATAGCATTGTTCCAAATTGGTATGGCATCGCTACCTTAACGATTTAGTATATTAGTTGCCAATCACCACCGAAAGTAATACAAACCATCAATTATACTTACACACAACGTCAAAAATCTAAAATGATTCGGTTAAATCTACTGGTTTTTCTTAACGTGTTAAAAAAGTACATGTACTTAAGGAACAAAAAAGGCAATAAAAAATGTACATTATTATGCCAGGACGTGAAATTTCTGCGTTTACCCGAGCAAGAATGCTTTACATGATGCAGGACATTCTAATCATCAGATACGGAACATGTTGGGCATTTCTAGATTATCTGTTGTACGAGTAGTACACAGGAATGAAGAATTTTATACAGTGGAAAACCGACCACGTAATGGACGTCCTTCCTAGAGTATCTAATGAAAGGGGGAATCGGTATTTGATGCGATATGCCGTAGACACCGCACATCTTCAGCTTCAGCTTTCGCCGTCCTATATCGACACCTACTATTGGAAGACGACTCTACATCGCAAATTTACGTGCTAGAAGACCATTACAGATTCCCACTCTACCTCCAAGGCATCGTGCTGCCCGGGCTTCAGTGGGCGCTAGAGCATAGGGGTTAACTTTTACGCCAGCGGCACTGGGTCTTATTTACAGACGAAACCAGAATTGGGCTGGTTACTGATGATAATCGACAAAGATCTGGAGAGTAGCAGGTCGTCAACAGCGACCTCATGTTCCCCGTGAAGTTGCCATTACAGGTACCGTAATGTTTTGGGGTGGAATAATGTTCAACCGCCGCACCCCATTAATTCGCATACCACAGAATATGACCAGTCAAATTCACATCGAACAAGTTATCTACCCCCTACGTAATGAATTATTTGAAAATTTAGTGTTTATGGACGAAAACGCTCGACCACATCGAGCAAGAAGGGTTCAAGAGACACTCGAAGCAAGACATATCAATAGATTACATTGGCCAGCCAACTCTCCTGACGCCACAGACTGCAGATGAGTTAGTCGTGGCGGCCGAAGAGGAATGGAACAATATTCCGCAAGAGATCGTTAACCGCTTGATTATCTCAATGCACAGACGTGTCAATATGCTATTGGAACGTGGTGAAAGTCATACCGATTAGTCAAGTAGAGAACTTGCTTTACTACTTCTTTTTGATTTAATAAATTTTGTCAAAAATGTCACACATTTGCTGGTTTTATTTTCTAAGTACTCAGTTTATCGAACATTCACATTCTTTTCACAAAAAAAAAATTTAGAAAGCAATATACTTTTATAAATGTATTTGGTTTTTCTGACAAAAAGATTTCTTTAACACGAATGAGGGTAAGTTCAAGACTTTTGACGTTGTTTGTATTAATAAGCTAATACCTGCTGGTACCGAGCTTCACTGGCATTTAGAGACGTTTAACACATTGTCATTTCTTAAATATTTTATATAGTTTAACTTTATCTTAATTTATTTATGTATGTCTCCACACAGAAATCAAATTTCAGTTATTTATTCTACTCAGTACAATTTCTACGTGTGTTGTATGTGTACCTATGGTGTATAAGATCGCATTACAAATACATATTTAATGATGGTAAGTTGAAACCATCAAACGAATACTTTATATTCTCTTGAAGCAAATCAATATATTTTTTGAAAATGAAAGGTAGGTAGCCACTAATGAACAAAATGAAGCAAAAAATACTTGCTCATTATGAAGAATAAAAGCCTTATCAATCATTCCTAGGGAATAGTCACAATTTTCAGAAAAGTAAAGTGGAGACAAAGCTTATTTTGCACGGTAATGTTTCTTCAAAAACGAAAGTTGATGAATTTCAGGTTTTGTTAAAAACAGTAATAACTTTAAAAGTTCCTTTTTGCGCTGCATGTGATGCACACTATAAATGATACATGTTTCGTTTTATTGATATTTCATATACTGAACTGTGAATTATAAAACTATTAAAACTGAGATACTTCGGTACATTATTCTAACAATTTAGTCATAGTTGCATCAGTTACTTTTATACGCAGTATTTAAGCATTAAGTAATGAGGTTAACCCATGAATAAAATAAATAATGTATTTCCGTTCGTGGATAATGTTGTGTATCAATTACTCGACTCTATTGCATTCTTTGAGAAAACGATGTGTGGAAATAAATATTTATTAAACACAAAACCAAAAATGTTGTAATGGTACTGAGAAACTATCAACAATGATACTTCATGTGTTACAATTTTAATAATCCGATGTACTTACACTTTTAAGGCTTTCATTTATACATACCATAATTTCTAAAATTTGTATAAGGAATACACCTACATAAACAAAAGCTTTCAAGTCAAAAAAATTATTATTCTTTACCCAATCATTTGAATAAATAGCAGCAATTATATAATTAAAAACGCATGTGACATGTAAAATGGTTAATCATATCCTTTCCGTTTCTGTTTTCTAAAAGTTTAACTTACATTCAGGAACACTTCCAGTCTAAATTGAAAAATAGTTTGAAACGAAACTGTCTAGAAAGGAGATACGGGATATAAAATAATTAGTAAGTAAGCCTAATTAGTTAATAATATAAAACATACATTCAAACACTAATCCTCTTAACCATAATTTATCCTGTCTTAGTGGAATTCAGTCTGCTTTTTTATAATTGCTACTGATATCAACGGACACAACTTTAAACAAACTTGTTTCGTTTTACCATTCTACACTATCAATAATTTATAACAACATTACTGTGCCTATTATTTATTTTCAGTCCATATTAACATTAACAACAAATTAATATAATTTTTAACTTTTAAACGTTTAAACGTCTTAACTTGATAAATAAATTGTGGTTATCACATAAAATAATATTGTGACATAGTTTGTTATAAAACAATATTGTTTTTCTTCAAAATTTGTACTTATATTGTTAGTTTATATACAAGGTGGACTCGTTTCCAACGTGAAAAGAAGCAGCAGAATTCGAAGAACAATATTAATTTACTATATAGGCATTAATATTAAAATAGATACTGAAAATATTGAAATGTTTTATTTTTGAATTAATTGTTTAAATATACAGGGTGATTCAGAACGTATCTAAAAGAATTTGGGAATAGATGCGTCATGGAAAATGGAGTCGATATAGAAAAAAAATATATAAAATCTTTATAGTTTCTCTAGACAGGCGATTCCGAATATTGAAATCCGATTACTTTTTGTACGCATTAAAGTTTTTGTGACGCCACTGTTTACATTCGTGTCAAAAATGGCTTACGTGTATAGTAGCAACTCGGAGTTGATGGATATCGATATCGTTTTAATTTATTACGCTCCGAAAATACTTGAGCCGAACGATTTTCCGGTAAACAGGTGCCTAATGCAACTACTTTTATCGTGGTGTGCAGTGTGTGCAAGTGCAGTGCAACGCGACGGAAATTTGAAAGCGCATCGTGGAAGAGATAGAAAACCAGTACCATGGCCCCCACGATCTCCTGACTTTAAATCATTTGGACTTGTTTTTGTTATTGTTATTTAAAAAATGAAGTGTATCGCACCGAAGTGGATAGTGGATACACGATTTATGGAAACGTATCATGTTTGCCGCCAATAACTTACGAGTTCAAAACGGACAAGAAGCAGAAACATTTATTTTGTGTTAGTTTGTAGAAACTGGCTAAGATGGGCCCAAAATGTTGTAACATGTTAAACTATTTTATTAATTAAAACCACAAATTAAATCTATTACTAATTAATTTAATTTAATTGTTTTAAATATGCGTCTGGCGAGAAAAATGCAAGAGACCGTTTTCATGCAGAAACTTTTTTAGTCTGAGGTTGAGCTACCCAGATTTATTATTTTAAAGCCTTTTTCATACAGGGTCTTTAAAATGTAGGCATTAAGTTGTAAAACTTAGCTCGCCCTTAGCAAACTAAAAAAATCAAATATGTTTCAAGGACACATTTTAAAAAATCCTTACTTGTATCCATCGCATTAAATATTTATTAAATTATTTTGAGTACTTTAAAAGTTATTCAAGAAAAACTGATTTCCAGCGGTGTCCTTCAGGGACACATATCTCTGTAGGAAGGGCCTGTAAAAAAAATATAGGAACTTATTTTCCATGTTCTATTTGCACTTGAGAGATTTCCCACCCTGTAAAGTACTTTTTTTATGTAGAATGACATGCTGCTTGAAATACAATTGCAAATAATTTAGAAAAAAAATGGAAACAAAAGTTTTTGAAAGAAAAACTGAGCATAACTAGTGCCCTCTGTGGTACTTGGCAAAACTACTCTCTTGATAATGTTCACATAGACTATCTACAACCGCATACCAAATTCCATTAAAATCGGCTTAGGGATTTAGGTCAAGGCTAATAACAAAATACCAACACTGAAAAAAGGTAGCCCTTTTTATAAAAATAATAAAATCATGTTTGCATAGCGTCATACTAAAACTGAGAATAATATCTAAAGTACTTTTGGAGATACTAAAAATAACAAATAAAAAATTCAACACCTTGTAAAAAAGATGTAAGCCATTGTGGACATATTATGTTCATATGAAATTTTCTTCGTAAAATGGCTTGAATAATAACACTTTGAAATATTAGTACGTTATTAAAGAACATTTTTTATATTTCAAAATACAGGTATTATTTGAAGAATTTGTGTATACTTCATTCTTATCATTTAAATGATTTCCTATTTCATATTAAATAATGCTATCAAACTCGAATGCACTCCGGCACTTTCAAGCTAATGTAACCTTCTCATAAAAATATTTCCATGCCTCCGGAATCCCTTTATTTCTCGCACCGAAGTGTCAGAGATAATGAATCGCTTAATTAACTTCAACATATTATTTAGACAAGCTAAATCCTTGTTTCTTCTTTAACTAATTATCCGAAGGGTCTTGGTAATGGTGTAGGTAAAATAGTAAAACATGGTATCAAGTTACGAACTAAGCTTAACATAAGGGCCCATTTTTCCGACAGTGACTAATATTTATTTAGTCTAATTAATTAACCATAACATGTTCTTTAGAACAAGTTAGTGTAGGAAGGACTTATATAGGTATAAAATTATGTAGATAAAATAGGAAGATCAATATGTAAGAATAATTAAATTACTACATCTCTATACCTGTTTCTAAATAATTTAAATTAATTGTCTGTCATACCCTGATATTATTTTGTTAATTATTGTTCACAATGTTGTCCATTTATTTCTAAACGAGAAGGAAAAGATTCAGACCATTACCACCTGGGATAGCACTGCTACAACGCTTCACGAATGACGCTACTTCAGTGACCTCAAAAGTAAGTGTTTACGTATTAAATATTCTGTGAAATAACCAAACAAGCTCAGCTATCATCTCGTGACTAAAGTATATGTTGTTTCAAAATGAGATTGATATGATAAGTAGAGAGTTTAGGGCCCGAAAATGAGGCTCCTACAAATTCGTACTACTTGGACCCCATCCTGATTTTGTTTTTAATTTTGGCATTTCAGTTATTTATTAAGCGTCAATATGTTTGGGTGTATGCATAAAGACTTGTTGACAGGGTGATTCGGAACTTATTAGAAAACTAATGTTTAATCTAAAAAAATGTATTGTACAGAGGACTCTTACAAATAGTAAAACAAAATTTTGCAAAAAAATAAATAAAAGGGACAAGTCGAAAATGATTTAAAAATACATGCAATTGGCGACAAGACAAAAAATTTAAAAGAAATCCCAAGGAAAGAAATAGAAAACATTTTATAACACATACCTATTTTATACAGCAGATTGAACTGTTACTACTGTTACTGCCGCTACTATTATTAATTATTTATAGAATTAATTTGTGGTTTAAATTAAAGTAATTTGACATACCTGATGTTACAATAACAACATTTTGGATATATCTTACCCAGTTTCTACAAAGTAACACAAATGTTTCTGCTTCTTATTTGTTTTGAACTCTTAAGTTATTGGCAGTAGCTATTATACATTTATGTAAACCATCAATAGTATCCACTGGTTGCGATACAGTTCATTTTTTAAATATCCGCAAAAAAAGAAGTCCATAGGATTTAAAGAGATTGTGGTGGCCATGGTACCAATCCTCCTCGTCCAATCCCTTGGTATTCAAGCTTGGACATGCTATGGGTGTTAGGTAAACATGCGGCAAAAAATCAAGGGGTTATTCCTTGGCCTATTCTAAGAATATTTTGTCTTATGATGATTTCTGAAAAACTCCTTTGTTTCGAAGATACAGGGCGAAGAAAATTTGCAACAGTAACAACATTTTATTATCAAAAAGTACATGTAAAGTTGCTCAATCTACAATCAATGTTCGAAATGACTTCCTCCAGCCTGGATACAAGCATTCAATCTTCTCGTCATTGAGTGAAGAACACTTTCAAACACACCACGGTTGCTTCTAATTGAGTAACACCCAGCAATTATCCGATTTCGCAATTTGTCCAAATTCTCTACTGGAGTAGCGTAAACTAATGACTTTAGATAGCCTCATAAGAAATAATCCAGACTGTTTAAGTCTGGGGATCGATCAGGCCATGCGTGTGGCACACCTTGACCAATCCAGCGATCTCCGTAGGTATATTGCTGTTAAAAAATCACGAGCAACCAAACTGAAATGTGGTGGTGCACCATCGTGCATAAACCACATTGCAATTCTTGTCGCCGAGTCTGCAGAAACTCAGGCAGTGTTTCTTCCAAAAAGTTGCGATACATCTCGCCAGTAAGTCTTGCTGGTAGAAATACCGGTCCAATTAGATAGTCACCCACAATTCCATCCCAAATATTCAAGAACTGATGTTGAAATCGATCTTCACATACCTCATGCGGATTTTCATCTGCCCACACGTGGTTGTTATAAAAATTCCTTAATGCATTTCTTGAGAAACTGCCTTCATAGAATATGGTTGTCGCAAATTTTTGTTCACCCTGTATCTTTGAAACAAAGAGGTTTTTCAGAAATCATCATAGGAGAAAATATTTTTAGATTAGGCCAAGAAATAACCCCTTAAATTTTTGCCGCATGTTTACCTAACACCCTGTATATGATATGGATATAATTGAGGCCCGTGTATGATACGTCACACTGCTGCAATACGCCGTAGACGTCCTGCACCCCCATTCTTCCACAATTCAGTTGCAAATTTCCCGTTTCACGTCCGTGTTGCACTATACTTGCTCTTACTGCATACGCGTTAAAAAAAATTTGACACATATTTACCGGGAAATCATTCTCTTAAGCATATTCACTTCATCATAAATTGAAACTATATCTATCAACTTCGAGTTGCTATACGCGTAAGCTGTTTTTGATACCTGAAAAATTAATGTAAACACTTGCATCACAAGAACGTTAATGTTATATGTAATCGGATATTAATATTCGGAATTGCGATGTGAAGGTTGAAAATACTACAACTTCAACGACCCTTTTCTCAGAAATTATAAGAATTTTACAAAAAATTTTTTACGATATTGACTCCATTTTTCATGACACATCTTTTCCCAAATTTTTTAGAAAAGTTGTGAATGATCCTGTATACTTGGATCAATACATGGATAAGATGTACTTGTGCAAATTTATTTTGGTCCATGTTATTTGCCACGACGTTTTATTACTTGGGCATCAGACATATAGAAGGATGACCGAGTTGCTGGAAGGTATGTGAGAGGCCGCCGGACATCTTGAGATTGTCGAAAGAAGTTTATAAATTTGGGTCCAGAACTATAAATTCTTAGGCGTCAAGCTTTTGGAGTCCAATTTTCTTCGAGCAGTAGCAAATGAGGCTAAAAGACCGTCTAGCACTGACACTGTATTTGACAAATTATTGGAAGTTGTAAGACCAATAACTAAAAAAGATGAACCTTGAAACTATAAATTATCTTCCGCTAGTAAGTCATTGTTATTTTTATACGCTAAAAAAATTTCAATTCCAATCTAAGTTGTTGCCACCGTGCTTGATTCAATTTACGAAGTTATTTGTTAAACTTTTTAATTTTCTTTATTCATATATGAATTAAAAAAATGTTGTTTTTTTTTATAAAGAGCAAAACACAAATATTTATAACGTAATAGGTGTGATTCACTAAGACTTTGTATTAGTTAAATTAACTTGAATGATATTGGTGTTCATTTTTCTTACATGTTTTTCAATATTCGATACCATTTTAAAACCGAGTCAAATTTAACTTTGATTCAATTAAACTGGCCGTCATCCTACTGAGCATCGATGTGGTCCGCTCGTAAAATGTGTACTTAAATGGACTTGTGACACGATCTAACTTATTGAACATTGAAAATCGTATTTAAACCACTATACGAGCAGAAATTATAATTATTAAAAGTCATGAAAATGACAAGTATTCTGTTCTATTATATAACCCATATATAATATAATCTGCAATGCTACTGCACTGAAATTGCAATAAATAATTAGAATAAATCTGTTGCAGTTTTCTTAATAATTTATTAATTTAATAAAAAAAAAGAATTAAAAAACTCAACAATACACAGAGCGTTCCATAAAAAATATATTATTGCTTCTTGTAGCTCTCAACTTCTGCACGTCACTGTGCTTCCATTAACTTATTAAAGGGCTTCAGTTACAGCCCTACAACTTTTATTCAAAGCTTTATTTTGCATCTCTTATAATAACCGCAATAGAGGTTGGTCTAAAAATAATGAATAGCTGTACCTTGGTTTACAATTTCCTAAAAATTTTGTATTTTAGAGAAGTTGTATTTTTATTTTTGACATTATAGAAAACTATTCGTTTTAGATATTTTTTTGTTACTTTAGGACAGATATAGAAGCTCTTTGGATATTAGCACCCACATTTCGGAGACCCTGTATGTATTGGTTAATAGTAGCAGTGAATTAAAATGCCAAATGTGAGACAAAATTAATGAAATCTATTTTAAACATTCATTCAAAATAATGCTGAAAATAACGAAGTGACAATACCTACGTTTAAATACCCATACCTTGTCCGTACGTTGTCATTGAATACTTTTTCTTTATTTTTCTATCTGCTTACAGAAGAATGTCTTGCTCATATTAATTCATTATTAAATTTGAAAATTCCAAGTTCCAATACCCATAAATATACAGGTTCAGGGATATACAGGGATCAGGTTGATTAATAGTGAAATCATTAACAAATTTTAGAGGTTGTGCCAAAGATTATTTTTTTATTTTTTAGACGGATAGTTGTCGAAATTTGTTGTACTATTTTTTTACTAACTGTATTTGACAACATTTTTCATCAAATCATCATATAAAAAAAACACCAATTTGTCATTATTAAATTAGTTAGCGGCGTACAACATAAATCTTGTTATATTATGTTAAAGTGACAAACCAAAACCGCAATAAATAATGAAATGGTGAATTAGTTAAGTGGCGTAAGACTTGTAGTAACATTTGAAATGATTTATTAATCAAAGTAGGTTAGAAAAACTCGTCGGCATTTGTTTTGTCGTTAATCCCTTAACTATATTTTTTCTTTCGACAGTGCGTTACTCATTCCACTAATTGTGATATATGAGAATGAACGAAGAATGAAAACTGTAGTTAGCTACTGGAAGTATGATTTGTCTGTGATAGACGGTTTATGAGTCTTTGATGTTGCGCTACTTATCCGAGTATATAATTAATATTACTAATTATCAAGAAACTCAATTATTATATATGGGTAGATATTGTGGGTGTAATTCAACGCAGGTTGGGGCTTTTGTCCACTGAGTAGTTAGTTTCACACAATATTGTTAATACCTGAAAATATATGAGAAAAAAACTTAATTAGTTGAAGATGGAACCCTTTGTCTGTTCTGGTTACCAAATCTTTAATTTTTTTATAATCAGGATTGTTGCTGTTCTCGGTTGCTAAATAACATAATATTATTATCTAGGTGTTCTGTTTATAACTATACAGTATGCGCCAAAAGTATGGAATAAATTCAATAAAATCGAAACAATTATTTTTTGGGAAAAATCCTCGAAGAGGTCGATTTTTAATTTAAAAAATACATATTTTAGCGTAAAATGCGATTTTCAAATGTCATTTGTTTTCGAGTAATGACGTCTTCGATTTTTTTTTTAAATGGCAACACCATATGTTTTCGTTGATTCTGAAAGATCATTTAATTCTCTATCAGACAGTACTAAAATTTTGCCCTCTTACATAGGAAAGTTTTCGAGTAAATGACGATTGAATGTTAGAAAACGTAAATTTTATCCAGAGGTATGTAAAATAAAATACAATTGATTAAATTTTATACTTAAATTAAATGTTCGAATTGCCATCCACCAACTTCTTGACAATGCGCAAGTCTGTGAACAAATTCTTCTTGCACATTATGAATGATTTCTGGTGTAACTCTGCGTATTTGGTCACGAATGCGATTTTGAAGTTCTTCTAAATTACGTGGTTTATTAATGTACACTTTTGACTTCAAGTATCCCCATAAAAATAGTCAAGAGGTGTAAGATCTGGCGATCTTGCAGGCCATTCTATCGGTCCGCGTCTGCCGATCCACCTCCCAGGAAAACAGTTGTCCAAAAAATCTCGTACAGGGCGCGCATAGTGCGGAGGTGCACCGTCTTGCTGAAACCATATGGTATCGTCAGGAATGTCAGGGTCATTATCGTTAGGAAAAATTACTGCAAGGGCTGGAACAAGGTCATTTTCTAGAAACTCTAAATATCTTTGTCCTGTAAGGGTTCCTTCAAAGAAGAAAGGCCCTACTATTCTGTTGTCAACAATTCCAGCCCACAAATTTAATTTCTGAGGGTGTTGGGTATGTGCCTCTGCCATCCAATGAGGATTTTCCCGACTCCAATATCTGCAAGTTTGACGGTTTACTGTACCATTCAGACAAAATGTGGCCTCATCTGAAAAAAGTATTTGCCGGGGTAAATTTCTATTTCCTTGACATAAATCCATTAGAATTTCGCAAAAGTGTAAGCGGCGATCGGGATCATCTTCATTGAGTTCCTGCACAAGTTGAATTTTGTAGGGATGATATTTTTCCTTCCTCAAGATACGTAGCACTGTGCTTTGACTAGTGTCATTGTTTAATGCAATCAATCGTGAAGAATTATGAGGATTATCCACCATACTTATCAAAATGTGCCATAATACTTTAAATTGAATAATAATTTCTATGTCGCTTACAATACTTATTAGAAAGTCGGTGTGACAATGACACTTTGCAAAGATTTTCACCTACGTGATCCATAAAAGAACTATGGAATTCGAAAAACTAAACTTGATAACGTTTTACTTTATTTTAATTGATTTACGTTTTCTAACATTCAATCGTCATTTACTCGAAAACTTTCCTATGTAAGAGGGCAAAATTTTAGTACTGTCTGATAGAGAATTAAACGATCTTTCAGAATCAAGGAAAAAATATGGTGTTGCCATTTAAAAAAAAATCGATGACGTCATTACTCGAAAACAAATGACATTTGAAAATCGCATGTTATGCTGAAATATGTATTTTTTAAATTAAAAATCGACCTGTTAGAGGATTTTTCACAAAAAATAATTGTTTCGTTTTTATGAATTTATTCCATACTTTTGGCACATACTGTATTGTATTATTTAATAATTTGTTTTGTAGAAGATACATCTAACTATAAAAGAAAAATTAAAGTACTACTTAGTACTGTAGTTTTATATGAAAATTGTGTATCACTGATTTGTGCTATTATGATTGCATATACAGAGTGTCCGGAAACTAAACCGACAAACGAAAACAGCATATTCTACGAATAACTTCAAATCGATTTCATATAAATCGTCTTATCCAAATGCGCTGCCTAAGGGAGGTAGTGGTCTTTGAATATGGCCCTTTGACACTGTTTTTTTTTTTAATTTTTGAAATTACCGTTTATCTAGAAGAATCAAACTTAGGTTATGTGATAGGTAGGTATTAAACGGACAGCCTTTTGATACAAAAATGATAAATGTAACCATAGGTGTCACATTTGAGAGGGTCAACTGATATTTTTAATTATATTTTTTATTACTTTCACTTTTTGGTATTTTTAATACCAATATTAAAAACTTCAGAGTCTTCTAGATTAAAGAGGCGCTCTGTCTTGACTAGCTACGATGTAATGCTGTTTTTTCAGCATGAACTTCTTGACGACATCGAAGCAAATTATTATTTTTTTTGTACTCTTTTAAATGTTGCAGAATTTCTTTTTTAAATAAAAAAATGTATTTAAGTTGCTAATACTAATTATTAAAATCGATAAATTACATAGGGTTTTTGCTTTAGTACATATATTTATTAAACTGCAGATATTTAGATTGATATAAAGTCAATAATTCATAATGTTGAGTCTTTTCTGAGTATGTTGGTAACAAAAGATAGTCTTGCATGCGCAACACGATCAAAACAATATATACAGTATCCATTTATTAATATTTTACAATTTAGATGCAAGGCAGTGAGAGTTTTTTAAAGTAAAGAACGCCGCTTTTTATGTTATTCGGACGAATTTATTTGTTTTTAAAGGCAGTATTAAAAATCTAAGCAATTTAAAATAATATCTATTCACTGTGTCAATTATACAAATTTTACCCAGGATGTATAATAGTTTTGAGGCTGACAAGTCATTTATAATGATAGGAAAGGCATATTTTCACTTGCTATATAGTTTATTACAAAGTTTCCTGAATTTTACACGCCAACTGCACACTGAGAATATTATATAGGATAGGAGCACCTAAGAGTAGTACGTGTCCATGAGTACGCCTTTACCTTCATAAGAGTACGCATCCAAAGGTACGCATGTGTACCCTTTGGTACCCTATGTAATTTTTGATAACTTTTTAATTTGTAACTTGCAATAGTAACATATAAAAGAAAGAGTGAAAAGCAACTAAATTTTATTGAAGATTTGTTAATAATATTTTTTCTAATAAAAAAATAAAAGCTATTGAGGGTTTTAGTTGCTTAAGAATGGCCTAAATGCAGGCATATAAATAAATAAATGTGAAATAAATTAATTGTGTGCTCTTAAGCGCTCCTATCTTTAAGTATTGTTTCGCATATTTTCTTCTAATTTATAAAACAAACGAATTTAAACTCTTGTTTTATCAATCAAGTGTTAGTAATGGTGTTAGCAAATTTTCGCAGCAAACTTACCGACGTCTCTATAACATGATCCGTTGTATTCATGAGTATGTTGTTGGCAAACGCATTTATTACGTTGACACCCGCTGAATTCAATTTTTGAGAAACATTGTACACTGTCTTCACAACTGCCCCCTATTCCTTCTGAAACTAACAGAAATATATGTTAAAATAACAAACATACCGATGCTCTAATATACCTGATTAAGGAAAGACATGTTTGTTTTAGATACGTGCGTGCTTTGGGAAAATAATCATTCCTTAAATATCGGATGAATATTGTCAAAAATATAAATGGTTACATATTAATCTTATAGTGTAATTGAAGAACACGTGTTACCTAAACTAATATTTCAGGCATGTGTTTTAATCCTGAGTAGGTATCAGAAGGAGGCGTAACAAATTTTAAACATGTGTGTTGGAGGCAGATTTTCTAGAAGGAATTATCTATTATTAGTAATTAATTTAGTTGTCAGGATATGCCACGTCTTCTTCATATACGAAAGCAAAGAAACTTGTCAGCTTGGAGATGTTAGCCATTTTTTTTTTTGTAATTTTATAATCACAAAAACAAGCAATACAATTTAAAAACAAACCAGCCGATTCACTGAATGTGATATATTTAAAGATAAACTTGACTTTTATTGAAAATTGAGAAGAAACTGTTAATATATGTCAGGGCTGTCCAACATGATGATCGTGTACATTAAATATGAAAATATACACAAGCGAGTCATTCCTACACCAACGATGAAATATAATAATAATAATAATAATATAATAATATATCTACCCCTCATTCTAATCACGAGGATTAGCCCAGAAGTCGAAGACTTGTGCGGGAGAGGGGGCGGCATATTATTATTAAGCAGGCCGCATTTGCGCCCAAGAACGACTTACGTTGGTAGGCCCTGCTAACCATCATTCAGTGCAGGAATGAGGGAAACCTGGAAAACCTCATTAATTAGGGGGGTAGTCAAATGTCAACCGGTATCAATCTCTCACATTGACCCAAGCCAACATTCTTCCACCCTACCATATCCGCCGAGAGGGTGCCAATCTCTCCACGAATATAGTTTATATACGGTCTACCGGCTGCGGGGGTCGAACCCACAGCGATCCAGTCGCCTCGATTCAAGTACTGACGCCTTAAACCGCGCGACCACTGACCGATCCAAATCATATAAAATAATACGTATAAAGGGCTATGTGACGCCACTGGTGCTTACGAAGTTACTGGAACATTGGAAATCTCGTTGGACCGCTCTCGAACATTCGAGTAGCCTTGCGCGCGTATACAGGGTTAACTATAACTAAGTACAAATATTTTAAGAGGGAATAGAGAATAATAAGAATAAACGGAATAGCCCATAAAAAAAATTCCAAACTTGCCTGTTCATAAAAGGAAATTTTTTTTTGGAAACTAAATTAAACACTTATTATTCGACGACTCTGATCTTCTGTCAGTCTCGAGGTTAGGTATGTACCACAAGTCAAAGGTGACAAAAGTAGTGGCAGGCGTTGTCATGTGTATCGATTTATGCAGCTTTGACAGAAAAAAATAATATTTGGAATATGTAGATAACTATTTAATGTTTTAATGAAAAACGCGATATGGTAGCACAGAGAGGTAGCACCTACCTTACTGATATTTATCTCCAGGATTGTTATTAGGAGAGATTTCAAGAATGTTTTCTTATTTGTTTACATTAAAACTTGTCGTTACAAAGATTTTTTACGTGCTACCTCTCGTTGCTTAAGGACCTCTCCTTCCCTCGACCATATGTACACAAATACATAAAAACACTGGCACAGTGCCACAAGTTTTCCGCCAAAATATTACAACAGTTGTTCATTGTGGTTCAAAGAGGATTCGGCATAATATTTTGTCTACTCGGAAAACGTATTTGGAATTACGCTGCCAGACGATAATAAGCACTTGTCACACTGTCCATCAATTACACAAAAAATGCGTGAAAAATTAAATTAGCGGAGACAAGTACTGAAAAATTAATTCAAGTTAATTACCGTATACGATATCTTATTGCACGAAAAGTTCTGAACGAAATAAATCTGGGTGTTGATTATTACCGCCCTATAGAAACATGCGCCAATTAATAGACACAACCTCAAAATAGCTTTGGACTAGCTTATAATGTGTACCAAAATTTAAATTTCTCAGTGTAGCCGTTTTTATGGAAAAATAAAAAAATATTTTTTCCGCCATTTTGAGACTCGAATATCTCAACAATAAGGACACAAAATAACAAATTTCATATGAAGATCCCTCTGAAATGGCTTGTGGAATACACTGGTAAAATATTTGACCATCATTCTAGAACACACTGTATATTAGGTAATCAACCTACAGGGTATTTTTAACCTATATGCATAAGCTTGGGTAATTATAGCTGAGGATAAATAATGACGAATAATGAAAAAAAATGTTTTTTCAGATACCATTTTATTTCAAATAACAATAAAAGAACGTGAATTTCATAAAATTGAATATGCATTTAATTTACCATAGTGTAATCATGTATGCGATTTTAACAGTTTTTATATAGTTTGTTAGAATATTAAAGGAGTGTCCTACATATGAAAATGTATAGTTATGCGTTAACTTGTTTTGGAAATATTTTGAAAAACATGGTCTCTTGAGGCCCCTTTCAGGGGGGCACAGCCCCCTTAGGAAGCATTTGTCGATCCTTATTTATAGAAAAAAAATCTGTACACACTCTATAGGTATTTAATGCAATTTTTTTATATTTCAGATTCGGACATTTAAATGGCATGGACAATGTTTCCAAATTGATTACTATTTGCGCTTGTTGTTTTGAAGGTAGTATCAGTGGTATCTTCTATCTGATACTATTTTAACAACGGAATGAATTATTTTTGAATAAGAAAGAAGGTAAACATGGAGGCGCTGTAGCAGAATAAATACATATGATAATGAAATACATGAAAGAATCACTAAATTTACACTTCATACATAAAAATTTACTTTTAATATTCCTCACGCATTTTAAATGTTCCTTATTCATTATTATTCTCTTGTCAAATATCGACTCGTGATGTGATTAATAATCGAGCAAGTGGTTTACGAAAATAAATGAAATCATAAAAACAATCATGATTTTATTGTAATTAAGGTTCACAGGACGTTTCTGCAGCATATATTCCCAAAATTAATGTCTTACTACTATTTATTTTCAAAAAATTGTGGCAACTTACTTTTTAAACATCTTTTCCCACTGGGTGACGCGACGTGTTCAGTCTTGCACGTACATTTACCGCCACTGCATTCTGCTTCATCGATGTTGCAGTCGTTGTTGTGAATGCAGTCTAGTCCAACTTTCGTAACGACTATGCCAGTTATGTCTATACAAATTTTACTGGAGTTACATATACAAAAACCATCCTCACTGCATGTAGAGTTGGTGCCTAAATCGGAGCAATCATCATTCCCTTCGCAAGGTGTTGCTATTAAAAAAAAAATGTTATATAAATTAACTAAAAAGATAATATTGTCGTTCCCATATTAAACAAAAATATATTTAAGGCAGGTTGGGTCAGGGCTATTCATTATATTTAGGCCACCCTTTATTATTGATATTATTAGAGACACAAAATAAAGTTTCGAATAAAAATTGTAGGGCTGTAAATGAATCTTTTTAATAATAGAAGCACAGTAGCGTGAAGAAGTTAAGGGGTATGTATAACGCCCTGTGCATTGTTGAAACAAATCAATAAGTAAGATAAAACAACATTTTTGTACTTAATACTAAAATTAAATATATCAGCGCTGTCCTGCACAGTTTTATAATAACGTAACATTGCATACTATACAGGGTTAACCATGACTAGGTACAAATATTTTAAGCGGGGATATAGAAAATAATTACGAATTAACAGAATCACCCTTCAAAAAAATTTGAAACTTATTTAAAAATGTTTTTAAAATTATATTAAATCCTTATTTAACGCCACCTATGCGACTTGTTCGCCAAACGTTTACAGAATTAGAGTAGATAACGTAGGTAACTAGCACCACGACCGTAAAATTTCCAATCAAGTCATAATTTAATTCCTGTATTTACCATGTGTTTAGATTGTAGTTTTGTGTTCTTCTTCAGTTTTTAGTGCTTTCTTTAATTTTTAAACGTTTTACAGTTATTAAATAAAGAAATTTGTGTTTGGTGCAGATACTTTCCCACAATATAGTTCGCCGGTTTGGTTTTCTAGATTATGGCACAAGACTGCCGCGGGTACATTAAAAGTTTTCTATTATCTATTCATTCCGTTCGATTTTGTTATAATAAATAGTTTTTTTTATCTAGATGTACCTACAGGAAGTATGTTTTATCGGTAGTGAGTGGCTATAATGAGTGAAGATGTTGTAGTTTTGCCAGTTTGTAACGAAATAATGAACAATTGCAAAATAGTGGAGCTAACTGGATTAACTGTTACTTGCCGATCTATCAGTTATTATTACTAATAAGGTTCATTTTTGTCGTTTCTGCATTTAGAAATGCTGCAAAAAACGACCGCCTGATAGTAGATATTGTTGACAGATGTAAGTTTTATCTATGGATCTAACCCATCTCAGTCGATGCGTATCATAGCCGCCGACTTCCCGTAGGAAAAGAGGGTTTTGCCCCATTTTTTAAATATCGAGCTAAAATTCTGGAATAATTTTTTTATTGTCTTTTAGGCCTTCGTGAGCACGTGGTTAAAATTTGTATACTTAGTCATAGTTAACCCTGTATATATTGGTTCTAGCAGTTTTCATAAAAAATGTTTCACTACTACGTGTACTATTTGTGGGCACATTTAGATTAATTTTATAAAGTAATTCTCATCTAAAGTTAATAACTTTATGCAAGAAAATAACAGATTGTATATGACGACGGATAGCCAATAAATCAATGATGATCATACAGTAATAAATTGCTTGAGTACCCAATTGGAGCATATATTTTGTTATTTTTCAAATACAAAAATCTACGCTGAACTATTTCCAAACATTCAATATACCTATGTAACATGATTAGGTGACCACATGATTGAGCAGTATTCCAATTTGGATCTTACAAAAGAATTGTATAATAATTTTGCAGTATCAAAATTGACAAAATCTCCGAAGTTTCGTACAACAAAACCAAGATTTATATATGCTGTTGAAACTATCTTAGTAATATGGTGTAAAAATTTTAATTTCTAATTAAAATGTACACCCAAATCTTTAACATATTCGGGTCTAATATGTAGCATGTTGTTAATATCATAAGAAAAATTTAAAATATTCTTCTTTAAGGTATAGCTTAATGTAATATACTTGCTAACATTCAAAGGCAATCTGTATTCTAAACACCATAAATTAAGTATATCAATATTTCTCTGCAAATTAATACAATTCTGAATATTCTCAATTCGTAAATATATTTTCATGTCATCAGCATACAACAAATGGGGCACATCAAAGCAATCAACAACGGTATTAATAAATATATTAAATAAGAGAGGTCCCAAGATTGTCCCCTAGGGAACATCTAATAAAACAGGGAAAGTTACTGAATTAAAGCTATATATTGTAATCGATCGATTAAATAAGATTGAAACAGCATCAGCACGCTCGGCGACCACAATAATTGTCTAATTGACGAAGTAAAATGTTATGCGGCAGGGTTTAGAGAAATCTGTATATATTACGTCAACCTGCACATGATCATCCAAGGCTTCGGATATACAGATTTGGAAAGTGAGGATCTTGATGGTGAATTGTATTTTGCCGCTTGCGTGTATTTGTGTCATGCTACACGCATACTTCGACCACAGCGTGTTTGCATCAAGCAGTGTTGCCAGGTGGGAAAAATTCAATGCATGAGAATAATTTCAAAGAAGCACGTAATTTTTAATTACTTTTGTAATGCCATTTTTATTTCATTAAAACTCATTATGTTCTGCTATTTTATCATAATATTACATTGTAAGTAGGTAGTTACAGGTACTTACTTAAAAGTTATTAACCACGTAACCTTTCTAATTTATTTTATTGTTAGGCCGGGCGAACGTTGAGGCGCAGTTGACGTGACGCAGGGTGACTCACGGGTCGTAAAATCTGTTGTTTCCAGAAAATGTAAGTACCCTTACGGAATAGAGTTAAGAATCACTGCAATACAGCGAGAATATAGCACACACACCTCATATCCGTAGACTGTCATAGCCGTTTATGTATTCATTGCTAATTATTAAGAGAGCAGTCTACAATAAAGGATATTTCAAGTACACAAATATTGTAGATACCTACCTCTATCTATTCAATTTTGCCCTCGATTTTGCCTTTATTTCTCGTTAGGTCTTTGTTTTGGTAATTTTAATAATTGAGAATAACACAGCTCTGGGCCTAAAAGGCCTGTAAACAGCTTTATATATATATATATATATAATTTTAATAATTTTATTATTTCTTTTTGTGTCTATTAAAAAGCATGAGATTTTGTAATCAAAATATGAAAGCATGAGATTTCCTCGGAATGCATGAGATCTGACAAGTTGATCTGACAGTTAGATTTTCAATGGCGATACGGAACCGATTACCGTAGTAGTGGGGTAGACCAATGCACGTCGCCGCCCCTCTTAAAGTTCGTATCTTCCCTGGAATGAAGCGGCAATTTCTACTTTCTCTGTAAAGATCCGCAATTGGAAGTTGTGGAGCGACCCCTAATAAAACCAAGTTGATTGCATGTTATAATATTCTTTACGTGGTTATACAGCGCATCGTGAAAAATATAACTACAACTGAAAAACTTTACTAAAGTTATTAATGATTGTGTTCAACTTTGTCACAATATCTTCCGTTTTCGATATAATCTGATTGTTTTACAGAACTGTTAAATTCACCTGGAATGCACAAATTTTGCATTCATAAGGACGAGGCTGTACACAAAAAAGATTAGAAATCACGGAGGAAGGTTGGCACTTTAATCAGTACCTTTTTGTTGTTATTGTTTTTCATGCAGGTAATTCGTTTGCAGTAAATTAATTATTAATCAAGAAATAGAAACCTTAACTGGTCAGGGTCTTTTTTATTACCAATTGCTATTTTCAAATTGTTCACTCAAGTTTAATGCAAATTCTCAAGTTCTAAAAATTCTTTTCCGTGTATAAGTTTACAATGTTCTCTATATACATTTTGTGATAATACAGCTTGATGAAACCATATCAAAAAATATATGCAATGTTTCATTAGAACACATGTTTTAAAAATATTTTCAATATATTATCATGATCCGAAATCAATTTTAATTTCCTACCCAACCTTTTCCCCTTCTGTGTTTTTGCCATAACCGATAAGAAAAGCACACGTTGCAAGATATTTTATTTTTTAAGGTTGGGATATTAAAAATTGCAAACTCATAACTAGTATCTGATCTGAACTTAAGATTTATCTTATCAGACCAGTTTTCGAAAAAACGTACACATGACCAGATAGATCTAGAATGCTTTAAAGTGTTAACCAAAACCAACCTAATGTCTGCATATTTTTACCACCTTGTGCTGTAACCATAAATATAAATAGACGGTATAATTAAATTACGAACCGAATCGGAGAATAATAATTAAAGGAGAATAACCTCTATTTAACTTTAGTCATCATTCCGTTTGGGGAACCACTCCACAAAATATCTAATTAATTCGTCTAGGTGACAACGACAGTATTTCATAACCTTATAGGTATATGATATTTATGTTTCAAATATGCGTACACGGGAAAATCCGCCATATATTATTTTTAATGTCTAGACTAGCATTAACTATTATACACTTCTTATATAAATTGAAAACGATGAAGGAATATGGAAAATATTTACTAAGATAGATTATGATATTCTTTCATTAGAAGAGGTTCCATCAATGAAATTGTTGAGTTGGTTGCTGAACATAAATACTTTGTATAATTTATTTAAGAAGTTCGACATTGTTGATTTTATACAGTTAGTTTGCTGTTGTTTATAAAAATATTAATTTAAAGAACATCCTAAAGTTTTAGATTCTTTTAATATATTTCCAATAATTCAACACTTTTGAATACTTTATCAACGTTGTGTTTTTAATTTACAAGTTTTAAAAGAATAAGCTACAACTAATTACATTATATTTATTAAAAACGACCCTTGACAAATTAACTGTAAATGTAAATATAGCATTGCAAGTTGGCAAATTTTTAAGAAGAGAATAACTAAGTAACTAATGCCAATTAGCAAATACAGGGTAAACCTTAAATAAGTTACAAATATTTTAACTGCTGGTGTAGGTCGTCATATAGATCAGTCTAGTGAAAGCCATTTTTAAAAATTTCTAATATTTACGGGGATATTAATTTTTTTTTAAATACCCACATTTTGAGGACCGCTCACATATCTGTTGCCATATCACCTCTAATATAAATATTACGTTTCCTTTAAAGTAATAGTAAAGTAAGGCGGTTAATTCTATTTTAAAAATATTGTTTTAAGCATAAGTACAGTAAAATTGCGTATGTAGTATGAAACGCAGCAATATTAACATAAATTTTCGCCATACTACCATAAAGTGTTTAGGAAGATATTACGTGATATTACTATGACCAATGTTCAAAAATTATACATAAACGTGCACACAAGCTTACCTGTTTGTTAAAAAATTAACTATTTAATCAGTAATCCACATTTCACAAGTTAAATGTCAAAAGTGTCAACTTTTAGCAAATTTTGCAAAACAATATTATTACTATTTTTATCATTATGTGGGGTTAGCAAGTTTGACTTGGGCTTCCGATAATATGTCATGACAGTCAATGACAATTTGATAATAAAAATAATATAAAATGTTACAGTTGACGAAATTCGCTAAAAGTTGATATTTTTTCCCACCATCAAATACTTCGAGCAAATATTCGCAAATTTTGCGTCCATCAGGACAAGGTTTTAAAACTGTCTTGAAGAAAATACTTTTGTGTAACACTGGCAACACTGAACCACACGTTCAGTCTGCAGCACTATGAGTCACTGGCCAGCGGTTCTCAACAAGTTTTCTACAGAAAAATTACGAAATTTATTTAAAATTTCACTTTTTTATTTCTGATTTTTTTGTAAAAAAAACTATTAATTATGTGTTCTAGACACAGAACTATACTGCTGGTTAAAATATATGTACTTATTTAAGGTTCACCCTGTATTTGTCAAGCATGAGTTGACTTCTAAAGGAGAATGTAATAGAATAGGTAGAATATAATATTAAACTGGATCACAATTGTATAGGAACCAAATGCATATCTTCACGAGCATTTTATAACCATTATATGGAAGTAAGTAGTACATTTTTTAGTTTGTTTTCCCTTTTCGAGATATCTCAAAAATCACTTCATATACATAGCTATAACCAACATCTAACTAACATATTTTGTAAAAGTGTAAGTATGCATTTACAGTACTTATATTCTACGTTTTTATAACATTGTAGTAATTGATTAAACGTTTTGGGTTGAAAATTTAACGTTTATTTTTAGTTAAGCACTTAAACGCAAAGAGGCTGAAGTGAACAATAGAAAATTACGTTTATTTTATAACGTTTGTGTAATTACACATTACACAAACGTTATATATACGTCATATACGTCAAAATCGGTAAAATATAAACTAATGACCACTATGCCCTTCGATACTTCGATTGACTAGATAAAAGCTTGGAATCGGTAGGTATATGTCTGCTACCACCTAGACTATCGACCTGGTTGCTTACGTAAAAGTAATTTAACATACAACTACTATAGGACTATATGATAAAATGGTAAATATTCATTGCATGAAAATTTTTAAACTGTAATCATATAATTAACATATTCATATTTTCTTCATGAAATTAACTGTTTTATTTATTTCACCAAAAAACATTTTTTATTTAAACTAGGAACACGACATCTCAACAATGACAACTTTTTCGATTTTGTTCATAACTTTTTCAAATTTAAATCAATTTCAAAAACCAACACCGTTATAGCACAAGAGCTTTGAAATAATATATCACAAGTGAGGCAGTTCCATTTAAGATTTTCAAGTTGGGGGACTAAGGGGATGAACAGATCAAGACGGCAAATTGCCAGAAGAAGTTCTCAAACAAAAATCGACCTGTCTCAGAAAATTTTATTTTTTTTTTGTGCTTTTTAAATTATTAGAGATGGTAAGTTTTCAAATGAACGCCCTGTACACAACTTAATGTTTTCACTTCTACACCAAAATGATGTAAAGTAAATCTTAAACTAAACTGCTAATCTGCTCCTTTACCCACAGGTTTGTAATGAATAATATTATTAAAAATATGCAGTTATGTATTTAAGTAATGCAGATTTATAATTTTATTAAAATTATAATAAACTTTTCAATAACAATAAAAGAAATATTATTCAAGTTTAAGAACTTGTAGGAACGTTAGGAGCTATGAAATTTTATAATTTCTGTAAATTTTCTTGCATAATTTGTTATTGTATTAAAATATTGTATTGTTTAATTTAATACTGTGATGTAACTCATAAAGATAAACAATGCATTTTTCAAAAGCAATTAATGATATTAACTTGTGTAGGTATTTGTTAGTGTTATTCTTTAATAGAAAGTACAAAAAAATATAATAAAATGAAGATTTAGGATATTATAACGTTATTAACTGTTTAAAACAAAATTTGGTCATTTTTCCAATTTTAGAGACATGTTTTTTATTAATTATATAAAATAAGAATGAAAATTCATTGATTTATGTACGTGATTCCATCAGTTGAATTACTTAATTTCATCTATATAGTTTAAGTTACAAAAAGTTATTAATAATTGTTAAAACTTTAAGTACCTTTACTAAATTTTACCAAACCTGTAAACAGTGAAAAAGCTTTAATTTGAAATTTTACCTACTTTCATGGATATCGATAAAGTTGAACATTTATGAAAAACCACACAAATTCGTTGCCATCTACTGAAAATACTCCTTCCCATAATTTTAAAAATCTATCATTTATTTTCACTAAACATTTATTTTATGTGGGAAAATAATTTAATCACTAAAGCTAAGTTCCACTTACCGCTGTATTTGTGGTCTGTAACATATATCTTTGAAGTATTTACAAATACAATAAAAACTAACACAAACACAAGGGATACTTCAAACACGGTCATTATGCGTTTCTTAGTAAATCTATAATCACAGATCAAAAACACATTTAGCCGTTAGACACTAGGGATAGGTATAAAGTATCCACAGAAACCGTTGAGGCGTTTTTAACCATCGCACTTTTTTCAATTGGTAAAAAAATCCCTCATTTAAAATATGCCACACTAGGAAAAACAATAAATGTAACAATATCATATTTTCACAAAAATTTTAAGAAAATATATAACAATTCATTTTCAAATAGTGTATTTAGATAATCTATCAATAAGGCTAAATAAATATAAGAATTGTTACTTGACAATAAATATACTAAGTGACGAAAAAAGATAGACACCTATATATGTTCATTAGATTTTTATAATTTTTGGTACACAGATTCAGAGCCACTTATTGAGTGGCTATATTTTCAGCAAGATCAGAGGACTTGCAAAAGTTGGTTCAAAAGTGTGTTGAGAACCTACGACACTCACTTGATAAGCATGGTCTCAGATCTAATAAGGTTGTCGGCAAGTTCTTGAGGTATCTCATTCCAAGCTATCTGAATTTCATGAGTAAGAGCTGCTAAAGTATGTATGTGGTGTTGTAAACGCAGCAGTTTGCGGCCAATCATGTGCCAGATATGTTCAATAGGTGACAGATCTGGCAATCTTGATGGCCAGGGTAAACTGCTACTGTTTGTCTGGATCTCTGTCAAATTGTGGATCGCGTCTTTCACCACGCCTCATCTAACCCTTTCACGACCATCGGGCATCCACAGGCAGAAACGAAATTCGTCACTAAAGATCACCTGATTCCATTCTTGGTCCCACTTTACACCATTATAAGCGGTTAGCTTGATGTTAGCGAGTAAGCACCCAATGTGGACGATAAAACAAGAGACCAAAACTTAGTATTCGACGATATACTGTACACATACCAGCCATCCCTCGTGTTCTTCAAACCACTGATTTGTAATAGTTTGGCTGCTGCTAAATCGGTCTCTGAACGCTAAAAGCCGCAATCGATGATCTTTACGCTCTGTGGTTCCTCTACGATGGCTGATGACTCTTACTCTGTGTCGCCAGCCTTCCAGAATCCACGCCTGGTAACACCGTACTGTGGTAGGTAAGGATCTGTTAGTCCTTCTATAAATTTCTCTCCCGACAAACCAGCTTCGCGCAACCCAGCAATATACGTACTCTAGGCATAATCACCTGTAAAAAATGTTATTTGTAACAAGCTTCACAACACTTGCAACACAAATGTGAGCAGATATTTATTAAATAGAATGCTACGTTATCAAAGTAAACTCCAAAAAAAAACTGAACAGATAATTCTGAAAATTTAGTCATTTTTTACTTTCGCAGAGGAAAGTAAACACACAAAAGATTATCAAAATAAAATATTTGTTTATTATATGTTTATCTTTCTTTGTCACGTAGTATAATATAAACCTATAAAAATAGTAATATTCCTAGCAGATAGACCATAGCTAGCGACCTGTAGTATATGATCCAAAAAATAACGGCTCTGACATATTTAACATCTTTAGAAAATTATCTTTACCAAATTTCACTGCAATATACATATACTCTGTTTTTTTTTAAAAAAAAAGAAGGTATGGCTATGACTTTTTTTTCAATTATGTATAATATATAATAATAATAATATATTAATATATATCTCAAAACTCAATGATAGCCTTATGGTTTCTAACGTACCTTTTTTCAGAACATACACAAGTATTACAAATTGGTAAGTCAAACCGTTGACCAAAAATTTGGTTGGCACATATTTTTATCTTAAGTTCGCACACTGTGTAATTTTGATTCAAAATATCAAAGCACGAACGGGGAAAAGTGGGTAGTACCCACTGTTACGTATTTGTTTTACTTTTAGTTTAATTATAAGTTAATTATTATTAGTTTACTTTTCAAAATAATCCGCGCCCTGTATTTCCATTCAAAGTAACTAAAAACCTCGCTAAAAACTTATCTATTTTTGTTCTATTTATTTTATTTGCGCGGACAGAATGAGATGGGTTTTTGCGCCCTTCCTCCAAAATTTCCCAGTCAGTTGTTAATTACCTTTTGAGTAATTCTAACCGTCCTTGTTGAAAACCAGTGTTTTATGCCACCGCTTTACGCATTTTTCTATTTCCTATAAATCCTGTTTTCCTGCTTCAAAGAACGATCGAGACGACATCAGAGGGCCCTCTCCGACGTACCCACTACAAGATTTCCTGGTAACAAGTCGCTTCTACTACCCACTCATTCTTATTGAAAAATTACGAACAGTCCGCTATTCTCTCGCTGATAATATTTTTATTTTTAACGCAAACAAAACACCCACACATACCTGCCATAAATTGGTCATTTTCATTTTATTCAGTAAATTGAAATAAACAAAACGGCACAGCTAATAACAAAGAGTAAAGAAAACAAAAATTTAAATCAATTAAACTTCATTTGGGGCTCTTTTAATAAGAGAGTAACGAATATTTTAGAAAATATGTAGTGTTAGCCTAAAGTGCTCTCCATCTTGTATAATTCGTTGCCTTAACTGTTGTTCAGTTAATGTTGAAACCATATAAATGATATATTTTATAAAACCTTAGTGTCCATGAAAGAATTTTGTAAAAGAAATGTGAATTCATAAAATTTTGTAAATTTATGGACTCTCTTATTAAAGAGCCAGAGTATGTATTCCTGAAGATAGTACCCATAGTGAACACTTAGTTTTATTGGGATACATTTTCGTCTTTTCTTAGTGTTTGTTGTTAGTTGTGCCGTTTTGTTTATTTCAATTTACTGAATAAAGTGGGAATAACCATTTAATACATAGCGATATAATTTATGCCAAACCTAACTCAACCAAAAATATTGCTCTCTTACTTAAAAAAAGGTTTTATTTTGACAATGTATTTTGATAAGCTCCAAGATGAGAAATAGCATATGGTTAACGGCTTGACCTACTAATTTATAACATCCTGTATATTTTAATATACAGGGTGTTCAGAAACTCTCCAGACAAAAGAAGACTGGAGATTACTCAGATAATTTTAAGACAAATTAAACCAAATAACCTAGTCGAAAATGCTTCCTAAAGGGAACTAGAGCTCTTTGAAGATGGCGCCTTGTAAATAGTTTTGTTTAAATACCTCCAGAACGCTTCTACTTAGAAAAACAAAAACTGGTACGCTTGTTTAGCCTTCAGAGATAAACCGATTCCATCAATTGCGAATTTCTAGTACCGGTCATAGGCGTCCGTTTTAGGTAGGTCAACGGTTATTTTAATGCATAACTTATTTGTATTTAACTTTTAAGCATTTGTGACTCTAGATTATTAACGAAAAATTTTTAAATCCATTTTTCTCGAAAACGGTGTATCCTGATGACTTAAAGTAAGAGTACCTTTTAGTACTAGAATACCTGAAAATTTAATAAATTTAACGAAAATTTTTTAAATCCATTTTCTAGAAAACGGTGTATCCTGATGGCTTAAAGTAAGAGTACCTTTTAGTACGAGAATACCTGAAAATTTAATAATCTAGAGTCACAAATGCTTAAAAGTTAAAGACAAAAAGTTATGCGTTAAAATAACCGTTGACCTACCCAAACGGACGCCTATGACCGGTACTTACTAGAAATTCGCAATTGATGGAATCGATTCATCTCTGAAGGCTAAACAAGCGTACCAATTTTGTTTTTCTAAGTAGAAGTGTTCTGGAGGTATTTAAACAAAACTATTTACAAGGCGCCATCTTCAAAGAGCTCTAGTTCCCTTAGGAAGCATTTTTGACTAGGTGAATTGGGTTAAATTGTCTTAAAATTGTCTGAGGAATCTCCGTCTTCATTTGTCAGAGAGTTTCTGGACACCCTGTATACTGCTTTTATTAGGTTTTATAAGTAGGTACCTATTATTTATTAATTACATAACTTAATTGATTTATTAGTTTATATAAATCTATTTTTAAAAACTGTTTGATGATATTTTTACTACTTTTTAATGCCTTCTGTGTATTCATTATAGAACCCCCGTCTGACGTATCTCATATTTCATATAATCCCTAAAATAAACTTTTTCCTGTATTTAATTTTTATTTACTCTATTTTATGAAAGGGATCGTATTTTACGGGTAGGTATTAATTTTTATGTTGAGGAGTTTGGGGACGGCTAGAGATAATTGATTAAGTAGGATCATCAATCTAAAGGACCTCACACACGTTTAGCTTATTATTAAAGATTACCATGACTACATAAAATTTGTCTAACTACTTTTGTTTTATATAAATCGCCCTTTTTTATTTAAGAAATCTTTACCTTTTTGATATTGAGCAATATTTTCTTGTATATAAAACCGATCCCCTAAGCTTTATATTTTCTAAAAATGTAATATCTCTAAATATCGTAACAAATGAAAATACATATTGAAATAAAATTTTATATGCGCAGTACATGAGGTAATATTTGTTTAAAAACTATGGTACATTGCTGGAAAGATATATTTTTTGCAATTCACTTTTTATTTTGACATTTTTTCAAAACCGTGTGCACAAATTTGTAATTTGTAAGTATGATACTTTAGAGACCTACTCCTACTCGTACTTGTAGAACATACTTTTTGATAGGTTTTACAAAATGTGTTTAAAGGGCTCTGTGTCACAATGCACTTTTCATATATTTTCAGGCCATATTTTTTTTCTTCATAAATATTGTAATCAATCTCTTAATTTTTTTTTAATCTTTGACAGCCTGAGTCTCTAGGACAAATATTTATACGACGTGCTTCTAAAATGTGTATTCAAAATTTGAGTGCAAGTATAACAAATCAAAAGATGACAAAAACCTAATTATAGTTTTTTTTTCTAAAACACCTAGTAAGGGTGGCCTCGAAAAAGTTTTTTTCGAAAACTGTCATCAAAAGTAGACATTTTCCTTAAATTTTCAGTTAACAAAGTGAGTATTTTTTGTCACCTAGCTGTGAATACTTTTATGTTCTAGAAAGCCAAAGAACATAGAAGAACAAATAACTTCTTTCTTGAACATAAAACAAATGTCAACATAATTTGTCATTTCTTCAAAACCTTTTTATGAATTTATTAATTAAACAATATAGGTACATTTTAGGTGATATAACATTTCAATACAAAACAGTAACTATTATAAACAGGGCTATTACAATTTATTTATTTTGCATTTTATTTTCTTTGGCATTCAGTGTACTTTTTTACATGGAATATACTGACCATAACATCGAAGGTTTAGTTTTATGTTCGAAATATGCCAGTAATACCACTTCGTACACTTTTTGAATTTTCTTCGAACTACACAACTTTGAATTGTTATAGGCAATCTTGTACTACCTCAACGATTTTTTGAGGTTTAATTGTGAAACAGCCGTTATGCGTTCCCAATACTTCCCCTGGTAAATATTCGTCTTCACTCTCCGAGCTCACTTCGAATTAAACACTCTTAGGATATAAATTACAATATATAATTTTGATTGTGTTTCAAACAACTAATTTTTATTGTTTATTAGGTTGCTATCGTTATGATAGTCACCGCGCCTAAGCCGTCTTGATTCAAATACGGTTCAAACGATTTCAAATATAAATTAAATTGTTGTACATAACACAATTATTTTATTTTATTGCAGTTTTCGAAAAAATATTGTTTGCATCTCCAACGACGATGTTTAAAGTACCATTATAAATATTACCGTGCAGTTTAGAGATTACAGAACCAGTCAACCAGAGGCAGGTAATAAATATAATGAATTCCATACATTGATTAAACAGCGACTAAAAGAGTAACAGGTACCATCCTAATGAAGATTAAACCAGGTGGCGTTGACATAAGCTTTTGAAACTTATTGCAGCTCATAATATACACATTAAATAGCAAATAGTAGATAACGAAAGTTGTGTGCCACGAGACAGAAACTTTGTATTTGTATTTAAAAACCAAATTAATGGAATTAAATTGAAGAAAGTGAAATAAAGATAATTTCTTTGATTTTTTTGTTTAAAGAAATTAGAGCTTTAAGATGATAATAACATTCAACTACTGCAAATTGGAATTACTAATTCGTATACTACGTGACAAACATCCGTTAAATATCATTTTATTTTGATAATTTTTTGCATATTTACTTCTTTCGGTGAAAGTAAAAAATGATTAAATTTCCTGGTTTATCTGCCAAATTTTTTTCGAGTTTGCATAGGTCGTACTTTAACAAGGTGGCATTATGTTTTAAGAATGTCTGCTCACATTTGTGTTACACGCATTGTAAAGCTTGTTGCAAACGACATTTTTTACAACTGATTATGCCTGGAGTACGTAGATTTCGCCAGATTAGTGACTTTGAGAGCGGGCGGATTGTTAGGTTGAGCGAAGAAGATTAGTCAGTGAGAGAAATTTCTAAAAGGACCAACAGATTGTTACGAGCTATGACTATAGTACTGTATTACCAGGCGTGGACTCAGGGAGGCTGTGGACACAGAGCGAGAGGCGCCGGCTATCGTAGACTAACCACAGAGCGTGAAGATAGTCTACTGCAACTTTTAGCTAGTAAATACCGATTTAGCAGAAATCGGAGTATTGCAAATCAGTAGTTTGAAGAACATGAGGGTATGGTCGGTATGGGTACAATATATCGCCGAATACGAAGTTTCAGCCTCTTGTCTTATCGTCCACATACTTTAGGCATAATCAGCGGTAAAAAATGGTGTTTGCAACAAGGTTGTCAATACTTGCAACACAAATGTGAGCAGAAATTTTTAAAGTGCTACGTGATCAAAGTACGATCTTTGCAAACTCCAAGAAAACTTAACAGATAAATCTGAAAATTTAATCAGTTTTTACTTTCATCGAGATTATCAAAATAAAATTATATTTAATGGGTGTTTACCTTTCTTTGTCACGTATTTATGGAGTACTCTCTGACGTTAGCATTGGTTTGAATAATATTACTCTAAGTCATATTTATTTATAGATACATATATTACCGGTATCATTGTTCCTATATGATGACACTAAATATGGTTGAAATTGCATGATTTGATTGTAAATAAACATTTTTAATGCTACAGTATACGTTTTCGTCTGCCAGTTTTAGTTGAGATGTGTTTGCTACTACCTATAACAAAAAAATTAAAGGTATATTACTTAATAAATAACTAACGTAGGACTGTTTTTTCGAAGCTATCTTAAAATAACCAAAAATGTGGAACAGCAAATAAATTTGTAAAAATAATGCATCATCTCTAGTTTATTTTAACCTCTAGTCGCAAATATCTAAATGTACGAGTAATTACTCGAATATTACTCTTTTTCGGTATTAAGTATAAATATGTTCCCAATTTATTATTAAAATATTGCTATTTATAGAACTCCACCGACGACATTTAATATAATTTATGCATAAGTATAAATCTACATTCTACACAGTCAAGTTATTGATTTTCAAATTATGACTACTTGTCGCCTTACTGAAGTGAGAACAAAAACAGCAATAACCAATGAATTTTAATGCTGTTCTAAAACTTTATGGATATAATACATACAATTATACAGAATGAACCTTAAATAAGTAAGCACAGCCAGCACGGCAGTTCACTGTCTAGAATGCATAATAAATAGGTTTTTTTTACAAAAAAGAATTAGTAATAAAAACGTCAGATTTTAAATAATTTTGTGATTCTTCTGAATCAAGGAGATTGCTTAAATATTCTGGGTCACCCTGTATAAAAATATACATGATAAACAAATAACGCATATAAAGATATAACTTCATCTTTTGTCTTTGGCGCGTAGTCACATCAGATGTAGACAGGGTGTCTCAGAACTTATCTAAAAAAAAATCAGAGTGTACAGGGGACTCCTACAGATACAATTTTGTAAAGAAAAATTCAAAAGGCGAATTCGAAAATGATTTTAAAATACACTTCTGCACGGCAATGAAAACTGGTCCACTGTAAAACCTGATAAGGCGGCAATCTGCGACTGGACAAAAAATGGAAAGAAATGCTCAAGCAAAGAAATAAATAACATTTTATAATGCCGCTGTTATACAGAAAATTTGTTTTAATAAATAGTTTGACATACCTGATGTTACAACAACATTTTGGGCCCGTCTTATCCAGTTTATACAAACTAACACAAATGTTTCTGCTTCTTGTTCGTTTTGAAATCGTAAGTTATTTGCAGCAACTATATATGATACGTTTCCGAAAATCATTAATAGTATTTATCCACTTCGGTGTGATACACTTAATTTTTTAAATATACCCACAGAAAGAAGTCCAAATGATTTAAAGTAAGGAGGTCGTGGAGGCCATGCTACCGGTTCTCCTCGTCCAATCCATTGGTGTTAAGGCTTGAACGTACCATGTACACATATATATATATATATATATATATATATATATACATCAGCTCTGCAGGCCTAGTAGGCCCATGGCTTGGTTCACAATTCTTCTCCATTCCTTCTTATTAGTAGATCTCTGCTTCCATTGAGTGATATTTATTCTTTCTATGTCCTTTTCCACGTCCTCTTTCCATCTTATTCTCGGTCTTCCACGTCTTTTTCTCCCTCCAATACCGCTTTCTATAATTTTATATGGAGTTCTATGTCTCGGCATTCTCATTATATGACCCATCCATCTAAGTCTTTGGGCCTTTATTACTCCTATAATATCAGGCTCATTAAATAGGGATGCTAACTCGCTATTTGTTCTTCTCTCCCATATATCAAATATCTTCCTCAAAATTTTTCTTTCCCATATCCTTAACCTATTTTGTTCTGCCATTGTCAATGTCCATATTTCACATCCAAAAATCAGTACGGGCCTTATAACCGTTTTGTATATTCTGAGCTTGAGACCCCTTGATATACCTTTATTCCTTAAAATATTATTAAGAGCCCCAACGCATCGATTTCCTGCCATTAATCTGTTCATCAACTCTTCTTCAAAACTCGGTTTCCTAGTAAATGTCGTTCCTAAGTATGTAAATTTTCAACTTCTTCAAATGTATATACTTTTCCTTCATCTGTTGTTATTCTTAGTGTTTCATTTCGTACAAATTCCTGTCAGACCATACCATGTATTTCGTTTTAGTTTGGTTAATTACTAGTCCCATTCTTTCTGCTGATGTTACCAATCTCTTGTAGGTTTCTGCTAACTCTTTTTTACTTCTTGTTAAAAGTACGATATCATCCGCAAATGCCAAACACTGATGTCGTTTGTGGTATATCAAGCCAGCTCTATTTATAATCTGCTTCTGAATATTCTTTCCAGTATGATATTAAACAAGAGTGGTCATAATGGATCTCCTTGTCTGAGACCTTCTGCTACTTCAAATCTTTCCGATAACTTTCCGTTCACTCTGACACTATTTTCTGTTTGTGTTAACGTTAATTTTATTATATTTATTATTTTAGGATTTACATTCATCTCTCTTAGTGCTTTATATAGTTGGCTTCTTCTGACTCTATCATATGCTTGTTTAAAATCAATAAAGAGTAGATACGTTTCCTTTTGATGTTCGTAACTTTCTGCCTGTATCTCCCTTAACGCAAATATTTGGTCCACTACCGATCTCCCCGTCTAAATCCACATTGGTATTCTCCTATTTCATTTTCTATTTTCCCAGCTAGCCTGTTCTTAATATGAGACGTCAAAATCTTATATATTACATTGAGCAGAGCTATACCTCTATAGTTTTGACAGTCCTTCCTATCTCCTTTTTTAAAAATTGGTTGTAACATAGCTTCCTTCCATTTTGGTGGCATTTTTTCTTCTTTCCATATTTTTTCCAGTACTTTGTGTATGTTTCTAATTAAGTGCTCCCCGCCATACTTGATCATTTCTGCAGTAATTCCATCCTCACCCGGACTCTTATCATTTTCAAAATTTGTATTATTGCTTTTATTTCTTCTAGACTAGGTGGGTCTTCTATATCTGTATTTTGACTTATATCCATTACGTCATTGATTCGTTCGTCTTCGTCTTCTTCAGGTTCGTTCAGTAATTTATCAAAGTGCTCTTTCCACATTTTCAAGATTGCCTCCTCATCTCCTATAAGTTCCCCTTCCTCATTTCTGTAAAATATTGCCCTTGGCTGATATCCTTTCTTCTCTCTCTTTACTCCTTTGTAAAGATATTTTATTTCTTTATTTTTATAATTTTCTTCTAGTCGTGTTATTAATCTTTCATTATACTGTCTTTTCTTATCTCTCATTATTTTTTTTGTTATCCGTCTTTGTCTGTTATATGCTTCTTTTATTTCATTTGTTTCCTCCTGTAGCATCTTTAACCGTAACTTTTTCGTTTTTCCAATTCTTGTTTACATTCTATATCAAACCATTTTTCATTATATTTATTCTCATTTTTTCCACATACTTCCACTGCTCTTTCCATACTTTCTTTTAAGTGGTCCCACAAAGTCTCTATGTCTTCCGTCTCCTGTACATTTTTTAAATTTTCATTTAAGTAATCCATATATTTCTGTTTCTCTTCTTCAGCATTTAACCTATAAAGTTTCTTTCTACTATATCTCTTTTGTCTTTGGTTTTTTATTTGTGGTATTAATTGTTTCATTTTAATTCCTACCATAAAATGGTCTGAATTTGCATCTAGTCCTCTGTAACTCCTTATGTTTATAATATTCTGTGCTTCTTCCCTTTCAATTAATACATGATCAATCTGGTTAAATGTCCTCCCATTCGAGATTTCCAAGTTCCTTTATGAATTTCTTTTCTTTGAAAAAAGTGCTTTTAACAACCATGTTTTCTCTTTAGCGAAATCAATTAATAATTTCCCGTTTTCATTTGTAATTTCATGTTTACTGAAATTTCCTATTACTAGTATCTTCTTTTCCAATTTTGGCATTTGCATCTCATAGTACTATTTTCATGTCGTATCTTGGCAATTCATCGTATATATTATCTAGTTTACTGTAGAAATCTTCCTTATCTTCGATATTTGCTTCCTCTGTAGGTGCATGCATGTTAATAATTGTTATTTTTGATATTTTCCTCTCAATCTTATATAGCATAGTCTGTCTGTTACAGGTTTAAATTCTACAACAATATTTTTAAAATTTTTATTTATAATAAACCCTGTTCCTAATATTCTACTATCACTACCACTATTAAAAAAAATATAATCTCCAATTTCTAAAATGTTTGTTCCTTTCTGTTTTGTTTCTTGGATAGCCACTATATCAAAACTATTTATTTTTATTTCATTTATCAGATTCTTTAATTCTCCTTCTTCAAAAGTCCTCGTACATTCCATGTTCCCAGTTTTAAATAATTTTCTATTTTTAAACCACCACCACTATTTTTATTTTTTATTCCTACATTCTTCAGTGTTGATGTATTCTGCGTAATGTCCTTTCTCAAGTACCATTTCCCTGCCTGGTCATTTTTTCCATACTCGATTGTCGAATGATATTTTAGTTTTTTGTACCAGTTTGTGCTACAAGTTTCTCCAACCGTTCTTTGTTTCTATTCCATCTCCATCCCTCCCCATTAATCACCATATATATATCTTAACCATTTTTCCGCTCTTTCTTTCCTCTTTTGCTATTTTCCTCATTTCCTTCTGCATTTCCCGTTCACTTTTGGTTAAATCATCATTAATATAAATTCGTTCATTTCTTATTAGCTTCAGTTTAGATTTATTTTCCATGATTTTTCTCTTATGTTCTACGTCTTTTAATTCAACCAAACATATTTTATCGCCTAGTTTAGCCACTTTCCCGATTTCTACCTCTATATCTAAATTATTCTTTAAGAACATTTCCATTCCCTCTTTCAGAACTTTTCGATCCGTTGAATCTATAGTTAGTCCCGACACCACAATATTATTTTCCTTCTGCATTTTCTCTAACCTTTCTAATTTATCTGCTGTTTCCACCAAACACTTCTTTAGGTCTTGAACTTCTTGTTCGGTCTCTTTATTTTGCTTACTTAAAATTTATTTTCTTCTTTTAAAGTTTTCAATTCTTCCCTGAAATGCCAATTCTCCTCTTTAATAGACGCTATATCTTCTTTCATCTCCTTTAACATTTCCATTATTATATCTAATTTATCTTCAGATTTTCCTGTCACTTTTGTAGGCGTTCTAGGTGTTTTTCTACTTTTTCCAAAAACTTGTGTTCCTTTCTCTTCTACTCTTTTCTTTTACTTGAGTCTTCCGTTGAATATTCCTCAGTATCACTCATTTTATTCAATTTTACTTTCTCTTTGTTTTAGTACGGTCCTGTTTATCTCTACAGCGCTATCAGTCTTTTACCTCTGCACCGCGCAAAAGTCCAATTCGGATCGACTCCTCGGAAATTAGAACTCTTATCAGTGCGTGATAAAACTCTGTTTATCTATTTCTAATGCGCCTACCTGCTTATTTGTATTCCTATTCTTGCACTATATTATTTACAACCTATTTACTTTCCTTTGTGTAACAATAAACTCGATACTTCCCGTAAAATTGGGATTAGTTTCGGAGCACTTATTACACACCACCATGTACACATGGTACGGATATAATTGAATATCGTGTATGATACGTCACACTACTGCAATAGGCTGTGGAAGTCCTGAATCCTCCATCTCTTCCACGATTCGGTTTTAAATTTGCCTTGCGTTGCACTACATTTGCACCCACTGCACACCGCGGTAAAAGTAGTTGCATTTGGCATATCTTTACCGGAAAATCGATCTGCTAAAGCATTTTCACAGTGTAATAAATTAAAACGATATCCATCAACTCCGAGTTATTACTGTACACGTAAGCCATTTTTGACACTTGAAAAACTAATGTAAACACTGCCGTGACAAAAACTTTAGTGCTACAAAAAGTAATCGGATTTCAATATTCGGAATCGCCTGTCTAGAGACTACAGTGACTCAGCGATGTAAAGGTTGAAAATACTATAACTTCAATAATGTTTTACTCGGAAACTATAAGGATTTTATAAAAAAAATTACGATATCGACTCTGTGGGGTTGTTAGATTAGAAATAACAAGTCCACGGTTTGTAACACGTTAAAATGTCCTAATAAAGATATAACAACTGGGAAAGAATGTTCCACCAATACAGAAGTCTGGACGGATGTTCAGCGGAAGACGAGTGACAAGTAACTGACGTGGTTTTCACCGGACGCTGGTAAATCTCTGACCATCTGTTTATTTAATCATAAATGGGCTCAGGTCATTGGGTACTTTTATGGTTTTATTGGCATTGATTTGTTTATTGCTTTAGTGCAAATGTCGTAAATTGTAATTGTAGGGATCACAGATGTAGGTCGGTGATTGGTGTCGGTGACCGCTACAGACTATTTTTTCATGAAGCATGCATTCCCACATTCTTTTAGATAAGTTCTGAATCACCCTGTATAAGTATTAATACTATCAAAAAATCATTTTATACAAATATATTCAGTGTTAATATAAAAATATATTATGTAGAAAATAATAAAAATAAATAATTTTATACAAATTGACTTGAATACTGTTAATTTAATATCATGTTTTGAAAAAAAAAGCTGCAGGAATTCAATAAAATTTTCTTGGGCATTGAAAATCAATATGTATATTGGAAAAAAATCGGGACTCTTGTCTGCATTATTGGAAAGTATGTAAAATAATATGAACTTTTTTCAAACTATTTAAATCACATCAAGCAGTAAAAATTCAAGTATAGTAGAAATAGTTTAGTTAAATAGTCAAATTTTATCATAGCTTTGTTCTAGTAGCTGTACCTACTTGAACTTATGAATTCTTATATAATAGTGTGCTAATAATAAAATATAGATACTATGGAAACCCAATACATATATGAAATAATTTAAATAAAATAGGTATTATCACTAATTCCAATCCAATTTCAAGTTTATCATAGTAATAATAGTTATAAAATCTTCTGAAGCTGTTATATTGACACCAAAAATATTTTGTCTATAATGTCTTTCTATTTAAAAGCAGAACATCAATTACTGACTGAAAGTCAATTTCAGAAAATATTAATTTCTTTAGCATTTATCCTTTGATAAACACTGCTAATGTAAACCTATAAATCGACATAATCTGAAACCACATACAAATTATAACAATATTAGAGTACTAAATACCTACAGTGTCATAAAGTCACAACATAAATAGATTAAAGAGTACCACCGACGCTGCATTCATGTGATGACAGCTTTTAATTCAAATGTGACCATAAAGCTCACTGCATTTTCTAACGATTCTGACGTTGGTGTTCTTACAAATATACAAGTTCAGAAACTGCAAACGATCCCTCCGGTCTATAACAAAAAAAAAAAAAGAAATAAACTCTTGTTTTAAGGCAAAAAATAAAATAACGTTCAATTTTGCCAGTCTGTGGTTATGTCTGTTTGCTTGATATTTTGTTCATTCCATGTCCGTTGTTATCACAAACAGAAATTAAACAAAATGGGATATATATAGCATTAGAATGTAAGTGGAAGTGCACATGCCCACCGTCCAGTAATATTCTAATAAATAGGTCAATATACACATTTGGAAAGTGAGGATATTGGTGGTGAATTGTGTTTTGCCGCTTGCGTGTATTTGTGTCAGGCTACACGCATACTTTCACCACAGCGTGCTTCCACTGTTCGCATTAGGCAGTGTTGCCAGGTGGGAAAAATTCAGTGCATGATAATAATTTCAAATAAGCATGTTGAGGTTTGGAGAAAAATACATGAGATTGCTTAATTTATCAATAAAAACCTCTTGACACAGGTTAATTTTTAATTAATTTTGTAATTCAATTTTTATTTCATAAAAAATCATTATTTTATGATATTTTATAATAATATTAAATTGTAAGTATGTACTTACAGGTACTTACTTAAAAGTTATTAACCACGTAACCTTTCTAATTCATTTTATTGTTAGGCCGGGCGAACGCTGAGGCACAGTTGACGTGACACAGGGTGAGAACAGTCTACAATAAAGGATATTTGAAGTTCCCAAATATTGTAGATACCTCTATCTATTCAATTTTGCCCTCGATTTTGCCTTTATTTCTCGTTAGGTCTTTGTTTTGGTAGATTTCAAAGAGTAATTTTAATAATTTTATTATTTCTTTTTGTGTCTATTAAAAAGCATGAGATTTCCTCGGAATGCATGAGATCTCATGCAAAAGCATGAGACCTGGCAACACTGGCATCAGGTGACCGGATTGAGGTCTGTAATCTGTGGCCTATGGCTTGCAGGCTGCAGTCTGCGCCCGGTTTCGGCGGCGGGCGGTAGGTTGGGATAGTGGATAGTGCACTTATCCGTCGCTACGAATTTGTCGACGTGATCAGAAATTAAGGACAATTTGATATAATTTAAATTATGTCAAATTGTAATATTCTTATAAATGTTTATCATTTATCACTAACTGGGGTAAAAGAAAACAAATGATTACTCTTAAATAAAAAACAAAAATAAAACGTAGTCTCTTCAAATAGAAAATCGATTTCTGCCAAAAAGAAAAAAAAAATAAATAAAAAAAAAACTAAAAAATAAAAAATTACAATTTATGTAACTAATAATTAATAAGTAGATGTTAATTTATTAGGGTTTAAATATTCCACCTTCGTGAGCCAAACAATAACCTAATCTATCCAAGAAGTTCCGCCGAACTTCTTGCAGAGTCTCTGCAGTTATCTGCGTGGTGGCCTCATCGACTTTATCTTGGAGTTCCTTTAACGTAGTAGCCCTTTCATGGCTATAGTTTCCAAATGGTTTCCTTAAGGAAACCCCAAAGAAAAAAGTCGCAAGGTGCTAAGTCTGGCGATCTTGGTGGCCACAATATTGAACCCCTCCTGCCAATAGTACGATTAGCCTAACTGCATTATGTGCAGGACAACCATCCTGTTGGAACCAAATTTCCTCGAAATTAACATCAATTTTGCGAACGGCAGGAATTACTTGATGTCATAATAAATACAAATATCTATCGGCATTTAAATTACCGTCGATAAAAATAATAATAATAATAATAATAATAAGCTTGACTCTCCAGAACATCTCCGAATGTGTCGGAGCCTCGGAAGGTGTTTACTGGAAAAAACTGCGGACCCAAATTCGAACCCTGAGGAACCCCCGATGCAGCGACATTAGTCTTAGATTTAAAGCCATTGAATGTAACATATTGCATCATATTGTGAAGGTAGGAACAAATAATATAAGCAATTCATCACTAAAACCAAATGTGTTGAGTTTTGCAGTAAAACTGAGTGATGTATCCTATCAAAAGCTTTAGAGAAGTCAGTGTACACAACATCAACTTGACCATGGTTATCTAGAACATTAGAAATATATTGTGTAAAACAAACCAGGTTGGAGGTGGTGGATCTGTGAGATATAAAACCATGTTGATATAATGAAAGTAAATTCTTTACAGAAAAGTAGATGCGGTTGTACAGTGAAATCTCAAACACTTTGGCAGAACTATTTAATATGATAATAGGACAATAATTTGCTACATCAGAAGGATCCCCCGATTTCAAGATCGAGCACACACTAGCCCTCTTCCACAAAGAAGGGAATCTAGAACTCTTCAGAGATAGATTAAATAAAATACAAAGTGGATAACACAGCACATGAGCACAATCCCTTACCAAATAGCTAGGCACAAGGTCTGGGCCATAAGTCGGTTTGCTCTTTAAACGTTTCAATGCCAATATTATTTCCTCTTCAGACAGAGATTTTATGCTCAAACAAGAAATATTATTGATACTGTCATCATTGGCATTTAGATCTTGCTTAAGAAAAACACTTTCGAAATGTCGGCTAAAACTGTCTACTATTAACTGAGGGTCAGATATTACTAGATCGTCTAAATGCATAACCCCTGGTGCAACCTTTTTTATTATGTATGAAGGAGCAGAAGTTTTTGCTGTCACGTGAAATTGAATTTTCAGCTTTACGTATGAATTCTTTGTAAGCTGCATGGCCCGATAATATTGTTACCCAATATACCAGCCCAAATATTTAGTTTTTGTGGGTATTGGGTTCAGTTGGACACATACAGATGTTTGTTTTCCGAGACCAGTATCGAGCGACGGAAGGATTGTGATGTCCACGAAGTGGAAAAAACTCTCATCAGTAAATAAAATATTTGTGGTGAAATGTTCATTTTCGTTAGCCTTTTCCAACACGGTTTCGCAAAATTCCATTCGTCTGATATTGTCCTCGAAATATCTCCTGTACTGTTTGTAACTTAAAACATTTTTATTTATTACGATGCAAAATATTTCGGACTGTTTGCTGATTAACATTAACTTCTTCGGAAATTTTGCTACTCGAACAAGGTCCATTAATTTCAACAAATGAACAAACATTCACTTCTCTCTTCTCTCTCTTGAGACAATTGAGGAAGTGCATGTTCATCATTTGTTTTTACATTTCCTGCAAAACCCAACAAGCCTTCACTATATTATTTATTGTTTGAGTGGAAGGGATTGGCCGATCCTCATATGCCACAATGAATAAATTAACGGTGTCTTCAAGAGAATTTTCAGCAAAACGCCATTTTATTATACGGACCTTTTATTCGGTTGTATAAATCAACATTGTATTACTTATTAATTATTAGTATTAAACCGATAATAACTATCTAAGCACTTGTTAACCGATTACCGTAGTAGTGGGGAATGCTAATGGCCAATGCACGGTGCCGTGCCGCTTATACTTCGTACCTTCCCTAGGATGAAGCGGCAATTTCTACTTTCTCTGTAAAGATCCGCAATTTCCGATTCTGTATAGGTGTTCATATCACCTCTTTTTACTGTCTACCAACCCAATATCGATGCCCGACTTGCCGGAGATTTGTTGTTTAACTTTGAATTTTCAGCAATGGGTGTGGAAGATTTGATTTTATAAAGTAAGGATTTGAGATCTTTCCAATGCAAATGAATAGTGTAGTGGTGTAATCATACAACATCTCAAAAATCGTGATATTGCTAAAAATAATATGTATAAATAATATTGTCTGTTTAATAGTACAAAAACAAAACAATATTTTAGAAAATATATTTATTTATGTCACGCGCCCATCTCTAATATGTATGTACATATACTTACATACATATAGTAATACAATAAAATAAATATATACAGTACAGAATATGAAATTATACACTGCAGGTTAGAAATGGCATCTGTGTAATTTTTTTCAGTTTTATAGTTATTGTGTTTTGTCTGTACATTGTTTGTGTCTCTTATTTTCTGGCACTGCTATTTATTAATTTAATTTACATATTTTCAATTTTAAATAATATGTGTTATGTCAAATGAGTTTGGGCTCTAGAACTACGATTATGTCTTTCTTGTGCTTCTGTTGTTCATTTGCCAAAATGAAAAAGAACAACTGAGGAAGATGCATCCTTGATGACTCTTAACGATAGTACAATAATTTGAATTATTCTTTTCTGTGCTGAATCTAAATTATTTAGACGAAAGCATCTCGTCAACAAACGAAACCATATTTTATGTGTTTCTCCTAGACGAGTATAATTATTTACAATTAATTTAACTACATACTACATCCATAAACAAAATTGTGAACAGTTTACTATAACGTTTTAAGTAGGTACCTATAATATATTTATATACCTATTTATTCTACCTTGTGGTAGTTTACATCTAAAACTAAATATTTTCTATATATTAGAGTAAATTTCAAAGTTGTTAGTTGTTATAAACAATGTTTCTAAAATTTATACTGCTTTCTGTCAGATAGCTAACAAATAAGTTTAAAACTGTACCTCTGACACCCTCCTCCTTAAGGTTATTTAATATTTAGTAAGATATTAGATGACATGATTCGGGAAATTAAATCCATAGTATACAAGAAATCATGTTTAAAATAGTAATAGTTTTCTGATGATGAAATATGATTTCCTAAAGTATCATAACCTGCCATTCAGAAACAATAATTGGTTCCATTATTAACACTTAACACTTCATAAAATAAATCATCCCCTGTTTCACCCGCAGAATATCGAATGCTAGCAGTAAATTTAAAACACATAGATTATAATACTAAACGATAATAAATAGTTCTATCTGGTTTGTTACTTCACATTTCAATTGATAAAACACTTAAAAGAGCTTGATGAACGCTACTTCATTTAAAAAATCGTAATAAATTCATTAAAATGTGGTCGTTATCTGGCCATAAAGTATTTAATAATCTATAAGCTGCCTTTATGCCCCTTGGTAGACCCATTAAGTTGATTCTAAATGTGTTGCAGTGATTTAAAGTGCATGATTTATTTAACAGACAATCTCAGTAGAACGATGCCAGTTAAGGTAAATAAATGAACGAACGTTCATGAAAAACAATTCAATTGTCAGTAAAGAAAAAAATATATATCTACCAACCTATACTATGTATTAATGGAGTCATATGTGATTCCAAATATCTAACAATTTATAGGCCAAAGATTTTAACTTAACTATTCAAATGAGTTATCTAATACCTTCAGACCAAATATAATAATTCAAATATGTTATTTACTGGGAGTATTGGTCAATCTATACAACAAAAAATACTTACTTACGTTCGTTTCGAATTCTTTATTCATCATCAGAAAAAAACATAAAACAATACAAAGTTTACAAATATCAACAGGATTTCTTTTTTAAACAAATAACTCACAAATTGTATGTAAAATAGATATTTTTTCAAAACACTAATTCAAAAATAAAATGTTTGTTTCAAACAAGTTTTTTGTTGCAAACATACAGGGTTAACTATGACTAAGTACAAAAATTTTAACCACGTCCTCAGGGAGGTCTAAAAGACAATAAAAAAATTATTCCAGAATTTTTGCTCTGTATTTAAAAAATGGGGCAAAACCCTTTTTTCCTACGGAAAGTCGGCGCCTATGATAAGCATCGACTGAGATGGCTTAGATTCATAGATTTTTATTTATTAATTAATTGACGGACAAAAAAGTCCATTAAATGATTACAAAATGTTTCAGGAAATACATACACATATACACAGAGTACTTAACAATTACACACAATCAATTTAAATGTTTACAAAATTATGCGTGTGTAGGTACTAAACTTGTAACGTAAGATATATAAAAATAAAATAAGTCTAGTGGCATAAAATAGTTAACAATTTACAATAAGGATACATTAAAATAACATTGCCACAATCATTATAAAAGAAAACACTGAAAACAAATATAGGACGGGACATATCGAGAGGGATAATTAATAAAGATTGGCACGAGCTTGCCGGCAGAAAGAGCTATATGAATCATTGAAAATGTCAATATCATTTCCGTAAGTATTGAAATTTATTTGCATCTCTTGGTATAAACATTTTCAAACACATGAGCAAATGTTTCGGCAATATCAGGCCCACCGGTTATTTCAGAATTATTTACAACTAAGGTATTAGGAATATTGTTTTGGCCCTTTACAGAATTTACATACTTCCAGAAAGTTTTAATGTTATTAGGAATGCTATTTTCGACACCTTCTATATAATTGTTATAATTTAATTGAACCATGGTTTTACAGTGTTTTCTTAATCGAGAAAAACGTGTGTAAGCATTAAAATCTTTTGATGTCTTGTATTCTCTATGAGCGATTTTCTTTTCGAATATTAAAGATTTTAGTTCATGACTAAACCACACTGGAAATTTACGCTCTTTGCAAAGTGATTGAGGTACCGATATATCTATTGCATGATATAAAATTCTATAGAAGGCGTCAGTAGCATTATTAATGTCTACATAGTCGTTAATAAAATCCCAGCTTATATGCTCAAGATAATCATTCAGTAAGACATAATTGGCATGCTTAAAGTTATAATAATAATTTGTATGTATACGTAAGGTATCGTCCTTAGCAAAATTTAAGTTAACATTTAAAGGCGGGTGGTATACATCACAATTTAATAAAGGAATACAATTATTAGGCATATCTATATCAACTACATTTGAAAAGCACAGATCTAACATTGTTCCACGCGAGTTTGGGATGACATTAAATTGATATAACCCATTTGCACTAAAGTTATCACAAATAATTTCTTCAGACGGGGTTCTTACGTTAGTTGGAAAGCTGCCTGGTAGGTCCTCGGTTTTCTACCACGATTCATTAAAAATTCCGTGTTTTGCATGTGTTTTTCATAGACCAGGGAATCAGCTCCCGGTGGTATATATACTGTGCACATCAGCAAGGTGCACCCTGCCTGTTTTATAACTATCCATACCTCTTCAATATCACTATGAATAATAGGTGCCAAATAAGAATGTACTCCTCCATTAATTGCCAGTAAAACACCACCACCCTGGATTTGGTACTGTTAGTGGGATTTCTGTCTGTTCTATAAATGACGTAACGATTATCAGCAATTTCTATGTCATTAATATCTGTATTCAACCAAGTTTCGCTTAAACAAATTGCTGAATAATTTTCCGATAAAATAGAGCAGTAAAGATCTTTTAGTTTTGTTCTAAGTCCCCTGACGTTTTGATAATAAACCGAGAACAAGGCTGAGGGAGCGTTAACGAAAGGACTGCTTAGGCTGTTGGGAAGCACTTCGAGTGACGGGGGTATTGCGATTTGACGTTTTCTGCTTGGGAGCTGCTCCAGTACTGGATTTCTCAGAACACCCTATATTGTGATGAGGTATGTTTGTTGAAGCCGGCTTAACTAAATAGGGATTTGGCGGCAACATGTACTTCTCTGTATGTGGTGATGTATGTTGTTGTACAGGTAGTGATTCGTTGGCAGGCAATATGTTTTTCGTATAATTTTGAGACTGACTAGTGATTGTAACAGAGTCAGATATTTCGGTAACAAAAGGCGATAATGAGGCATTGGCAATGTCTAATAATTTTAAATCTTGAACGGTCCAAATTTTCTCATTAACAATTAATTTATTATTATTAATTTTTGTGTTTAATCCTAGTTGTTTTGCATTTCTATAGTGTTTTAGTAAAATGTTTTTTATTTGTCTCTCTTCTTTAGGTAAGTCCTCTGAAATGTACATATTTGTTCCCTTCAATTTGGAACAATTTTAAAAATTATAGATTTTAAGTTCTGGGACGATAATTTTAGTAGTACGGGCCTGATTTTATTATTAATTTTAGGGCCAAGTCTGCCAACATATTCTATATTTTCTTCACGAATTAATACCCCTAAAGTTGCAGAGAGAAACATAATTATTGCCGTATGCAATTTAGCACCATCATTTTCAGGCAACCCATGAATTATGACGTTTTTAGACCTTAATTGCCTCTCGATATTAGAGACCCTATTATTTAATTCTACGTTTGTTTTCTTCAAGCTTTCAATTTCGGTAGAAACATTGTGTTCAAATGATTTAAAATGATCTGTTAAATTTGATATTTGGATAGAAATAGAACTTTTCAGGTCCTCATTTTTTGTTGCAATTTCTTTCCTAAGCGATATCAGTTGTTTAAGTATTTCATTATTCTCATCCATTACTAACAATATCGTTGCTATGAGTAATAGGTAATGTGAGTAAGTATTATAGCGGTCGCAACGTAGGCAACAAAGACAACCTATTTATCGTGGCACACTCGACACCGGGATAGTGTTAAAGGTGATAAGAATGGCAGTTGTCAATTGCTTGGTTAAATTTTTAAAAACTTATATACACATATTTGTCCACTTCAACTAATTATTTTTTGAAATCGACTTAAACAAACATACTCACAAAGAGTCCAGTCACACTATTGTTGAGGATTTAAAATTTCACTATAGTTAATTACCACAGAATTATTAAGTTAAAACAGAGTGAATTAAACAGACCTTCACACACACAAGTGACTTAGTTACAAGATTAGCTAGATTCATAGATAAAGCTTACATCTGTCAACAATGTCAACAACCATGCGGTTGTTTCTAAATATAGAAACGACAAAAAATTAATATTCGTATTAGTAATAATACCTTATAGATAGGTAGGTAACAGTTAATCCAGTTAGCTCCAGTATTTTACATTTGTTTTTCATTATTCCGTTCCAAACTGGCAAAACTACATTTTCACTTATTACAACCACTCACTCCTGATAAGACATTTCCCGTAGGCACAGTTAGTTAAAATGTATAGATATTTATTATTAGAGAATCAAATAAAATGAACGTGATAATAGAACTTTTAATGCACCCGCGGCAGTCTTCTCCCTTAACCTATAAATACAAACCGACGAACTATATTGTGGGAAAATATCTATACCCGACACATATTTCTTTATTTAATACCAACTATAAAATGTTTAAAATTAAAATAAGGCACTAAAATCTGAAGAACACAAAACTACAACGTAAACACATGAATTCAATTATGACGTGACAGCGACAGCGACGGTTGCTTGCTGGTTGCCTATTCTGATTCTCGCATTGGCGGCGTTAAATAAGAATTTAATATAACATCGAAAAAAAATGTTTTCGCTTTATAAATAAGTTTAGAATTTTTTTGAAAGGCGATTTTGCTAATTCTTAACTTTCTCTATCCCCTCTTAAATGATTTGTACTTAGTCATAGTTAACCCTGTATACCTACTTTTATAGTTCTAAACAGAATGAAATTTTTAAGACATTTAGAGTAAAATCGGTAAGTTTGTATTTAAGGATGCTGAACAAAATGTTAAAAAAATATATGGTATGGTAATCGCTATATTTCTTTACCATGCTATCAGAAAATATTAAAAGGATGTTGCGGAAATTTGACAAATGTTACTCATAAACTTCATATAACAACTTAATATTTGTTCACAAACTTAAATGCAATTCCAAAGGAACAGTATGCTAATGTTGTTTATAAAATAAATTGTAACAATTTATAACATATTTCATATATTTTTAGGTATTAATAATATTGTGTGAAACTGACTACTCTGTGGACAGAAGCCCCAACCAGCGTTGAATTACACCCGCAATATATACCCATATATTCCTTATTATTAGCTTTTGTAACATTTTTTACTGCAGACATAGGTCAGATCTCATCTATTGTGGTTGAATTGTCGTGTTCCCACTGCCAAAAGTGAAGTTAGATATTTTTTATAGAGTGTTTGCATTAAAGCAGGTTAGTAAATTTAGATAGATTAATTTCTTTAGATAATTATTGAATAGAGCTTTGTCTGTGGAATTGTTCATTAGCATACCTAGATGTTTGGTATCAGAGAACATACCTATGACTTCATTGATAGGAATTGTAGGAGATTTGATTTATATTAGCTTAAAATACCTTTCTAATTCAGTAAAAAATTATAACATATATTGGACAAACTAAACAATATTTGCTTAAATATATTTATAACCATAAATAATATAAACTCCACCGCTCTTTCAAAACATGCCATAGAAAATAACCATAACCAGTTTGATAATGTAGAAATTCTCAACCGTGAATGTAATTTTCAAAAAAAAAAAGCTGTATTCGAAACAAAATCCAAACAAAAACAAACATTAATTCTATTAACAATTTATCACATAGGTATATATTTTAATATAATAAACAATTAGTATGTAATGTTGCAGATTTTTACGCTTACTATATATGACAATTAAAATCTAATGCATCTGTATATTGGTTTTTGCTTTTTTTAAACAAAATTTTGTATAACATTTATTAATATAAACTTATCGAGTTTACTATGAAAGTCTGAAAAATTTGTTGATAATAGTAAAATTTGTATTGTTTTATTTAAAAATAACAATTATACATCAGAATCTTCAGTCGATAGGAAATTGTATTAATCAAATAGAACATTTACTACAGAACGAGTCAAGTGTGGTTTTCTGTGGAACGGAACATTGGAAAACAGAATATCAGCTAAAAAATTATGGATTGACTGGATTTCATATGGTAGCTAGTTATTGTAGAGCAAATGAAAACTCACATGGTGGAAGTGTTATCTATGTGTGTAATGACTTTCAGTGTAAAGCTAGATGTGACGTAAAAAACAAATTTTCTATAGAAGGTATTTTTGAGTGCTGTGCCTGTGAACTTACAGTTACTGGTGCCAAATTTGTGATTGTCTGTTTCTACAGGCCTTCAGGAAGTGATGTACCAAAATTTTTAGAAAAATTAGAAGAACTTATCTACTACCTGAGTGAAGTAAATGTATGGTATTTTATAATTGGGGACTACAATATCGATTTTTTAAAACATAATAGTCATTTGATGGATCTATTGACATTGCTAGATTCCTATAATTTAATATATGTTGTTAAAGAACCGACCCGTATCACAAACACTAGCTCTACATGTATTGATAATGTAGTCACTAATTATGACCAAGACATGTGCAAATGTACTGTTTTGCAGTCTTTAATTTCGGATCACACGGCGCAAAAATTGAATTATTAACTAAACCATACATAGTACCTACAAAGAAATTTCGTAACTTTGGGTTAAAAACAAAGATGCCTATAAACAGTCACTGGAACATATTAATTGGAATGTTCTGGACACTATACCTCCAAACCCAATTAATGTTCAGTGGAATTTTTAGTAACTTATTAGAACGCAATTTTGAATATCACTTTCCTTTGATTGAATCAAAATATGAAACAAATAAAAAGAAAATATGTAGAATTACTTATCCGAAATTGAAGACTTGTAGGGCAGAACTGATTAATCTTTATTTTATGAAAAATTTTGATAATAGATTTAAGGACTTATATAATGAAAAGAAAATAAATTACAATAAGTTGCTTGAGGAAAACAAAAAAATATTTTTCTGAGAAATTAAAAGTTCAGATAATAAAGCAAAAAGTGCATGGAAAATTGTAAACGAAATTAAAGGGAAACAAGGTAAACACGGAGAAGTTCGAATTGATGGTGATATTAAAGATTTAGCATCTAAACTAAATTTTTTGGATCTGCAGCAACAAACTTGCTAACAGATATAGAACCAATTCCATTTTCATCGCGATTACTTCGTTTCCCTCAATCCAGGGGTAAGCATTGAAGAGCTGATAAAATGTATTAAAGAACTTAGAAATAAATGTAGCTCTGGGTATGACAATATATCTATGAATATAATTAAACATGTACTTGACACTATCATTATTCCCTTAAAGTTTATCATTGATAATTCGCTCAGTTTTGGTATATTTCCGGATAAACTCAAATTGGCTTTGATTGTTCCAGTTCACAAAAAGGGGATGAATCGAAAATTGAAAACTACAGACCAATTAGCATGCTATCATCCTTTTCAAAGATATTTGAAAAAGTTGTATCGAATCGAATTATTAGTTTTATGACAGAAACGGGACAGTGGAATTGTATACAACATGGATACTTAAAAGAGAGGTCAACATTAACAGCTCTGTTCCGATTCGTTAATGAAATTTTATTGGAAATAGAACGAGGACACTTTTCACTGGGGTTGTTCCTAGACCTGTCCAAAGCCTATGATACCCTTGACTATGACATTTTGTTATATAAATTAGATATGTATGGAATACGTGGCACATGTCTAAAATGGATTAATCGAATCTTTCACAAAGTAAACAAAGATTATAGTAAAAAGGATGAGAACAAGAACAAGTGGAGTCTGATAATTTTGAAGTGAAGCAGGGAATACCTCAGGAAGTGTCCTCGGACCTATTTTATTTATTATATATACAAATAATATTATAGAGATTACTGAGAATAATAACCACTGTCAACTTACGACCTATGCGGATGATACGAATATATTGGTTAGGGGAATTAATTTGACTCAATTAGAACAAAGATCAACTGAAATTCTTAACATAGCCAATGAATGGTTCACAAAAAATAAATTAGTAATAAATAAAAATAAGACAAACATAGTTTTTTAGAACCAATCGTAGTGGACTGGATCAGCCAGATTCATTCAGAGTAAACGATGTATCATTGGTTCCGCGGATAGATGTGAAATTTTTGGGAATAGTGTTAGATAATATTTTGTCTTGGTCCCAACATATAGAGTACGTAAGGCAAAAACTTTCAAAATCCACTTACACTTTGCAGGTTCTGAAAAAATATATAGATATCCCGACACTTAAAATGATTTATCACGCTACTTTTGAAAGTAATATTAGATATGGTATCATAATTTATGGAAATTGTAGTGATATTATAAAACTATTTGTATGCCAGAAACGAGCTATAAGGATAATGTTTGGTATGAAAGTAAGAGAGTCTTGTCGCGGTGTTTTCAAAACAAATAAACTACTTACTGTAACAGCAATTTATATACAAGAAAGTGTACTGTTTTTCTTTAAAAATAAAGATTTGTTTGCAACTCATAAACCACAATCTAATTATAAAACTCGAAATTTAAACTATAATTATCCAAAGCACAAGCTAACTATGACAGAACATGGAGCATATTATAATTGTATTAAACTTTTAATAAATTACCCAAGTATATTCAAGAAATTAGCGAGATAAATATGTTAAAAAAATGTTTATATAAATTTCTTATAAATTTAGAACCATATAGTTTGTATGACTTTTTAAGTTAATATGTGAGTATGCATAGGTGTGTTTTGTGTGTATGTGATATGATGGGCGTGTGTGAGTGTGTATATGTATATAATTGTCTGTTTGTGACACTATTTCGATTTGTGTTATATTGTGTAGCATACTTCTGAAATAAAGATGTATTATTATTATTATTATTATTATTATGTTTTTTCTGATGATGGGTAAAATTACGTAAAATTCGATGTCATTTTGTCGTACAGATTTACCTGTATCTCAGTAATCCCAAGGACAATACAACAGTTGGACCTGTTTTCATTCCACCAAAACATAAATTCATTCGGGTCTCTAAGTTAGAGTTTGTTATTTATTTTTATAATACGAGAATAATCTATGGTAAATAATCAGGAATGCGTCAAAATTTGAATGACATTTTATAAGATCTCTCAATTACCCTTCCTTCCCCCTTCCAAACCAAAACGCTAGATGCGCCACTGCGCCCAATAATTTACAATTTAACTATTTGTGGTACATTGAGTACAATAAACAAGTATTTATAATATACCACGTAAACAAAATAATGAATGAACGAGTTATTATTTTGTGTACTGTTACATAAATATCTATTCCAGATTGGTTCATTTTACTCATAATTCTCTAATGTCATAACAATATCGTTATAAATATTTCTATTTCAGCCTCCATCTGAAATAATTTACTATAGAATACAAACGATTTAACCTCAGACCACTACAGCCTTCCACCTTATGTCAAACAGTGTTTATATTTATTGTTTTCTTAACAAGTGTACGATTTTTCAGTACCTATCGCTATTAATAGCAAACAGAATCATTAGAGCTCATTTGAGCGGCTATTTTTAAAGTTAAAAATGCAATGCGTCGCCCTAGAGTTTTTTTGAATTCTCATATAAAAAATATCATCAAAATAAAACTGTCGTCTTAAGTAAACTGAAATGACAGCTTATTTAGACTTATGTCTTTATGCCTATAAAATAATATTTTAGGAACTTTCAGCTATTTTAAAACTTCCATTTCTGTAAAAAATCATATTCATCCAGAGAACGTGAAGCTACTATTACATTTGTTTCACTTTTATAATACCGTAATAAAAAATTACAAAATTTATGATATTTTAATTTAACTCTTACGCCTTTATCCTAATTAAAAATATTTTTCTAATTTATTATAGTACTTACAAACGCCTTTTTTCATAGAGTAACGTCAAAACGTCTTATATGAATACAAAATAAATAATAACTGTAAAAAATTCTTTAATAAATAATATTTACATCATCCAGATTATGTTATTATCAACACATGTATGTAGGAACGCTAGCGATGATCTTACTCACATACAAAGTTTAATGCAATTTGAACTTGATAAGGCCATGAAATTGAAATATATTATGCATTTGCTATCTTCATAAAAATTATCCTTGTCAATGTTTACAAGTCAGTGATTTAGATACTGGTTAATGACGTCTACTGGTGACTTAAAAATAGTAAACACAAACATTTGCTTTAAGTTTATTTACAAATTTGTAAAACTCCAATAATAGTCAGGTTCAATAACCAAGTTTGCATCATTCTTGTTTTGTATATGCAACAAGCAGCTCTAATTAAATGCCGCAATACATAAAGTAAAACTCTCAGCACTGGCTTAGCTTCTTGGAAAATACAAAAACAAAGCAAATTGCTGCTGTGCTTAATACTATTCTTCTATACTAATTGAAATAGTTGTATCTTGATGTGGTAACTTTACTGGTCGCTGATAATTTAAGAAAATTTAATTTTCAAAATAAATGAAAAATTCATTCATTCTTAAAAATACAGAATTACAGAATTAGCCAAGAACGAACGAATTATATTGTTTACTGATAATTCAAATAATTCAAATAAAAATCTCATTGGCGACTCAAATTAATTTTTTATAAAAGAATAATAATCTTTCATAGAAACAAATGACACTTGGGCTAGGCTCTGTGGGGACAGACCCGCTATAGGTGTTTGTGGGCCCGCCCGTATATTGATTTCGGTTCCTATTGTTGGTTTTACGACTGCTACGTTCGGAACCATTCCTTGGATAATGGTGGTCCTCTCAGGCGTTCCGTAGTTGCCGCTGTAACTAGTCGCATCCCATGCATCGTGTGACACGATGAATGACTAATAATAGCGTGGCCACGCTTTCACGGTCCTCAGTCGTAACGGAGTGTGCGTCATTGCTGGTATTGAGCTTGAAGCACAACCCACTGCCTGTTTGCGCAGGTGCAAAGGCGCAGGCAGCAGCACCGACATTATGAGACCGCTAACGAGATTTTCAAAACATTTGGAAACATGGGATGCGACCAGTTACAGCGACGGCTACGGAACGCCTTGGAAGACCACTATTATCAGAGAAGCGGTTCCGACCGCATCAGTCGTAATACCAACAATAGGAACCGAAATCAATATATGGGCGGGCCCAGAGACACCGATAGCAGGTCTGTCCCCACAGAGTCCAGCCCGACAACAACCAGGGCAGGTAAAGGAATCCAAGCTAATGCTTGGGATGTAACTCTGTTTCTGAGAGCGACCAGTTACTGAGGTCACGCCATAACAACCCAGAAATCCACCATTTTATTTTGCAACTGCAAAATTGCAACTTTTTTTAAATTAAGCTTTTCCATTCTAAATCACAATATTTTTATTTTGTTTAAATAAAAATGTGCTTTTGATAAACTCGTACATACATAATGCACGGTTGTTGAAGAAAATGCAAGAAACTGCATTAAAGTCAACCCCTGAACTCTTCCACTGATGTGTCAAATTTCGTATAAGAGAAATTCCAGTATGCTCATTATTCTCTGGTTTAAATAGTAATTTGTTCTTTTGAATACTGTAAATTTATAATTTTTGTGAAATAAGTTAATTTTAACAATTTATACACAAAAAAAGTAGAAAAACATATTATAGAAACACATGAGAACATGTAAAAATTATAAGTAAAATGTTATTTATATTCACGCAGGTTCACAAACATATTCTTGCAATAGAGAATATTGCATACAAACCTAAACTGAATCCACTTATTGCGAGCCATCCATTATTTTATTGGCACACCGTGCGAGCATACTTAGAATTCATGTGGAGTAATTTATATTCTTCATTCCATAAAGAACAATAGTACATCTTTTGCGTTTGAGCTTGTGGCAAACTGCTTTACGCTGGAGCTTCATACTTCACACTTCTTTTAATTGTTGTTGGATGGCGAGTATTTTGTGGGTGGATATTTATATGAGTTTTGTTAAGAACACACCTTGCCCTTGTAGTTACAGCATGAGTCGTTAAATGCAGATCGCTGAGGTTGTTGTTTTCATGTAAAAGTCATGCTGTATTATATTTCTTTATATTTCTTAGATGTTTTCCTCCGATTGTTTTTTTTTTGTTTGTTAAAATTTAAATAATCGGTATTGTAACTTGCGACTTTAAATACCTGAACTGCACATTAAAATTTAATATGATTTAAAATGTTTATTTTGTAAACATATTTCAAGTTTTCTAGAATTGATTAAAATAATCTGATCACTTTCCAATTATGGGACATTTTATATATTAAAAGAAAACTTGGCCTTTTGAAATAATTATTTAGATCTTCTACCATTAAACAAAACAGTACATGGACGGCAACTGTGCATTATCAACACATCAATGCTGTAATCTGTACGTATAACGTGTCAGTACTACTTTATTTGAACTCATCATGTCATGGTTCATTCCACGCATAGTAAAAAAATATTTATTCTGCAGATATTCTGCCTATTGTGCTGAACAGGTAGGGAAAAGTACTGACGTATGTTTAGCGCGCACCGCACGACACAGATCAGAAAAGTCTGTTCATGAAGGTATTCATGTTATTTAATGGAGCATCGCACACTAGACCAGCACCAGCACGTATTGCCACCCGCAGCGACCGTTTTTATGCCTGGCCGCACTAGTCCTACCTAAGATATATTCTCACAAGAGTCACGGGTTATTTTCAAACGCTGCTTAGAAATATTCGACCAAGTTGTGAACGTAACTTAAACCACATAAATGTTTCAAATTTACTTCCGTTCATAAAATTAGTTTATTTAGTATCCAGATGATTGAGAGGAACCCGCAATATCCGAAAGGGGTATTTAGCAGGTAAAAGTGAAAAAAAAGTCTATTAAACAACGGTTACTGAAAATGCAATGCAATGAAAATATTTGTATTGCTATTTTTGGGAAAGCTGTCATTATTTGATATTATATTTTGAGTCATATATTCTAAACCAAACTCACAGTAGTGATTTTTAATTGTCACTTATACTTTGTGTTATATTTGTTTTGATGTTTGTGATTTAAACTCTTATTTTATAACTGTCGCATTTATTTTTACATGTGCGATCGTTTAGTCGGTATTGTACACGCATAATTTCGTAATGACTGCCACATTTAGTCGTAGAGGATATCCTGATCATATTTTTATCTATGGGTATTGCAACGGTAGCGCTAATCGTGCAGTTAAATATTGACATCGCTTCCCGAACAGAAGAGTGCCAGATAGAAATGTATTCCAATCTTCAACAATGCACGTGAAACTGGAATGTTTCCCAGTGTGAGAATTACATCTGAGAGGCAAGCTGGTCCTGGTCTAGCAGTGGAAGAAGAAATTCTAAATATGGTAGAACGTAGCCCGGATATAAGTACAAGGCGCATTGCAATCACAAAAATGGTTTAAAACTTTTCCATTCCGAGGGGATAATGATTTGCGGTTGCATTTTTGCAATTAGATAAACGCCAACCATACACTTTACAAATACATTTTGTTCACTGATGAGGCTCAATTCACTCGTGATGGAGTAAATAACTGTCACATTGAATATCGTTAAGTCAGATGAAAATCCGCACGTCACAGTGCAAAGTAACTTTCAGCATTGGTTCAGCATTAGGCCAGGCGCCAATGGACGATTGTGGAATCGACCGATCACAATCGCTAGATCACAGGTTTACGCGCGCATGAGGCGATTTTGCAGTCGGCCGATTAGTTCCAGCGCGGACGAACGATTGGCAGTCGGCGGATCAAAATGGATTTCGTATTTTCTGCTCAGTTGTAAAATGGGTTTGATAAAGGCTGCCTGTATTTCTGCCCACCTTATTATAAGATTTCGAAAATGAAACGAAAAATGCGATATTGGGTACATCCACTCATAAGTGCTCGTCTAGTGAAACGACAGTTTTATAAAATATATGAAGATTTGAGACTACATCCTGAAAAATTTGTATCTTATCTTTTTTATTGCGGTCACTGTAGCCTTTTAATTGTTTATTATACAGTTCAGGTCGCACTTCTACCAAGGTTATTAATGTTTCTGTGTCAATTTCCATATTCTAGCTAGAGAAACAACAAAGATGCACCTATTATATCGTGAATCGGTCGACTGAAAACATATGTGTTCACGCGCGCAGACTGAAATACATTGGGCTAATACAATCGGGCGATTGCGATCGGGACAGAAATCTGTGTCCAGACACAGATTTTCAAATCGGGCGATTTTGCGATCGTTCATGTGCGCTCTCCATATATAAAGTACAGGTCTAACTACCCGATTTATTAATCGGTCGATAGTAAAATCGTCCGTGCGCGCCTGGCCTTAACGTGTAATCATTTACTTGGCCCAGTTGTGCTAGAACGGTGGCCTTGTATGGTTTAGGATCGAGCGCGTTAGCGCTCTTTATCCTTCCCCATCTCTGTAGGCCTGGGCGGCCTCGTAAAGGTGGGCCCCGTCCATCACCTACCCCGACCACTGGCGTGGCCGGTGTAGGCGCTTTGCGGGACCTCCTTCTGCCCTGGCTGAACCCGCCGGCAGGGGGGCCTTCTTCTGGCGCTCTTCGGGTCTTCTATGTTCTTTCTTCGCCGGCCGTCCTAAACCCCCGGGGGTGGTCTTTGTTGGGAATTGGGTTATTGTGATTGGCTAGGTAGCCATAGGATGCTCTTTCCTCCCGAGCCTTTTTCGGTTCGGGAGATGCGAGCGCCAGGTAAGGATAGGAATTTGGTTTGGGTTATCTATGTTCTCGTCTTCTTCGTGGTGGTCATCTGGGTCGTGGCTTCTTCGTCCTGAAACAGAAATGATTAGCGGGGGAGGGGGTAGAGGTTTGGTCATGGAGGAAGGTCAAGGAATTGGTGTCTGGGGCGTTTGTGTTTGTCAGTCGGGGAGGGTCGTAGTCGACGGCTTGCCTAAGTAGGGGTTGTCATGGTTAGTGGCTTTGTCAAGGGTTTTTTGGGTGTGGGTGAGAATGGTGTGGGTTAGGTCGGTATAGTCGAGGTCATGTTTTATGTCTGTGTTTCTGAAATACCAGGGCGCAGGACGGCCGTGCGTAAGGCTATGTTCTCTATAACCTGAAGTTTTTTAATGTGGCTTTTTGCCGCGTAGCTCCATGCCGCGGAGCCGTACGTGAGCTGCGCTTGAAGCACCACCTTGATAAGCGTACGCTTATTCCTTAAACTAAGGGTGTTGCCACCCTTGAGTAAGGGATAGAGCCTCGCCCTGGTGAGCTTACCGCGAGCCGCCGTCTCCGCGATATGGGCTTTCCACGTGAGTCGCTGGTCCATCGTCACGCCTAGGTATCTCGTTTTTGTCTGCCAGGAATGGGTTCTTGGAATAGGGTAGGGTTGTCGGGGGCATGGTTTCGGGGGAGACGTCTGCGGGTGAAAAGGACAGCCGAACTTTTGTCAGGATTAATTTTGACTTTCCACCTGTTGCACCAGGTTTCAAGTTGGTCAAGGGAGGTTTGGAGGGTATTTAGGGTATGGTTGAGGTTGGTGGATTGTGTTGTCAGGGTGATGTCGTCCGCGTAAAGGTAGGTATTTGTGTGGGGAGGGTGTGGAATGTCGCTGTTATGGATGGTATAGAGGTGAGGAGAGAGGACGGTGCCTTGTGGGACACCGGCCTCCATGGTGCGGGTTGAGGATAGGGAGTCTTGGATGCGGATTTGGAATTTCCGGTGGTGAAGGTAGGACTTGGTTAGTTTGACATAGGAAATAGGATAGCGGTTTGTGAGCATTTTCATCAGTAGGCCTTCGTGCCAGACCGTGTCGAAGGCTTTGCGGCGTCCAGGAAGACAGCTCCAGTGAACTGTTTCCTGTTGAAGGCCGCCGTGATGTGCTCGGTTAGTCTGAGGATTTGGAGTTCGGTCGAGTGACCAGGGCGGAAGGCGAACTGCTCGTCGGGAATGACTTGCAGCTCTTGGGATATGGTTTTTAGTCGGAGAGGATAATTCTTTCTACCACTTTGCTCATAGCCGGGAGCAGGCTGATGGGCCGGTAGTTAGAGGGGGGTGGTCTTTGTTGGGTTTGGGGATGAGGATGACGTGAGCGGTTTTCCAATTTCTTGGAAAATGCCTCAGTCGGAGGATGGCGTTTGTTATGTTGAGGAGGGCTGTGAAGGGTTTGCGGGGGAGGTGTTTTAGGGTGTGGTTATGGATTAGGTCAGGACCAGGAGCCTTTCGGTTTCTGAGGTTTTGATGATTTCGCGGAGTTCATCGGGGTGGCTGGGGATTACGTCGTTGTCCAGCGCTCCGTCGATGCGTCGAGCCGCACGCTCGACCTCGCGTTAAATTCCTCGTCCTCGTCATGCAGCTGGGGTAGTCTACCCTGCAGTTCCAGGCTGTCGGCAAAAGCCTCGGCCTTTTCCTGGTTCGTGTAAACCACCCCCCTTATGCCGTGGATTGGAGGGATTTTCCGGCGGGGCGGTAAGCGTAGGGCACGCTGCACCTTCCAGAGGCTATTGTCGTGTGGGTCCAGCGACTCCAAGTGCCTGGCCCATTTGTCCTGGGCCAGTTCTCTCAGAGCCGCCTTTACCTGTCTGTTAAGTCGGTTATAGTCATGTCTGTGTCGGGGAGTCGGGTGCGGTAGGCAAGTCGTTTAAGTCTGCGTTTTTCGGTGATTGCTAGATGGTGGTCTTATTGGAGCTAGATACCTAATATAACAATCGCTTTCCACAACGCTGGATTGAGCTAGGTGGTACGGACGGTGGTATATTTGAAAATTTAATTCGTTAATTTCGGTTTATTAGATCTTTAATAAATGTTATAAAATATTACCTACAGAATAAATGATTTTCTCTACTGATGCATTACAATTATTAACTCGGGTAAAAATATTGTCATTACTGTCTCAGTAACCGTTGATATTCGACCATATGTTTATTAGGCTTTTTTGTTCAATTTTGCCCCCTGAATATTCCTTTCGAATATTGCGGGGTTCCTCCTAATTATCCTGTACAAGATATGTCTGATCTTAAAATTTGGATCACCCAGTGTACCTTATTGAGCTGAATATGATCAACATTTCTGAAAGGGGAAGGTATAAATGATATTACGATTAATGGAACATATTCCTAAATAAATTAAAAACCATTAGCAAAATATTTTTAAATTGCAACTCAGTGAGTTCTATAAATATTTATTAATTTCAAACGCCTCAGACTGTCATAAACTTACGAAAGTTATTAAACTGCAGCTTCTCGGTACTTAATAGACGTGTAACCCGGTAAATATTTATTTATTCTTAAAACATAGTTTATTACGGCGAGACAGTTGTTTGGTTACTGGTTTATGTTTCCTTCAAATACAAGTGATATGAAAAAATAATATAGTATTATATATTTTTTGATGTTAAAAGAAGAGCCACATGACTGAAAAGAGATCAACAAATCATGTTCAGTTTGACAACAGAAAGATTGTTCAAATATTACGTTTTAATACATTCATTTTTTATCTGACAGGAAATCACAACTTGACGAGTTGGTAGATTAAAACCAACGAAAGCTTTCACCTTTCAATGCGAAGTAGTGTGAGAAAAACAAAAGGTTCATCAATGATCAAGTAACGCTGCTGTCATTAAAGAAACTACATCGTAGTAGTAAAACTCTCAATGTACTGCGTTCCCAATTAGATACTTTGCTGCCAAATTATTTTTGATAGATATGTGATAATATAGGATGAATATGTATAATATGGAACCACCATTATATAAGTAAAGCAATACATAATTGTATTCATTTTAAATAGTTCAAAATCATATAATTTGCAGAGAGTTACAATGGGAAGATTGTAGCACATAATCGTTCAAATCTTGCAGTTACAGTATACCAGTTGAATTGAGTGTGCCCAAATACAATTAAGTTAAACTTCCAAAGTAAGAATATTTGTAAGAATATGTATTGGATTTTTTAATGTGGGAGTTTTGCTAACAAGTATTTTATTACAAACGATTGCAAATAGTTATTACTTTAAATCATCAGTCTGCGGTAATTAATTTTGTATGCTTTGTTGATAACTCCTAACTAATTAATAAAAACTAGTTTATAAAAATGTCTGTCACAAATTGGAAGCCACTTTTTCACGTGTGCGTTTTGTCAGAGAAACAGTGTATCTAAATACGGACGAAAATATTTAAAGGGTAATTTTTTTGGTGAAAATTAGGGAGGAAGAGGGGTTCTGAATATAATATTAAAAAAAAACTCTCAACTCAAAATTTACGCCCCTACAAAAATAGAGAAAAATTTTGTTTTATTTTTTTGTACAGCGTGTCTCAAACTCTATAGTATGACCCCACTGTGAGGATACAAGAAAATTAAATAAAATTAGGGGTACGTGGTGTTAAATGGGATGAGATAAGCGCCATTTTCAATCGAAAGTATTTTCTCTGGGATTTGACAGAAATGACTAATGACGTCATCATTTATATTTTTTTCAGAAACATATTCATTTTTTTCTGTTAAAAAGCTCTCTTTTTTATTGAATTTTTTTATTAGATAAATGTTTCTGTATTACTTCCCGTTTAAAAGTGATAAGCAATATCATCCTAAAGAGTCTCCAAAGAAATACTACCTAAAAATCTAATTAGCGGTTGAAGGATCAAGTAGTCTTTGGAAAATAATTGAACTCATTACAAGCGTTTGTGATTTTTTCTTTCAAATGATTAATATCTCGCGAAGGTGTTTTATAAACCTTATTTGTTAAAATCGAGGGATGTTAGATCTGGTGACTAGCCACTGAATAGGTCCATTAATAGCAATCCATTTATCAGGAAAAGTGTTTTCTAAGCATTGCTGGTCCTGGTCTTGTGGGATTTAGCTCTGTCATGCTGAAACCATAGGTTTCTCCTTAGCTGCAAAAGCACATTTTCCAGAAGTGCAGGAAGTTCTTCTTGTAGGAAATTGAGTTAGTTACTCACGCTGATCAATATATGTTCATAAAAATAAGGTCCAATTAAATGTCTACCGATGATGCCGCATACATGTGGGCATTTTCGTTGGACCAGTAGTGTTTGTTGCTCCTGTTTGGCAAACCATTACTGACAAACTGGCTTTCATCCGTTCAAAGAACGTGTCGAACAAGGTTCTGATCAGCAATTTCTACAGTTACTGCAATTTGAGCTATATAATTAAGTCTGTTTTCAATATGACGCTCATTAAAATACTCCAAATTGTGAATTTTGTAGTCGTGATACCTAATTGGTCTTTAAAAATCGTTGAACGGTTGATTTATCCAAATTCAATTCCCGGCTACCCTGACGTATAGAATTTCGTAGATTTTGTTGAAAACACTGTAACAGTCTAGCTGCATTAACATTGTTTCTTACTCTTCGGTCAATTATTTGATTCTTCCGAACAGAAAATGCCACTTCATTTCGTAGCAAAGTCGCCTGCAATATTATAAAGGTTTCGGCATCAGGAATGAGGCGCTCTGGATAAAGGTATAGACAAAACTCTCTGGCTCTTTTTTGTGAGTCTCTGTAAATTAGCAACATATCATGAGATGAACGAGAAAACATTCTGTAAGCACAAAAATTATACGTTTGACGTTCGTATTGAGAATGACAAGTATTTTGTTACGTTTACGTTTGCACTTTAAACAACGAAATCCAATTATTTTCCACCGACTACCTGATCCTTCCACCGCTAATTTGATTTTTAGGTGGCATTTCTTTTGAGACTCTTTAGGACGATATTGCTTATAAGTTTTAAACGGGAAGTAATATAGAAAAATGTCTCTATAAAAGTTTATTAGAAACATAAATTGTTAACATTTACTTTGTTTTAGCATTCACTGTAACATATGCATATCCATATCTTATCTAAATAGAAATCTAATAACTCATATTTAATATTTTATTAGAGGAAATACGTATTTATTTATCTTGCATCTAAAGGAAAGATTTAGATAATAGTTTTAGAGTTGAGTCTTAATGACTTTTCTTTAGAAACATGTCAATAAATGAATAATTCAGAGCATTGTGTCTAAACTATACATTTCTTAGTGTATATTTAAAGAATATATCAGAATACCTTACACTATGATAAACCTTATCGAAATCCCAAATATAGACTAATATGCATTAATAGCCTATCGCAAAGACTAGAACACATGCGTAGCCAAGGGGGTTTTTGGGGTTGGAAGAGAATTAAGTGTACCGTGTAAGTGAGTAATTTTAGTGCCGTGTTATTCTGTGACTGTGTTAAGGATAGATACGTGAATCATTATTACTGTCGAAAAATGGAGGGAAAAAAAGAAAGGTGATAAACTTAAACTTAAAGGTAAGGACTACTGTAAAAAGAGGAGTAGACAATGGTTTACTAATAAAGAAACAAATTTGGATTTAGCTATCGAAGCTTCAGCTACCTTGCATGCTGATAAGAAGACTGCGATGACAAGCGGGCCCTCGACCTCAATCACAATACCGAATATCGAAATCGATGCCATGTCGCTGGTGCCCTGTTCGATACCCTCAACTGCCGAATCTCATCTAGTTTGCAACAGGCCACCTTTGCAACTGTAGCTAAGTTGGATGTTGGTTTTTACGCGAATCAAGAAAAATCTTGGATGAATATTTTAAAATCCAAATTTTAAAAACGCCATGGAACCCACCCAGAAATTATAAGTTTCCTATTTCCACAAAACGAAACTTGCGCTTTCAATTGAAATGGATGGAGAGATTCCCTTGGTTGTCATATTCGGAATATAAAAGCGGAGCATACTGCAGAGTTAGCGTGGTAATGGGACGTTCGCTTGATGAAGGCAAAGGCATTCATCAAAGGATCGGCCAGCTGGTAACCGAACCTTTTGTAAATGGAAAAATGCCCTAGAATTATTTGAAGCTCATGCTAAATCTGGATACCACAAGTGAAATTCAGAACTGGCTGATAACTTTCTAAAAGTAATGTCTTCACAGGCTTCTTCGGTCATTGAAGAGCTGTCTTCTGAAAGAAAGAGACAACAAGAGGAGAATCGAAAAACTAATCCCCATCGTAAAAGCAATAATTTTTGCGGCAAACAAGGCATCTCCTTGAGAGGTAAAATCGATTCGCGCATACAAATTACACCAGAACCTGAACAACCACTGCAGAATGATGGTAATTTTAGAGCCCTGTTGCGGTTTGCGGCTGAGTCTGGAGATAAAGATCTGGCTGAGCATTTGAATACTTCACAGAAGAATGCCCTGTACACAAGCCCTCAGATCCAAAACGAAATAATTGACATTTGTAGTGAATTAATTCAACATAAAATAATTGAAGAAGTAAAGAAAGCCAAACTATTTGCGATTCTGGCTGACAAAACCCACGACATCGGACGTGTAGAACAAGTCTCGTTATGTATTCGATATGTTGATTTTACAGATAATAAACACCATAGACTTAAAGAGATGTTCCTTGAGTACATTCCAACGGTCGATGTTTCAGGATCCGGTCTCGCAAATCTTATTATTACAGCTCTGAAAAAGCATGGACTTGAATGTTCTCTTGTGGTTGGTCAAGGTTATGATGGGGCTGCAGCTATGAGTGGGTATTTACACGGTGCCCAAGCTTATGTTCGCCAAGAATGTCCTCTTGCTCTTTATGTACACTGTAGTGCACACTCTCTCAACCTTGCTATTGCTGATTCATGTTCATTAGCAAATGTCCGAAATTGCATTGGGATTGTGCAATGTGCAGTCTGTTGGTTCCTACTTTCGACATTCTGCTCAACGCACTGCTTTGTTGAAAGAAAAAATTCAAGAGCTACTACCCGTCGGTAACCAAAAAAGCTTGCTCTCAATGTGTGAAACACGGTGGGTCCACAAACATGAAGCTATTACAAGATTCAGGGAAATCTATTCAGCGATTATGAATGCTTTCGAAGAACTCCAATTTAATCACAATAAGGAAACATCGCAACAAGCTGCCCAATTGCTAAGTACGCTTCGTACTTCGGATATTGTGATGTGTTTAGTGATTCTTCAAAAAGTTATGAGCTATACATTGTCGCTATCAGAACAATTACAAACAATTGACATCGATCTCATCACGGCATTCAAACATGTAGATGATGTTATTAATGTCTTGCAACTCCTGAGAAACAACACTGACGTCGAATATCTTCATCTCTATGAAGACGCAAAGGTTTTACTGGAAGAAAATGGTGGTATACTACGAATGTCACGCGTCGTCGGAAGACAATTAAATAAACCAAATATTCCTGCATTGGATGTATGCACGTATTACAAAATTAATTTGTTCATTCCATTTCTTGATCATACAATTCAACAATTGGTTGAAAGGTTTACCAAACATCGTAAAGTAGTATCAGACTTATCTGGTGTGCTACCTTCAAATTTTACTGCCAGTTCTGAAATTGAAGAAGCAATTTTCATGTACTCGTCACTGCTTCCCGAAAGCAACATATCAGTGGTTAAAGCAGAACTTGAAGTATGGAAAACAGTGATGACAAGTATCTCGCCTACCCCAAAATCTAGTTTGAAATGCCTAGATATGTGCGATAAAAACCTTTATCCTAATATTTACACATTACTACAAATCTTGGCTACCATTCCTGTATCCACTGCTACCCCAAAAGATTTTTCTCCAGCCTAAGGAGACTGAAAAACTATCTACGAAACATTACAAGTGAAAACAGACTTAATGGTTTGGCTCTCATGAACATTCACTATGGAACAGAAATGCATGCAGATGAAGTAGTGGATATATTTAAAAGAAAAAGCCCAAGATTTCTTCTTTAATGGTTTTAGATTTAGCGCAGAGGAACGAAATTAATTTAACCATTTCATTTAAAGTTAAGAACTTTCTTTATAAATACTTTATTTACTTCAAACCAAATCCTCCCCAAAAACTAAATTCTGGCTACGCCCGTGGACTAGAATGTGTTTAAACTATATTAGTAATAGAATGTTTCCCCCAGACTAAAATAATTCATACTGCTGTTGGTGTTACAAGTTTCAAGTGTCCCCAACATTTCATTAATAACAACTTATAACTTATTCATTTGAGACTTGAATGTTTTATCTTTACTTTGGTTTACTTCTTTTTTCCAAGTATAATCTAGAATATTCAGTTTTCTTTGAACAAATTTGTATTTTAAAGGCGCCGTAACCTTCAAATAGTGTTTTCTACAAATATAAATCGTTTTAGATATTTAAGAACTGAATAATATAGAGCTTAAGGAATAACGGAAATGTTATCTCATGCCACCTGCGAATAATCAAAGATACCGAAGTGAAATGAATATATAACGGCAAAAACTGGTTTAATCAACAAATTTTTAGGTACAGAAATCTTTTTTAAATTTGATATAGATATAAATATTGTTATAACATAAATTTACATAGTTCTGCATATAAATTTGTTCACTTTTATTTATAATTATGTGAAATTAATTGTTAAAATGTGAGGTTACAATAGCAAAACAATATGTGTCTTACAAACGCTTTTTAAAAATTATTAAATAATATGCCTGACTAAAAAGTCACAGATACGAAGTGTTCTATATAATCGTAAAAACCATTCAAAACTAGCGACCTCTATCGCGAAACGACGGTAACTTCGCTTACCGCCGTTTCGCGACTTCGTGGGTCGCCGACGAATGACTTCAGCTGTTGCTAGAGGTTTTCCAGATGTAATTCAATGCTGGTCGGGGCATTAATCCGTAGAGTAGTTGTTTCCTGAAATTCCGTGTTTGAAAACAAGAATTTTACTTTTGATATATTATTTTTGTTCTACATGTTTTATGTTTCGAGATTTCTGTACCTAAACAAAAATTAGTAGATATATTTATCTTTGGATAACACCAGTGTGAAACTGAATGTGATAAACATGTTTGTAATAAATGAAAATAAATTTGAAATATTGTCAATAATTAAAAATAGAAGAAAAAATAACAAATCTCTCATTATTTTTTCAAAATGAGCTCTTTAATAAAGAAACAGAAATGCAATTTTATTGTTACACCTTGTAAAAGTGTTATGATGCAATTGCAGTTGTCATTTTTTATTATAAACTCATGTTATATTGAAATTTATTCAAAAACATTATTTTTGTGATAAAATCGTGAAGATATCTCATGAATTTCATCAACTACAGTGATCTATAACACATTTAAAACTAATGAAATATTTATGGAACCAATTAAAATTTTAAATCGTGAGCAGCGATCGAACATATTTTTTCTTAATTGATGGTGTTTCACGAAATTGTCACACCAATTAAATAGGATCTTTTGTATACATCTAATTTAAAACAACGTAAAAAATGTCACATAGGATGCCTAACAATTAAAGCAATCCAATAAAATGGCTTAAAATAGATTATATCTAGAGGAAATTTAGTGCAGAGTTTATTTCCCATGAATGTTACATGTACGATGTTGTCGTACTTTTGCCATTTGTACTCGTATGTTTACATAGCGAATGGTAATGGATGTAGCACAGACGCACCAGTTCTATAATACTACTAAATGCATTTATTACTATTTGTTCCGAGCAGTTAACTCACATAGTCCATATTACATCATATTTCAAAATCGGAACAAGAATGAAATAGAAAATACTACAATGTAAAAGTATTTAAAAAAATACTTCCGAAAACTTTTTAAATTCATAATATTTTATTAACACTCTTACTAGACAATTGAGAAAGTGAAAAAAGTATTCTAAAACCATGCAAATAATTGAATATTGATATATTTATTTTATTAGATAATAGCTATTTAATCAAATATTTCCTCATATTACTTAAAACTGGTGTTTACTTGACGAAATGTCGCATTCTAGAAAGATAAATATGTACAAAGAGAATCCACCTAGGTAATGGTTCTTCTTAGCGTAAAGCCAAATTAAAATAATAACTAGGTATAATTTTTTTCATCTCAGAGTACATAGCTACCCATAAAAGGATTGTAAATTGTGAAGTTTTCCTTTATATGAAAAATACTTAATGATTTAGATACATCATTTCAACACTTCTTGTTGTACATCCTTCAGGGTGTGGCTTTAAGTACCTCCAAAATCAGCTATCAATTAAGTATAAATCAAATTTAAGTAATATATACACGAGTGGTTTTTTTTCTATACCTGTGAGTCAGTGCTCAAAAGAGACCTAAAGCACCGCGGCCAAAGTCTGCCTATTGTGCTTCCCAATAGTTAATCATTCGTGTTTTTGTGTAACAGATTTGACCTTTACATAAAGTTCAAACGTTGATATTTACCTCAATACCCCCGCATCTAAGAAAGGTTTACCAAGAAGGCGAAATCTCAGGCGTGCTAGGCCTGCGTATTCTGCCAGCATTGCACTCTCAGCATGCCTAATTCATGTTGTAGAAATATTTCTTCAATCAGCAAGGTCCTATTAAATGCCCTTCGGTATTTCTGAGATCTTATATACTCATGCTCGTTAATTTGTTTGCTCTTTGCTACGAAGGGAAATCTAAGACTTCCTTCGACAATGTTCTTTTTGAACCCATTCTGCCAGAGCCAGCTTTACGGAACTGTCAGGAATGCCAAATGCTGACTCTGGTTCTAGGACGAATGCTTCAAATCGCTTTCTGCAAGTTCATCTGCTTCTTCATTTCCTTTAATTCTGTCATTTCTCGGCACCCAGCACAGCCTAACTATATTAGTACTTGTCAGTTCATTTAGCAATAATTGTAAATAATCGTAAACGAATCTTGACAGCATCTCATTCGAGTCCAAGAAGCCCCTTCCAAGAACCAGCCTGGAATACTGTGAAAAAGGATTCCATGCTATAACGTTTCTGCTACCTGGGTTCCACTCCAACTGTTCGTACTTTAGTTTTAGTTCCACTCTCTATTTTAGAACCATCTGTAAACGACACTACGGTCCATATTTCCAGTGCATTTTTATATAAGTAAATTAATTAAATATATAAAATAATTTCCTTTCTTTTCATAGAAATATTAATAAATATTATTAGACAAAACTCATATAAAGACCAGGATCATGACTAACGTGCTTATTTACTTGTACAGTCTGTTTGATCATAAAGGCGTAAGCTATAACTCGATTACCCATTTTTAGACACCCTGCATATATATTTTTATGGGATAAAAAAATAAAGTAACTTTCAAAAACATGGTGGCTTAGTTTTACCAGGAAAATTGAGTCGCGCTTCTGTATACTTTATTTTGTGCTATAGGTTTTTCAGGTGTATGTATTTAATATACTGATGGTCGGGGCATTAGGCCACAAAGTAGGTGTTTCCTCAAATTCCATTTTTGCAAAATAAAAAAAAATCCGATCTGGTTGTCGCGTTTGTTGGTTTTGGTTTTTTGACGATTCGAGAGACACCTAGCTCTCATTTTAATAGGACCTACGAAACTGGATATTAATTTCTCTGATTGGTATTTATACATATGAGTATATGATATTTGTACATTAGTTCGTAAATCAAATGGCGATATATCTGTCCATCACATCTCATGCAAATAAGGACAGCCTCTATTACGAGTAGTTGTAAGAGCAATATACTCCGAAGAGCCTGGGGAATGCAGCATTCCGTGTGGATCCAGCAAATATGTGACAAAATAGAGCCACATTAGCACAAGGTTGAAAGCACACAAATGCCTTATAAAGAATGACAACAGTGTAAAGTTAGTAGTTATGGAATACAGCGCATGCAATAGTCCAAGAAGTGCTGAGTGGTACTCTACTGGAAGACAACAGAATAATTAATTTATATAAAGGCAATAACTTTGAATTTGGACAAGATTCATGCGTAATGACGATAATCTAAAATTTGGCTATTAAAAATCACATCAGATAAATTTATTTGTTTCCATATTTTAATTATTTATCGTGCTCCTGATATCACCAGGGATGACTCCCAACTTTTATGTGAAAAAATCGAATCTTTGAGTTCACAGCTTGATAACCTAATTATTAGAGATTTCAAGTATCCCAATATTCCTTGGTCTTTAGTCATTCCATCAGATAATAATAGTGCTGCTGCAGACTTTACCAATATGTTGCTGTCAACAGGTCAGACTCAACAGATTACAGAAAAAAACACGATTTTGAGCGAATCAGCTTCCATCTCTCGTTGATCTATTTATAACTAACACTGATGATCTTTTTAGTTTTCTCAGTTATTCACCCCCATTGGGCAAATCTGATCATTGTTGCATTGGATATACTATGCAATTTTTTGTTTATGATTACCGCAAAACTAATGTATCAAAATTCAACTTCTTCAAGGCTGATTTATATATAAATGAATCATCATTTGGCTGAGGTGGATTGGTTTGAACACTGTGCAAACAAAAATAACCCCGAAGATTTGTGGCATAGTTGGTTGAATACTGTCAGAAATATCATACCTACATATACTCCTGTTTGTAAATATGCATCTAATTATAAAAATCAGTGACTTAATGCAGAATTGTTTAAAATGTGCACTTTGGCAAAGATACAAACGATCCCATTCTTCAGACGACTATCACCTACATCAAAATTTCGCTAATAGACTAACAGGATAGTTACGGTGTGCAAGATCTTGTTTGAAAATCAGTTAATTGATCTCGTTCTCGACTCACAAGTAAAGTTTCCACACCACTGATTAAAAATACTTTGGGTAGTGTGTGTAGTGATAACTGTGAAGTCGTTGAGACTTTCTACATTGCATTTACTTTAAATGCTAGCGATCAGCTTCCGCAGTTGGATGTCAACATTCGTGTACCTTTTACACTGAAGTAAATTCAAATAAGTCCTGCAACTGTTTCCGAACAACTGTGTAAACCGTATTGATTCATCACCTGGTGCAGATTTAATCAACTCACTATTTTTGTCAAAATGTGCAAATAATATAAGTGGTCTTATACTTTGCACAATTATGTTCGAATCCTTGGAATCCTTGGAAATTCCAGCAAACTGGAAATTATCTGGTGTGAGCTCTATATACAAAAAAGGTGATGCACTGTCAAGCTCTAACTATAGCCCAATTAACTTATGTTCTATGTAAAGTATTGGAAAGAATTGTTTGCAACTTATCACATTTTTACTTAACAATGATGTCATATCGCCGCATCAACATGATTTTCTACATGGTCCATCAGTTCTTACTAATTTAATTCAAGCTATTAATTCTTAGACCTTATGGGCAGACAATGGACAACCTATAGACGTTTTGTACTTGGACTTTTCTCGGGCTTATGATAAACTGCCGCATGCGCGATTATTATATTAACTTGAACATTGTAGTATGCGTGGTAAACTATTAAACTGAATAAAATCGTTTTTGGAAGACCGTGAATTTATAGTTCGTATCGCTGAGAGTTTTTCTGAGAAAAGACAAGTATTGAGTGATGTTCCACAAGGTTCGGTTTTTGGATCAATTCTGTTCCTAGTATATGTTTCTGATCTAACGAATACGTGTACTTCTCAAGTGTTATCATATGCAGATGATCTTAAACTATTTTCATCATCATTTCTTCACGTACAAGATGATATGATTAGTAATTGGTGTCCGAATGGTGCATGGCCTCTAAATTCTTCTAAGTGTTCTGTACTCCATATGTTTAGAACTAAGCCTAAGATAGTATACAATGTAGATGATACAGAATTGCCAAGCGTTTTACAACAATGATCTCGGAATAATTATAACGGAAAATCTGTCATCGAGTGCACAAGTTGCCAAGGCAGTGAAAAAAATGTAATTATTAATTGATTTTTATGATCAGAAAATCTTACAGTATCTTACCCTGAATACATTTTTGAAGTTATACAAATCATATATTCGTTCCCATTTAGAGTTTGCGGTGGCCATATAGTCTCCACTATTAAAGCAAGACATCGCAAGACTAGAGGGGGTTCAGAGGCGAGCCACCAAACTTCCAGTTGGTCTTAAATATTTTCCGTATGAAGAATGTCTTCGGCGTCTTCGAATTCAATCTTTAGAAAAAATGCGTATTCGAGGTGCCCTTACTACAACTTATAGGATTCTGCATGGCGAACTGTACTGCCCACATGTGATGTTTAACTTAAACCCTGACCCCCGTCTTAGAAGCAATCCATTCAAACTTAATAAGGTGTTACGTGTACAGACAACATTTTCTACCCAACAGGATATTCGATCTATGGAACGATTTACCAGATAATGTGGTTACAGCACCGTGTCTAAATTCTTTCAAGAATAGACTTGACCATCACTTTAATCAACATCCAATGTAATTGATCTCTTATGAATTTGTTTTCTCATATTTATATTGTATTCATGTATATTGTAGTTTGATTTCTTCAATTTTTTTTATTAATTGTTTTTACTATGTTATTTAGTAGCCATTTATATGATGAATTTATCTTTCGTCCTTAGAGCACAATAAGCTCATAGCTTCAGCTCTAATTATTTGTTAATAATAATAGGTTAAGATGTACTTAGTTTTAAGATTTTTTCTCTTTTATATTCTTTCCTTTGTATACATTAATTTGTGCTGATTATCTGTGCAACCCTATAATTGGAATGTTAATCCATTCTGTTGGTATGCCTTGTTTTTTAAATAAATAAATAACAATAATAATGTAAAATTTTACTTGACTGCAAACAAAAATCACATAATTGTGTTAGAACATATTGCCACAGAAAAATATAACTCCCTAAAGTGTGGGGAAGTAAGTGCCAGGGACAAATAGAAATACTTTAATGTAGCCTTAATGAAAGTAATGATTTCGTGTAATACCTATGCCATGGAGATAATGAATTAATCCTATATGTTGAGACTTTGTAGACAACTGTGTGAATGGTATCCCGGTGTGAATATGCCCAACGATTCATATTCAACATTGCCTAAATTGTATTTACTCAACCTAAATACAACGGTAAAAGCCAGTATTTGCTACGATTTAAAAGACAAATATTTATGGCTAAGTGTCGACGAAACAACTAGTGCTGGTTAATGGAAAATAGCACGTTATAGCAGGAGCATTGGAAGAAAATTTTGCCAAACGCTATAACAAAAATAGTCATCGATAGTTTTACAGAATTGTGGGGTCGTGAAATGTGAAAGTGACGATTTTTTAGTGAAGTAATGTGAATGCAGAAGACAATAGTCTAGATGTGTCAAACTACAGCTAAGCGATGAGATTTCGACGATGCGAGTCACTAGAATTGATATAACACCACTTCAATGTAAGTATCTATGTTTAACATATTTTTACTTGTATACACCTCAGTGTGGTCCTCATAAACCGCAAATGACGGGACAAGTCCCGAGGTCTACAGATAACAAATCAAGTAATCATAAAATTATAACAGTAAAAGAAACAACAGATTACTTAAAAATATATATATTATGTATACCTATGTATAAAATCTTAGAACATGCTACTGCTGTTTATTATTGTGTTGGTCAATGTACTTAAATAATTCAAATTTATTCTGGTTTAGCTCAATAGCATTAACTAACACTATATAATAACGATATTAAAATCAGTAAACAATATTTCACTAGTTACAGTTGTACGATTAGATGTTACAGCGCTCCCGGTAGTTGCGCTGGGAAACAATATTAGGAAAATATTAAACGTATGACATGAGTTTGGTGCCTCATTCATTGAAGTCAACAGTTAATTTTACGTATACACATGTAGGTATGTTATCAATTTTCAATGATCGTTAAAAACAAATAAAATCTACCTTCATTTTAACTACCAATAAACACCAACTACCATTCAGTTTTACTCCATAGAGATTCTAATGTTCATTTAAAATTCATTTTCAATGAATCGTTGACGATTAGGTAGGTATTGGTTGAAAATTACCTGTTGCAAGTTTTAGAATGGAATGAATTTGTTAGTAGATAATCCCTCTCTATTTTATTACCTTTTATTCTTATAAAATAAATACATTTTTATGCAGTAGATACTCTGTATTATTTTTTACGGAACTGTATATAGCCAACAAATTATTTAAACTTGTCCACCTACAACCCTAATTCAATATATATGTATATAAATATTCCAGTGATAAAATATCACATATTTAACCAAAAAAAGTAAATGAAAACGTTATCTAAAGCCGAAATATAATCCTAGTCGAAAGACTTTTAAACTTTCCAGTGGAACTTAATTATTGAGATATATGATAAAGAAAAAATTATCGCTGTCAATCATTGTAAACATCACAAAATATTAACATTATTAAAAATATAATAATTATGAACTTATCAAATCCATACTGAAATTGTATTACATTACGAAATCAAAAAGAGAAAGACTCTTGTTTGCCCTCTGGGTGCGCTTTGAGCACACTCATCATTTGTCAATTAAAATGAAACGATTTTATCAAATTTATATCAGTGCCCATCATTCTTGTCTATAATCACAACTTAACACAAAGGGGATATTCCAACATTTAAATATCATTGTATGAGAAATAATCTGGTTTGTAGGTATATTTTAAAATAAGTTCTACTACTAGGCACTCGATTGACTGATTTCGTGTAGAAAAAGTCGATTTGATTTCAATTTCCCTGCGTAAACTGTTTAACCAAGTAGCTAAAAATCAATGACTTGAATTGATTTATAAAGCAACTGGAGTGGTAAACCATACTTCTTTTTGCCCATAAAACAAATTTTTAAGACACCGTAATAGCCTCTACCGTGACAAAATGCCTCGAGGCTCGTTTATTACTAATTCTTCTCTGAGCTGCGGTTTTCTTCGAAAATATTAATGACCACGTATACCGACAATGCTTACTTTAGTGTGCATTGAATGCAAAATTAAATCTTACATCCGCAGATCAAACAACAAATGAAAATGTCATTAATCCTATGGGCGTTTTCATAATATGTTATTTTTAATACTACAAAAATAAAATGTTAAATAGGTGTTGTTCCTCCATGTTACGTATACAGGATGTAACTGATTTTATCTTGACTCTAGGAGTAGATATAAGAATCGGATATTAACAGTCATTAACAGTCATTCACTATATCGAAGCAACCATATCCTTAATACATAATGTTTAAAGTTCTATTTGGTGGGTTTAACTCTCTGGATATGTCTTATACCAGGTACTGTATTTTAATACCATAACAAATTAAATTGACGTAATTAATCAACGGTTTGTAAATCGTTGTACTTATGGAGATGAAAAATTAATTAAGCAATTATCCAGTATGTGCAAAATAAGGGAAGTTGCAATTAATAACAATACTTTTGAAAATTTGTTTAAAATTGTATAAGGTCAAAATATTTACCTAACAGCTGAATAAAATGAAACATTAATTATCTTCTGCAACTCAAGACATATACCTATCTACTTGATATACAATATATGAAGCTTTAAGCCGCGTACCTACTTGTAAGAGAACCTCGTGAACATCTTGATGTTTCCATGTTGTGTGCAGTCTCATCAACTGTATTAGAAAAAAGTTCCACATCTACACTCTGTCTAACCGCATACCGTTCATCCTTTTTGATGTGACGCAGAAATACCGACAAGTGTTGGGAATGGTGAGAACCTCAATGTGAACATTGCTGTTACGAGGTTACAGTATCTCCAACACGGTATTGTTGAAGTTACGCAACGAGATTTACGACGTTCTGCTACAAGTGTGTACGCGGCTTTACATAATGATGCGTAGGTAATATTCTACATAGTAAAAATATAGGTAGATTAGGCACGAAATACAGGTAGGTATCTACATACATATAAAAAATCACGCACATTATGCCTGCACGATTTCGCACACTTGTTCAACACGAACCAACTCTTTCTACAGGTAGTAGTTGAGTGTAGTTCGGATGATGAGTGCCAGACAAATTAGTAAGTTTTGGGTTCACATTATCAATAAAATGAGAAAGCTGGTGGTGATGGTGAATTTTATCACTTGTTTTCTGAACTAGAGAGGGATCAACTAAATTATTTCAGTATTTCTGAATGTTACAAACAATAATTTCAACCTCTTGGATTGTCCTTAGCTACATCACCAAAACACAAGATTTCGCAGAGTAATGTCATCTGACTTAAGGCTTGCAATTTATTTAAGATAAGTAAATAGAGGCTGCTGATAAGCGAGGGTACCCGTCAGTTCAGCGACACATTCAGAAATTAAGAAGTTTCAAACTATTCCGTGACTTTTGTGGGGACAGAATTTACGTCCGACTAGCGAGGCCCGGCATGGAAATTGCTGGCCACCGACATGATCTGCAGTGACGGTCGTTGTAGGTGACGGTACATGCTGGTGCTGGTATAAGTGGGCAATGCTTCATTAAATAACATGGGAACCTGCATGAGCAGGTTTTGCAGGTCCGTGCTGTGCAGGTTCTTGCTGGTCCGAGCGCGATCTTTAAAGGTTTAGACAGCTGATATAGATACATTGGTTATTTTTGGACACAAAGTTTCTGCTCCAAATAGAAACATACGTAAATGTGTTGTAGACAAAGTCAAAGTAGGTGAGTAGGTAGGTGTAAACCATTTACAACAGAACTTTATCTCAAACTTAGTCATGTAACTTCAAAGTCTCCGTGTGAATGGGACTCGCAGCATCTGAGTGAACATGGCCGTTCGCGTCCAGGTTCGCAGGTATTTTGTCGGCAACATTTTACGCATGTCACAAACTAATATGACTCTGCGACGCAGTTACGAATTGATTTTCTGTTGCGGTTGTGTTTACGCGGCTTTGTTGGAGGTAAAAATTATTTATGTATTCTGATATTTTCATGTTGTGCGCAACCTAGTCATTTGTGTTTGAAAAAGAGATTCAATGTTATATCACGTAACCGCAAGTGATGGAAACACTACGTAGGTACCTACCCATAGTCGCTGTGATGTTACATGACGAGGTTACAGGGTCCCGTCTACACAGTTGTGGTAAAGTTACAAGCTGAATTTCGTAACGAAGCTCTGTTACAAATGTGTATAAAAAAGCACAGTGTGGCAATAGCTATGCAGAATTGTAATTTATTTAGTAAAAGACCAGAGAAGGATGTAAACCAGAATAAAATATGCACAGATATTGTATTAGCTCATTTAGGATCATTTTTCCTCTGGTCCTGGAATATGTCAAAGCTATTTCCAAGGGAAAATCGTATTAAACTGAATAAGTTCCGGGTCGTAATGATGCATCAGGTAATGAGAAGGCTGGCATCTTGGCCAGACAAAGCTCAAGTAGGTAATTTGTGGAACCTGAACCAAAATTGAGGTTACCACTATGATATCTTGCAAGATCCATTGATGATGGCTCAAATAGTAATCGAAGGAAGATTGATTGTGACGATCTGGTCAGCGTCAGGCCAGGCTTCTTATAGAGGCCCACGGGCTGATAACAACCGAAATTTTATGATGCTTAGTAGAAGCAACATTAGGATTGTCACGGGTCTCCTAACAGTCACGGACATCTTAACAAACACCTTTATATGATTGGCTTAAGTGATACTGCGAGATGCAGGCTACACAACTGTGTCTGTTTAATGGCAGAAAGGAATTTCAGGAGAGTCAGCGTCAGCCTGTGCCAGCGGCATGCACAGTGGGTCTTCAGACCTAAGTAGTGAGTAATCTGTTCCGCTGCCTAAACAACAAAACAACAACTATCAACTATTTGAGAATAATTCCCTTGTAACAAAAGAGCCTGAGGAAATGTTGCTTTGATGAAATATGTATCGAAAATTTTCCACTCAGAATGCTTTGTGCTTTGCACTTAAGATTTTGCCACTTGGAGAGTTCACGCAGCTATTTCTTAACAAAATATTTAACAAAATAGACTCGCAGAAGTGTTGAAATGAAGAATGAATGAATATTTTTATTTTTTAGACGCCCTTGTAGTTTTAAAATCTGATGGGTATATCTCTTAAAGGATATGGTTATATTATAAGGATATGATGTGCATCTGTTTTATCTGATAATAAATTCTGTAATAGTAAGTTAAATTATTATGCCACATCTTTTTTAACACTGTTTTAATCAGATCCTATCAAAATGTAAGAATGTTTTCTATCCCATCATGTAAAAATATTCAAGACGATCCATAAAAGAAAATAATTTATTTTCACATTTTTACGGTATGCACTTATTTATTTAAATGGATTAATTTGATCTTTCACTTAAGCAATAGTCATACACTTTATTTAGATTTGTTGCCTCCACAAATAACAGCTATAGCCAGCAAAACCTCTATAAAAAATACATTGTACATACAGTCATATCTCAGGCATATAATGAAACAGAGTTTCATATCAACGTAAATTTCAAGACGAAAAGTACGCTACCATTTAATATGCGATGTTGCAGCAATATAGAACGCTGAAATGATTTATCCAGTTAATGAACTTTCCTATATTAAGCGATTGTCTCAGAGCTGAGGAAGCCCAGTAACCTCCATAAGGAAGTCTGAAACCAACTTAGAATTAATTATTATGGCATTAAACTTTTTTGATGACCTTCAGACTCTAAAAACCTATTATTCTTTGAACGTGCATGGAATTATGTAACATGGTCTATCCTATTAATCAATATTTTAATCGTTAGATTTTACATGCATATAAGTTACCTATTTTATTTCTAATTTTAACTTTGCAAAGAATATTTGAGAGAGAGATATTAAATTAAATAAAAAAAATAGTTGCAAACACTTAAAAATCTTTTAAGTTGCGATTATTTTGTAGGCAACTGTACTTGTAAATATGTCCTTAAACACCAGTATTTCAATGATTCTTCCATTATATGTTCGATTCAGATGTAGATAATAGCATGAATCAAGACCAGCAACCCTCATAAAGTAAAAATATCTTTCAGAACTAGCGCCTTCGCATTTTTAATTTGTTTGGATTTATTTTTGTTATTTGTTTGACCGCCCAACAAATATTTTATTATGTATATGAAGCTTTTGCACGCTATCTATTTATACATCCGAAAAAATGTTTATAATGAGCCTTCCTGATCTCATTATTTATTGCGGAATATAATATAATTGCATTGTAAGAAAAATATATCTATATTATGTGTTAGGTATAGTTTGGACAGCCCTGTCCGCGCGAAGCCAGCGCATGCTTGGGCAGCTGCTTTGAGATTATGTCAGTAGAGTATAAGACATTGCAGAGAGTGGTGCTGCTTTGCTCACATGTATTTTATTAGTGTAAAAAACCCATACAGTCCATTAAAAACACATAGTAAAAAAAGTTACATTACGTGTATTACTTAAACACCTACAACAGAGTTCTAAACCAGAATTAAGAAGGCAGAATTCAAAAGGGTGAAAGCCTGAACATTGGCCCTAGCGAACCGGACGAAATTGAACTTTAACGACCTAGCGATAGGACTACAAAAAGACTACAGAACAAAAACTGGTGAACCAGGCGGACAAGGACATAGGATTATAACATAAACTACCAGCACAAGTAAGTCACCATCCTTCAATAAATTATTATCCCATTTTCTTCTCTTTGTTTGACGCAACAAGTGTTGATTAAAATGGCGTATAACGACAATCCAGAACAAGCTATGAACCTAACCAATTTAATATCAAAACGAGGTAAAATTAAAGCACGCATTACAAGATTCAGAAATTTTTTGTCGAATTTTGATCAAACAGATTACGTGGAATTAGAATCGCGACTAGAGGCATTTGAAAACACAGTTTTAATTAATTTTGAGGAAGTTCAAGAGGCTATTGAACAAATTAATGACGATACCATCCAAGAAACAGAACGCGAAACCTTTGAAAATTCATATTATAAAGCAGTTGCTGACGCGAAAAAATTGTTGAATAGAGTTAAAAACACAAATGTAAATATTCCGAATGATACTGTAGGAATACAACACGGCGGGCGCGAGTCGCTGCAAATTCAGGAACGAGTAAAGTTGCCGCAAATAAATTTACCTGATTTTTATGGTAGATATGAAGATTGGATTACGTTTAGGATACATTCACCTCTCTAATTCACGATAGCACGCAAATATCCAAAATCGAAAAATTCCATTATCTTAGGGCGTGCGTAAAAGGAGAAGCATATCAATTACTAAAATCTATTCAAATTTGTGAAGCAAATTACGACGACGCATGGAAAACTTTAAAGGACCGTTATGAAAATAAAAAGTTAATACTGAACAGACATGTCAAAACCCTTTTCGACTTACCAGCGGTTAAAAATGAATCACATATATACTTAAGAAAACTACTAGATAATTTTAATAAGAATTTAAGAGCTTTAACATCATTAGGACAACCGACGCAAACGTGGGATACGCTTTTAATTCATATTTTGTCTACAAAATTAGACCCAAATACAAAACGTAAGTTTGAACAAATTATTAGCAAAAAAGATGAACCGAAAATATCAGACTTAACAGAATTTTTAGCAGAACAGTGTAATATATTAGAATCAGTAGACAATAAGTCAAGTAATATTTCGCGAGAGAAAAATACGTAGAAACAAATGAAAAGTCATTTTCACTGCATGCATCTGAGCAAAAAGTAAAATGTTCATTTTGTAGTAAATCTCATTTAAACTTTAAATGTGACCAATTTGAGAAAATGTCTATAGCGGAGCGTAACACAGAAATTAATAAAAGGGTTTGTGCAGTAATTGTTTAAGACCGGGTCATTATCAAAGAGATTGCCGAACGGAAGGCTGTCGAATATGTAAAGGCAAGCATCATTATTTATTACATAGAAAACAAGGCGCAAAAATGAGTCAGGTGTCGCGCACGGCGAAACGGCCACAAAAACGTAGCGGCTGACCAGGAAGAAACGAGTTCGAAATCGGAGACGTTAAAAACACATACTGAAATGAGTAACAATTATTCGGCCAGAATTTCGACTCCAGTAACACACAGGGTGTTATTAGCTACGGCAAACATTTACGTGCGGGCCGCGGACGATTCACTAATACGAGGTAGGGCATTGCTTGATAATGGATCAATGTCAAATTTTATTACAAATGAATTCGCGGAAAAATTGCAATTAGGTACGAAGCCAATAAACCTTGCGATAGGAGGGTTAAACAATATGTTAAATAACATTAATTTAAAATTAGACACAACGATATTTTCAAACGATCTCAAATATCAAACGCAACAATCGTTTTTAGTTATTAAACAAATAACAAATAACTTACCACAATTTTCCTTTGACGTATCAGCGTGGAACTTACCAAAAATTTGCAATTAGCAGATGATAAGTTTAATGAAGCGGAGACATAAATATATTATTAGGAGCGGGTGTCTTTTTCGATATTCTTTGTAACGAGCAAATTAAATTGGGGAAAGGTAAACCTTTGCTGCAAAAACTAAGTTGGGGTATGTAGTATCTGGGCACATGGATAATATTTTAACTTCCGAACAAATGGTATGCAACTTAAATATATCAAATGAAGACTTACATAAAGACTTAGAATTATTTTGGAAAATTGAAAATTGCGAGGATAAGCAAGTTAAACTTTACAAACGAGGAACTATACTGCGAAAATCACTTTATAAAAACCGTTACAAAAAATAATATTGGCCGATTTGAAGTAAGTCTGCCATTTAAGGAAAACAAAGGCAATTTGGGTGATTCACAAGAAACGGCGGTTAAACGATTTTTAAATTTGGAGCGAAAATTACAAAAAAATAATGAATTTGGTAAAATGTACAAAGACTTTATGAACGAGTATAAAATATTAGGACACATGAGTGAAATCAATATAGATAATGATACCGGAGTACAAAAATGTTATTTACCACACCACGGGGTGTTGCGGGAAAGTAGTACTACTACGAAATTACGCGTAGTATTCGACGCGTCTGCGGAAACTACTACAGGATTATCTTTGAATCAAACGTTAATGGTGGGACCTACGTTACAACGAGATTTATTCTCGATTCTGTTGACTTTTAGAAAATACAATGTAGTTATTACAGCCGACGTGGAAAAAATGTATCGGCAAGTATTAGTAAAACGTGAAGATCGTGATTATCAGCGAATTGTTTGGCGCGAAAATCCGAACTTAGAACTTAAACATTATCGCTTAAATACTATTACCTACGGAACGGCTCCGGCGGCGTTTCTAGCAGTTAGGTGTTTGTTTCAAGCGGCGATAGAATACCAAAAAATTTATCCGAAAGCTGCGGAAACTATAAAAAATTCCTTTTACATGGACGATTTGATTGCGGGAGCGGATACTGTAGAAAAGGCAATACAGCTAAATGAAATTACCGAAATACTGAATGCGGCCTGTTTTCCTTTAAGAAAATGGTGTTCAAATTCAAAACAAATTAAAGAAAATTTGGAAAGACTAACGATATATATGCGATATCGGCGGATGAGAACCACAAGACTTTAGGATTAATTTGGGACTCGACAAACGATATTTTACGTTACGCTATAAATTTCGAAATACCAGATGTGACTACGAAACGTTCTATTCTGGCTACGACTGCAAAATTATTTGACCCGTGTGGACTAATATCTCCAGTAATAGTACGTGCGAAAATCATTCTGCAAAAATTATGGCAGGGCGGTTTTGATTGGGATCAACCTGTAGACGAGGATTTACAATATTCTTGGATTACTTTTATAAAACAATTACCAGATTTAGCAAAACTCGAAATTCCGCGACAAGTAACTGCGACTAGAATAACTAATTGTCAAGTACACGCCTTTTGCGATGCGTCTGAGAAGGCCTATGGGGCATGTATTTACTTAAGGACTTCAGATAACGCGGGAAAACATTATTCTAAGTTACTATGTTCAAAGACGCGAGTCGCACCACTAAAAACTATTTCATTGCCAAGACTTGAATTATGCGCCGCTGTGCTATTGAGCAAACTAGTAAAAACAGTCGAGACGGCACTGGAAATGCAAGTAAATCGCAGATATTTTTGGTGTGACAGTACGGTTGTATTAAATTGGCTTTCGGCAGAACCTGTTACTTGGAAAACGTTCATTTCGAATCGCGTGGCTGAAATACAAGGAAAAACGAGTATAGAGGAATGGAATCATATACGATCTGAATTAAATCCAGCAGATATTTTATCTCGTGGCGCAAGCGTACAACAAACGATTAGTTCGAAACTTTGGTGGCACGGTCCGAAGTTTTGAGCCAACCCGAGTGAATGGCCGGTAAATCAGAATATACAGTGTGACAATGACGTTTTAAACACAGAAAGACGAAAATCAATAAAGTTAAATTTTGTAACATCTTTTGACATTTCGATATTTGAAAGATATTCGAACCTAACGAAACTGCAGCGTGTGGTAGCGTTTATGTACAGATTTATAAATAATGCTAAAGTGCCGATTGGTAAAAGAACAACGGGAGATTTATCATGCGAAGAGTTAGAATTTTCTTTAAATTCATTAGTAAAACTTGTACAAGCTTCTACATTTGAACGAGAGATATTATGTCTAAATAAAGGAGATCCATTACCTACTTCATCTAAGTTATTGTCATTAAATGTTTTTATAGATTCAAAGGGTATAATACGAGTAGGGGTCGCATTAGACATGCAAGAGTAGCATACGATACAAAACATCCGATTTTATTACCGAGTAAACACCCATTTACGATTTTAATCATTCGTCATGAGCATTACCGTCTCTTCCATGCTGGACCACAAGCTGTTTTGGCGTCAGTACGGTCCAGATTTTGGCCAATACATGGAAAAAATACAGTAAAAGGGGTGATTAGGAAATGCATTGTGTGTTTAAAGGCGCAACCTAAGACGCTTACTCCGCTAATGGGCGATTTACCTGAAGCGCGTTTAACACAAACTAGACCTTTTTTGACTACGGGTTTAGACATGGCTGGTCCAATATTAGTAAAGGACGGAACTTTAAGAGCAAGGAAACTTGTAAAATGCTATGCGTGCATATTTGTTTGTTTTGCAACAAAAGCGGTGCACATAGAATTAGTGGGTGATTTGACAACAGTTTCGTTTCTGAATTGTTTAAAGCGATTCGTGTCACGACGTGGACTATGCAAAACTATATACAGCGACAATGGTACGAATTTTATAGGTGCTAAGGGTGAACTGAAAAATATGATTTGGATAAAAATAATATTCATTGTGACGAAATTCGAAATTTTTACTTGAAAACGATATTACTTGGAAATTAATACCTCCGCGTTCTCCTCATTTTGGGGGATTATGGGAAGCCGCCGTAAAATCGGCTAAAAGGCTATTGATAAAGGTTATTGGTGAGGCTCATCTGACTTATGAACAATTGTACACGGTGTTGTGTCAAATTGAAGGAGTACTAAATTCCCGCCCTATAACTCCTTTATCCGTTGACCCAAGTGATTTTACCGCTCTAACCCCTGGACACTTCCTGATTGGTGACGCTTTAATGGCTATTCCTGAACGTTGCTCTGATGATGTACCTGTAAATCGATTAAAGTTGTACGAGCGTCTGCAAGTTATAGTACAGCACTTCTGGAAGCGCTGGTCTTCAGAGTACCTGACGTCACTCCAAGAGAGAAATAAATGGAAACGTAAAACTAGCAGCCCAATCAAGGTAGGAGATTTAGTGATCATCAAGGAGGACAACTTACCGGCTATGATGTGGCGTTTAGGGAGAATAACTCAAATCCACCCTGGACCCGATAAAGTGATTCGTGTAGTAAGTGTCAAAATGGCCTCTGGTGTAGTGAAAAGAAGTGCAACGAAGGTGTGTGTTCTACCATTAGACTAAGAAATATCTGTATTGTTTGTATGAATGCCCTATTGTATTGTTGAAAGTTGATACTTTCAAGGCGGGCGCTATGTTAGGTATAGTTTGGACAGCCCTGTCCGCGCGAAGCCAGCGCATGCTTGGGCAGCTTTGAGATTATGTCAGTAGAGTATAAGACATTGCAGAGAGTGGTGCTGCTTTGCTCACATGTATTTTATTAGTGTAAAAACCCATACAGTCCATTAAAAACACATAAAAAAAAAGGGTTACATTACGTGTATTACTTAAACACCTACAACAGAGTTCTAAACCAGAATTAAGAAGGCAGAATTCAAAAGGGTGAAAGCCCGAACATTATGTATCCTGCAAGGCAGTTTCTTAATCTGACAGTTTATGATTATTTTATTCATACATATTATACAGGGTGATTCAGAACATATCCAAAATAATTAATGTACAGGGGCTCTTATAAATACAATTTTGTAAAAAAAATCAAAAGGACAGTTCGAAATGATTTAAAAATACACTTCTGCACGGCACTAGAAACTGGTACATTGTAAATCCTGACCTTGTGTAAGGCAGAGCACGCAGTCGGTGATCGGCATGGCAACAAGGTGTAATAAAAAATGAACGGACAAAAAATTGGAAGAAAAGAAATAAATAAAATTTTATAACGCATATTTTATCTCAGCATATTTAACTGCTTTTGCCGATATTGTTAATATTAATTAATTCGGGTTTTAATTAATAAAATAATTTAACATACCTGATGTCAGAGCAACTGTTCAAGATTTTGTCTACCGACGTCTAAACATATTTGGGCTTGTATTACCCAGTCTCTACGAACTAATGTTTCTGATTCCTTTGAACTCAAGTTAGCAGCACCTATGATACGTTCGCGTAATATATCAATAGTGTCCACTTCGGTGCAATACAGTTAATTTTATAAATATCTGCACAAAAATAAATTCGAAGGATTTAAGTCAGGAGATTGTGGCGGCCATGGTGGCGGTTACTCTTCCAATCCATTGTACCCCTTGAACTTCATTAAGGCACTGTCCAACATTTTGTTGAAAATGAGTGGATCACCATCATACAAATGCCACATTCGGAGTCGGACATCTAACAGCACATCTTCCAGAATTTCAGGCAGATCATTTTGAAGGAGCACGAGGTGCTGAATCCCATCTGTTCGATTTGATAATATGAATAGTCCAGTCAAGCAATCATTGCCCAAGCGTATTAAGTGCAGATTTTCAAAATCCGAAACAATATTATGAATGTTGTACATCCCATTCCATGTAAAAATAACATTTGTAACTAACACCTTAGCTATAAATCTGGAATTTTGAGCATTTTGATGCAGCAGCCATTCACAAAATCTAATTCGTAGGGGATAATCCCTTGGTATTAATGCTTGGACACGCTGTACATGGTACAGATATAATTCAGCCTCGTGTATGATGCACCACACTGTTGATTGGGGGATTCCTTGTACTTGTTGAGTGATTTTTCTGGTACAATATCTAAAATAGTTTCCTCAACTGCTGCAAGTTTAAATAAAATAACAAAAAAATAGTCAATAAAATAAAAGCTGTTTCACCTACCGTTTGCAGAAATTAAGGTCCTAATACTAATGAAAATACTATTTTACTTTTCTGTCTAAAAATGAAAATCTAGATATTGTGAAAAACACTATATAATTTGAACTCGATTTCCTGGAAAGCCAAAACGTAACAATTTCAAAAGTTGACAAGACATTCTTTGTCAAATAAGTTATGAAATTTTAAAAAACTTGATAAATATTTCCAAATAAATAAATATTCATAGGTATACATTATCTTTTTAAAATAGGGGGTACAAACCCACATATCTACGCCCATGTGATTGATAACGCGCACAATTTTGCATCATTTTGAGTTCTTTGCAACAAATTAACCATACTCAAATTAAATAATATAAAATACGAAATCAAAAACCGTTTTAAAGAAATAAAACGTAAACTCAAAAAAGTGCTTTTAAAGAATATTTTATACTTCGGCAATTCCAAAAAAATATCTTCTTTCGATATACTAACGATTCTGAAATAGTCAGTATTAATAACTGATACAAATTCAGTAGGAATTATATAGAATGATACGTTAACAAAAACGACAGTCTGGCTCTTGAAATACTTCAGGAATTGTTTGCTTGTAACGGTTAATCGCAATACAATTGAATAAAATTTGAATTATATACCACCTGAAGCATTACTGCTAGTTAAGATGTTTCGATCTCCAACAAGAGGATTAGTAGCAACGTAAAATATTTGATCACAAATTTAAAAAGACGGTATTAATTTCGTGTGTATCGAAATCGAAGGTGTGGTTATTCTAGTCAAAATTAACAAAAACCGAGATACTTCTTATTAGTACAGCGCGGTACACATAATTGTTTCCTAAATGTAAAATTTCAGTAGAATCAGAAATAGAAAAAGAATTCTTAAGAAAAGTTGTCAAAGAGTATCTTCATTTACAGATTTGTGCAATTATTCTACATCATGTGCTTTTAAGTATAAGTTTTGCATTTCTTGAACTTTTTTTAAATGATTTCACAAGTAAAAGTTTCATGATTATGAATGAAGCTGTTGCAAGAAGCTGCTGAAAAATTATAATAAAGAATCCATTGCTTTTGTCTTTCAGATTCAGACGTAATTTTACATTAAAAAGTTTGCATTTGCTGAAACCCCCAAATAATGTAAAATGTAATATTATCAGATAATTATAAGAATACCATATATAACCTGAATTGTTTTTTACGTACAAGAAATTTAATATTGAATTGACTTTGGCACCATTTTAAAATGTTGCTGAGAAAGACCTGTATAAAATATTATTTATCTTATTTTATTATGCTGTATTTAAAAGTATAGCAGGTTTTTATTTAAATATAGAACAGATGGATGCAGACTGTGAATATAACAATAAGTATTCAATGGGAAAAAGACAATAAGACAATAAAAAATCAATCTGACAGAAATTAACTGAAGTTAGAAATATGATCTGCGTTAGCATTAAGGCTACTTCTAAAAATATCAGTATTACTGCATTTATTGTTGTGAAGTATGCGCAAAATGCAATACCGAGTTTGTTAGCGCTATAGGTATATAGGTAAAATTTTCTAATTTGTTGTGAATGTTTTCGTGGAACTGACAGATTCAGTTTAGCCAATAAAAATGATAATTACGACAATTTAATAAAGAAATATTTGGGGAACAAGCATTGAGTGAGGAAATAGAGAATAGACTCAAGAATTTTGGATTGTTGATATCACAGGTGAATAAACACCATAAGTTTTAAAATAAAGTTAAAAAATTTCATCTGATTATTTTCTATAATATTTATATGAATTTCATAATTGGAATGAAACCGAATAACATATATTCTACTCTACTTCTTATAAAACCACAGCAAAGAGTTTTCAAAATCTTGATAATTAATAAAATCGCGATTATTAAAAAATTATCAACACTGTATTGCTTAGAATCATCAAAAATGTACATATGCTAAATTAGAATAAAATAAACAGTAACTTTTTAGATATTTCCAAAATTCACTTAGAAAATGTTATCTACGACGCTGTATCTATAAAATGGTCTACGATTCCGAACCCATCTCTTTGAAAACACCTTGCATGACAACATTTAGAGAACTACTCCTAAACAACAACATCTAAATCTGTATTTCCAACTGTTCTTGAGTAACAGATTAAAAATTATTGTATTTATGTTTAAACCAACGCTAATAAGATTTTCGGAAAAAAGTTATATTATTGTAACAGAACCTCATTGCGAAATTAAATTCGTTGTGTAACTTAAACACGACCGTGTGGACAAGACATTGTAACATCATTGCGTAACATCACAGCGAACATGGGTGTTCGCATTCTCAACACATCGGTATTTCTGCGTTAAAAATTGCACACAGTATGCCTGAACGGACCAGCACGGACATGCAAAGGTCCATGAATATGCCCATATTATTTAATGAAGCATCGCACACTAGACCTACACCAGCACGTATCGTCACCTGTAACAACCATCAGTACAGGTCGTGTCGGCGACCTGCAATTTCTATGCGTGGCCGCGCTAGTCCTACGTAAGTTCTTTTCCTACAAAAATCAGGGTTTGGTTTCAAACTGTTAGAAATATTCGAGCAATTAAGTTGTCGATGTGTCGCTGAACTGTCGGATACACTGGCTTATCAACAAGCTCTGTTTACTCACTACTACTTTTTTGTAATATTTGGAAATACTGAAATAAATTGGTTAATATCTCTCCAGTTCAGGAAATAAATAATGATTTTCACCATACAGCTTTCTCTTTTTATTGATGATAGTGTGAACCCAAAACTTTCTCATTTTCCTAGCTGCTTCCTCCTGCTCCTCTTCATACAACGTCGCTAAGCAAATATAGGTTTTCTTCTGAGATACATTCAATTACTACTTCAAAACATCGCACACAACATGGAAACATCAAAATGTTCGCAACACAATGAACTTCTGTTCAGAGAGAAACATTTCTCAACAAGGTTCTTTTACAAGTGAATATGTTATACCCTGTATGTTACGTTATATCACTACAATGTCAAATACAAAATTTTACTTCTCAGGGGATTTGTAAATTCCTAGTAACTATTCAGTGTTTTTGGTGCATGTCTTAAAATAATATCTGGAGACGTGTCGGAAAGGCGTGCTATAAAAAGAAATAAACACACTTAGTCAGTGACAACTTTTACTAAATAAATCCATATTGAATTTTAAACATCAACCGAATCAAATTGTCCCTTTTTAAGTGATTTAGTGTAAACCTTCACGAATGGGTGGCCGCCACCTGTCAGTTGCGTTTTCTAAACATTTCTATTAATATACTTCGATATATACTGTTTATGTGCTTTGAATAATTGCACTGTTAGCTGGAAATGCTAATTGGCATAAGTTCATCGATTATACTTTGGACTGAAATTATCAGAGAGTAACTAATATACGGAATGATGGAAAAATAAGTACTATTGAAATCTATAACCAATTTTTGTCTTAAATAAATGCTAGTACGGAAAGAATAATAATTCATAATAAAAATACACAAAATATTACTGATAGATTCTGCAATAAAAATGAAGCAAGTTAATCCAAGTAAACTTTTATTTAAAAATGATTTGTTTGCGAGATAAAAAATTGAAATAATTAAAATTAATTTAAAACATATTTGAGAATTAATTCGCTAAGCAATTATTTTCTAATTTGACAGGTTAGTACTAACAAAAACCTTAATTATCAGGTGCAAATAATGACCTATTTAAAATTATTAATAACGGTTCAATATAAAAGATATATGCTCTTCTAAGTCGCTAACATGCACTACACGAAATTAACTTTCCATTACAATTGATTAGTTACGACATAAGAACAAATAAATATCTATTTAGTCTTAGGACAAAATTTACAGATTATAATATTTTTGTAAATTTTGGTTAGGGGTTCTAAAAGTCTTTTATATCCAGAATGTAAAAGACTTTTACATACACATAAAAAAATAAAATTAGGTTATAGATATGAATCAGTTTATCACTTGTGGAACTATTTGTTTATAAAAACTAAGAAGTAAACAAATTAAGACGATATTTGTAGCAGTACATTGTTAACATTTGTGGTCTTATTGGAGTTTATTTTCACGCGATTATATAAGTATGACGGATAATTTCTCAAATGAAGAACTTATGAATATGAACTGGCCTACAGGAAATTACATAAAAATTCAGTAGCTGCAGCTCATCTTTATGCCCAAAGTTTTACCCAAAGATATTATCCGAGAGGTCAAGCCTTGTAACGTGTGGTTCAGCGGGGTAAACTGGCAATTTGCGGCCATTAGACCTAGGACAATTGCAGTGCAATTGGGATATCTCAAGCCACAGTTTGACGAAGCTTAATGCACGAATTACTCTACCCATTTCACGTGTCCGTTTTAAATAAACTTTTGTAAATGGTTGTGACAAAAGTAGCACTTTAACACAAACTTTACCATAAATATTTTAGTTATGGATGAGGCAATTTTCACAAGTAATGGTATTCGCAATTTTCATAATACGCATTATTGGGCATTGGAAAGTCCCTCGGCGAATACACTTTCAACAAAGATTTTCAGTAAATGTGTGAGCTGAAATTGTGAATTGGCCCTTTCACTCTAGAAAATCGGGTAACTGGTGCTTCTTATTTACAATTTTTGTGTAATAATTTACCCTAAAGAAGTTAATCTCAACGTTATACAGCATATGTGGTTTCTTCACGATGGTTCTCCTCGACTAGTGCAACAATATTTGGATCATGTGTTTCCCGAACGATGGATAGGACGATCTGGTCCAATTGAGCGATCCCCTCGATCACTCTACCTAAACCCACTTGATTTTTTTTGGGTCACAAATAATGTATGGTATATGTTATCTAAGTTAACACTGAACCAAATTTGCAAAATCACATGCATGCTGCCGCTGAGGCAATTCGGCTACAACCTGGTTTGGGTCGTGCGTGTGGCGAACTCAAGTGTTTATTGAAAATCATGGAAATAACTTCGAACAATTACTATAATAAATCAAATGCATTTTCAATTTAATGAAATTAACGTTCTTTTATTTGAAATAAATTAGTATCTCTGTAACTAAAAAACATTTTATTCCACTATTTGTTATTATTTTTCTCAGCACAAGTTTATGCGTATAGATTACGAGTCACCCAGTACATTACCTACAAGAACATACATTTTATCAATCCATCGTTGATACAGTAAATTGTAGATGACATACATTTCAAATAAATTATTTACAAGTGTCAACATTTTCTCCTTTTTTTAGTAATTTTTTAACTATGGGATACAGTTTTCGAAAAAATGTTTGATTCGAAAATTTATTACATTCTCTAATGATTTTTTCATTCCCGAACGCAAAAATACCATTTCGTAATCTAACATCAAATATAACTAGGTATTTATGATTTAGACAAACTTATTTCTATCCGAATGTCGGAGTACAACTCTTCAAATGGTACTTAAATCACGCCAAACCATTTACAAATCTATATTTAAGTAAGCGCTGAATTTGGAGTAGAGCTTAACGAAAAAAAAACACAAATTTAACATAATCGTAAAGTCTAATACTTGTTAGATCACACTTAGGAATCAACGATTGATGCCAATACAGTGAGTACTTATATATTTTACTTTTAAAAGCTCCTACTTGAAAACTTTAAATATCATTCATTTTGCATTGTCAGTGCCGTAACATATATTTTTCACATGAAATTATGTCTAATGATGAAGCTCCTTATTACCCTGCACGTCAAATTAGAACAAAATTACTTAACAAGTTTCTGAATAATTTTATTTCATTCAAATTTAAAGACCTTGTTGAGATTCTAATATAATTTAGATGGGTTATGGGTTGTTTTCAAATATGCCTCGTGAGCCATTTTTATTAAGTAAAATAGTAAAATGTCTTACTATTACATGAACTTAATGGTATCATATTGCATGGCAGAATGCATTTTATTTTTCGACAATATTAAATGCAGAAAAATCGATCTGCTAAAAAATATAAAAGTATTGCTCGGACCCAAAACATTGAAATAAAAGTTTGAGGACATACGAAATCATTCGGAAAAGGTTGCTATAATAATTATTTATGATCTTACAGATTTATAAGATATGTAAAACTAAAAATTTATACCTAGTACCTATAATTTCAAAACTGGACCGTAATTTTTCCAAAAGATCTCAAAAAACTATAACAGTTGGTCTGCAAACACCATTCAAATTTGTAAAAAATGGTCTAACTACTTTTTATATCAATTTGAAGGTACATTGTCCAAAACCTGTAAAAATTTATGAAATAATTTCAACTTACAAGAAGTATGACAATGATAGAGAGACATGCACGTACATCTGTCTTATACTATAAAATCTGCAGACCGACTTGTATAATTATCCTCAGTAAATAATATTCATCTTAGTTCATGTAATGCTTTTCAGAACCTGCAATTTATTGAGCCCGACAAAAAATTGAGTAAACATAATTAATTAATGACAACTTAGGTACCACTTATCACTTAAGATGCTCTGTAATGATGTATTATGCTGTGGCATATTTAATAAATGATAGGGAACCACCTGTGGGAATACGATTTTTTTCCCTAAAATAAGTCAGCTTCTGTAACCGCGTCATCTGGGCCTTCATCTTACTCTATTTCTATTATCAATGAATGAATGTCACTAGCGGGAGGAACTACTGATCAGTCCAAGTTTATCAGTGGCTCTGCGAGCACAGTGAGTGTCAGGGACTTAGTGGAAAGCTTACCGGTCTTATTTTCGAATTGTTTACTGAGGTAGGTTAATTATTTTTAAATGTTTTTAGTTCTGTTATCGTTCCCTATTATTGTTCCAGAATAATATTAGTTTCCTTCTTATTTTAGAATATTTAAAAATAAAAAATACTTGTACAATTATATTTAAAATGCCAGATAGTAGTAATGCCAAATTTCGAATACTTTCAAATATTTAGTATGATACAAAACACCGGTTTTCATTTTACAGTACAGGTGTTATTGAAAATATAAAAATTATTGAATGATTATTTTTCTTTATTTCATTCAGCTCTTTAAAAGGACACATTTTAATAACGTAAATATATTACATTGATTTCATTATTCTTTTATATAGATATTAATAGATTATACATACCATGAGAATCATAAGATTAATAAATATATCCCAAATTTATCTCCCTCATTTAGTTTGCAAATGGTTCCAATTGAATAAACTTAAATCATAATGGACCTGATACAATCTTAATGAGTGTAAATTGATATTTGTTAAGTTGTCTGACTTTAGAGTCCACCTACCTCTGTCAAAGTGTCATTCATAATTGAATTATCTTTTGGGGGTATATTTTCTAGTTGATGTCTAGTAACTCTTATTTGTCTAAAATTAGGAATGAAACAATTAAAAGATGAATTCATATTTGGTTTAGATTTATCAAGATGTTATACTTTCAATAATATTTAAAAAATTAAAATATTAAAATAATAATGACACTCTTTTAAAATGAATTTAGCATCTTGTTTTTAACTGCTAACGTATTCTTAATGAAATCCATTGGTGAGTGGACAACTAAGAACTAATAGTAAACGTTGAAAACACAAATGCTAATATGCCAGCAGTTCAAAACAAATCGCTAAAATCATTTTAAAGAGTGTCATTATTATTGCAATAGTATGTACCTATCTTAAACTAGTTTACCAGATGTATATAAAACATATTATGCACCTTTTTGCAAAAACTATTGGTTAGAATCCATTGATAGAAACTTTCCATTTCCAATCACCTACAATAATTGTGGTTAAATAAATTGTTTTGCTCACAACGTGGCAACTGTTATAATGAGAAAATACAATTTCAGTATAATTTAAGAAAGTAAACACTTTAATACAATTTTTATTTACTTTTTAAAATTTACTAACATCAGAAGCATAAACTGTGCTATTCGTTTGACAATTGACTAGGATAGGCATACATAACACCCATAGAGAACAGCATTAACAATTATCAGATACATAAAGTGAAACCAAAATACTCACTCGATAACTATGTTGCGATTCAATTCAAAACAAAACGAAATACCGCTATAAATACAGTTAAAATTCGGTCATTTTGCAATTACGTTAGTTCTTTCTTAACGATTAATCTGATTTCTATTTCATTGAACTTATATATAAAGTGTATCTATCATGTTTAATCTTTTTTATCTATAAATTTTATTTGTGTGGGACTCAGATTCTGAAGTAGATATCTACGTGAAGGAGACTGTAATGGGGCTGCTAATAAATTAGATTTATATACCAAAGCGGTTTTGTACATTGGTCTTGATTTTTGGACGTAGTTTTATTTTTAAGGCTATTTGCATAAGCGTAGATTTTTGGGACGAGAGCGTCAATTTTTTATAGAAATCTACGTCAATGATAAGCTTGATCAAAATGATTTTATAAAAAATTTTAATTCATTAAAAATGTTTAGTATTGTTCAATTCAAACCATTATTTTACCTGCTTTGTATTTCTTTTATAATGCAACATCCAAAAATTCTCTAGTAACTTAGCCTACGTTAATTTTTGCATCTTAAAAAAATGTTATTGCGGTAATTTTCTTGATTTTAGTTATTGATATGTTTGGAAACTTGGTACTGGTAGTTTTTAAAGTAACCAAACATGAATATTAAAACTTATTTTTCACCTAAAATATAAAACTAAGAAGAAGAGCACCTATTTTCCTTTTTGCTGTAGTTTTTGGTATAGTAGGTCACTTCAGTTACGGTAAAAAATTGTATTATACAAGAAAATGGATTTCAGTGTTCTACAAAAACTGACAGCTGTGTTTGAAAGAACTGTAAAATAGTTGTAGCCTCAGCTTAAATTTGTTTTGTTATCAGATATACATCTAATGAGCCATCTTGATGTGTTCTCTTAAACTATACTTGTTCCATATATCTTTAATACGACCTTAAATAGGGTATCTTTAGATACTTAATAAATAAATTTATCGATAATACAAGTATCTCTATTTTTTACTATTATAACAAAAAATCTATGAAATTACATATATCTAATTAAAATCATTTTGAAGTTGCCTCTAAAAATATTACTTTATCTTTAGGAATGCGCCGTTTGTTGTCTTGACATAGTGTTTTTTACAAATGCAAGTAATTTGAAACATTTAAGAACTAAATAATATAGAGTTTAGCAAATAATTGGAATGTTATCTCATGTCATCTGTAAATATTCAAAGGTATCGAAGTAAAACGAATATATAAAGACAGAAAACGGTCTAACTAACAAATTTTTAGGTACAGAAATCTTCCAAAATATTTATTTTTTAAAATTCAACTGTAGATGTAAATATTGTTATAACATTAACATACATAGTTCTGCATATATGGTTGTTCACTTTTGTTTTAAAGCATGTCAAAATAATTGTATGTATAATATGGAGCAAAATAATGTGTATCTTACAAATGCATTTTAAAAGTAAAAGTGGATAAATAAAATATCAATAATTTTATTTTTGATATTACTTTTGCTCCACGTGTTTTATTTTTCGAGATTTCTGTATCTAAAAAACACCACAAATGTTATCATTTTACAGTGAGAAATGCGGCGACTTTAAAACAATATTGCTTAGACTTCAATGAAACTGAACTAGAACAACAGAATCGGTTTGGTTATATATTAAAAATAATATACCCCTTCATAAACTTACTGACAGTAAAATAACACCATGAAATATATAACATTACACCAACGTTATAAATTGTTTACTAATTAATTCTAAAATTACAGCTTCTTCCGAATAGAGCTTGTTTTTCGATAGAAACCTGCACTAGATGTTTTATTTATAAAGCATAAATTAAACTGTTTTTATTAGATGCGTCGTCCTCCGTAACAATTATTATGTAAATACTCCCACACGGTAATGTCTCCTTATTAATTCAGACAGGAATAATAAAAATGGATCAAAGGAAAGTGATTTTTATAGAACAAAACATGAATTAACCATTTTAATAAATATTAATGACCGGCGAAAGGCGTAAGCCCTGTCACATGGCCTACAATCTAACAATCTTTTTTGAGTGGAGATGTTGACGTTTGATGATGCTTCATATGGAGTCTATAATTAAATCTGGTGAATCCTATTATGCTGGGTGAGATAATTATGATAGAACACCTATTTTTCACAGTTACCTGCAGTGAAATGTCATTCCGAGTTTGTAAAATTTGTGCACATGTTTTGAATTTTAATATCCATTCGAATTTTAAATATTTTAGTAAGAATATAAGTTATGTTGATGACAAAGGTATTATAAAAGTATAATAGTTATTTATGCAACAAGTACAAAAAAGTTGCCGGATTTGTTTGAAAACTTATTGAAAAACATTTTAATTTATTCAATTATATTCCCTTCAAAGTACCCCTACTTAGTAACATGCGTTCATTGCTGAAAACATAAAAATACGCCTTTTCTGGAGCAGATTGTGTTTTATCTCCTGAATGGTGTAAAATGTTCGTCCTTTGAGGAGATCTTAAGGAATAAAAATGTCGATAGGGATGAAATCAGAATACGGTGGTTAAAAATCTATCATATTACCAAGTGTCAAGCGAAAGGGTGCATTGTTGTGATTCAGGTTATCAAAACAAGATATAAGAACGACTGATTGTTTAACATTGTGGAAGGAATGTATAGTGAACAACTTCCTTGTCATATACATAAAACAGTGAACGTGACCTTGACATTTGACCTTGACTGACGTGCTTCTTTGAGTTTTGCATCACTTCTTTCATTGTGACTACTGGACTTTAGTATACACGCTGTAACTATAAGTTATGATTTGGCGCATACTAAGATGCTTTTAAGAAATGTGTCTCAGCTATTTCTTAGATAGTTAGTCCACAATTTAACCGCACTTTCATCCACGCAGCATGACAGTTGTCAGTTGATGTTGACGGTTGTCCAGAACGATTGTCATTTCCGACTGTTTGCCAGCTTTCTTTAAATCTTTGAAACCATTCATAACATATTGATCTGGAAAGGAATTCTGTAATTTCACATAGAACTTGGCGTTAAGTTAACAATTAAATCTCCACAATGGTTGTTTCTGTTCAACAAAACTCGTTACAAATAGCTAAATACACAAAATGGTTTTACAAAAACATCTGTATCTCCACGATGAGTTAGCATACCAATTAACAGCTTCCACATAACGGAAACAATTCTGGAATGTTTTCATTACACGTGTGTTTCTTTCAATTTTCAAAATAAATTTATTTTCTATAACTTTAAACCATCCATCGATAAGCAAATTATTTGACCTCTCGAATAAATTATTTCTTTGGTTTCGAAGTAATAAATTGTCGAACTGCAATAAATACCATCTATGTATCGCCTTTCTATCATAGATAAAATTGGATCACTTAAGAGAAGAGGTACTTAAAATTCGAAAGAAGATATGAGATATGTTTGCATGTTATCCTGTTGATGTAGTACTAGTTGAGGCACGTTTAAATCCTTGCTTTTGATTTGGTAAACTTCAGCATTAACTATTCGACCAATTGGTATTATCATAGTCAACAAATTTGAATATCTTTAAACATGTGGTATTACCTCATAGTAAATTAGGCCGTAATAACACCTTCATGCGCTTAGAAGAACTGGTTTTTTTTAATACTGTTTCTGAATCTAATCACTCATCATCATCTGTATATAATCAGAAGACATTCTATAGCTTATTATCATTGACTTTTTTTATAAGAAATGATTTTTAGAACAAGCAAACTGAGTATAAAATTTGATCTGTTCAACATTTTCCTTGTATAAGCACGTAAATATTGTGCTAAATGTCCTTTATTTACATTACATATACATTTTTTCGTTGTACTTAAATAATGCGAGTTCTTAAGAATTAAAATGGTTTAATTGAGAAAATTTAAAAAGTCTAGGAGAAATAGACATAAGTTAGCGATGGCTTGCTAATGTATTTAATCATATTAATGAACCAGATGTTATCATATTTATATTTTTAAACATCATGAAGCAGTACATTTTGTTTTATGTAATCCATTTTGTCCGTTTTTGCTTCCGAGTGTTTAGGCGTGAATGAACTCTGTCTTAAGGCTTACGGTGAGCGCTCTATAAAATGATATAAAGTTTTCGCTCACTAACTCCTCAAGGGATAAAGATAAAAATATGCGGTTTTTTTTAATAGACTACAAATATTATTTTACATCGGCGCTGTGTATTGAAATTTTGAAAAAATGTAAAATTGTTTTTTTTTAAATGAATTTTGCTCTTTTCCTAAATTTCAAAACAGAGCGCCGATGTAAAATAATATTTGTAGTCTATTAAAAAAAACCGCATATTTTTATCTTTATCCCTTGAGGAGTTAGTGAGCGAAAACTAAAAAAATATTTCTTAGCAATAAAATGCTGCCACCTTGCGGTAGCCTTGATAAAAGAGACGATCACATTAGATTCTGAATGTCCAACACTGAGAGAAGTGATTCAGGCTAACGGTAAATGCTCTATCAAACGGGATATAGTTTTCGCTCAATAACTGCTCAACGGAAAATGATAAAAATATGCGATTCTTTCTAATAGACTAGAAATATTATTTTACATCAACGCTGTTTTTAAAATTTTGAAATAATGTAAAATTATTTTTATTTAAAATTTTTCACTCGATGTAAAATAATATTTACGTATTCATTAAAATATAATTAATATTTTTAATAAATATTAAAAAAATGTGGAATGCAAACGGGCAGTTGAAATTTATGGAATATATAAAAATGTTATAAAAATATGGTTTTGTTTATCTAATTTTATTTTTGTCGCATAGTATTTTTTTACATGGCATCGATGGTTTGCTTCTCAGCAATTCAATAAATAATAATAATTATACCTACTATTTGTTGCAAATCCAAATTTAGTAGAAATACACATAGAAAGAAAAAATGTGCCAAACGCATTTTATTCTACAAATGAAATTATCTCTTTATTTCATATTTTGTGATATAAGTTGAGCCCTATGTCACGTGAAAGTATTTATATTTTTATTATAAAAGGAACAAAGAAAAAATTAAGCATCGCAATTAGTGGAACTATTTTGGATCCTACCGTTAAAAGTGATATTTTTGTTAGAATGTGTTATGTGTCGTTCCAGATGGAGTAACACATTCTGGTCAACTATTTTATTGTCGATTATTTAATAAAACATCATTCTTGATTAAAAAAAATGTTGCTTGTCTTGAGATATTACAAACTGTAGTCCTGCTTATGATAAAATATGGTGTTCGAAAGTAAAAATGCTCAAATTTTTCATCTTTTTTTGTAAAAAATGTCAATCCACAGTTATCCCAAAACCGAAGAAAAATAAAAAAAACACTGTTTACAAGCATATACAAAGCATTTTGTTCATTTTTCTATTTTATGAATTTTTATAAATAATTAACTATCAGGAATTATGTTTTCCAACAATAAAAATATGTCTGAAATGTCTTATGTACCAAAATATCATTACCTACTTCTATTTTTCGAAAACTACAAAAGAGTTTAATAAAATAAATACCACAAAAAATATATTTTTTCAGTAACAACATTTAACATTTTATTAATTAATTTCTATAGTATAGTTGATAACATTGTAAATATAAATTAACTACTTGAGTATTTATGGGAAAAGTAGCATAACAATTAAAAATGGATTTTGTGTGTTCCTTTGAAACTACATGTTTAAGTAGTTGTACTTCGATAAAAATTAAGAACCGCTTACTTACATCGCCGTATTTCCCGCAGTGAAAATTGTGTTTTTAACTATTGAAATCTCGAAAAATATAACATATACAACAAAGGTAACTTATTAATGTTGTGTTTATTCACAGTTACTGTTTAAATTTTACTCAAATAAAATAATAATTTTGAAAAGCGTCTGTAAGACGCTATCCTAACTCCACATTTAACAATTATTTTCATACACTTAATTATAAATATTTAACAACTTTTATTATCAAGTAAATTTTTGTTATAAGAATATTTATATCTACAGATATATTTAAAATAAGTCGGTAAGTATTTTGGTAAATCTATGTATCTAAAATCTTAGACAGCTGTTTGTCTGTTTTACTTCGGTGTCTTTGAAAATACCCAGGTGTCATTCCTATTTTTTGCTAACACGTACATTATCCAGTTATTAAATATTTAAAATTATATGTCTTTAGAAGATATTCTTTCAAGAAAACGTCAATCTTAAGCCAGTGTTATATCTTTATAATTAAGAACAATGTACGCCACATATGTATTTTGGAAAGTTCAAATGTTAACAAAACAAAGGTATATGTTTTCAATATTTGATCTAATCTAATTGGCCTGTTTACACTTTAATTTCTCATATTTCTCTTCAATAATCCATACATAGTTTTTATATTTTACATTTTGGACATGTTAATATCTTTTATGAATTTTCTATGACCTACGATAAGTTTTCTGTATTAAAAAACTAAAATTTAATCTTATTCAACATAAAAATTATGGAAAATATAGATGTTTCTGACTTTCCGAATGAATGCATTGTCCTATTCTGAAAACGTATACTGCACCGTAAGTATAAACTTAGCTTGCATACGTAACACGAGCATATGTAAAATTCAATTTCTTGAAAACCGTAACACGTAGCGAAGTAAACTTTTTTTTAAAAACTTTTTCATACTTTTGACTACATTTGTCTCGATATAACTATAGTTCTATTTTTAATAATTAATGTAGCTCTCCGCATAGTAAAGTTTTTAATGCACAAATTTGCTGGTATCGACTTTGGAACAATTTTGTTCGAAAAGGCTTTAAGTAATCAAAAATTGGTGTGTACCATTAGAAGCGCTGTAGTTTTTTACATATGTTGTGAAAAAATTATGAAAATAACTTGAATCGTTGATTTACAAACGCAATATACAGGGTGTCCAGAAACTCTCCTGACAAACGAAGACCGGAGATTCCTCAGATAATTTTAAGACCATTTAACCCAATTCACCTAGTCCGAAAATGCTTCCTAAGGGAACTAGAGCTCTTTGAAGATGGCGCCTTGTAAATAGTTTTGTTTAAATACCTCCAGAACGCTTCTACTTAGAAAAACAAAAACTGGTACGCTTGTTTAGCCTTCAGAGATAAACCGATTCCATCAATTGCGAATTTCTAGTACCGGTCATAGGCGTCCGTTTTAGGTAGGTCAACGGTTATTTTAATGCATAACTTCTTTGTATTTAACTTTTAAGCATTTGTGACACTAGATTATTAACGAAAATTTTTTAAATCCATTTTTCTAGAAAACGGTGTATCCTGATGGCTTAAAGTAAGAGTACCATTTAGTACGAGAATACCTGAAAATTTAATAATCTAGAGTCACAAATGCTTAAAAGTTAAAGACAAAAAAGTTATGCGTTAAAATAACCGTTGACCTACCCAAAACGGACGCCTATGACCGGTACTAGAAATTCGCAATTGATGGAATCGATTCATCTCTGAAGGCTAAACAAGCGTACCAGTTTTTGTTTTTCTAAGTAGAAGTGTTCTGGAGGTATTTAAACAAAACTATTTACAAGGCGCCATCTTCAAAGAGCTCTAGTTCCCTTAGGAAGCATTTTTGGACTAGGTGAATTGGGTTAAATTGTCTTAAAATTGTCTGAGGAATCTCCGGTCTTCGTTTGTCAGGAGAGTTTCTGGACACCCTGTATATTTCGTAAAACATAATTGTCAAATAACGTCCGACGCACCGACAATTTGATTTTATAAAGTTAGACCCTACTGAAAAAAGTTGTAGAAGTCCATTTCAGATGCCCAAATTGTCCTTCTACAAGATGGTAAATGTTTAATTTAGTTGTATCTTTATTTTAAAAAAACAGCATAATTGAGAACCGATTTTACTCCACTAATAGAGTTGTGATACCTTTATTTCAGTGTATCTTTCGTTTTGTCTCCATCCCAAATGAATTAGCCTCTAGGCAGCACATATTTCAGCGTTTTGTCACAACACGTCAACATAGTCTTGCTCTGCGCAGCGATATATCTGGTTTTAACAAAACTTGATCACGTGTTTCACCGTTAGCCTTAATTTGAATTGTTTTCTTCTATATGTCGATTATCTTCGTGTATTTTTCTTATTATAAATAAAACTTCTGTAAATTTAAAATGCATGCATCAGATTGAACTTATTGAAATAAAAATCACATATTTATGGATACATTTTTTATAATATTTTAACAACCTATTTAATTATTTTGAACAATATTTCCGACCAATAAATTAGTTTTTAGTTTAGTTTTACAAAATTTAAATGAAATGCCAACAACTTATTGTATATACCTACTAATAGCCTAACTATCTAAAACGGTTCTAAATTTGTAACTGTTTTTCATTGCTTAACGCTAAATATAAACTGGAGAAAATATTAATTCAAGTGGATACAAATTAACTCTTTTATTTCCCTGTTGTTATTATGTTTAACATTTTATAGATAGCTATATTTATCAACAATATAAATAATTATATTTTTTAAATCTAAATATAAAATACTTCAATTAATTTAAATAATAAATAGGACATTACTCTCGTTAAGGCTTTTTCAAGTGTCAAATAAAATATAAATATTTATATATTTTGCAATCAATTAATTATTTTTGTTCGTTACTGATAAGAATGAAATATGTGTCATGTTTTGGGAAAGTAACTTGAGTTTTTGTTTTGAATCACATTAGTAACGCCATTTAAAATGATTCTTAACAAACAAAAATAGTATATTTAGTGTATATTTCTATACCGTAAGTCACATACACACTTATACATAACCTCGATGTGGACCGAATTTTTTAAATTACCTATAAAATAATTTTATGCAGAAAAAAATATTTGATAACTTGTATAAACCTTATGCACGATGTCACCTTCTGTTGTTCTACGTCCACGCCCACTGTCTATTAATATCCTAATATGTCGGCCACCATTTCCGCCTTATGTTTCCCTTCTACTGACGCTTTTCTTCCTGCCTACTCACTCAATATCGATGGCCGCTTTACCGATTACTTGTTATCAGCTATCAGTTGCGTTCTGCAACTAATGTGGAGATTTGATTTTGTGTAAGGAAGATTTGAGATCCTCCCTACAGATGTCTTTTGACTATTTGTTCCTCTTACACAATAGCAATGGAAAGACCTTAACGTTCCGAACCGGTATAATTTTTCCACACACCTATATTTCGCTGCTATATCATCATTTCTGCGGACTAAAGCCCCGACCGGCTTGAGTCCGCAGAGTAGTTAGTTTCACACAATATTTTTAATACCTAATAGTAATAATAATTTATTATTATTCCAGCAGGAAACCCAGTTGCAGAAATAAATAAATGGAAATAAGAAGAAAATATATAACATAATAAACAGAATTACCCTAAGTAAGATACACACCGGAATGCAGTAGTTAAATTATTATCAATAAAAACATCATAATCGTTAGCAATTCTATTGTATAAATTACACTTTAAAAAAATTGGAGACTTAGCTAATTCTAGCACCTTACGTATGGGGCGGTCAACTCTGTTTAAAAGGTTTAGGTACAGAAATCGGATCAGAGATACATTTCGAAGTGATTACAGCCCTGGGGGGAATAAAAACCATCTTGCCGAAATGCTACAAGTTTTAGAAATCTTTGTTGAACATATTCAAGCCGCTGGCGATACATGTTATAAATAGGGTACCATATTACAGAACCGTATTCAATTTTAGACCTAATGAGGCAACAAAACAATCTTTTCAGTGTGACTGAATTAGTCAAATCCCTACAATTAATTGCGGTATATAAAACTAAGTCCGGAATGCGCTTGACATAATATTATTAATATGTTCAATAAAACTGAACCTGTTGTCAAAGGTTATTCTCAGATCTTTATATTACTCGACATGACAAGTAATGTAATCATTAATCGAATAATCATATACAACAAAATTGACTTTGCGAGTGAAGGACATAGACTTACATTTGGAAATATTGAGAGACAAATAAAGCTTAACGCCATCAGCGAACAATAACATCCGGAAGATCGTTAATAAACAGTAGAAAACAGAAGCGAGCTTAAGTTAGAGCCTTGCGGTTCTCCAGAAGTGAGAATGAATGATCAGGAGCTAAAGTTTTGAAATCTAAGCATACATTTTCTGTTAGCAAGATGATTCCAAAAGTCTGATCAATGAGTCTAATAAAAAATGTATAAAAGAACGATAGCATAAAGAGTTTGTTTAAATGAAGTAGGTATGACTGTCTATAATTTATCTTGTCAGATTCAACACTTTTGACATTGTCGTGTCAGAATTTAATTTTTAAATATTTTTTATTTAAATATTGATTTTTATAGTTAGATATTTGCAATCCTAGAAATGCAGAAATAGTTCAGATCTCATATTGTGGCTGTATTTACATGTTCATGTGAATTTGAATTTTGAAAATTATTTAATTGATTTCATTAAGCCAGTTTTGTATTTTTTGTTAGTAAATTTAGCTATATCAATTTTTATTTTATGTAATTATTCAATATATCATTGTCTGTGCATTGTTCCTTAGCTTATCGGTCAGTGGTCACGCGGTTTAAGGCGTTAGTACTTGAATCGAGGCGACTAGACGGAGTTGGTTCGAGCCCAGCTGCGGGTAGACCGTATATAAGCTATATTCATAGAGAGGATTGGCACCCTCTCTGTGGGTATGGTAGGGTGGAATAATGTTAGCTTGGGTCAATGTGAGAGATTGATGCCGGTTGATATTTGACTACCCCCCTAATTAATGAGGTTTTCCAGGTTTTTCTCATTCCTGCACTGAATAGTGGTTAGGGCCTACCAACGTAAGTCGTTCCTGGGCGCAAATGCGGCCTGCTTAATAATATGCTGCCCCCTCTCCCGCACAGGTCTCCGACTTCTGGGCTAATCCCTGTGATTAGAATGAGGGGTAGAGATATTATTATTATTATTATACCTAGATGTTTGGTATCAGTGAACATACCTACAAAATATGACTTCATTTAGGATTTGTAGGAAAATTGCTTATATTATCTGAAATCCCTTTACAATGTAGTAAAAAATCTACAAAAGCTAATAATAAAGAATGTATCGGAGATATTGTGGGTATAATTCAACTCTGGTTGGGGCTTTAATCCACAGAGTAGTTAGTTTCACATAATATTGTTAATACCGAATAAAAAATGTATTACAAATTTTTTAAAAAAAGTGGTATCTTTGTGTGTATCTTTTTTATGCTACCTGAAAATTTAGTAGAACCGTAATCTTTTTCACTATAATCCCTTGAAATTTAGATGTTAACTGTATAATAGTATTGCTGGAGCAGACCTAGTCACACATATTACGTCCCTTGACAAAGGTCCCTATTTTCCACATTAAGGTTTCCAAATGGCTCGTGAAATTTATTACAATATTGAAAAGAGCTTACATAACATTCACCATATATCTATCACCACGAAGCATTCACACAATTGTTAGAAACTAAAAGCTGTTGTAACACGAATACTAAATTTAGCATAACTACAAGAAACACTTTAACAGATAAATAAACTGAATGGTAAACAATGAAGGGTAAGGGTTACCCTCTATTTGGCCACATGTTCCTGTAACAATGAGGTTATTTATGGTATTTTATTTTTTTATACGCAAAGGCCCATTGGAAAGTGCTTTGATGAAAAATATATGCCTTAATAAAGTCACCGACAAAGTGCATTTTGATGACTTTATTTTAACGAACACCTTACAGCCTGCTGTGTAAAACAGCTTTACATAAATAAACGTTCTGTCACTATCTTGACACCATTTGATTTATATTTTAATTCTTCTTGTATGTATCTCACCTCGGTTTCGCCCTACCGATAAGTATCGAAATACTGAACAACACAGACGAGTACCTATTCCTATTCTCTAATGACGCAGAAGTATGCTAACGTTTGAACAATAATCATACTCCAGGCTGTATTAAAATTTAACTGCATTTTCAAACATCAAACAAATATTTTATAATCAGGATGCAATTTTTAATATTAACTAACTAAAAAAAAAGTACTGCGCACATATTAAATTATACAGGGTGTAACAAAAAAGTAAGTCATCCCATTAACTCAATGTTTTTGGCTGCAGATATACCATTTTTCAACGTTTCAGTATGAATTCGTTTATTAAGGAAAAACAGGGATTTAAGAAATCGTTTAGATATTAACTAAATTTAAATTAGATATAATTACAATATTTTAATTCATTAATTCAACATTTTAATTTATTAATTGCTTCACATGTCTATCTGCCTTCGAAATGCATAAACGAGCTGTTTTAATTTTGATAGAATTATTATATTGAGAAAAAAGACTAGTTATCACTTGGGTAATCTTGTGATAGTCGATAATATTATTTTTCGAACATTGTCATAATATTATTAAAGTATAAGTGGACTTTAAAACACGCGAAATAGGGCAAGTTTTTTAAAGAATAGTTGTCCACGAATGCTTCGCGCTATTTTTTTAGTGGTACACTTTGAAATTATAAATACTGGTTTTAATACTACAAAAAAAATGGAAATAATAATAATGTAAAATGGTTGAATTTTTATTGTCATGAAAATGAGAAAAACAAAAATTAATTTGTAATCTGTCACATAAGATTAATTCTTGTCACGACAGTTGTTACTGGTTATACATTATTTAAAAATGAGTTCTAATATTGATTAGGTACTTAAATACTAATGCATAATCGCGATTAAAACCGAAAAAATCGGAAAACGCTTATAAATAAGAATACGATAAGTTCATCAAATGGATGGAAGAACAAAAGGTAACAAATACAGTTGAACGAGTTGTGCTCTAATCTAAAGGATATCTAATATTTTGAAAAACCTATTTTTAAATTTTCAGGCATTTTTAATACGCTCTTTCAGTTAATCAATATCAATTGATTCGGAATAAACGTCGTTCCTCATAAATCTTCAAACAAATGAAGTCCAGGGGACTAAAATCGGAGGAGCGTAGTGACCACTGAATAGTTGCGTAAAAATCATTTTACAGAAAGATTGGAATGTCGCACCATCTAACCTTGTTTTATTTATTTTTTATATTATTTTATTTAGTATACATCACCCGACAGCTTAAGCCAATTAATGGGTGGGGATAGCATATAATATTAGTAAAAAAAAACTTAAATATACATATGTATAAAATAAACACAGATAATATAGAGAAAAAAAAAGTTATACACATACATGAGGTACAGATGAAATACAAACTAAAAAATCGAATAAAAGAAAAAAACAAATTGATTTATATTAAAATAAATATAAGTAACATGACATGAAAAAGGTGTTTACAACTTAGCAAAAGTTGTAAAGACCTTTTTCTAAATACATCTAACAGTATCATGAAAAATGTCCACAGAATTTTGCATTTGACGATAATTGAAATTTATTATGTTGTTGTTGATAGACTCTGTACGGTATGTGCAGCAATTACGCACTATATACTGTATGTACCCATTCTGTGACTATTAATATAATATATATATACATATCTCTCTCAATAATTTTTGTAAGTATTCATAAAAAAATATCATAAGTATCTAATTTCTAAGTCGCAACTGATTTATTCAAAATTAAAATAACTGCAGTAGTTAATTGTAAGACTGATGCTAAAATTCGGAAAACAAAATTTAATCTGTTTTGTATTAATAATTGTTTTTGTTTTTATAATCGTAATCGTATTTCAAATGACCTAGAACACACCATACTAAACTATATATTTTATTATGTACTCAGCATTTATGGAAACCGATTGATTTTAATTATTTATTTTCAATCATCGGTTGCAATAAAATTGCATTTATCTAGATCTACATTTTATATTAAGGGCGCCGTTTTATACGCAAATTTTCAACGAATTTCATAGCTGTTTGTTGAGACAGTCTAAAAACAATCTGAGTAAGTTAGAAAGAATATCTCTTCACTATGTCAATTATACAAGTTTTCTCCAGGATATAAAACAATTTCCAGGCTGACAAGTCATTTAGAATAAGAAAAAAGAGCATCATTTTCACCTATTATGTTTTATCATAAAATCTCCTGAATTTTACAAGTCAACTGCACATTAAGAAAATTGTATACATTATAAACATTATCACATCCTGCAGAATTATTTAAAAAAACTAGTAACATTTGAATTTATGTAAATTATCAAGTATTTTTCATGGTGTATAGAACACAGTGATAAGGTATAAATTCACAGTTTTTATGATCTCTAGCACATTTTTTCTTCAAAAGTTAAAGAAAATGATTCAATTTCAGCATTATATTTTAGTACTACATTAATAAGGACCTTCATCTACTGTGTGTATTTTTTGTGTTCATATTTAGATATGATTATTTGTCCTTGAAACGCCAGCCTTAAAGATAAACCAACATTTAGAATGTGAGATGATAAATAGATGCTTGATAGGATTATAATCGAAATACGATAAGAGACTCCTTTATCTAAGTGACTGATCTAGACAAAGTAATTTAAGTAATCGTCAACACTGATTATCTTTGCCATCGGAGAACCTCACACAGAATAAATTTAAAAGATAGTGTTTGCGTATTCGCTATTTATTAAAGTATTCGCCCATAACTAATGTTGCCATCCGTCCTTATTTAGGAAGAATCCCTATTACAGCCTGTAGGTACTTCCGTCGTTACTTTTATACTTTTACTAGAAATGTTCTTAATGACGGAAATTGTAGCACACTAAAATGCAATCATCAGACCTTGTGTTCTGATGACTGCAGTGACGAAAAAATGTGTTTAAATGCAATTGAGAAATAGTGACATAACAATAATTCAATTCATGTATAATGCGATTATTCGTATATAGAAAAAAATATCTGTAAACGAGTCTTTGATATTTCATAAGAATAATTCCATTAATCTCCAAAATTCTTCTTTGTCTAGTATTACACGCACCCTATGTTGTGAAAACGAAACGTTTTGTATAACTGAAAAATTAAATAACCCATAATCATTGTCGTCGTAGGTTATACACATCACTTTAATAATAACCTGTTTTTATGTTCATTTCCAGACAATAACAATTACAAGTGTAAAAAACCAACAAATAATTTGATAGGAATAACACTCAGTTCTTCATCCTATCTGCCCTGTGACCTGGTAAACAAGAAAATAAATGGAATATAGGTATGTATCTATTGGAGTTTATCGCAATTTGTTTTTTAAATGCACTGACACTGTGTCCTTGTACGATTAATTACTCTACTTTTCAGATTAAACTCATTTGTAGTTGGTATAACTAACTATTAATGAGTACATATTGAAGGAGTATTTGTAAATGGTAGTTCAAGCATAGTGGGAAACAGCTGAGGATGTATTTGGAATATCTTCTGATTATCGCTTCTCTTTCAATACGCTTAACAGAAGGTGAGTGTGTGTATATCTGTATATTAAAGTTTTAACAATTAATTCTACAAAAAATAGATTAGAGCTTATATTTCGTTTTATCAAACAAATATATACTATTTTTTCGGCTACAACCCAATTTTTCATTGATTGCTTACCGAACAATATTAGGTAAAACATATTTTCGAAATAACTTACCTAACCTAAAAACATTTTGCAAACTGAAAGTAAAGATCACTGTTTATAATTAATAACTGTCAAAAAAGTAAGAATTTATATACATTTACATATTTACCTATTTCATTTTAAATTAAATGATGCATGTTTTCTTAGCCATAGCCTAACTGCACATATGTCTTAGTAATCAAACTCGATTAAATTAAATCAAAGTTAAATTTCATTTGGTAAATCGATCGTAAATCAAGATCATTATCATAGGGTGTCAAATACATACCCCTAGCCTAATGCCTAGTCTTTTCACAACAAATGGTAAACAAAATGTACTTTTACTGAATTTTTCAAGTTTATGCTAAATTTTTCATTCAAAAGATCGATGGTGATTCAAATTCGCTTACGATTCGAAAGTGCTTTTAATAATTTACAAGAAAACGACGACAGAAAGCATAGAACTTGAACTATAATTACTATACATAGGTATATTGAAATGGTCGTCAGCTTAAAGTCACCAGTTCCATGGTCCATTCTTTTCTAGTGCCATTTATTATACACGGTGCTAGAAAGGGACAAAACATGGAAGTGGTAACTTTAAGCTGACGACCATTGTACGAGTATATCATAAAATGTGGGCTTTCTGCCAGTATGATAACAAAAACTTCCCCAGATCGTTTCAAGTACATTTCAGTAAAATTTCATTTTCTACATTAATTTCCCATCACTACATATCAAGTGTTTTGTAAGTAGCATATGTAAAAATATTTAGAGGACTTCTCTCCAATTATTAACGGTTTAGAAGTTACAGTTCTGTTATTTGGGGTTAAAAAGATATATGTATTATTTTTGACTATAAAAGTAATACAGGGCTGTAAGTAGATATGGCATATTTGTCATTTGTTCCACCCTATAATATGCAAGCAAAGGACGTTTTTATTTATTACACTAACTGCTACCATGATTTACACAGTTTTAAAGGATGCGCTACAATGTCCCAGTTTTTTTAAATTAATTTTGTTAGAAAATACTATTATGGCAATAAAATAAACTAAGAATGTATTGCACCAAGAGTTTAATAAAGTTTGTACTTAAACAATATTTTGATTTATTATTTTTTTTTTTCAATGTTTAGTTTTCAGAACAATACTATCAGATAAACAAGAATTTAATCCAAATTAGTTTAAGGAGAATAAATTATACCTTTTTAAATTTGGAGAACGTATTATTAGTTTTTTTTATTTAATTTTCAATTTTTATCCTGTTCACTCTCTCTGTTGATTATGTCATAAAGCCCTTGTTCTTTTATGTTTTTTATATAAGCACAAATTGGCTTTTAACAATTAATAACACATATGGTTAATTCAAGCACCCTAACGTTATATTTGTAACTTGCAAGCCTAGTTTTAATAGATTTATTTCAGTAAAATAAGGCATAGTTTATTTTTCCTATAAGGAATTGTATTTTGTAGGTTCAGCTTTGCATGGACGCTGCCTCTCAAACGAAGACTGTGGAACAATAGATACGTACTGTAAAAACGAAGTATGTGTATGCAAAGAAAACTTTGCAGTATGGTATGACAGCTGTGTACAACGTAAGTATGATTATTTTTTATTTTTTATATTTTACAGAACCCCCAGTTTTTAACATTCATATAATATTTAATCCTTTATTTGAATAACCAAAAACAGTATCACTCTTCTTAACCTACATGCATACTTAAACTTGTGAAATTATAGCTGAACACCAATAGTGAAAAAATATAGAATATTTTTTAGTTCGGAAGTTTACAAAAATTTATCAGGTGAAATGTTTCCCAGGCCTCCAACGCAAATTGTCAGTTTGCCTACCTCGTTGAACCACACGCCAAAAGGTTTCATGCTTCGTATGATATCTTTAGGGAAACCTTTGGGCATAAAGATGAGCTATATATGGAATTTAGCCCGTAACGGACTAGTGAGTTATAATATACCTACATCTAATATTACAAAAATATCGCTTGTGATTAAAATACATAGATCGTAGGTGGGTCGGTCAGTGGTCGCGCGGTTTAAGGTGTCAGTACTTGAATCGAGGTGACTTGATCGGAGTTGGTTCGCGTCCAGCTGCCGGTAGACCGTATATAAGCTATATTCGTGGAGAGGATTGGCATCCTCTCTGCGGATATGGTAGGGTGGAATAATGTTAGCTTGGGTCAATGTAAGAGATTGATACCGGTTGATATTTGACTACCCTCCTAATTAATGAGGTTTTCCAGATTTCCCTCATTCCTGCACTGAATAGTGGTTAGGGCCTACCAACGTAAGTCGTTCCTGGGCGCAAAAAATGCGGCCTGCTTAATAATAATATGCCGCCCCCTCTCCCTCACAAGTCTCCGACTTCTGGGCTAATCCCTGTGATTAGAATGAGGGGTAGAGATATTATTATTAATATTATTATTATTATAGAACGCTACGCATTGACGCTATACTATAGCCTTGTTTGCGGTAGCGATTCTGAACTAGTTCAGGATTAATTTATGGATGCTCAAGCGCAGTTTGCATTTCGGACGATCAAATTCAAACTGCGCTTGAGCAGATCCGTAAATTAATCCTGAACTAGTTCGGAATCGCTACCGCGAACAAGGCTTATATATTTATATTTATGCGGTTTACTTGTCCGTAGGAATATATCTCATTGCAAAAATATATATTATCGCTCGCCGTCTGTTACCGGCTTTAGTAATCGGCATTCATTAGAAATCTGAAAACAAAAGTGAATTTTGTCTTCTTACATAATTTACAAATTTGTCATTTAATTACTGCAATTTTTATTCAACTCAATTAATTCATATATAGCATGCATCACATTATTTTTTTACTACTTCACTTTTTATCCTCCTGACGGACGTAGAGCTTTATTTTTGCATACGTCTTTAAAAAAATCTCCTGAATAAATTTGTTTGCAGGACAATACTCCATTGAATCAACTCAATTACAATTAACCTAATATACTTCAAAATATTAATTTGTTAGCTCGTTTATTAACCTCCTGCAGGCCGGCCTCCGATGCGAGCGCTCGGCAATAGCACTACGATTAATTGTGGCCGCTACGCCCGCGCTCGACGTACAGGGCGTTTTTAAATTAAGGAGCAAAAATAAGAGGATTGAAGTAAAAACGCCTTATATGAAAGTTGCACCCCTGAGGCGATATACCCTCTTCAAGGAGGGGATTGAAATTCACATTTTAATATTTTCCTTGGGAAATACCAGAGGCACGAAACTTGGTATGAGCATCCTACTAATAAAGAGACTTTTCAATATTTTTTCAACCATTGGCGTATTTTATAAAGGAGTGAAACAGTCAACCCCATTGCAATATTTTATAAGAAATTTTTGATATAAAGCAAATTATTTATTTAATATTTTTACCTCTTATAATTTTTCAATAAAATCAATAGCTTTGTAGTAAAAAAAATATTCACTAAAGGGGTAATTGGAAAAATTTGTAAAAATAAAGTAGGCGGATGTCATAACAAATAAATTGTTATTTATAATATTAATAAATTGACACTTTCTGTCAACCAATAATTAGTACCAATTGATTATTATTATCAGAATAATTATGGCAAATAATATTAATACCAATGACAAATATGTCGAGATCTTTCAAGTGTTTTTCGAATCCAGAAAAAATAGTAACTCTGCGGTAAGATTATACTACCAAAGATATACAAACCGACCGATACTTCATAGACAAACATTGACCTCGGTGGAAAGAAGGCTTCGCAAAACTGGTAAAATTCAGCCCAATCGCGAAGGTACCGGAAGGAGGCGTAATGTCCGAACTGTTGAAACTGACACAGTTTTGTGAGGAATGTACCTCATAAAAATCTACTAAGTTGGAATGTTCTAACTTTTTTATTCGTGCTAGCACTCTTAAGAATGGCACGCCAGTAGAAGTTTACATAATATGCAATTTTATTTTACTGGCGCGTCGGTAACCATTGGCGCCACTAAATCCATGTATATATTTGCAAATGTAAACCTATTTATGCACGCCAGTATTTACGCACTAGTTTACCAGATCAGGTTCTGTTTAGTATTTGATTTTACGTTCGTTTATATTATATAAAATGAGTAAGAAATGGAATTTGGATAAAATCGTTGAATTTTTAGAGCATTGCAGACAATGTCCTTGTTTGTGGGACCCAATTCGTATAAAAAAATAAATGTAAGAGAATATGCTTCTGAGATGAAAGCTAAAATATGTTCTATAATGAATGCAGATACTTACTACTTAGAATTAAATCAAATTTAGAAATCAAGAAGATTCCTTGATTTGCAGTGGCTGATATATTTTTGCATTCAGTAGTACAAATCACTATAGCTAGCAAACAATAAACGAAACTGGCGCAATAAAATCATAATGTATGTGTAAACCTTTACTGGCATAATAGTTCAACTGGCGTAAATACTGACGCTAGCAAATCAATACATATGTAAACGCACCTTAAACAAATATGTTTGATTTGCTGACGCGCCAGTTTCACCCTCCACCAGTTCCCGGGCTGGTGCCAGCCAACTGGCGCATTATAAACAACAAAACAACTATCGCCTGTCACTGGAAAGAATGAAATATACAATCAACCATGCCACTACGTAACGGCCTTACGATACCTAGATTATTCCAGTCGTTGGCACTGTGTAAACGATGAAACGCCAGTAAACTGGAATTCTAGTCTCCGCGTGCCAGTGATCTTCTAGTCAACTTACCAGCTGGAATGCCAGCCTCTGGTAACGTGTAAATCAGCCTAGACTTTCAGCTTCATCGACAAATAATAATGTGCCAAATTCATGGAATTGTCACATCTAGTTACCGAATACACGATACTAATATAACTTTGTAAAGTTGGCTGGAGGGAAGTGCTGTATGAACACTACACAATTCGTAGTTCTATAGAATTATAATAAGTCTTACAAAAGACAATAAAATGAAATATGGGCAAAATATTTACAAAATACGTGGAACAGACTATATATTATCGAAATATAGTGATTTTCTGGGTTGTTATGCCGTGATCCTGGTAACTGGTTGCTGCCATTAACAGCTTTAGCTGGAATTATTTGACCTGCTCTTATTATTCTCGAACTTGGCTCTGGGGGCAGACTCGCTATCGGTATTTCTGAGCCCGCCCATATATTAATTTCGGGTCCTGTTGTCGGTATTACAATTGCTATGGTTGGAACCGTTCCTCGGGTAATGGTGGTTTTTCAAGACATTCCGCAGCCGCTTCTGTAACTGGTCAGATATAGAACGCCAAAAGAGGTACCGAAAATAGTCAACCTATGGAGAAAACGCGAGCCTGGTAATATTCCAGTAACTTAGCTTTTGTGAGTTGGTTGTACTGACGGAGGAAAGTTTTACGTCTAATTCGTAGAAATATATGAATTCTATGTTCCAATTACAAACATTCCGTTTTGGATGCAATTGTACGTTGGAATTAAAATACAGTATGATCAACAACGTACATTAAGCTTTCCCTAAATGGTTGTTTTCTAAGCTGCTGCATAGTCTAACTATTGTTGAGTGCTTAATGTAAAGGCTTCTGGCGTTTTTATACACTTTATGATTTCGCGTGGTCTTCGTGGTATCTACTCAGGTCCGTGCGTTGTTCCCCGTTTGAAATCAGTAAATGTATCATGCGGTTAAGAGTTTTGCAAAGCGTGAGCGCGATAGCGTCCACACTCAGCTGCAAACGTAGCACAGCAGCTACTACTTTACAGTCAATCTCTTAAGGGTGTGATAACTAAACTGCGAACATTGCGAGTGTAGAGAAACATTTTTCACGTCTGGTTTGCACCATTTTTCCAAGCGTAAAACGGACTTTAAAATAGTTTAACTTTATATTGAATGATAAAATAATTTTTTTTTAAGAAAAAAATACCATTTAAGTAGTCATAAAATGAAATATTTTTGTACTCTGTACTATCTAAACTATCTAAATATTTATGTAAAATAAGTGATCACTAACACTAATGAGAAAAACTACGTACTAGATCATATATGGTATTGCTCACCCAGTATAAAATTCGATCGGAATGCTCGATTGTTACACAGATATATTTTCATTAAATACCTAAATGGTAGGATGCTGGTTCTTTCGGAGGAGGATCGGTGTCTTTTTTACTGTCAGAACTAATCTATAAAATGTGGTACAATTTTTCCGCTTCCAGTCCATTTAGTCAGATCGATTCACATAGAGAGAATTAAGAACTGATCGCATTTTAAGTGCATACCTCGTGTCCACTCTTAGTACCATAATTGAATTTCTAAAGTTGACAGAAATTATGTTCAGTCTCCTAAGATGCTTTTTTACGATAAGTCGAGACCTTTTACAAGAGACATATTTATACGGACATACTTAAATAGAAAATTTACTGGGTTAAGATTACACCATGACCAGGGATAAACCAAAAGGGCGACAAAAAGTTAATGGGCTACATGCTACAGAGCTGCCCACATTAAAAATACCTTCAGTAGGACTAACAAAATGATAATTTAACTAAATTCGTCAAATACCCACATCAAATACTTCAGACTTAAAGAAATTATCTGACACGCTTAGATTATGAATTGGAAAGTAATATATCGGTTATCCTCTTATCCCTCTAACTTACTCTCTAACTAAATTGCAAATAACTAACCTGCTGCCATTATTGGTTATATAAGGATATATTATCTAAAGCCTCGGGGATTGCCATTTAGAAGTAGTAAATGAAGGAACGAAAAAGTTGAAAACATTTTTTTTTATTAAACAAACTGTAATGTTTTTGCATTTTAATAACGTCTCATCGAAATCGATGAGTTAATAAATACTTGAAGGTTTGCAATATGTGCTTCTTTAGTAGTAGATTTTACAATTATATGCATCTTAGAGGTAAATATAGTGTAGAAATCACATACACATATAGGTATAGTTTTATAGTTATATACAAACCATAGATGAAAAGTCCGCAATACTTATTCTAACGCAATAAACTCTTGTAGATCTTGTTTATCTTTGTAGTTATATATTATAATGAGATATTTATTCCGTAAGTAGTTAATAAAAACTTGTTGACATATTGTTTGTTAATGATAATCCGTTCTGAGAATCGTACGTTATAATAATACAATAATGACTGAAAAAATGTGGAGGAATGTTTCTTAAACTGAATATATTCAGTGTAAGTACCTACATCATGTATAGCACATCGTAAACAATTCAAATTACCTTTTATATAAATACCGTCATAATTAGTTCAAATTCGATAACTTACTAATTGATAACAGGTCAAGACATGTTATCAGTGTAAAAAGACCTAATTGGTAAATTTTGCACGTGATTAACAAAATATCTGGGCAACAGAATGACCAACAACATATAATATCCCTAGTACTGAAACTATTTTCGGAAATATATTATGAATATTTTGAAAATTATTCCGGGCCACAGATGATAGATAATTTTCTTATAATATTCGTGAACGGAAGAAACGAATTATTAATTTAAGGTCATCGGATATTCGGTAAGAAAATTTACACCAAACTATCTATTTGGCTTTGCATTTCAAGAACATTTTGATTTTGTATTACCATTTAAAACTAAAGAATAAAAAATTTACTCAAGTTCTATCAAATAAAATGTTAATTTATATACAGGGTGCCCCAAAATTAATGAAACATAGAGCAAAAGTTGACTCTGACGGCAAAATAAATGCGCTGTAGGCAAACTTACCTTAGTCAAAAGTTGATGGCTAAAAAGGTACAAAATGTCAAAGTTAAAATATTATTTGCAATATTTGGAAATAACTTCCAAAAATATCCAAGTAGTTGCATACATTTTGGAGAGTAGCGGTTTTTGGGGGGCGAGAAATTCAAATTTGTTTCTAATTTTGACGTCACTGGTAGAGGGCGCCACTGTTGACACATCATGCTTCTTTAAAATGACTGAACTTTTTCGCGCTAATTGATTCTGCATCTTTTTTCGTTAGAAGTAACCGTTTTCAAAATAATCCTATTTCAAATATTCAATGCACCGATTATTTTGGTTTCAGGTAAAGTGCCTTTTCCACTGAAAATACAGCAAGATGTAACTTGAAAAATATATTCATAATGCTAAATAAAGGCTATGTGCAAAATTTAAAGAAGATCGGCCTGCTTTGATGAAATCTTTGTGGGTTGATGAAACCTAAATATAACCTCGCTGATATTCTTAAAATTTCGCATATCGTCATAATTTACCATTTTCAGTAACTTGAAAATGATACATTTTGCTGTATTTTCCAGTACGATGTGGCAGTGCCTCAGTAAAAATTTGAAAGAAATAAGTAACAAATAAGAATCACTAACTGCTTACTTTAATCGTCACTCAATTTCTTACATCCAGTAACATTAGAAGATATTAGTTATGTTATGTATATCTCTAGATATAAATTACTGTAAAAGTTTCGGTTCTTATTCGTTTTAGTTAAGTTTCAGACATGTATACTGTGACTGCGTTATGTGAAATAGCAATTTCAAGTCTGTCTCAAGTACCATCGCCAATAGTGCCATTGTCAAAGAACAGGAAAATGTGTGAAATAATCTAACGACATTATGAATTATTTAATAAATAAGTGTGCTTTTCGAATATTCGCAAAAATGGATATTCCAGATAAAAAGTTGACGCGAGATATTTCATAATAAAATTGCTCATTGCATTTTTGCCAAACTATAGGTAAACATTGACAAATAAATAGAATATTACAACGGCATTGGACGATGCGCATACAATAGAAATTAAAGTTCGGGAAAATCTTTAAATAGTTAAAATATTATTACTTAAATCCATTTATTCGTCTAACAAAGTAGATCAACTAAATGATCCTGTTTTTGTATTTTCTAATTTACTTATAATTAAACAAATAAATTCCCAAAAAATGTTCATTCTGTTTTTCGTACTTGGAACAGTCTCAGTCTACTTGCCTCACTAGTTTAAAATGTCACGGCCCTCATTGGTATTTTCAGCAGAAATGGCACTTTATCAACATTTGAACTAAGATAAGCATTATTTCCTCTGTAATCTACTCTTGCTCTATGTTGTATTAATTTTGGAACACCCTATATAAATGTCTAAAAACTTCGAGTGTAAGCTCATCCAGCTTATTCCAAAGAAATTTCTGGAATTATTTTGAATTATGATGATAACGAAAAAAAAATACAAGCCCCTAATAATTTGTTAGAGAACTTGGGTGTAAAACTTTCACTTATATATCGGTATATTATTATTAATCAAGCCGCATTTGCGCCTATGGGATCTATTCTCAACGAGAGTTCACAGAGCAATACGTTTACAAATTGTATAATTTTATCCATCTTACAACGAAAATTAAGAGAAAAGGATACATGTTATTAGCATATGGATTACTCTTCGTAAGTAGAGAATAGCCCCCAGAAACGGTAGGTTCTCACCACCATTCAGTGCAGAAATGAGGGAAACACTCATTAATTAGGAGGGTGGTCAAACGCCGACTGGTACCAATATCTCACATTGACCTATAATCGCAGAGAAGCTGCCAATCCTCTCTACAAGTGTAACTGATCTACCGGCCGCGGCATTCAAACTAAACTCGGGCGGAGTGACCACATCGATTCAAGTACTGACGCCTTAACGGCTTGACCACCGACCGATCATAATAAAATAATATTTTAATACTGGTTTCATTGCTACATTGAGATATCTTCGCTATCCTGTAACATGTAATTTCAGATATTTCCATATTTATTAGATCAAATAAGATATCACGTTCAAATTAATACGCACAGAATAGTAAACACATACTTAAGATATGTCTAATAATTTATGCAAAGTTGACTATAGGATTCACTTAATGTCTTTAAAAAATTTACTGCAGTCATTAAAGAATACATTAATTTAATTGCCGCACTGCTTCTGCTTCTCCAATACGCGAGCGATTAATTAATGCTAATTATATTACAAAATAAGCTGTTTCGAAATTTTAAAATTAAAGCAACATATTATTGTAATTTGATATGCATTTCTGTGATGCCAGTAACATTTTTTCAGATCAACGAAATGAACATGTTCCTTCTCGTTATGAAAAACAATTTTGAAGAATATACAGAGTGTTTCAAAGAGTCAAGGCAATATTGCTATGGCCAGTAGAACATTGAAAAATAAAAACAGTTTACTCAATAAACGTATGTTCTAAAGCTATTTATTTTTCAGATCCAGGACGTGTTAGACATATTATTGTAATTTGATATGCATTTCTGTAATGCCAGTAAATGGTATCAGACATTTTTTCAGATCAACGAAATGAACATGTTGCTTTTTGAAGAATATACAGGGTGTTTCAAAAAGTCAAGGCAATATTTCTATGGCCAGTAGAACATTGAAAAATAAAAACAGTTTACTCAATAAACGTATGTCCTGAAGCTATTTATTTTTGACATACAGGACATGTAAAATAATTTTATGAATCAAATTTTGCATGTAATTTTTTTTAAAGAATAACATATTTGATCAAAATTTGTCACAGGTACGTTTTTGGTGGTGCCAAACACACTGATGGTGTTAGTCTTTTTGTACAAAGTATATAATTTCCGCTGACATTTTATTCTCTCTCTTAATTTGAGTTTTTCACTTTCTTCGTCTCATACTATTATGTAAAATTTCATTTCACACAAAATGATTCTCTTAATAAATTTGTTAATAATTCGCTGTGTTCGAGAAAAATGCAAAAAACTGTGATAGTCAACCAGGCTCTCTGTAAACTGTTAAAGTACTGACTTTATCAAGTGTTTATCTGTCAAACCCCGAACTTTTTCATTTTGTATAAGAGAAATTCTGATATGTTGTTTATTCTCTAGTTTGAATAGTAATTTGTTCTTTCAGCGAATATTGCAGATTTAAAATTTTATTCTACTCTCTGTTTGTAATGCGCTACTACATAATAATAATGGAAACTTATACTAGCAACGCATATATTAACTTTTGGGAATGCCGTAGTAGTAGTTGGATGTTGTTTTGGAAAATGTTGTGGAAGGCAGTTTCCAAATAGAGAAAACATTTTTCACACCAGAAAGGGGTTGTCGATATAATTATGATGTTAAACTCAATCAAAATTATTTCGATCAACCTAGATCGGCTGGAACTGATCCAAAAGACCAAGATGTTTTAAATTTACACAAAACAGAAAACAACTTTTACGGAGCATGTAACTGCAGTGGCACTAACATATTCCCCCAAAAGTCACATCTGCACATCCGCAGATGTTGACTTTTGTATACATTTCCATTATTATTATGTACTAGCGCGTAAGAAACGAGATTACAATATTCGTTAAAATAACAAAGTACTATTCAGATCAGAAAATAAACAATATACTGTAATTTCTGACATACTTACCTATCAGTGATAGCGTTCGGGGTTTGGCACATACCCTCTTGATAAATAAGTAGGTACTATTGCAGAGATCACCTGGTTGACTTTACCACAGTTTTTTGCATGTTCCTCGAAAACGGTACATTATTAACTAATTTACTAAGAGCACCTTTTTTGTACAAAATAAAATTTTACATAGTATCACTAAACTTGGGAAAGAATGGGAAAACCCCACTTAAAAAAAGTTAGAGAACAAAATGTCACGGAAATGCTAGCAACTAACAGCGTCGTCGTATTTGGTCAAAAAAATAATAAAATATTCGTATTTGACAAATTTTGATCAAATATGTTGTTCTTTAAAAATATTAGATCTAAAATTTGATTTTGAAATTATCAAAAATGTCTTTTCGAAACACCTTATATATTTGTTAACAACTGTCCATTTTCAAAGTAATAAGATGAATCCAATGATGCATTGCTATAAAATCTGTAACTGATTGTTATCTATCTAATAAATCGGTTAGGTACCAGAAAAAGCATTTACTATTCGAATAGTACCTAATAATATTTATTTAACATATATATCATCTCTTATATTTCTTATTAGCTTTAAATATAATAAATTAGTACCTATTGAAAAGAATTTACACTTCTATGCACAGATCTATTTACTTCATTTCAACCTCACCAACACCTTAGCAACTTGTAAGTTCTATTCATACTGTATAAACAATATTTTCAATTATGAATTCTGTGGTTTAACGTACACGTGCTATTACCTACTATTTAACTATATTTCCGGTAGAAATGTGTGTGTAAAAATAAAAATCCTTCTAGCAAAGACACCGTTGTCATGTTAATTAGTTTTCTTATACCTACAGAAACATGAAAACCGTTGGCATTAGAATAGTTGAAAAGCCCAACTGAACACGATTATTTTAATATCTATTATTCTTCATTATATCTGTTTATTTATCTGTTTAAAACAATAGTTGATTTCTTGTTTCTTAACTGTCTAGAAAACATTTCACCACAACATTTAATTTATCGCTAGTTTAAATTGTTTTCAGCTACTATAAATATATTTTTGTGGACCCAGAAATATAATTAATTCATCATATCGTTGTAACTGTTTCATTGTGAAACTAATAATAGTTTTTATTTTATACTAAGTTATTATCAATATTTCTAACACACTTTGTTGGAATGGGACCTATAAAGATCAAAACAATGTACCTTATTGTGTTATAATAGTTTGTCGCAAAATAATCATGCTATTTGCTAAAAAATATCAGTTTATTCGTTCTCCAATCTCAAACAAATTTAATTTAAGCAATAGGTGTACAATAATGATCATTTCTTAAACGCTAATGTCTTCTCCTCATAGACGCAAAATTCGTGCATATTTGTGCAAATTTCGTAGTTTTTTATTTAATTTATTAATGGTAGGAAAGGTCCAATCCTTTAGCGAATTTTGCAAATCAGTTTAAATATTATCTTTATTTTTAGCATTATTGAAGATTAATAAATTAGTCTTGAGCTACTGAGAATCTGACATGACAATGCTACAGTTAGTTTTGGCAATCCTGTCTTTTTTATGTTGGTCTTGTCATAGTCTCGCAAGACAAGACCAAGACAAGACTTGACAGCTTCAATTGCAAGACAAGGCAAGATTGAAAAAAAGTCTTGCCGGACAAGATAAGAAATATTGCTATAGCAAGAAGTATTACAAATATAAGAAGAGGTAATATTTAAGTGAACATTAACTTGTACACATTATATCGGCTTTATTTTACTCAGTACAGCATAAATAAAGTTAAGCAATCACTAATAGTAAGTATTTGATAACTAATTTATAATGCAACTGAACTATACAAGACGGCCAAATGAAAACGAAACAGAACCATTTTCAGGAACTGCGTCAAGATTATAGAAAAACGCTCAGACCCGTCGATTTTAGATCTTCTTCTTCTTTTAGGGGGACATCTAAAATATTTAAATGGCATTGGGGGTTGAATTTATTTTGAAAGCTCTTACTTCTCTTTAAAACAGACTTTAAATTTTATAATTCCGCCCAATACTTTGAAAAAAAATTTACATATTAAAATTTAAATTATCTTTAGTTGCTTACTTACTACTTAGTTGATTAACCTTCAAATTGATGACCGCCCGCTTCCATACAAAAATAAAAATTTTGTTTGAAACGTCCGCGCTCATTCTGAAGCATTTCCGGAGTGATTCGACAGTATTCGTCGACGATTCTTTGACGCAAATATTGCAGCGACGCTGGCTGTATTTTATAGATTTTACTTTTTAGGTATCCATCCCCACAAAAAAAATCAAGGGGCGATAAGTCCGGTGATCGTAGAGGCCACTCAATGCTGTATCTTCTCCCAATCCAATTCCGTGGAAAACATTGGTCCAAATACTGACGGACAATTAACGCATAATGCGGAGTAGCACCGTCCTGTTGAAAAATCAAATGATCTTCATCATACTCTGTAACATTTTCAATAATATCAGTTAAGGCAGGGTCAATAGCGTCTTCCAGTAATTGCAAATTATACTTGACCACTCAAATTACATGGTCGAAAAAAGACCCACCAGCCGGTTACCAAAAATTCCGGCCCATACATTTGTTTTCTCCGGTTGATGTGTATGCACCTCATGAAAAACTCTTGGGTTTGAATCTGACCAATAGCGGTAATTGTGACAATGTACTGTCCCGTTCAAGAAAAAACTTTATTCATCAGAAAAACAGATGTTAAAAAGGAACTGTGGATCGTTCTCTACTCGCTCACCCATTATTTCGCAAAATTGCAAACGGCGGTCATAATCATCTTCATGAAGTTCCTGGACTAAATGTATTTTGTATGGATGGAACTTATTCTTCTTCAAAATGTTTTGTATGCTAGTTCAATTGATCCCAGACACAGATGTCATCTGCTTCGTACTTATTGTAGGATCAAGATGAACTTGTCCCAAAACTGCAACTTCACTAGCTTTGTTAACTATAGGTTTTTCAATTTCTCGTTTTTTATTGGCTGCGTTCCCTATCTCTTGAAATTTTGTTACGTACTCTAGATCATATTCGTTCCTGACATGTCGATCTTGATGTTGTTCATTAAATAGCTGATCTGTTCTATTCTCACATTTACTATTCATAAACTTAAGCGAAATGATATCTACACTTTCCGCAATGGAATAAATCATGGTGTTTAATTTTCAAACACAATTAAATAAACTACCAATCAACGCTTCCAAATAATACAAAAAAGTAAATTTCGGCTACTACCATACGGCACAAAGAGGCTGCCAATCCTCTCCACGAATATAGCTGATATACCGCGAGGCTCGAACTTACACCGTTCTAGCCACTGACTTCTTAAACCGCGCGACCAATGGCCGGCCGTATTACGTTATCTATATTTACAGATAAATTTTAAAAAATACGAATTTTGAAAGACCTAAAAATTTGGTGGTTAAACGACTTTCGATCTATATTCGCTTTACTTCGGTATACCTTTGAATATTCGCAGATGGCATAAGATAAAATTCCTGTTATTTGCTAAGCTATATATTATTCATTTCTTAAATGTCTAAAATTATTTGTATTTGTAGAAAACAATATTTCAAAAATACAGCGCTTTTATAAGTATCTCAAAAAGTTATAATAATTGCACTTATTGCATTAGCAATGTTCAATTGTTTTCTCTGAAATAGTTGTGCAAAAAGTGTGTACTTGTTGCACGATGTATGAAGTAGAATCATTCTGAGTGCAACAAATATATGTTTTTCATATGTTACACACAACATTTTTTCTACGGTCGACTACATTTGCTTTTATTTCAAATTTGTATTTTACAATACAAGAAATATTAGTAATTCTTGTTCTGAGAATAGCATGAATAGTTTAAAGTAACATTATTTTCATAAAACTAGTTTTTTTTTTTAGTTAATTTCTATTTCAATTTTAATATCGCAGTTAGAGCAATTTTCTATGGTAACTGATGGACAAACTTCATCTCCAATAAGTCTTTGAATATTGTTTTGTTTTTGATTGCGGAGGTCTCAGGTTCTTCACTTAAAACTTTTTTTTCGGACTGTTGTGAAGTTTCTGGTACTGGCACTTGGTTCACCTTCCAGAATTTCAACCGATAGCAGGTCTGTCCCCCACAGAGCCTAACCCGAGAACAACCAGGGCAGGTAAAATAATCCCGGCTAATGCTAAGGATGTGCATTTTAACTATGTTTATGTTTATGGCAACGACCAATTACCGAGGTCACGGCATAACAACCCGGAAAATCACTATCTATCAAAATATTACAAATTGTCATTTTCATGACAACAAAAGGTATACTCATGTCACATCACGAATTCAACCATTTTACATTATTAGTTTATTTCCATTTTTTGTAGTATTAATACCAGTATTTATGATTTCAAAGATTGCCAATAAAAAATAGATATCCAGTTATACTTTAATATACTATTTTATAACTCTCAAGCCATTGAACATTCATAAAAATAATGTTTCATTAAAATCAAAAATAAAAATTTGTATTATCAGTCATTTTCGGTAACTCTTTTGAAGATGGGAAAAGCCACAGGGAAAAGCTCATACGGGTTTTGGTGCCTTAACGCGGACAACTGTGTATTAAAATCCGTTAGAATTAGAACTTATAGAATTGTTACTTCTACACACAAAGTACTTGTGCTTCTACATTTGACGTTATATCGATTATGGTGAGTATTGATATTACAATTATTATTTAAAATTAGCGTTTGAAAAAAACTCTATAGAAACGTCTATTTTTAGTTCACATAAAGATCGTAAAAAACACGTGTTTCTGTTTAAGCACAGTCTCTAATTGTCGGGAATTAAAGGCGCTGTAAGAAAGGACAGCTTTGATTATAAAATAAATACTGTAATAAAAAGTAGCAAAATTTTGTTACAGAGCCTTCTTGAGAGCTATCAAACGTGTGCCAGCTGTGCATGCAATTATTATTTAACACTTCTAACCTTAGTGGAATTTCAGAACTGAAAACTAAAACGGACAAAATAAGAAATACTCGCTACATTGACTAACTAACTACCAACAATGCTATTTTAACACTGTTCCGTGTGCCAAGTATAAATATTTTTATATGGAAACTAAATCATACAGCAGCAACTTCTGTAAGTATAAGTATAACTTACAGTAATTTAGCTTCATGTCAATTATATTACCATATCCCCCTCCAAAATTGATTTTCTCGAGAATCATTCAATTAGCATTTTTTATAAGAAAATTGACCTAAAACTAGAATTCAAAACATGATTCTATTTATATACACACCTAGTACCTAACCTAAGTCAAGCTATAAAAATATCTTATATTTAAATACAACGATCGGGTATGCGTGTTATTTCACGTTATATATCAATATTTTATATCATTATTACCTGAAACCACCTTTATCTAAACAGAATTTGTTTTCAAATCCATAAAATTTAGTAGAAAAAGTTTAAGAACATTTTCAGACAAGGAAATAATTTATGTCAAATCTAACATTTAACTTAACGTTTCTTTCACAAATAATGATTTCGTTATAGCTAGACCACATTTTATGACAATAAAATAATTTTTATTTTATTATATTTCCGTAAATGTGATAAAATTTCATTCATGTTTTATCTACGACTACGTTAGTTACATAATAAGTTATATTGGAATAAAACTATCGGTAAAGGTCATATTTCAGAATATCTTTGAATTTAGTTGACTTGATTTGAAGTATGCCAACAAATACTTATTTTAGTCAATTTAATATAGCAAGTGCGCCGTGCGCCGTATTCCTGAAATAATGTTTTCTACAAAAATACAAATAATTTTAGACATTTATGAACTGAATAATACAGAGCTTAGCAAATAACAGGAACGTTATTTCATGCTATCTACGAATATGCAAAGCTGCCAAAGTAAAACGAATATACAACGACAGAAACAGACCTAACCAACAAATTTTTAAGTACATAAATCGTTTTTTTTTTTAATTTAACTGTAAATATTGTTATAAGATAAACTTATGTATGTATGTGAACATAATTGTTAAAATGTGGGGTTAGAATAGCAATAGCAATAGTTTTTAAAAAGTTATTATTTTATTTAATGATAATTTAAATAGTAATAGTGGCTAAATTTGACTTTTGTTATTACTTTTGTTCTACGTGTTTTATTTTTCGAGATTTTTGTATATAAAAAACCATAAATTTGTTACATAGTGGCGGGCCCAGAGACACCGATAGTCGGTCTGTCCCCACAGAACCTAGCCCAAGAACAACCAGGGCAGGTAAAGGAATCCCGGCTAGTGCTAGGGATGTGCATTTTAACTCTGTTTCTGGCAGCGACCATTTACTGAGGTCACGGCATAACAACCGGGAAAATCACTATGTATCAAATAATAGCAACGGCCGTGAAATCCTAAAAACCACTAATATAAATTTGATCATTTTATGGCGAAAAATAGTGTGACCTTATCTTTATTCTGAATGGTTAATACAATATTGTATTAAAAAAACACTAGATAACTTAATAACTTACTAATTTTGACGTATTTTATCGGTAATACAAAGTAACTCTAGACACAAATAAATCATGCTTTAAACCCAAGAATGTGATAATTCAATACAGGGTGTCCCAATTTTGTTGTAATTGCAGGATATCTCGGAAACAAGAGATAGAAGATGCGGTTTTCACAACACTGAGCTACTTTTTTGACAAACTTAAGATCCCGCAATCAAAGATTTCATAGACCTCTTTGTTTTTAAGACAGTGGGAAATTTCAAAAAAACTTTTTTTAAAGGATTCTTCGTATCTCAGAGAATAGCTGAGTTATCAGAATAGTGAACATATCATCTAGCATATTTTTTAACATAGAGTTCAGTGAAACGTTTTATAAACATTTTTTCTATATTAAATAATTTTTAACAATTTTTTTAATGACATTGGCAATTAATTTGCTTGCCATTAATTTGTTTTTGTTGGTTTTATTTATTGTTTGTTTTCAAATGTTATTCAATTTAAGATATTAGTAAATCACTTGATTGGCAAATATAATTATCATGTTAAAATTATTTTTTATTAATGTGAATTAACTTACGATCCAAAAATGCATGGCCCAGCCATGCATCATGCAGCTTTATTAGTTAAACATTTATTTTACAATTTCCAATATATAAAATAGCAAGTATAATATATAATTGTAAGAAAAAAATAAATACGATTGAACTGCATAACAATATGTATAGGGTTGTTTTAACAAAATGTATGTTTTCAGTTATATTTTGAAAGATATAAAGAAATTACTAATACGCTACTGCATTCTACGTAGAAAAGTATCAGACACAAATTTTGTCTAATCTCATGAAATGTGTTATTTATTATCTGAGATATGAAGAATCCTTTAAAAGAAGTTATTTAAAATGTTGCCCTGTATCTAATAAACGAAGAGGTCTATGAAAATTCTAATTGCGTCTTAAGTTTCTCTAAAAAATAACCCCGTGCTGCCAAAACCACACCCTTCTCTTGTTTCCGAGATACCCTACAATTACAATGTAATTGGGATACCCTGTACACAGAATATTAGGACATTGCAGATATGACCTCATGATTGGCGATTGTTTTAATGAAATGTAGTTGATTTCATATTATTTTTAAAAAGTGTATTAATGATCTTTCAATTATTAAAACACAATCAGAACAGATTTACTTTCTAATTCAGTTGTCATATAGATGCGCAAAATGTTTAATCGAAAACTAGAGGCATAGGTTTTTTAGTTTTTAGAAACATTTTGAAAGAATGTTTTGTGTCTACTCTTATCACTTTTAAGTGAGTTGCCCTGTATAACTAAAATAATAAAAATTGATAGCCCAAATATTTTTCCGTAAAAAAATTATTTGACATTTTATAAAATAGGGTTGTTCACAAAAAAAATAAATTTTATTGAAACATCATAAATGGTTAAAAATAGCCCTATAATCTCATTAATTGCACTGCAATTTTTTTACAAAAATCAAACAATTAGTTGTATCGGAAAAACTCAAAATATCAATATTAGTCTGAATGCGCCAAAGTCTGTGACGTCATACAGCGGAATAGGTAAATGCGCTAGAATTAGTTGTCAAGTCTGCCTTTACTGATGTTTGCATACCATTGTGGCCTTATTATTTGTGTAGTTTTTTTAAATAATAATTAAGGTAAGGAAATATACTAAACTAGAAGAGTATTTTCAATACCGAGTTAAGAAAATACTAGAGGCAACGTGTATTACTGTGTTTATATAACGTAATTTATATTCCTTCTAATCTTTAATAGGGAATGCGTATATTCCTGCCATGATACGCCTGCGCCAAATGATCCAATCCGCCATATTGGTATCACTTTGTTTGTTAAGTTTTCAAACAGAGAGAAGTAATGTACATTACCTCTAGTCTTTTCTTAATTCGGTGATTTTCAAAAGGCAGAATCACATAATCTGCCAACTGTTATGGTGCCATGTGCAAAGACTTGAATCAGGCAGTGTTGTAAAAGCAAATGCGGATAAATAGCTTATATTTATGATGTATCCAAAAAATTATCGGTGTGCGAGGTAGCAATTAACACTACTGTAATATAGTGGATTTAATTTAAAATTAAGGTTTTTTTGACCAAATCACATTGAAAAGTTATAAGTAAATTATTCTGTAGAGATAAACGTTTATTCTGCAAAAGATATAAAGCATAAAAGTTTTGCTTTAAAAATTGTAAAGCAGATTAAAAAAAACGTTAAAGTGATCACTGACCGGGTTTTCTTGTGAACGCTCCCACATGGTTAGTATATTTTGATTTTCATTTGGAAATTCATTTCAAACTTCATTCTTTTTTATTGATTTTTCTTGACAGTAGACTGCTTATATTTACTTCAAAAATTACATTTTAGTTCTGCCAGAGAAAGTTGTGGTGACAGCCATTGGTTATGCTCAAATTGAAAGAGTAGAAAGTACCGGATGCCATCTGGTGGTCTGTTCTCCCATGACGTCATTAGTTTCGGTGTTTTCATTTTTAGTTTATATTGAAAAAAAATAAGCATTTTAGTTAGTACATATTTATATGGCTTTAGAATTAATATGTTATCCAAATTAAAAAAACAATGAATAAAAGTAGTGACATTTCACAGACCCACTGTGTAATAAAAACATTATTAACTGACAATTCTAAAGCCATTAGTAAAATAAAAACATACATATATTATATTTTATCAAAAATCAGATAGGTACTTTATTTTGTTATATCAACCTTCTTTATTAAAACGTAACATGGAATGCATTAAGTAAGGTACATTCAGAAAAACACAACAGACGTGCGCATTCCACAAATTTTTCCCCATTCTGATGCTCCGAAAATTATTTCAAGTTTTAGATCAATGACACTTCGTTTGGTTATAGGTTCAAGTTTGTTTATTTTCAGAAGATGTATTTTAAACACAGAGAAAATAGGACCAACAGATTACTTCTTTTCACGCAAGCACTTACATTTTAACAATCAAGTGTTGTTAGATATTTTTAACAACCAATAAAACTTACATAAACTAATTCTACATATGTTTACGGATTACTTTAATGCCGATAATGGCCTAATGAAGACGCAATGTGAAGATTAAAATCAGGCTTAAATGCGATTACTGGAATTAAATAGGATTAACTTTAGAACATCGTACTAAGTAATGGTTTTAAAATATTTGGATAGACAATTTGTATCGTCAACTATACAGCAGTTGTCCTATAAAATAGTTTTTGAAAAAATAATCTCATTCATTATTTAATGTGTTACACTCAAATCTTTTATTAGCAATTTTGTTTTTAAAATTCGACTTTTAACAAAATATATTCTGTTATATTATTTGGTAACACTTATAAGAAAAAAACTGTTGACATAATTGTCGCTAATTATAAATGTTTAAAACCTTTAAATTTTTAATAAAAAATATTGGTACCATTTACAAAGCTATTCAAAACTGACAAAAACAAACCCTGTATATATATACTCGCGTCAAGAATTCAGACGTCTTACGTCACGGCTGACGTTACACATTTGTTTTTATTGTCAACGTAATTTTCGATATTTAATCGCGTTGAAAACAATGATTTTTTGCAATTTAGTGCAGTTTATAATGCAAACTTTTAGTGTAGTATATAGTTTTATTACTATCAATAGCAGTTTCTTAAATATTTTGATGAAATTATAATGAATTATTCATTTGTTCGTATGACGTAAGTCGTCTGAATTCTTGTCGCAAGTATATGTGAGATCAGTTTCGATATATTTGGGAGTTGTTAGTAGCTAAGATCAGACTCGGTTTAGAATAACAAAAAAACATCAATAGGAAATTTCTTCACTTATGGATTTCTGAACACACATTTTATTATTATTTGTTTCTGGTACAGTATTTTTATAGTAGAATTTAGATATGACGATATTGCACTATAGCTAAACTTTACATTTTTTTCTAAATATATTGAAAAATACAATTTAAAAAATTGTTTTTTTTGACACCATTGTGCATAAACTACATTACCTTTTTATAAGTAGGGGTACATTTTTTAGTTCAGCGGGTAAAATTGTTTGTAAGAAATTCAGATACATTTCTCCTTTTAAAGTGGCTACTGGGCCAATCAAATCTCAGTAAGATAAGGTAGACATCATTTTGAACACCAATTAATTGTAAAACAACATTTTTTATTTATTATCGTATTTATTTTATTTTTATTATAAATAAATTGTTATGTTTTATTAAGATAATTTTTTATAAATATGTAAACTTTAAAATTATTTGGTAGAATACCAATTATCTAATAAATATTAACTAATAAAATAAATTCAAATGGTATGATAAATTTTGAACTGACAAGTTAACACAATATATGACAATGTTGATACGTTGTGCGATCGAAGTAACAAGAATTAAGTTTTTTCAGCAATCTTCTTACCTCTTTAAAAATATTTGGAATTGGAATACCTACATAAAATGGAATGGTGCTAGATGATTACAAATTAACGTAAACATCCTCATATAACCTTTGAAAAAGTAAGGTTGTTCCCAGGATATGTCATAAACATTTATTTGATTCTAGCTGAAACTATATGGTGCACATGGAGCTCATCATTTAAAAATTTTTCATAATAAATGGAGCGAAACTCGCAAACGCTAAATATCCCATACAGATCATTAATATCACATTTTTCAACGTTATACACAACATAGGCTTAATAGCTCAGTGTATTCTAATTAGGAAATAACACTTAAACAAACTTAAATATAATTAAAAACTATACTTCCTCACAATGGATGCATTATTTACCGCTTATGGGACGGATATAGGTATTACAAAGGGTTATTCTGTGCAAAGATTTATTGCTTTAAAAAAGTAAAAATTTTGTTTGTAAATTATTTCACTAAAGTTAGTTGCAGCTACAATAAAGGTTACATTTATTAATTACAATAATCTTATAGTAATAACTTCTTAAAAATGAAAAAAAAAATAATAATAACAATAGTTAAGATATAAAATGGCGATCTTGAAGATTTCAAAAATGATAAAGTTTTTAATAAATTCGAAAATTAATTTTGAATATAAATATGTTGCTTGAATCAATACAGCGTGTTTTGAAAAGATGTTCAATTATGTTTATAAAAATATTAGAACAACTTTTGAAGTCACATATCAATACTAGTGCAGAACAATTTTTTTTATTTTTGATTGCACAGAAACTTTTGATGATTTTTTGAAAATAAGCAGAAAATTCTCAAAATTCATGACGTTTTCTAATTTTTATTTATTTTTGTCCATCCGAAGATTCTTTATTTTTTCTCGTAGGTAAATTTGATTATGCAAAAAGATTTAATAATTTAAAAAAGTGAGAAACCTTTAAAGTTTTAAAAATGTCTCATTTTTGCAATACGTTTCTGAACACAAATACGATCTGCGGAATAATAATAGGTACCACTTTTTCTCCTACGCAAATCCTTGATTTATATATTAACTCTAGATATTTGAGGATGTTTGACCATAGTTCATAAGATTCCATATAATTATAAAAATAATACCTTTAAGGGAAAACATATTTTATAAAAATGTGTGTCAATGTATCATTCCTCAGAAATAATGCAGCAATAGATACAATTACCATGGCAACAAATATGTTTAAAGTTGCTTGTTGGTAAAAATTTAAGTTATCCTTTAAAATCATCTTTCAAATGCCGATGTCAACAATTTTCTATTAAAGTACGTATTATCTTCAGCAACAAACATACATATCCTTTAGCTTCTTCATAAAAAACAGATACCCAGCACATATTGCTTTGCACATATACTAAGTTTTCTAGATTATTTATGGATCTAATTGTAAATATTTCATTTGTTAATATATGAAATTAATATAGTAATATTCTGCAACTAAATAATATGTAGATATTAATTACTTTTTCCGATTTTGAACTGATTAGCTAGCATCTTACTTCACCATTGATAACTTAGTTACAGACCTACATAATTTTATCAATCAACTATTTTATTGATAAATGGAACAATCAATTTACATATTATTATTTTCTCAATGTTGATGTATCTATTTACAAACGTAAACTATGAAACCACAATCCAGACCTGACCATCGGCATAATGCACTTGTGGAATTATTTATATCCCGCATGAAAGGATGAGTTGTTGAGCTGCTGTCTGAAGAGTGTTAGCCACAGCTAATTTACGGGTTTCTGTGTTTCAGTTGCCAGACCTAGAATACCGTGTATGAAGCGGCACGACTGCCAGAACGTCTTAGGAGTTAAAAGCATGTGTACGAAGAATTCGCTTTGTGCATGCAAACCTTTTCACCACTTACATCACGGACAATGTGTGAAAAATAGAGGTAGGTGAGGACATATTTACTTAATTGACGAAATACAACTTCCATGGAACTTGTATAGGTATATCATATTCGTGATGTGGGGGAGTATCATCCTTTGATTCTTGATGCTGGTTGCTGTGTTAATATTACTTAGAACTACATAATCGTTTTAACGGTTAATACAATAAATGTGACTGTTTTTGATTTCGTCAGTCAGACAGTCTTCATGTTTTCTCATTTAATAAGCTGACCTAAAGAATGATTAAACTACACATTTTCTGAATTATTTGGTGATGTAAGGGGTAATTTATCAGGAGGCAAAACCTTCAGGATCTAATTCAGACTCCAATTTTAAGCATAGGATAGCTTGCAAATGTTTACAAAAAGTAAGGATGGATTTGATAATGGCGCAATATTTATTTGTGTTAAGTCCTCAAAGTTTTAAAAATTCTTGTACTGATATCTGGTTCAAGGGTTGTGTCACATATAAATTAGCTAATTTATCAATTACTTCTTGTGCCACATTGTGTTGTAGATTTACATACCAGTATCACGATTAGCAACTTCACACAATCTTAACTGTTTCAAAAGCATGAATTCTGAAAATATAGGAAAACATGGTTGATGTCTATTCGGAAATCATTGATACTCCTGAAAGCTGTCTGAAGCATTACTTTCCAAAAGCCGTAAACAAAAATAATACCTTCATTTTGAGTAATAATAATTATAATATGTGAGAATTGTTAAATTATTACTACCTATTTCACACTACTCACTACTGCAATGTATTAACTAAGTATACAATTTATCAGCTAATATTACTTAAACGTGCATTTTTATAATTAGTTCCAAAATAGTTATTTATGTACCAAGGAAGATACAGGAATGATTATGCCCGCAGGCGACAGGTTGCAAGTCGCCTAAGGGCATAATCATCCTAGTATCCCCCGTGGTGCATTCAAGGATTTATATTTCGCTTTATACGAAATAAAAACTATAAAAGGTCATAGTTTTGATTTGTGGTTATGATTGATGCTAGATATTTTCAAACATATCTATAATAACTCCAGGGTCATTATTGTCGGGTTCTTATGGCAGCGGGCATGAAAAGATCGATATATCTCCCATCCTAGGTATTATAACTAAACTCTAAGAAAGTGAAATATAATAGTATATTAAAAAACGAGGTTTGAAAACGACTCTTTGCACACGAGCGAGACATATTGGTGCTTTTTCCACCAAATATAGTTCAATAAAGTTTTATTTTTTGCATGAACGTAGAGAAAACATTTTTGTGTCTTTATTGTATTGAAATTTTGTAGCGATTTATCAAAAAACACTGGAATACGTTCAAAGCTGAGTAACATATATACATATATCTGTAGTTTATTTATGAAAACATCCATCCAACAATTTTAGTTTACGCTACTTGAAGCAGGAAATCAGAGTGTAAACTATTTTGTATTTAATTATAATATATTTAAGAAAAATATTAAATAGATGGGATAGATACACCCACCACCACTGTCACTGAAAGCGTGTAGTCAGATAAACTATAAAATTTATTATTTATGCAATATAAAATTGGAAGGGAAGAATATAACCTTACAAAATTGGACAAATTTCCCGCCAACTTGGGTTAAGTTGTCAAATTTCACAGTTAAAAATCAAAATTCACTAAGCCACACTTCTACCAACCTCGACAATACATAGTTCAACTGAACTACACATTAGTTTCGTTTATACAACACAAATGTAAATAAACCAGATTCAGAATTTGAACGAAGCTCTATTGAACAGCAGTTCAGGTACTTTTTATACAACCGGCCCTTTAATAATCTGGTTCTGTCTCTCAAAACAGTACCAACAATAAAATATTGTGCATGGTTCATTTCCACAGAACTTAATCGCATCTCCAAGTAGCAACTTACTAAAGCCCTCTTTACATTAACAATTTCTTTGTCAATTAATTGATCAAGTGGCTTCGTCAAGTTAATTGACAAATGTAATACTAAAACTTGGACGTCAAATAAATTGATAAAGAACTTCGTCAAGTTATTGACGACTTAAAACTAATTCTAATTTTTCGTCAATTTTTACTTCAATTCAGGAATACCAACATAAAATAAATTTAAATATTTAACCAGTAACCGAACAACAGCAATAATAAATGCAATGGAAGCTTTTTTAACTATTTCTCACTTTTATTGTCTTAAAATATAATTATTAAAGTTACTTTTCATTTTTAACAGTTTTTGTTACGTAAACAAATGGGAATGATATAATATCAAAAGTTAAAATTACTTTTAGGTTGGTACGGGTGATATCTGACAGCAACATTGTTAAGAAACTTGACAAAACCCTTAACATAATAATATGTAAAACCAAAGTGCGACCTTGAAGAAATTGATGAATTAATTCATCAATTTCTTCAACAATAAATTGTTAGTGTAATGCCCGCTTAAAAACCATGAACTTTAGGGAACTGCTTGTATCAAACGGCTTATGGATTGACGAAACATATACCGTGTAACTACGGTTCTAGCATATACTAAGCGAAAGATGTTTTAATTTTACAAAACAGAAAACATAACAGTATGTCCAAAATTTAGTATTTTTTTAAGTTGATAATCTTGCAACTTATTGTCTCAATCTGTAATACCTATCCCTAAAGTTTAATTTACACATCACTACTCATGTGTAATTATTGATATTCTTGTAGATGTCGAAATTTTAGCACTATGTATATGTTCTACAAAAAAAATAAAAAATGTTGAGGTAACTATTTTTTGTATGTACGAATCTAAGCAATTGGTGATGTTAAATGAAAATGAGCGTTGTACCTACTCATTTACGTAAATCAAATTTAGAGTGATAATATTTATGGGTATCTTGGGACATTTAATATTTAAGTCTGACAGAAAAGAGTTATTTGCTACTTCTGCTGATGTCACAGAAAAAAATGTGAAATATAGGCGTCGTCTAGAACGCACATTCATTTAACAACGAACATTCCTTAATGGTTGCAATTAGTACCAGAATAAATCGTAATGAATAGACATAAAAATACTGGTCGGTTCCATTTAAATGTAAAGCGTACTTAGTTTCTGATTTAATCTAGAATTATAAAACGCAGAAATTAACAATTTACGCATTACTCTCGTTTCTAATATTTATGTGTGTTTCTTTAGTATTTCCTGTTATTGTTAAGAAAATCAATATTTAAAAATTCGTTTCTAGAATAAAGTATTATGAACTATGAAATTTGATTTGTTTGAAATTTTACTTCATATTCTGATGACGTCAAAATACAAATTTATATGGCAGGCAGGTTATATTGGGAAGCAATAGGTTCACAAGCGGTGAAATATTTGCTTTAATTTAAAAACTGAATTAGTTTTCATTATGTTTTCAATATTAGTCCAGTCAAATTATGGAGGGTGGCCACTTTGTGAGCAGCAATATCTTGGTATTCCCTAAGTGTAATTTTTCGCGTAGAACACGGTACTCAAGGCCCGGAGTGTCAGAAATAAGCAAAACACCTTAAAAAAGCCAAAAATATCCCATTTAGGGATGGTGTTTCAGCGGTTGGCGGACTGTATTTAATTTATACAAAAAAAAGGGATTGGTAAAAGGACTCACCTATATCCTGAAGAAATAGGCAACTGTTGGAACAGTGGGTTAGGCAAATGGGAAAGTAGAATACAAGTTCCAGATTCCAAGATAGGGGCACTAATATCACATGAAAATACAATATCAAGGTTCTAATTGTTTTTTTTTTCAGTTCGGTGTTACAATTCGAACTGATATGTGATTTATTTCGTTTAGGTCTATTCAGTTCCTTTTCTATTTTTCGGTAATTATAAGCAACTAACATTACAGAAATATTAAGACTATTTAAGAATGTCTGAACAGATGCTTTTATGAAAATAGGGCTCTGGACAGTTCCCGGTGGATACATATATATCAAATTATAGCATCAGTTCCCGGTTTTTTTCTTCGATCTTGTCAGTGCACCGTGTTATTTTTCACTCCACTTATATTCACCTATGTATTACTACTACTAATCTCATGTTGTATAGATGTTTCTTTAATCGAGAATGTTCTATTAAAAGTCTTGCGATCTTCCTGAGTCTGATCTTACTCATTTCGTGTACTTTTTTCTGCGAAAGAAAACCTGGAGCTTCCTTCAAATTTGAACCTGCCCTGGTTTTGAATCCCAGTATTCACGATGTTCTTTTTGGACCCACCTTCTCAGAATACACTTAACTGCACTATAAGGAATGCCACAGGTTTACTCTGGCCCTAAGAAGGATGTACCAGATTCCTTTTTTGCAAGTTTATTTGCTTTGTCATTTCCTTCAATTCCCTCATGTCCTGGCACCAAGATCTCGAATTTGCTTACACCGACCATGAGTTTCAATCAATGCATTTCTCCTAACACAGTGTACTAACAAGACCAGCAAAAAAACTACCGAGAAATGGTTCATAAAACCACCCCCAAATTACTTATTATTAATTAAAACTTCACGGGATTACGAATATATTACTGCTCCACCCCCTATTTTGTCTGGAGTACGTATTAAATGTAGAAGTAACATCCTTAAATTTTCTCTGTTTAAAAATCATATATACAAAATTAACATTCCCACTTAGGTAATGCCTTTTCTAATATGCGTATGGGAAAAACAATTTATATGGTTTGTTTTTTGTGTTAAACTTTTCCAAGGCGTAATTTAAATTCAACTATTTATTTTTATTGTCCGTAACAAAGATGCGTTACATAATCCACATTTTTCTGCAGAGAATATCGTTTATCGTTAGTAGGTACAGATTTTAATATTCCTTTGAACACTTGTATATTATTCCATTTCAAATGTTTACACATTTGAACTATAAATTTTGTTAATGGTTGATTCATGACTGTTCTTTATTTTTCTCTATCCATGACATAAAGTTATTTTATAATTATTATCAATAGTCTATTTCAGTATAATATCTAATACATACTAAAAAGTTACGTATTTTAGAGAGTATATTCAACCGTTATTAATAATGAACTAACTAAACAGTTTACCACCCGCAGTTAAATTGGTAACACCAAGTCTATTAATTGCAGTTGCGTATGCTTCATTAGTTTCTAACTGAACTTAGCAAAAGTAAAAGTTGCCTAATAACAGTAATATCTTGTATTTATACAGAGTGTTTCTAAAATAGTTCAGGATAATGAAACAGAAAATTAATAATTTTAGCATTCTCTAAAAAGTTAAAACCCTTTAAACGCAAATGCTGAAATCAAGTCTTCATGGCCTTTTTAAAACTTATGATAGTGTTAAAACACCAGCTAAACTTATTATAAGAGATAAAAAGCAATTAAATAAACTACTAAAAACGACTGACAATTAAAATGACTTGAACATGCTACAAAAAGTATCGTTCAGAGAATCTTAGAGTTGATATACTGGTTTTTATTTTTTTCTACGAAAACTAAAATACATTTGTGTAGAGACAAAAAAAGTTTTGTTTTCTTAAGGGCAATTCAAAAAAAATTCTTCCAAATTTTTAAGTATTTAAAAATTCTGATAATAAACGTACAAGGGATGTATTATTTCATTCCATTGCTATGAGGTCACAATGAGTGGAATAGGTCAGGAAAGTGACATTTTAACACAAATGCATGCATGCAATAATTGGAGTGTTTAATTTGAACCAATTTTAAAATAGGCAAAGGAAACTTGATTTCAACACTTGCTTTTAAGAGGCTGTAACTATTTAAGGGATACTAAAATAATTATTTTTTTTACATGCAACACACCCTCTAAGGCTCAGGAATCCACTGTTTTAAAAACAAAAATCTTAATGGAGTAAAGGATCTAAAACCATTAACTTTCGAGATATTTACTCTACACAACAAATTGAAAAAGTGCATTTCATTCCTACCTTCATTTCTAAGAATAAGACATATCGTACATACTTCCACTTTATTTGAAAAGCCGTTTTTCAGTTATTCTTATTATTATTTCTTTAATTTATAAAAACATTACCAACTGAATAAATTTAATATGACATTACAGATATTTTTTATACAAAAAAGAATTCTTATCTTAAACACATAAATGAATATGATTTCTTTTTATGTCGACATACCTCGAACAGCACCAAATTGATCCTCTCTAAAATAATCTTGTAAAATAATTCATAAAATATAAAAATTAAATGAAAATAAAAAAACTTATAAACATAAAAAGTTAATACAAACTTCCCATATTACAAATTATGTGAGATTAGGAAAAAAATATTTAAAAAAAAAACTGTGACACGAAAAGTAACTAAACTTAAATAAACAATTTTACACTCAAAACTGTGTGTACCTAATCTTTTGTCTTAATTCTTAGTGAAAGCTGATTCAATATCTAATATAATGGAGGAATGACAAAGTATCACGTATCTCATCTTTTCGATATAAGAAACCGATTTACTATTTTAGATTAAATATTCTTTTTAGTTTCCTTTAAAACCCATAATTTAATAACCTTTAAATTTAAATGACATGCCGAACTATGATTCGGATAGAACACTAAAAAACGAATAGCATATTAATGAATCCAGGTGATCTTCAATTTAATAAACTTCTTTAAAGAATCTGAAGTTTGAAGTTTAAATGTAAAATTATGTATAAAGAAACCACTATTATATCTAATAATTTAATAAATTCCAGACTTACACGACATCTGTGAGCATGACCACCAATGCTACTGTGGAGCAGATTGTGAGGACAAAATTGCATGTATAGGAAGGAACTGTACCTGTCGACCAGGTCACAAACCTTACCGCAGTCGACGATGCATATGTAAGTTTTTAATTATTTTTGGGGTTATATAGTACCATTAGATATATAGAACAAGCTAATATAAAGATAAGAGTAAACATCGGTTACTTCACCTATGGCAAATACTGATGAGAGCTAATAAGCTCCAAACCGGTATATGTCTGGTGGGCTGTTGACGAGTGGCTTTAGCTGTTTGCTATAGTTTTTCCAAGTGTAATTCACTGCTGGTCGGGACATTAGCCCGTAGAATAGTTGTTTCCTGGAATTCCATATTTGCAACATATCGTTATCGCCGAATCGCGATAGAGGTCGATAGAGGAGCTTTCAAAGAGAAATGCAAACGATTTTCTTCGCTTTTGGCTATTTTCTTTGGAGAAATTACAAACCGCACGCGATTAATTTACCTCTGGAGCAGGTAGATTTTTAGATGCTTCGATTTGCAACTACTGGTACCGATTAATAGAAAACAGTGGACTAGGGGATCTATTCTCGAATGTCCGGAGAGCAATACGTATACGAATTAGATACTTTTTTCCTTCTTCACACAACGGTAATTAAAGGAAACAGAACCATGTAATTCGGATACAGATTACTCTTCGAAAGTCAAGAATAGACCTCCCGTTACAGATAAATCAACTTCAGATCAGATCAGATCAGACTCGTGGCGTGGCATCAGAGCAATGTGCCCCCGGCTTAAGGCAACTACAGTTGTGCTGAAAGATTATCAGTAGTAATACCACTAGTGATTGAATTTTCGCGATAAGTTTGTCGATTTATTTCTACACAAAACACACGAGTCTGTAGGACGAGTAGTGCTTTCTTTAAGCAACACAGTGGAGTTTAGAAATAAATCGACAAACTTATAAGATAAATTCAATCACTAGTGGTACTTTTAGGCTATTTCACGAACAAATTGAAAGGTCAAAAAAATATTATGGTCCACAACTGCATTTGAAGTAGGTAGCACCGAAGCGATTCATTTTGACGTCTGCAGCCACAATTATTTTTTGTCAAACTGTCAAACTTTGCTTTGCGATCTATATCCATAATTACGTCGTTGAAAACTCAAAGCTGATAGGCCAATCAGAATTGAAAGACAGTTGGTGTTTTCGCGATAATACAAGTTACCTTTGGTTTGTGATTGGTCAGATTATGTGAAAATTTTAGGATAAGTGAAATAATCTAATTTCACGACTAAATTATACCAAGTATATAGCATAATAATATAGCGTTACTATTTGAAAGTCTAAGTGACAATCTAAAAAATCTCCAAGCAAATTAGAAAAAATACCTCTTCACTGTACCAAGTATTCAAGTTTTCTCTACGGTGTAGAAGAATTTACAGGCTGTCAAGTTATTTAAAATAAGAATTAAATTTACTGTTATGTTTTATTATTACCTACATTTTCTACTACTTTATACGCTTGCAGAACACTACGAAAATTGTATACGGCGTAATAATAGATATACAGGGTGATTCATTAATAATTGTACATACACTAACTGGCTAACCCTGGGCTGAAAATATGAAGAACTCACACATAACGCTTATATAAAATATGGTTCATTACGGAGTTACACGGTGTTTTATTTAAAAAAAAAATTAGTTTTGCCCATTACCTTAACCCTGTTTGATATTTCCTTATCACACTTGGCATAAATCTTAAATACTTTAGAACATATTAAAAAATGCTACAAAGTCATTCATGACTACTGTCGGAGACGTTCGACAGGGGTAGAGGGCAGTTAAACATAGGGTTGCACAATTATTTTTATTTTATTATGTAATTTATTTATCATATTATTATTCAAGTCGATGTCTTCTGTCATGGTAATTAATTGCCTTAGTTGAATTAGATTTTACAGTTAAGTTTATTAATAAAAATGAGTAAACAATTGAATATCAATAATAAATAAATTTAATAAACAGAACTACATAGTGATAAATCACAATTTTAGAAATAAATGTTAGTTTTATTTAATCTTATACTAGCAGACAGAAAACAACTTCCGGGCTACACCTGATATCCCAATGAAAAATAAAAATTAATTAAAAAACATGTGACTCTATGTTCAATGTGTCCGTCACATGTTTTTCTCCAGAAGTTAAAGAAAATGATTCAGTTTCAGCTAAATCTTTTCCTTAGTCATAGTTATAGTTATTGGTTTATGTCTTAGCTAATTCTTATATACCAAAAATGACCTACCCTTTGTAGTGTATAAATCATTTGTAAATGACATAAAGAATTAGATGCATTTTAATTTGACGATTATTTGACATTATACCAAATTAAACAAAATATCTAAATACATTTTGCTGTCAATATTTAGATACATTTGAAGAATTTGACAAAAACACTGTAATCAAAGAAAATGTTTACAATAAGCAAATTATATTTTTTTTATTTCTGATTTTGTTTCAGACGATCCTGCTAATCCACCTCCATCAAGTTCAAGCAGCACATCTTCTCTGAAATCGATGATCTTATCACTTTTAACATCAGTAATTATGTTGAAAATCTTGTAAAGACTAAATACCTTCTATTTTTTTAATTTTGTACATATATGTTAGCTATTACTACTATTTTTAAATAGGGAATAAAATATTTATACATTTTTATACAAAAATATAATTTGTTTTCACCAATATGACTGTACCTGCTATTTAAAATTATTTATTTTACATCACTGACTTGTTGACAACAAGTCAAAGTAGACTTTCAAACTAATTACTTTTTGAAAGATCTAAAAATAAAATCTGTTATAAATATAAAACGCATTTAAAGAACTTAGATATAAATATCTACATCTTCACTTATTAATTTTATATTTTGTGTTTAGATTCATTCCGTACTGTTGCTAATGGATATCTAGTTAAAAAGGAATTATTTATGTTCCCCCAAAATAGTTCTTACTTTGTTAATTTAATATTGAAATTATGAAAAGTGGTACTTACTACTTATTCTAAGTACAATACAGCAGTAAAATCATGTATCTCTGGTCCTGCATAACTAGAACTTTATCAGATATACAAGTACAATAAACTATTGAAGCTTAAAACCAAATTCAGCCAAGCAAGAAAATTTGCCTAGATTTATTTCGAACCGTCCAGTCACTCACTGTAAGAATATACAGGGCGATTCATAACCAAAAATGAAGTCAATATTGTAAAAAAATATAGGTATTATAGTTTCAGAGAAAAAAATTATTTCTTAAGTTGTCTTTGATTAATAACTACTTATTCTAAGTACAATACTGCGTAGATCAAGCGTCATCGCAGTCGTGGTAGCTGCTAGAGATAAGGCCCAACCCATTTTCAAATAATAATAATAATATCTCTACCCCTCATTCTAATCACAGGGATTAGCCCAGAAGTCGGAGACTTGTGCGGGAGAGGGGCGGCATATTATTATTAAGCAGGCCACATTTGCGCCCAGGAACGACTTACGTTGGTAGGCCCTAACCACTATTCAGTGCAGGAATGAGGAAAACCTGGAAAACCTCATTAATTAGGGGGGTAGTCAAATATCAACCGGTATCAATCTCTCACATTGACCCAAGCCAACATTATTCCACCCTACCATACCCGCAGAGAGGATGCCAATCCTCTCCACGAATATAGCTTATATACGGTCTACCGGCAGCTGGGCTCGAACCAACTCCGATTAGTCACCTCGATTCAAGTACTAACGCCTTAAACCGCGCGACCACTGACCGATGAAGAATAATATATAGAAATAAAACGTCACGTCACCCCTGAAGTAATATGCCTTGGCGCGATTATCGTTTTTTATTATGATCTTCGCCAATAGCACTATTATAATCATAAATTAAAAAAACTAAATGACATCAGAACTTATAATTTTATTTACAATATAAATATAATATATATAAATCCAATAATTAAAAAAAATGTACATTTAAGAACACTAAAAAATTTGAAAAGACCTAAGACAAATTTTCAAGGTAGCCATCCTACTTATCCATTCCTATATATAAAACAAGGCTGCCAAATTTTCGTTTTCGCTTGCCTCCACCTTTAACAAAATATTTTGAACACTTACTCTATATGTATAAAACATATCTAGTTGACTGTCTTTTACATTTAATTTTGCAAATTTATTTATCACCCGGGCCTCAAATTAGGACAGAGAACATCGATGTTGATCATATCGCGTGGTGGGGGAAGCCATAATGTATTGGTATGAAGAAATTTGAAGCCCGGCAAATTGCGCCCCACTGTGTTGGGATTGGCGGATAACTCGGACTCTCCGCTCTGTTACAAGCAGCGGGATATTGAAACGTAGCCTAGAATAAATATTTTATTCCGTTATTTTGATTTTTGATAAATGTAACATAATTGCATATTATGGGGTATTAAAATATAGTGTGGGAGCCAAATTTTACATTGAGGCCCGCCTCAGTTGCTTCATATACGACGAGCCGCCACTGCGTCATCGGAATGAAGGCGATTCCGATCACTGAAATCCGATTTTAGTATTAACGTTTTTGCGATAGTGTTTACATTTGTTTTTCAAATATCAAAAATGCCTTACGTGTATAGCAACTAGGAGTAGATGGATATAGCGTTTTAGTTTAAGGTGAAGTAAGACAAAATGTTCGAGCAGTTTCTCGTTTGTACGTAGAGTGATTTACCGATAGACATGTGTCAAATATAGCTACTTTTACCGCGGTAGTGCAATGCGGGCGTGACACGGGAATTTTGCAATCGAAAGAAATGGAGGTCCAGCAGCTGAGGAACACATTTTAGAAATTATTGAGAAGAGAATCCCCGAATAACTACCAAGCAAATCGCTCAACAAGTACAAGGTCCCAATCAATTATCATACATGAGGCTCAATTATATTCGTACCATGTACAGCTTGTCCAAGCATTAATACTAAGAGATTATCCCTTTGGAATTAAATTGGTTGCTTCTACAAAATGGTCAAAATCCCCGATTTACAGCTGACATGTTAGTTACAGATGAAGCTATTTTTACACAGAATTCATTCATGTTTGGGATTTTGAAAATCCGCACGCGATTCAATGGGAGCATTTCCTACAACGCTTTCCCTTACATGTTAGGGCAGGAATTGTCGATAATCGCTTGATTGGACCATTCACATTACTAAATCGAATGGATGAAGTTCAGTATCTTGAGTTTCTTTGAAACAATCGGCCTGGACATCTGTAAGATGTGCCCTTGCTGTCCGACTCCGAATGTGGTTCTTGCATGATGGTGCTCCCCCTCATTTTTGACAAAATGCTACGGTGTACCTTAATGAAGCTCAAGTGGTATGATGAATTAGACGAGGAGGACCGGTACCATGGCCGCCACGATCTTCTGCCTTAAATTCTCTGGACTTGTTGGGATATTTAAAAAAATTATTTTTTCGCACCTAAGTGGACATTATTGATGATTTACGTGAACGTATTATAGATGCTGCCAATAACTCAAAGTTCAAAATGGACAAGAACCAGAAACATTTGTGTTAGTTTGTAGAAACTGGGTAACACGAGTCCAAATGTATAAATGATACTGCAGGAAATAACTACATCTCACCTACATCTCACTAGCCCAAATGTGTTTACACATCGATGGACAAAACTTTAAACAGTTGCTGTAACATCAGGTATGTCAAATTATTGTATTAATTAAAAGCACAAATAAGTTTTATTAATTAATAATATAATAGAAATCTCCATTTCTTTATAATTAAAGTCTAGATATATATCTAGTGACTTTACTTTTATTAAGTCGGTCCCAGACGATGTGGTGAATGCCTTCCAACGTTGGACACATCGCCATTTGCCACATCGTGTGGGCGGGCGCTGCGCTGTGTCCAACGTTGGCTACATGCCACGTTCGGGTTTCTGTCGGTAAATCTGAACCGCGTCCAAGGAGCTTCCAGCGTTGGAAGCATTGTTCGTCACACGAGCGATCGTGTGTTTGACGCATTCCAGGAGCGCACGTATTCCATTTTTTACTAATCTGTGATCGTGAATTTGCAGTGCAGTATAAGTACGACACTGACGAACGTTGGCTCCACATGTGTTTCCAATGTAGCAACAGAAGTTCACCCCATCGTGTAGCAGACACACTTGCCATACTTTTATGACAAAAATTGTGTCCAACGTTGGAACCAACATTTGAACCAACGTTGGACACATCGTCTGGGACCGGCTTTAGCTGAATATGGCTCTTTTATGGCTATACATATTTTATAAACTTCAGATAACATTAAATTTTAGGATTCTGGCTGTATCTAGCAGATATGGTGATAGTTGATTTTAGGGAATGTAGGCAACTTTTTATTCATGCTTTATCTTTGTTTTTAAGAGCTTCAACATGCTGGCCAGGCATTTTTTTGTTGTTACACAATACACAAGTTGATTAGTTACGAAAAAGGTTAGGATATGTGATCTTCAAAGCACAGAAGTGATATGTAGATATGTTATACACGCCAGCAACCAGTATTACACCTTTTTAAAAGCCCGCCATATTCACTCTAAAGCAGTGATGGTTAGTACTTTCCTTTTACTTGATCGTGAGTATGAAGTGAGATAAGATTATCTTAGCCACTCAGTTTAGCTCATCATGTAAAAGGAACATCCTTTGTTGATAATAAATTGGTACCTCACTTTAAAAAATCACAGAACATAGACATAACTTAATAAAAATAACCTGTGAATGCGGCATAAGTTTTAATAAGTATATGATCTAGGGGCATAAGCCAAATTTCTCAACTACAAGCCAAGCGCAAGAGGTTGTGCTGTATCGGTAAGAGGGGAGGTAAACATTCTCAGTTTGGTTTACTTCTTTATTGCAAAAGGAACGGCACTCATCTAAGCTGAGATAAGATTAACTGAGTATTGTGGCAAATGGAAAGCAGCAGCTGTAAATTGCGGTACATTTTATAAAAGTATTTGTTAAGTTTTGAAATCATATAATAAATAATTCCATATTCTTTTTACCAGAAGTTTTAGCTAATCTGAGTTAATCTCACTAAATTGACCAATCAGCATGGAGAATAACTAAGATTAACTGAGATAAACTAAGATTTCTGGTAGAAAGAATAAAGCTATTGTATGTAGTACATTAATATGTATGTATCTTAAATATAAAATAGTTTTCTTATGACTTCCTAGTGGATATTAGTCAAGGTCGAGTGTATTATTGAAGTTGAAATATTAATATTCAGTAATTTTATTATGTACCTACCTAATCATGCATATATAATTTTAATATTCATAGTATTCATATATTTTCTGTGCCCTTTGGCTTTGTGCATATATTTATTTTTACTAGATAATACATCTAGACAAAGAAATATTACAAATTACTTGCAAATGAAATGGTATACGTTTCAATTCATTCAGCTGTATGTTGAGTGTTTGGCGTTTAGTATATCGGTGTAGCAAGCTGTACTGACTTCCGAAGTAGTGGAGGAAGTGTAGTGTAGGTAACCTACCCTCAAATAATTCTTCATTTTATTCTTTCTTAATTTATATATTTCAGTATTTTAACTTCACATTAGTCTGTTTCAGAAAATATCTAAATTAAACAATATGAAACTATTAGCTGAGATCTGTGTGTTAAAAGTAAAGATGATTATAGTACTACTACGTCACATTCATCTTACACATTTGTCCAGAATCAGAAACTATAATACACTGCACTAGCAGCACTACACTAACTGCACTGGATTCGAGTACCAAACACAGCTATTACTTTTTTTGTTATTAGATTTCTATCATTGTTTCAGTTCCGTGATCCATGATAAATGCAGTGTTGTTTGAATACATAAAACAGATATTCCCTAAATGCTTTGTTGATGTTTTGGCATGGGGATTTTTAAATTTTGAAAGTAAAAAGAGAAACTTCATATGACAAACAAATAAGGTTAGCTTTATATTTGGGTCAAAAAGAAAAAGTTTATATGGACTGCTAATATTAGTAACATATTTAAAGAAGAGATACACAACTTACAATCTGCCAGATAAAATTCGAATATAACTTGTAGAAAGTAAAACATGACTTAAGTATGAAATTTAATAATACATTTCTATTTATAAAACAGCATATTTAAATAACAGATGTGATAATATAATATATGAAATAAGAATGGATAAAGAATATAGTGAGAAAAAACTTTCATGGTCTCAATTAAAAGGAGTCGTCAGTGACTTAAGGAGACAGCTGTCCAGTTTATCGACAATGGTTCCTAGTTCAATTACATTTAGGACACTTCAGGATGGGAGAACTAGGATATATTTTTTAAGTACTCCACAGAATGGATGGGAAACTACACTATTATTTGCAGATGTACCAAATACTACTCAACCGACTAGCTTAAGATTGCAATGGCAATGTGTTATCGAATCTAATTTTCCCAGTATTTCTTCCTCGAATAAATACTCTAGAGAAGAACAACTTCTTTGGGAAAGAAAAAGATTAACTACATGGGGCATTAACTCTTACGAAATTCATAGTGAAGCTGGAAAAATCGTCTTTCCTGCAGCTAGTAGTTTATTTCAATGTATAGACAGTGGTTATTCGGTAAAATAATTCAGAAAAGTAAATGAAAGCTGTTGATGATACATATTTCTTTTTTAGAATGGGCAACTCTTCCCTACAAAGTTGAGAATGACATCATCTGGAGCAAAAATTAATTCACAAATATGTCCTTCCAATCCTGATTTAGTAGCATATATTTGTAATCATGATATATGGGTCACCCATACTATATCTGGATCAAATGTGAGGTTAACTTATGCTCATAAAGGTGGAAGAAATCTTTCAGATGACCCTTTAAGTGCTGGAGTCCCATCTTATGTTATGCAAGAAGAATTTTCTAGATATCAAGGATATTGGTGGCAACCTAAATGTATCGGTTAGTAACATAATAAATACATATCTCAAAGTTTATTGTAATTCTTCAATGCGATCATAGATAGAGTTGGGATATTCTCTTAAAATTATTACTTAATTTTGTTTTTCCTGTTAAGTTTATACTTAAATATATTTATTGTGATTTGGGCTAACTTATCTCCATTAGCATTTAGGCTCTAGTGTGAAAAAGAGTTTTCATACTCTATAGCATGTATGAACTTAATATTTGTCCATGATTGTAAAAAGAAATAGGTACCTTTAAAATATTATTTGTGAACTGTAATTATAATTTATATTCCCAGCTTAAGTTGTATATATTAAGTATTATAAATATAACTTACCTTCTATACAAGATAAATTTAGCGAACTTAATGCTTAAATCTGTAAATAATTTCTTAGAAACTTTGCATCTTAATATCTATTCTTTTTCAGATATTCTTGTGTACTATAAAATATGATGATTTAACCTGTATTTCAAAATTGCCTCTCTTAACAGATATAGGGTGTTACAATTGTTTTCACATGTCAATTTTTGGCCTATTAGTTTGAGATTTAGTAGACATACTTATTGTCAGTAACAAAGTCTTCAACATATTACTGTAATCAACACTTAAACACAAATGTAGAAGAGGCTACATTGTGTCTTTCATTTTTTCTCACATAATTATTATTTCAATGTAGAGTAAAATTTGATTTAGATCATCACTTCATAATTTTTCATAATTTTTTATTTATTTTTGATGTATAACGTGAGAGATATTTCCAGAGAAATTAATTTTTGTTAATAGTATTTTTAAATTTCAAATTACAAAGAAATGCCCGAAAAAGAATTTGCAAATAATTTACCGTGTTTATATATATTTCATTATTGGACGTTGGATTCTTTAATTAGAAGAGTCCATTATTGTATTTCTTAGGCAGGTGTAATGCAGTTGGTTAACTAAAATATTGAATTAGTGAATTAATATGTTAAATTAAATTCTAGTGTTACGTGTGTTTAACTAATCTGTTCCTTAAATACCTCTTTTAATTTTCTTTAGTAAACAAAATTACTTAAATTCCAATATTTGTTTGGATAAAATGATTAATTTGTAAATCTAACTTGCTCAGATACTCTGTATAAACTCAGTTAGGTTATTTAAAATTTTTATTTATCCATTTCACTGCAGCTCTCTCTGACACGTATAATTTAAAAAATCTCATTTATCTTAACAAAAAAGTTTTACAAAAAATTTTCAAGAGTAATTAAATGTTCTAAATAAAATTTTACACTGTAACATTAAGAAAAATTATCCATGGGCGTACGTCAGTTCAAATTGATACATGAAAAATTTTCGCAAAAATAGTCACCGAAAATGTATATTTTCAGCCATCAATATGTGACCTGCCTTTTTTCATTTAAGATAATGGTATATCTATAAAATCCATATACAAAATTAAACATGGCATTTTGCAGTATTGTATATTTCAATTTACAGTCACACCATTAAAAAAAAAATCACGTGTATGTACTATTATACCATCGTCTGCGAAATCACGTCACATTTGTAATACTTATCTGTTGAATCAGCCGAATTTGAATATAAACTTCTGTAATGTACTGTAGTGTGGCGACTTCAGTGTTACTATTTGGAATCGCAATTGACATTTAATATTGACACTGCAATAGCTTTACCTTTTAAAAAAGAATACTTGTCATATTTACTTTATAAAAGTTGTACTTATATAGTTTATCTACTATTTTAAGACTGATACTGTTCCTGCTTCACACAAAGCACTTTTGTCTAAATATTTTGCATTTTTAAGAAAACTATTAATGATGGGCTGTTCTTTACTTTCATTCTAGAAAACAACACAATTTTATTTTAATATGTATCAGTTAATAAATTAAAATTGATAAACAGAAATGTACACCTCAACATATATTTCACGTTTCTCATAATTTTTAAGGAATGGCAAATTACTGATACAAACAATTGACAACTACGTCATATGTATTGTAGTGCTGCCATGCACGGTGATTCACTGCAACCAGTTAATGATACAGATTAGATAAAGCACAACTGCTGTAATTTAGCAGATGATGAGTATACTGATTTCAATTTTAGTTATTGTATATTCAAAAAAAAAAAAAAAACAGGCATATGTACATACTTGCACAAATTTTTTTATTACAAATTATTTATATATTTTATATTTATCTAAAAATCATCAAGTGATGTTATTTTCTGTGTAGGTGGAGTTTATAGAATATTATATGAAGAAGTGGATGAAGGAGATGTGAAAATTTTCTGTTTTCCGTCTTCTCAATCTGATTCTGGAGACGTAGAAGAGTTTCGATTTCCTAGAGCTGGTTGTGCCAATTCTAAATCATATCTTAAAATGATAGAATTTAAAGTTAATGAGCATTTACAAATAGTAGATATATGTATGTTAGAGTTACAATTTTCATTATTTATGCTCTTCCCATGGATGGAATATATTGTGAGGGCTGGATGGACTCCAAATTCTGAGTAGTAAGTAAAATTTCATTTAAATACTCTTGCCAAGGGTAATATAATTAACAAAACAGATTATTTATATACAGTTTAAAGAAACACATCCATTCATGTCATTCCCAGATGGAGTTTTCTATATACAGGGTGATTCAGTCATAATGTTATTAATTTTAAGAGCATATAGGGAAAAATTTTAAATGCGTATTTACACTGGAAAAAAATATTTTCAAATCATTATTTAAACCCCCTTTTCAGACTGTCACTGCCACCATTGGTGGCAATTCAAGTAGGTGTGGGCTTGACGCGACGTTGCCAAATTTAAATATTTTCTGATAGGGTAATTAATGCTATAAATTATTTTTTAAAAGTATGCAATTAACATATTAAGTTTCAACATAAATAGTTATTTATGCAACAAGTACAAAAAGTAAGCGTTTGTTGCACGAGACGTGAAATTGTCCAACAAGGCTGTCAGGCCGAGTAGGACAACCCGTCGAGTGCAATAAGCACTTTTTGTACGAGTTGCATACAATACTTTTTCTACGCTCATGCAAAAACCAAAAAATGTTATTTAGATGACACTAAGTCTAGGAAAATGTGACATCGATTTGAACGTTTATGTTTGTCATGATGACAAAACGCTATTGTAGAGTGACAGATGAATGCAATAAACACTTTATTGCACTAGTGCAATAAAGAACCACTTTTTCCACTAAATGTAGTTCAATAAAGTTTTGTTTTTTGCATGAACGTAGACAAAAAAATTTAATATTGAAATTACAAAACTCCGGGTCAAAATGAACTATTCACATTTCATTACATAAATAATAATAATATTTTCAATGAAACAAATGTTCACAAAAGTAAGATGAGGCTACAGTGTGACTCCAGTTAGCAACAGCGACTGTAGCTGCTGCACCCCACAGGGTGTTACAAGAAGAAAACTTCGTCTTTTTGTTGCGTCTCGTATATGCTCAAATTAAATTCCGAATAAAAATTTCCGACATTGCATCCATTCCTGAGAAATCAATGTACAATTTAAAAAAAAGATCATTAAAATCAAATGAGCGGTTTGCGAAGAAGCCAACTTTAAAATTGGGGCTGGTTTTTAGTGGCCTTTTTTTTTGCCGATGAGTTTAGTTCACTAAATAAACAAATCTATATGACAACAAAAATATTTGCCACTCAAATCACACAGATGATTTGACTGTGGCAAATAAGAAAAAATTTGATTTATTATGTTAATTTCCCAAGTAGGAGAGAATAGTCATGTCTAAAAACAAGAATATACGCTATACATCACAAAAAATGTTATTAATTAATTCATAGTTTTCTTTCACCCACACTTTAGCAAATTTTATATATACAGCATATGATTCATAACTAAACGTTTTCAACTGCCCTAATCCTTTTTTCATAAACGGAAGTTGCTGATTTAAATTATCCATATGTATAGTACAATGATTATATATTACAGGAGTGAGTCTTGTTTTAAATAAATATTTTAAGAATTGAATGACATACATCTATTTAAACGTATTTATTTGACTTTCTTTGTAAACTTTATGTTGGATAATATTTTGACTTTCTGAAAATTATTCTTATAATTAAATTTTGCAGAACAGATATATGCTTTATTATGGAATCATATGTAGCACAACAAGCTATAGATCCATACGTAAGTAACAATTGAACTAGAGCAAAGTATGCCCTCCGAAGCAGTGTGAAATGTAAAACATTTTTTAATATGTTAAAAGTATATATTAATTTTCTTAATCTGTTACAAACAGCAAACACTTGCTCTTCCCACCTTAAGTTGCAATAAATAATTATGCCCAAATGTTTCACCGAAGTTTAATTTTCTATTTCAACAGAACATTGACAGTCAGCCCTCATTTGACAGCTTCACTCATGCATTAACAATTTTTTTTAAAAATATTGTCCAGCAGAATTTGAAGAAAAAGTTAAAAACTTTGTTTTTCCATGTTTTAATTTTCTGTATGCAAACTTCAGACCTTTTCTTAACTTCCAACCAATTTTCACCTTCTATATATACAGCCGTGTCATCAGCGTAGAACACAATCTTGCATGTTTTATTTCAAAAATGTCGTTTAAATATAGAATGAAAAAAATTGCTCCTAAAACAGTTTCTTGCGGAACTCCACATTTAATTGTCATAGCATCACTTAACGATGAGCGTATCTTCACACGTTGTACTCTGGCACTAAAATAGCTTTCTATTAGATTTAATATTTTATTCCAAAGACCATATGGAAGTTTTTGCATTCTTAGTTCCAAATTTACAAAGTTATCAATTATTTTCAGAAACAAAGTGTGTATAAATTATTCAAATAATTTGCTGCTTCTAGGATGCCCATTTATTTTGTTTCCTTTATGTTTTAAACCTTAGTTAACTCGTGTTAAAATATGATTTAGGGCATCCAAGAAACTAGATTTTTTTCAAAGAAAACTGGTGCAAGTCCCAAAAAATCGGATTATTATTACTGGAGTTGTTTTGAAACAAGTTTTAAGATACATAAAGAGGCCTCTTAAGTACAGACAGTAATAAAAAACAGTCCGAGACATACCTATTCAGTGATCAACAATCCCGCAATCCGAATCTTGTCCTACAGTATTTAGGTGAATAACCTTGTTTTTAATATCTTCTTAATGACAAGCGGTGCAGAGCTGCAGGACCGTTAAATTATAACAGAAACAAACAATTATTAAATTTGCATTTTTATAAACAGGTGTAATCAATAGGAAATTATAAAAATTTTATAATAAATGCCAACCACAGTAATCAGTACACTCGGCACAGCTAAAAAGTTGGTAGTTCAAATTCCCGTTTAATATGTTACCGGCGGAATAAGTCGAAACATCGTTCGGGTCTGTTTTCCTAAGGCGAACACGCCTTTGATATTCTTCATTCATTGTCATTATATTGGCCTGGTAGACGTTAGTGAATTTCGTGTGTCGTCAGTGTAGTTTATAATTATTAATAAAATTTGCTATCTGCCTAAATAAATGTGCAATTCAAGTTGGTTAAAGTGAAATAGTGAAAGACCGTGGTTGTCCTCTGCTGAACAGAGACGTGGACAAATTTATAAAAGACATTTAATAGACATGTGCATGTGCGCTTTCCGTGTGCATCTGTGTTATTCAGTACCTACTGATCATGAGTAATGGATTTTATCTGAATCATATTCATAATTAAATACGATTTGCATTATTTGGGAATATTAACATACAAGCTCAACTTGATTCTGCTTTCAATAAGATAATAACGTAAAGGTGACACAAAATAGGTATGTTTTTAATTTTTTATCCAAAATTATTTACATTACGAGCGCATGATGAGTGAATTTTACGACAGAACATGACAAAATGCTTAATGCATACCTTAAAAATGCATGTGATCCTAAGTGGCAAGGCTGTTGGACTTCTATTAGCTTCAATACTCGTACGCATCATCAGAAAATTTGTAACGTGCCAGGAGCGTTATGTTACCGATTGTTATAGGGTGATTTGTTTATCTTTTGAAAGTTTGAGTAAACATTTTTTCTTCAATTTTCTGTCTTTATTAGGTGTTCCGAATACATGGTTAAAATTAGTGACATGACTGAATCACCCTCTATTTAATGACATGAGTTAAGATTAAAGTTCAGCTAAAGTAACTTGTAGCAACAGGTTTTGGTTAATATTGAAAGTAGTATTAAACAGTTGTTGTACTGCTTTTTGTTTGAAAAAAAGTAGAAAAGTAGAACAGTAGAGACATTTTTTTACAGCATATGGGTGCAAATATTAGATAGGCGTCAGCAAAGACTAGAGGTGGTTCTATTGTCGCTGAGTAATTTCACTGAAGTTCTTCCAATATATGATGATACAAGCAGCCTAAATCTAGGTAGTCCCATTGTTCAAGTAATTTACTCTCAAGAATCAAATATATGGGTGAATGTCCATGATCTCCTTTATTTTCTACCTTCATCGGATAATAATGAAGTGCAATTTATATGGGCATCTGAGGATTCAGGATTTAGGCATTTGTATTTAATCACGTCTCAAATTATGCCGTACATGAATGGCATAACCGAAAGTACTGAACCAATGGACTATGTGTTTTTACAACCTAAAATATTATCAAAAGTTGCTCTCACTTCTGGAGATTGGGAAGTTTTAGGTCAGAATATTTGGGTGGACAACGAGAAGCAACTGGTTTATTTTATGGGATTGAAGGAAACTCCCCTGGAAAAGCATTTGTATGTAGTTTCTTTAAGGAGGGCTGGAGAAGTACGGTTATTGACTAGACCTGGTTATTCTTATTCAGTCGATTTCAACAAGGTAGGGAGAATATATTTACATTAAATACAAACAAAATACTTATTTTTATTTATTTTTTATTTGAAAAATTTAATGAAATGTATGGAGAAACATACAAACATTTTAAATTTTTATGACACTGTTTTTGTTTCCCGTTTCCTTTATTTTATAATTAAAACTTATTCTCTCATCTTTGGATGTGAGGTCATATTTTTTATTTGCATAAATCATATAGACATATTTTTCCTTAATTTATGTCATTACACTGTTTTTATTTAAAATAATTCTCAAAATAAAAAAAACAATTTTCCAAACTAACATATGTATGAACAAAATTCAAATGATTTAATGCTATTGCTTTTAATAATTTTAACTTAAATTATAATGTAAGTTTAATACGGATAAGAGAATAATTATAAAAATATGTTTTTTTCCTATGAACTATTGGTCTTATGTTTGTGTATATGATAATTTTAGTAGTATTTTCAAAAGAAACATCTTCCTTACTGTATACAATTTTCAGATGGAAATTCAGTTGCAATGTAATATTATTTTTAGAAATGGCTTTTACAATGATCAGATAACTGAAAGTTTTAATATGAAAGTCTTGTCAGGAGATGAAGTACGTTTATAAGTGATACTTCTTGTTTTGCAAAAAGGCTGTAGCATTTCCATGTTGTGATTGGTTTGACAGAATTTAGGGGATGATTTTTGCGATCTTCTGTTGACATGTTCTATATTAGTAATACCGTACAGAAACTCATTTGGAGGGTTGTGAAGAGGGGTTGTGAGGTGATGGATTTTTGTAATGGATCTTATTGTATCAGTTTCCGCTACTTTGAGGTTTTGAATTGCTTTCTTTCGAACTTTTAGATAAAGAGGAATGACTATATATTCAAGGATTGGTCTACAGATGGTTTTGTAGATATGTGAAGCTGTTCTCTTGAATATTCCTCTGGTTTTATATGTTAGACAGCGAAAGTTTCCCACTAGCAGTGCACTTCTTCTTAATAGAATTTGTGTGCTCCGTGAAGTTGAGTTTTTGATCTAATATAATTTTGAGGTATTTGATTCAACTCTTGCTGCAAATCATATGATTGATTGGATGGTAGAAGAGTTAGGATTAATCTTGTGCTTAGAAATGATAAACTGAAATTAAATTGGATTGATGTTAATACACCATGTATTGCACTAACTGTGAATTGAGTTGAGTAGATGCTGGAGCTTCTCTATAATTAGGTTAAGACTGGCTTATGGCTTATTAATGCAGTATAATCAGTATATTGGAGAATATATAAATTGGTATTAGATTCTGTCACATAATTTAGGTATGATGTTGTGACAGTAGATGTTATATAAGAATGGAGAAAGTGGAGAGCCTTGTAGTATACTCTGTTGAGGACAGAATTCCTGAGAGACGTTTTGATTACTCTTAATCTGAAGTATCCGTTTGTTTGACTAGTCTTTAGTAAGTCGATGAGGTATTTAGGGCAACTTAGATATACAAGCTTATAATGCAGCTGCGTGCTAAACCTTGTCAAAAGCTTTGCAACTGTGCAACTGTGTTATTTTATATGTTTGGATGTTTGATGTTGATATTGTGAGTGGAAGAACAGTTGATATTTTTTCTCTGAATCCAAATTGATACATAGGTATGCTTGTCTGATTGTTTCTTGTAGCTGTTTAAAAATTATTTTTTAGGATTACTCACATTGCAGTAATCAACGTTTTTCCCTTATTAATTGGAGGAAATAATCTTCTACTTCATTTATTTGGTTTTTACATTGAGATACGCCATTAAATTATGTTTCCTGCCCGTTGTTAACTAAAATATTTTTATTTATGTAAATATCTTATATGACATATCGCTTGAATGAAAATTTTACGCAGGTGCAAATATATGTGTTTTAAAAAATTAAATACACATGGTAAACCAAGAAATATATTGTAAAAAAAACTGAAAAGATAGTGATTCCAGTTCTTTCTCTTCATCAGTAATGGCAGATTGGTTTTTTTATGAACATTTGCACTAGGGAATATTTGTTTATGCAAATGAACGAAAAACTACATATTCATTAACAGTAAATTCACGATGACTTGTTGCTATAGTTTATTACATTTCAGCAGTAAAAAGACATGCAACTGAACCACAATCCTGGTAACACAGTAGGTAGTGTGTTACCGACCTTCAGTTCGTATGTGCTTTGTTAGTAATAATTAAAAAAGTTATTGGTGCAGAGATGCAGCATATATTATTTTCGAGGATGCATAAATGAATTATTTTTTCCATTAGCTCTTGATTATTTTTTTTAAGGCTTTAGCTTTCCTTTCACATAAATAATAGTATTTACAATTATTCCAATAGCAATAGATATTATTTTATAGTAAAAATTTAACATATGACTACCAAATAAAGAAAAAATTATGACAATAATACATTATCACCGAAGCAGTTGTAACCCAAAATTTTTATAACTATAATAACTAACACAATATACCCATCATAAACTTATTTAAAAACTCACCAAACATAGTTACTTTGGGCCTCTGAAAATATATGCACACTGAATTTAAATGATATATTTACTTATTGCCAAAATTTGTGTAGAAAAATAAGTTTAGTACCCTATATATTGTTACAGGTTTCCCACCCAACTTCTTCTTTTACCAAAAAAGAAACAATCAGTTAATTATTCATGTATCTTCATTAAACACTGTACACCACTAAATACTAAATACAACTAAACTAATCATAATCTAATTAATCAGTATCCAAATCGCTCTGAATCTCCAGTTGATCTCACTGAAATATCCAAATGAATACTCTGTTGCTCTGTCCGCTTATTCTCCTTATATAAGTAAAATAAATGTTCTAAGTATTTCCTGGTAGCTCAAGATCTCGTTTTGGAACGGCTTTCCAATCTGCCTGATGCATCACGAATCTTCCTGACGCGCCTCGATCGCCAACATCATCATTTTCTTTGCGCGCGCGATCGGGGCAAATCCTGTGACAATATTGGAAACAAAAAACGTTGAACTCATAGTTCATAGGAAAAACTACTATTCTTAATATTCTCTTGCTCCTAGATTTTGCGTTACGTTAATTTGAAACATCCTATATCTTGAAGAATCAGGTACAGTGTATAATAGAAAGAAAACAGGTAAGTATGTATATGAGTGTAAAGCAGGAGTGGGTGATGAAATGTAATGTGGTAATTTTTTGGATAATGAAGAGTGGAATCCATACCATTATTTATTTCTTAAAGTTGCAACATTATGAAATGTAAAAAATGGAATATTACCTACTCTCTAATTAAAATTAGGGGAAAAGCAAATTTCCTGGTAAATTGAAAAAAACACTCATTTTGAACACTTGATTGAATAAATCCCATATTTAATTTCCAATAAATGATTGCATCAGTTTTCATCAGTTGTCACTACTATATTAATAAACTATATGTGTAGTATTATTTTTGATAAAACCATCAGGTATGACAAGAAAAATAAAAATACCATGTCAAAAACACAAGAAAATAAATGTGAGCATGCAGTTAATAAATACAAATAATTATTAATTTTTCTTGTTAATTTAAGGATTGTTCAATGATCGTGACAGTATATAGCAATATACAAAAACCTCCAGCTTGTCAAGTGTTCCGACTTGTTCATACAGATTGGACTGTGGAAGGAGTAACCCTAACTCCGCTTGGTTATCTCGTGGAATCGATACCTTTACTGAATGACTGTTATTCTCCTGATTTATATACACATGAGATATCGTCTGGACATGTACTTTACGCAATGGTATTTAAGCCTCATAATTTCGAACCAGGGAGAAAGTATCCTACCGTTCTTAATGTTTATGGGGGGCCGGAGGTGCAACTAGTGTCAAATACGTTTAAGGTAAACCTGGAAGATTTTGTAAAAATTTATCTAACATTATTATTGGAATTTGGATTTATTTCCACTGTCTTTGTTGAATGAAAAAATACAGGGATCTTGTATAATATATAAATATTAATTTACAGCTTCCTGATATTTGTAATAGAAAAATCTATCTTTGTATATTTTTTCGTGTAAATAAAATTTTAGTATGTATCGAAAAAATGTCACTAGGACGGTCCTGAATGCAGCAGTTATTGTGATGTATGAGTATACGTGATTGTATTGATTATAACCTACCATGTTGTAATCTATCCACGTAAACAAATTATCGCTGCCAGATAGAAAAAAAATTCTCAATTTTTGGGGAATTTTTCAATGCAAAAGTACAAACTAAGAAAAATAGGTGTTATTTTCTTATTACAATAATGCATAGTAATTACCAGTGCCAGAAAGAGAGATTTTGTTTTACCGAACCATCAGATATCTGGAGTCACAGTGCAAAATCTAATTTTGTTAAAGATTTAATAAAGGCTTTAATTTTCATATATTTCATTGATGTTTAAATTTATATTTGTTAGAAATTAAACTTATATTCTCAATGTTTATCATTACCTAATATGAACATAAAAAGACTAAATCTAAAACCTAAAATGAAACTTAGGCACATAATAAATATGTATATTTAAAAATTAAGAAAGTTTGAATTTATAATTTAATTTAAATAACAACAGAAATTTCTAGAATATGAACAGGCTATAATTTCATAAAAGCTTGGGTTTTTTAGGAGCTCATAGTTCTTAAGAAAAAAGAATATTGCTTTCTGTTATGTTTTATCATTACATTTGTACTACTTTATATGCCTGCTGTACACTAAGAAAATAGTATATGGCATTATAAACATTATGACCCTCGCAGAATAATTCTTTTAAATAACTATTAACATTTGAATTGATATAAATTATTAAGTATTTTTGACAAACTGTGATACAAAATGTAACAGTACAATTCACGTGTTTTCCTCCAAAAGTTAAAGGAAGTTTTAGCAAATCTAAACTTGTTATAGATTAGCTTTACGCTAGTAGGAATCCTGAGTGGAATTTATTTTTTCTATTTAACACCAGCTTTAGGAATTCCATTTCATTGCAGAATACAATGAAAAATATGCATTTCTTTATTTCAATGAGCCAACTTATTAGAATACTTTTGGATCTTGAAACGTTCAATATTTTTACATCTTTCCCCTTCTTCAACAACTTTATTCTTTCTCTTGTTTTCTGTACCACAGCATCAGTACACACATAAAATGACAACACAAACATATCATATTGCACCGTCTGCTGATTAACACTAACTACAAATAATTTATCAATAAGTGTTGTGCAGAAAATGTATGTTGTTTAACACGCAGTGCGTAGCGGGTTACCTACTGTATCAGTAGTTTTAAACTAATAATGGAGGGCTTGTTTTGGCTTCGAATTTAAATGATTCCGAACAGTTTTTATTCATCTAATTGCATTCTCAGCTTGTCATCGCTTAATATTTCTTACTAATGAATTAGTCAGTTATATTGAATCGTTCTGGAATAGTTGGTTATAGGATCCAATACAAGCCTTTGGTTTTGAATTTGAATAATGTAAGAACAATCTTAAATAGTTATCTAGTTGCCTGTGATTGCTTAGTATGAAATGCTCAGTTGTTTTGAATTTCTGGAACAGTTTGCTCTCGAAACCAAAATAAGCTCATATGCTGTTGGTGTGTTAATTATTTAAGGTCTTTATCAAGCGGCGGAAATACCGCTAACAACATTTTTCAATATTATTTCGGAAATTCAATGAAACTAGCAGTCACACCGGCCCCATAAGATGAGCCACAAAGATTTTCTCACTCGTTTGCTTGTTTCAATCTGGCATTGGTAATTACTATTTTAAATGTGTTTAAAAGTAGATACAAACTAATAAACTCCATACCAGAACCTAAAATATCGAAGAACAAAAATATACTGTATTTTTGAAGAAACCATGTGTGTGCCCGAACTTGTAGTGGTGGTGATTCCCGATACAATCTATTCACCGCAAATGAATTTTCTTCTCTGGCTACACCATACACTAACACCATATCTACACTTTCGATAATAGTAAATACTCTATTCATTGTAAATATAGTTTGTACATCAAGTAAAAAATAAAAATTTAATTTCTTTCATTTCTTTTTTTCTGTTATAAAAATTATAGTATTACAAAATAAAAAGTTTTATTTGGAATCTCCTAAAATACTTTTTAACAGCCAAAGGTCGATGCTCAACCTTAATAATTAAGTGAATACTGATCTAACTGAAATACAAAATACAATACAGATAACCTTCATATAAGACTTTTCTATTACAAATATCGTGAGGAAGCTGTATTTTAATTTTTATATATTATACACGCCGTACTCTATAAGCAACATTCCTTTTTACCGAATGGTGATATTTCAATTCCATTAAGTTGAAATCTTTGATGAAAAAACAAACTGTTTTGCAGAAATTTGAAGAAGACATGTAGAGTGTGGATCAGCAAAATTATTGTACCATAATTTGTTGCTATTTTGTTCTTAGATAATTTAACTTCACTAAAATATAAAAAAATACATTAAAAAGTGACAAAAACTCAACACCATACATTGAATAATGTAACTGATGTAATATGAGTACATACATATTTTGTTGTGGTGTGGTGTTACAAGTATTTTCCAAATTTCTTGATAGTGTTTTGAGCATAAACATGTGCAGTGAGAGAAATTTGAGTTTAACAAACATTAATTGTTCACATTGTTTTGGAAGTATTACATTATTTTAGGGGATGAGGCAATTGAGAATGCATATGTTAGCTGCCCGTGGTTACTGCGTTGTGGCGATAGACTCCAGAGGATCGCAACACAGGGGTTTACAATTTGAGAGCTATATTAAAAAGAGAATGGGCACAGTAGAACTTAAGGATCAGGTTGAAGTTTTGAAATGGTTGTCGGAAAGTTTAGGATATATTGATTTGAATCGAGTGGCTATTCATGGGTGGTCTTATGGTATGTACTACATTTCTGAATTTCATTTTTGTCTTTGAAATTTTATGTTTCAAAATAAATTTAAAAAATCATCCCATTTTTGGATTGACTAAATTCAGGATATCTCAGAATTTATAACTTTTTTCTCCTAGGCGGATATTTGAGCTTGATGGGCCTTATACAGTATCCAGGCATATTTAAAATAGCAATAGCTGGAGCACCAGTCACGAACTGGAACTTATATGATACTGGCTATACAGAGAGATATATGGATTTACCAGAGCACAATCCTGATGGATACTATGCAGGCTCTGTCTTAAATTTTATTAGCAGTTTTCCAGAAGAGTAAGTATAGTTTAAAAAATCCATTTATAAATTTATAACCCGAGTTCCAAAATAAAGTGAATTATTCATTACATTCCATAAGCGTGCCACTTGAGAAGTGTTCAAAGAACACAAAATTGCCAAAATTAAATAGTTTGCTTTAAAAAATTCCCATCCTTTAAGATGGTAATGGCCTATCACCACCCACTTATGATGATGCACTCTCTGCAGATATCACACATTAATATATAATACCAGTGGCTGCCCGTGGGTTTTTCAAAGGGTGGGCACAAAAATAAATTTAGATTCATTTAAATGTATTGCAAGAACAGAATGTAATTCTGCAGAAAAGTTAATTAAACCTATATAAATGCCTGGATTTTTGAACGAAGTCTTCTCATCATGACCTCGCAAGGCTAATTCAAGGCTCCACAAAAACTTTATACACATTATTAAATGACGCAAAATGTGACGATTTTTCCACCTGTTTATTATGTTCTAACCGAGGTCCTAACTTATAGCGCAAATAGCTATACTGTGACAAGAATTCAGACGACTTACGTCATATGAACAAATGAATAATTCATTATATTTTCATCAAAATATTTAAGAAACTGCAACTGATAATTATAAAACTACATACTGACTAAAAGTTTGCATTATATATTGCACTAAATTGCAAAAATGACTGTTTATAACGCGACCAAATATCGAAAATTACGTTGACAATAAAAACAAATGTGTAACGTCCAGCCGTGACGTAGACGCCTGAATTCTTGACGCGAGTATATCTAATTGTTCACGTATGTCAGTTTTTCCTAAAACACTAAAGTCCATATATGCTTTTAAATGAGTCACAGAATTTTCATGTTTTTGGCCCTATCCGCTATGTGCTTTAAATCGTCAAGTCCGTATTTGGTCCACGCTGTAACATATGAAACAAACAAAACATAACAATTTATTTGTCACAGAACAACCACATTTCTCGAATATGTTTCTATTAAAAACTCTATTATATGTTCTAACTTTACTTGTAGATTTGTAATTAATATATAAATCAGTAGGCCTACCTTTCTTTTAATTAAATATTTTTGATCAAATGGCACTGGATTGTTTTTTAACAGATACTGAACAGAATTTATTTCTGGTTCCGGATCCATTTCTTTTAATAAGTATGTACAAATACACAGAATCACTTTAAAATTATATCTATAATGAGAAACCGCCTTTAAAACCAGCAAAGTTAAAAAACACAAATTTGTTTACACAACTATTCTGCAAGCGAAATATATACGTACTAAACAAAGCAAGCGACTACTGAGAACTGAAAACTGAATGCCAGAGGGAGACGGAGTGATGGAGATTGGAGACAGTGGAGACTAGTGGAGAAGGGACAGAGACACGTATTTCAGTGCCCTTTGTCGGCTTTAAATCGGCGAATTTCATTTACTCCGAGGAATCCCGAACGTCGGAAAATGAGCCACGTTTGGAGACAATTCTTGGGTTCCCAGGAAATAAAGTTTGATATAGTTCGGCGTGGATGGTTGACGGAAATAAGTTTTGAGTAGTTTTTCGCAACCGATAATAGAATTACAAAAATATATAAATCTATAATAGCATCAGCATCATATATTTCTTCGTGACTCGTATAGTGAAGGGTGGGCACGTGCCCTTGTGCCCCTTAGCACCAGCCGCCACTGTATAATACTCTGCACTATTTACATATACACTACTGGTTACTAGCACTGTCATTACAACACACAGACATTCTTGGATACCAATAATAATCAGTTAATCGCAACAAAGTAGTATATTAATTAGAAAATATTAATAATTTTGTAGTTGTGCACCTTTGAAAGTGTACTTGTAGGTACTATTTTTATTATAAATATAGTCACTCCATAAATTTTTATGTATAGTTCCCTACACATGTACTTATAATGTCATTAAAATTAGTTTAATTTGAAATAACATGAAATTTTAAGTTTGAATTAATTTAATTTTGTATTATTTTAGGGAAAATCGATTACTTATCATTCATGGTCTGATAGATGAAAATGTACACTTCTACCACACAAGTCAACTTATAAATAGCATGATAAAAGCTGGAAAACCTTATCAGTTACAAATTTACCCTAATGAGCGGCACTCATTACGGCACCTGGATGCTAGTAAACATTACGAGACGACTTTACTGTCTTTTCTTCAGAATAATTTATAAGTACTTCATGGATGTAATATCTGATTTAAAATAACAATATCTGCAGTGAAATGAATGTTATTTAGAAATTGATCTTGATAACTACAATACTTACTTTACAGTTAAATTCCTCTTTGTGTTTTAACTGATAAATGTTTCTGTAGGTAATTTGTCTTAAATTTTTATAGATAACGGATTTATTTATTGTTCAAATATTTTTTTTACTTGAGATTAGTTTGTTCGATATAGCATGTATTAATTAATAAAATAGCAACCGGCAGCATTGTTATATAAATTCATTGTTAATACAATTTCATTATGAGTGTTTTTCCCGATGAATAAATGTTTTTATTAAAAATAACTGGCTGTTAGATTATTTCAATTGATCTTTGCTTTGTATTAATTAACCAAGTTACTATGCAGTTTTATTGTATATACACTTAAATATTTTTAGAAGTTTTTATTCAAACTGTATAAATTAATTAAGTTATTTATATGAATTTCTAATAAAGTAACTGTTTCTAATTTGTTTTAAATGGGTCGTCTTTTTAACAGTGGTTCATTTATATTAATATGATTTTATAAACCTAAATTCAGCTTTTATTGTTGTGGTTAATATAATTATCACATAAAGAATACAACTTTCTAGTATTTCATTTTACTTTATTCATAATGCATTGACGATTTGTTGATTAGGGAATATTCTCTGTAAAGATATACAGCATCATAAAGTTCATTGCTTCTGCATAAGAGAATCAAAGTCGAGTTATGAGGTTCACAATGTTTCATAACCTAAGCAATATTACCCAGTTCTAGTGGGGGATCTCAAATCCTTATTCAATCAAATCTTCCACTCTCACAGCATCAAAATTGACAACTCGCCATCGATATCGGTAGGCAAGAGGAAGTGTGTTGGCAGGACATTTTAGGTGCAAAGTGAAGGGTGGAAATACTTATTACAATTTTGTTACACTCACGTGCTGTGTCAAATCGCAATGTTATATCTCTCCTATGTTGTTTGACTTTTGATTATGTAAATAACGGAGATGAAAGGAGCTATATAAAATTAAGCACACAGATTTCTGCAGTCTGCAAACTTTCAAAGTACTATATTCTTTGTCAAACTGCCATAACACAATAATTTATTCCTTTCATTTAGATTAAACCTAATATATGTACTGATTATCTTTCGTTATATTTAGTTCTACATTGTCTTAGGAAAAGATGCCATAAATTCTGGTAGAATATTAAAATATAAAATTTTTTGCCTAGTCTTTTATTTTTGAGGATGTTGACTGTGACTGTTGGTTATTCATTTTTGAATTTTTAGGTTAGATTTTCTGCATGGTAAATTCATCATTAATTTCACACTAAAGATACACCTTTTTGAGAAAAACACAATTGACCTTGTGCCAAAATCTGTTTCCTATCCCCAAGGCTTTTCATTACTACAATATGTTGAAAAGATAAACATTGTTATAATTACTATTTTTGCTTATTTTTTTCATTAAATGCAAAATTATTTATAAAACAATTTCTCATGAAATTCGTAGTTTGACAGTATATTTTTAGTAGTTTCAACAAGAGTACCTTTTTTGTCATGTTTTGTATTTTAATATATGACATACATGCAGAAAACCTAATTTATAAAAATAGATATAAAATAATAAATATAAATTGTGAAAAGTTGTAGCCATAAGGCCTGTTCTCACAAGAGTCAGGGATTGGTTTCAAACTGTTAGAAATATTCGACCAATAAAGTGGTAATTGTATTTTCGGTGTATGGAACACAACAAAAGTAGTTGGCTGAATGTTTCTGACAGTTTCAAACTAGTCCCTGACTGTTGTGTGAACAAACCTATTGACTTGCTATATGGAAGCACATTAGCCTGCAGAGTAGTTGTTTCCTGGAATTCCGTGTTTACAAATTATCATTATCGCCGACTCGCAATAGAGGTCCCTAGGTTTCAAGGGCAGTCAGTCTGGCATGGAGTAATGAATAGCCGCCAGATGTAGTTTTGCTACTTTGCGATACCCATGGTCCATACTGTCAGGTTAAACAGCTAAGATTATTCGTCGGTTACCTCAACTGTGACATATTATACTGATGAGAACTAATAGGCTCGAAACCGGTATATGTCTGGTGAGCTGCTAACGAGTAACTTTTGCTGTTTGCTATAGCAGGTTTTCCAGGTGTAATTCAATGCTGGTTGGAGCATTAGCCCGCAGAGTAGTCGTTTTCTGGAATTCGGTGTTTGCTGTTTGATGCAGCTTTGCTACTTTGCGAAGCCCTAATATATTTTTTAAAATTTTACATAAAAAAGAATTAATTTTAATTGAATTTGTAAAAAATTAAAGTAATTATTTTTTTTTATTTGGAACAGTCTGTGTGCACTGTTTAGATTGCATGTAGCATATTCTGTTTATTTTTTTGTAACATATATATTTCCTTAAATAATAAACTGCACCCAATGTTGAAAATTTTAAAATAGAAATAGAATTTGCTATTCCACATTTGTATACCTGGGTATCTTTAATTTTATACCCTAAATACATACATCTACAATTAGGTACGTAATGCCAAATTAAAAAACAAACATTTTTTAAATTATGACCTACATAAATTTATTTGAAATCGGGGAATTTTGCTGTTGGTTCTAAGTTGTCTCAAAAACGTTTCAAATATTTTTAATTTCTGGAGTAAAATTATGTATTACATAAAATAATGAGATGTTCGGAAAAAAAAAAAACAAATTATTTTTAATAGGGATTCATAATCGAGACTACGAATGCAAGTTGACGAAGTGTTGCCAGTAATAAATTGTTCAATTTTGTTGTATTCCATGTTAAGATCATATGACAAATACATAAATATGAATTATCACTAGTTAACAAAGTTAAAAGAATAGAACCGTCGAAATGGTCAAAATTTTCTTACATTAACATCTTTATCCACTCTGTATTTTCCATGCATTAATTATTTCTTGATCACAGAATATTCAGTGGCACTTATTTCTGGGCCAGTGTGTTTATGCATTATTATTAATGTTCAAATCGTATGAAATTATTTTTTTAATCCAATGTATATAGTGTTAAATAAAAATTATATTTTAAATAATTCATAAAAATTAGTTTACTTAGAATATGTCACAATTATTCAATTAAAAGAAAACGAAAATGTTAGAAATAGGGTTTTAAATAAAACATTAAAACTGTAAACATAATTTAATTCATTTTAATTATACTAATAATGTACAAATCAGGAAAAATATATTTGTATTAGTAGTACCTAATTATTGTTTTGAAAAAGGAGTTTTAGTTTTTCTATTCATAAATCTATATAAATATGAAATCCTTAGTTGCAGTTGATACCATTTCGTAGGCCTAGCAAGAGGATATACTGTCTTTCCTAACATTTTTCTTTTCCGAATCATAACTTGAAATTCATTTCCACCGACTCCTCTCAGCCAAGCTGGTACATTATACAAAATTCTTGTGGGATGTAACTTTTCATTTCCCAAAATGTCTATATAATCATTTTGTCCAAAGAGAGCTCTTTTCTCTGACCAACTATCCTTTGGTTTATACAATGGAATTGGTAATTTCTTAGCATCTTCAATTCTCGGTAACGGGCCTCTCTGTAGAATTGGATTTTTATAACCATACCTTCTTAACAGAGGACCTCTGGCAATTTTTTCTGAATGATATCTGTATCTCTTAACTACCACTTGTGGCAACCATGATTGAATTGTTTTAATACAAGAGTGCGATATATTTACTAGAGACATTTTTAAACTCTGCAACAATTTGGTAAGTTAGTTACAGAAATGATATTAAGCAAATGACCTAGCTGCAAAACCTACTTTTAATAAATATCAATGCAATTAATTGACATGTTTTGAAAATTGTATATTTATAACCTCTTTATAAATCTTAACCTAACCTAAAGAGTAAAGGCAAGTGGAAGTTGGTATCCCTGTTCTATTTAGCATGGATCATAGATTATACAGATTGCATGGACTTCATTTCTCATCATTGATCTTTAAACTGCAGATGAGAAATACATTTTAGTAAAAGTGTAAATTTATACAGTGCCTTCATAAATGATTGCAAGTCACGTGATCAGGGCCGAGATTCTCAAATCAATCGCAGACCAATTCATATTATCCCTTGCCTCACTACGGCAATTGAGAGAGACAAGAAATCTATTCGCATACGAGTTGCTCTTCGTGAATCACAGTCCTGGTCACGTGGTTTGTAATCATTTATGAAGACTGTACAGTAAAGGCTGTATGACACGGTGTAACAGTTAAAATAGCTTTTTATTTGATATTATAATTAAAGTGGTTCGTGGTTCGTCCCTTATTATACAAGCAAAATGCACAGTTTTCCACATATAAAACTGAAATTTAAAACTTTGTTCTATTTTTATAAAATTCTGAATACATTTTTATGTAAACAATAAATGCAAAATTTTATATACAATTTTATACCGTGTCACACGGCTTGAATAAGTATATGTATGTTTGGTTTGTACGGAACCGTACAAATACTAGAATTTTGTATAGGGTCCTATAGAGTTAGAAATTAGAGCAGGCGGGGAATCAAGATTTGAAACATGATAAGCTAGATGGTTTTGTATTTAAAATAACTGGGATCCCATAACTATAAATGTGACGGTATACAAGCCAGGAATACATTTCAATGAATTTTGTCGTTTTGTATGTGCGTTTAGATGCTTTATTATGATACTAAATAAGTGAAATAATTATCAACTGTTTAGTGTGAATTTTAAAGTTAACCGTAAATTTATCCAAATTAGTTGAACTGTTTTTGAACTTTTACCCAATCTAATTTAACTTACTTTAAAATTGACTGTACATGATCCATTAATTGATTTGATTTTTATATATGTAGTAATTTCATTAAAGCAGTACCTAAGTGTTCTCCGTTGATTTTATTTTCAATTTTACTTCACTTTTCCAGAGGGATTGATTCACAGGTATATTTTTTCGCGCCAATTTTCTTACATTTCTAATACTGGTAGCATAATCTGAGACGTCGATTTCGCGGTCAATATAAAGTGAATATGTATACCCACTCTTTATACAACATTAAGTTTAAGGCTTACGGTGAGCGCTCGATCCAAAGGGCTATAGTTTTCGCTCAGTAACTCCTCAACGAAAAATGATACAAATATGCGGTTTTTTTAATAGACTACAAATATTATTTTACGTCGACGCTGTGTTTTGAAATTTTGAAAATATGCAAAATTCATTTAAAAAAAATAATTTTACACTTTTTCAAAATTTCAAAACACAGCGTCGACGTAAAATAATATTTAATGTCTATTAAAAACCGGATGTTTTTATCATTATCCGTTAAGGAGTTACTGAGCGATGTTCCAACACGGCAAGAATCGATTCCGAACCGTCCAGAATTAGTCAGTCAGTTCAGTTGTTAATGTACTCTCGGCGAATGCGACGTAAGACTCTGTTGGTCAAACATTTCCTACGGTTCTGAACCAGTTCTCGACGGTTGTTGAAACATACCTTATATATCGTTTGATGAAGCGCTCACCGTAAGCCTTAATTTCTATGTTTACAGTGTTTATTGTATGAAACTTGTCACATCGAACTTATTTAAACTCACTTCTTTACTATTGACTCATCTAGAAAATATTTTTGAATTCTACAATCGCTAAAAATGTTATTGTGAATTGAAATTGTTATAAAATTTGTATTAATAATATGTTTTAATTTCATTGAAAAATGTTAAAAAGAAATAATTTACAGCTTGCCACCCAGAAAAGTTAGGAATTTTAGTGATTCAAATTTACACGAAGTACCTATATAAGTTATTTATTCTTTTCTTTTTTTATGGAAAACTTTTCTATTTTATAAAACAATGATAGTCCAAAATCGCTACGCCGTTATTTTATTGGCGAACGGTGGCCTTGTATGGATTAGGATCGAGCGGTATTATCGCTCTTTATCCTTCACCATCTCTGTAGACCTGGGCGGCCTCGTAGAGGTGGGTTCCTTCTCCGGTCAGCCTCGACCGCTGTTGGGGCCGTTGCTGTCGGATCGAGGAAACTCCTCCTGGTCTGGCTTACCCCTGCCGGCAGGGGTGCCTCTTCTGGCGATCTTCGTGTCTTCTATGTTCTTTCTTCGCCGGCCGTCCTAAACCCCCGGGGGTTGTCTTTGTTGTGAGTGGTTTTTTGTGAGTGGCTTGTAGCAATAGGATTCTCTTCTTCCCGAGCCTTTTACGGTTCGGGAGATGCGAGCGCTAGGTAAGGATAGGGTTTGGGTTTGGGTTGTCTATGTTCTCATCTTCTTCTTGGTGGTTTCTTGGTCTTGGTTACTTCTTGTCCTGAAACAGAAAAGATTAGCGGGGGAGGGGGTTGGTGTTTTGTCAGGAGGAAGGTCAAGGAATTGGTGTTTTGGACGTTTGTGTTTGTCTGTCGGGGCGGGGGCGTAGTCGACGGCTTGCCTAAGCAGGGGTTGTCGGTTTGTGGCTTTGTTAATGGTTTTTGTGTGTGTGTATGGTATGTGTTAGGTCGGTGTACTCTAGGTCTCGTTTTATGTCTGTGTTTCTGAAATACCAAGCCGCAGCGACGGCTGTGCGTAAGGTTATGTTTTCCACGGCCTGTATTATGTGGCTTTTTGCCGCGTAGCTCCATGCCGCGGAGCCGTACGTTAGCTGCGCTTGAAGCACCACCTTGATTAGCGTGCGCTTATTCCTTAGACTAAGGGTGTTACCACCCTTGAGTAAGGGATAAAGCCTCGCCCTGGTGATTTTTCCGCGCGCTACCGTCTCCGTGATATGGGCTTTCCAAGTAAGTCGCTGGTCCATCGTCACGCCTAGGTATCTCGTTTGTCTTTGCCACGGGATGGGTTCTTGGAAGAGGGTAGGATTGTCAAAGACGTGGTTTCGGGGGAGGCGTCTTCGGGTGAAAAGGACAGCGGAGCTTTTATCGGGATTAATTTTGACTTTCCACCTGTTGCACCAGGTTTCGAGTTGGTCGAGGGAGGACTGGAGTGTGTTTAGGGTGGTTAAGATTTTTGGCTTGTGTGGTCAGTGTAATGTCGTCGGCGTAAAGGTGTTTGTGTGGGGAGGGTGCGGTATGTCACTGTTATGTATGGTGTAAAGGTGAGGAGAGAGGACGGTGCCTTGTGGGACACCGGCCTCCATGGTGCGGATAGAAGATAGGGTGTCTTGTATGCGGATTTGGAATTTGCGGTGGTGTAGGTAGGATTTGGTCAGTTTGACGTAGGAAATAGGATAGCGGTTTGTTAGCATTTTCATCAGTAGGCCTTCATGCCAGACCGTGTCGAAGGCTTTGGCATCCAAGAAAACAGCTCCAGTGAACTGTTTCCTGTTGAAGGCCGCCGTGATGTGCTCGGTAAGTCTTAGGATTTGGAGTTCGGTCGAGTGACTGGGACGGAAGGCGAACTGCTCGTCGGGGATGACTTGCAGTTCTTGGGATATGGTTTTAAGTCGGGATAGGATAATTCTTTCTACCACTTTGCTCATGGCCGGGAGTAGGCTAATGGGCCGGTAGTTAGAAGGGAATTTGTGTTCGTTTAAAGGTTAAGGGATAAGGATGACGTGAGCGGTTTTCCAGCACTTTGGAAAATGCCTCAGTCTTAGGATGGCGTTTGTGATATTTAGGAGGGCTGTGAAGGGTTTGCGGGGTAGGTGTTTTAGTGTGTGGTTTTGAATGTGGTCTGGTCCAGGAGCCTTTCGGTTTCGGAGGTGTTTAATGATATGTCGTAGTTCGTCAGGGGTGGCGGGTGGTATTGTGTCATTGTCTAGCGCTCCGTCGATGCGTCGGGCCGCACGCTCGACCTCACGTTCGAATTCCTCGTCCTCGTCAGGCAACTGGGGTGGTCTACACTGCAGTTCCAGGCTGTCGGCAAAAGCCTCGGCCTTTTCCTGGTTCGTGTATACCACCCCCCTGTTGCCGTGGATTGGAGGAATTTTCGGCGGGGCGGTAGGCGTAGGGCCCTCTGCACTTTCCAGAGGCTATTGTTCAGGGTCCAGCGACTCCAAGTGTCAGCCCATCTGTCCTGGGCCAGCTCACTTAGAGCCGCTTTCACGCGTCTGTTCTGTATGTTGTAGTCGTGTCTGTGTTGGGGGAGGCGTGTGCGATAGGCAAGCCGTTTTAGTCTGCGTCTGTCTGTTATTAGTTGTCTTATGTCAGGGGGAAGGATGCCGGTGGGGTTTGGGTGTTTAGGGACTAGGGTTTCTGTGGTGGCCAGGGATAGGGCGTGTTTTATGTCGGTGGCAAGGGATAGGACTGCCGCCTCCAGGTCTTGGGTGGTTTCAATAACTGGTAGCGCTGTGTTCCTTTGCATTTCTGCTCGGAACCGCTCCCAGTCAGTGAACCTCCTAGTGAAGGTGCCTAGATTTCTTTGTCTCTGTCCAAAATCCAATAAAATCGGATTATGATCAGAAGACCCTTCGTCTATGGCAGAAATCTGTGCTCTTAGCGGCACGGATTTGAGGATAGCTATGTCTAGGACATCGGGTAGGGCTATGGGTCCGTAGAAGGTAGGTTCTGTAGGGCCTAGGATTTGGATGTTGGGGTTTAGGTCAAGGAGATTCAACAGAACACGACCTCCTGCGGTCGTGGTTCTGCGTGGTGCGATACGGGAGACTTCGCGTTGAAGTCTCCTAAAGCAATGGTTTGTGGCCAGGATAGGATAAGGTCGAGGTCATCGTCTAGGATAGGTTGCCTAGGTTTGTTATAACAGGACACCACCGCAATATCACCATGCCGCAGCGATCTCACCAAAATCGCTAATATACATAAATATAACAAATAACAAAATTAACAATGGGGACAATGGACATTGTTGGATGACGCTTCAGCCAACGATTGTCTAGCCACAGACCATGCACTATCCGCCTAAAATCAAATCTGAAAAATAGTTGACAAAACAGCGCGCAAATTAATTTGAATTTGAATCGTTAATAGGTCCGTCCACAATTTACATATTAAAACTGGTTAAAAGTATTCCTTGAACCCATTATAAATAAAATATTTAGTTTATTTGGGAAAAATGTCAGTTGAAAATACAGCATGGACCCAAGAAATTGGTTACTCGGTATGAAGGATATAAATGTTCGCTCACTGATTTGATGTCATTTATGTTCGCTGGCCCGCCTTGTATCAAAAGTGTGTAGTTTTAGATATACTTAAAATGATCCTCACAACATTAAAAAGTAGATAAAGCAGATTATTTTTTAATATCTTGCCGCAAACCATTTTCTTCTATTTATTAATTACTATTTTTTGTGTTTATGCATCCAGGTACAAAACACAATTTTTTGCCACTATGACTATTTTAATACATATATGTCAGAAATTTTGTCACTAATATAATCACTAATCAGCCTGCAACTCGTAATACAGTATGCGCCAAAAGTATGGAATAAATTCAATAAAAACGAAACAATTATTTTTTGGGAAAAATCCTGGAACTTGTCGATTTTTAATTTAAAATTACATATTTTAGCGTAAAATGCGATTTTCAAATGTCATTTGTTTTCGAGTAATGACGTCATCGATTTTTTTTAAATGGCAACACCATATTTTTTTTTCTTGATTCTGAAAGATCGTTTAATTCTCTATCAGACAGTACTAAAATTTTGCCCTCTTACATAGGAAAGTTTTCAAGTAAATGACGATTGAATGTTAGAAAACGTAAATCAATTAAAATAAAGCAAAAACGTTATCAAGTTTAGTTTTAAGAATTCCATAGTTCTTTTATGGATCACGTAGGTGAAAATCTTTGCAAAGTGTCATTGTCACACCGACTTTCTAATAAGTATTGTAAGCGACATAGAAATTATTATTCAATTTAAAGTATTATGGCACATTTAACTGTTACTCAAAGAATTGAAATTTTAATTCTTATCGGATGCGGGAATATGACTAGAACTCAGCAGGAAGTTTGCGATTTATTTAATGAAAAATATCCAGATCGCCCTATCAGCCAATCAACAGTCAGTAAGGTAGAGTCTAAACTTAGAGAAACTGGCAATGTTGTAAATATTCCAAAACCTGGACGTCCAAGCAATAATAAAAATCAGAAACAGAACATTTTGATAAGTATGGTGGATAATCCTTATAATTCTTCACGATTGGTTGCATTAAACAACGACACTAGTCAGAGCATAGTGCTACGTATCTTGAGGAAGGAAAAATATCATCCCTACAAAATTCAACTTGTGCAGGAACTCAATGAAGATGATCCCGATCGCCGCTTACACTTTTGCGAAATTCTAATGGATTTATGTCAAGGAAATAGAAATCTACACCGGCAAATACTTTTTCAGATGAGGCCACATTTTGTCTGAATGATACAATAAACCGTCACACTTGCAGATATTGGAGTCGGGAAAATCCTCATAGGATGGCAGAGGCACATACAGAAATTAAATGTATGGGCTGGAATAGTTGACGACAGAATAGTAGGGCCTTTCTTCTTTGAAGGAACCCTTACAGGACAAAGATATTTAGAGTTTCTAGAAAATGACCTTGTTCCAGCCCTTGCAGTAATTTTTCCTAACGATAAAGACCCTGACATTCCTGACGATACCATATGGTTTCAGCAAGACGGTGCACCTCCGCACTATGCGCGCCCTGTACGAGATTTTTTGGACAACTGTTTTCCTGGGAGGTGGATCGGCAGACGCGGACCGATAGAATGGCCTGCAAGATCGCCAGATTTTACACCTCTTGACTATTTTTTATGGGGATACTTGAAGTCAAAAGTGTACATTAATAAACCACGTAATTTAGAAGAACAAAATCGCATTGGGGACGAAATACGCAGTTACCCCAGAAATCATTCATAATGTGCAAGAAGAATTTCTTCACAGACTTGCGCATTGTCAAGAAGTTGGTGGATGGCAATTAGAACAGTTAATTTAAGTATAAAATTTAATCAATTGTATTTTATTTTACATACCTCAGAATTGTTACCTTTTTATGGATAAAATTTACGTTTTCTAACATTCAATCGCCATTTACTCGAAAACTTTCCTATGTAAGAGGGCAAAATTTTAGTACTGTCTGATAGCGAATTAAACGATCTTTCAGAATCAAGAAAAAATATGGTGTTTAAAAAAATCGATGATGTCATTACTCGAAAACAAATGACATTTGAAAATCGCATTTTACGCTAAAATATATATTTTTTAAATTAAAAATCGACCTGTTCGAGGATCTTTCGCAAAAAATAATTGTTTCGTTTTTATTGAATTTATTCCATACTTTTGGCGCATACTGTATAGGTACCTACTACAAAGTTAACGTGTTCTCTAAAAGTTTGTAAACTAGCGTCCGCAACCACCTTACCAAGCTTGTAACGTCCCTCTCACAGATCATTGGACGAAGTCCCTCTAACCAGAGATTATAAATACACTAGATAATCACCGTCCATGTAGTTACTGGACGCGGTAAAAATGGATGCAGAAATTGATTATAGTGGATGCAGGCCACCAATGCTCTCCTAGCGCTAGTGTATCTCATTCGGTTTTTTGTTGTTACATCACCCAGCGATTACGGGCCTATTCGGATTTCCCGGACGACCCTTTTCTACCTGTACCAGAGATTGTGTATTTATAATCTCTGGGTAGTGCCCTGCCATCTCAGGCGAAGGTCCCGCTTGACCGCACTACAAGTCTGGTTTAAAGAATTATATAAATTGCTGAATTCGGCATGCCACCGACCTTTACATGGAACTTATGAAACTATTTTTACCGCGTCCAGTAACTACATTTACGATGATTATCTAGTGTATTTATAATCTCTGCTCTAACTGAGGGAACTGAGGCCCTCTATCTAAGGCTTGTTTTAGTCCGAATTTGAACGAGCCTAGAATAGTTCTAAATAGTCATCCACTTGCATTCTCAGCCTGTCATCACATAGTCAAAGAGTAGACTCTTTGACATAGTCTTAGTAGGTTTTACTAATGAAATGGCCCGATAATTTGGATCGTTCTAGATCAGTTCGCTATCATTGATAGATCAAAACCAATACAAGCCTCTTATATAATAGTCTCATTTTTTAAAGTTATTTCCACTACGAATAACTAAAATAACAAGAATAGTATAATTTTTTTAACTTGACAGTTGTTTATAGGAACTATAAGCCTACATTTATCATCTAACATCAAAATTTTGTGGATTGATCTATTGCTCGACTTCTGACAAAGACAACACCTATTGAGAAAACTATTTTAAAGAAGTCATATTTTAAAAGTTCGTGGTCGAGCGGTATATCTTTCCGTAATACACACTGCAGCCCTATTAGGATGAGTAAATGCCGTAAATACACACAACATTAAAACTCTTGGACTCCCCCTCATTTTTGTTAAAGACATTTTTTTGTCAGAAAAACCAAATACATTTATAAAAGTATATGTTCGACAAACTGAATACTTAGAAAATTAAAAACTAACAAATGTGTGACATTTTTGACAAAATTTATTAAAGCAAAAATAAGTAACAAAGCAAGTTCTCTACTTGACTAATAGTCGGTATGACCTTCACCACGTTCCAATAGCATATTCACACGTCTGTCCATTGTGATAATAATCAAGCGGTTAACGATCTCTTGCGGAATATTGTTCCATTCCTCTTCTGCAGCCATGACTAACTGATCTGAGGTAGGGGAATATAATTATGAATGGCTTTAGCAAGGAAATCCCACATGTTTTCAATAGGATTCATGTCAGGAGAGTTGGCTGGCCAATCTAATCTATTGATATGTCCTGCTTCGAGTGTCTCTTGAACCCTTCTTGCGCGATGCGGTCAAGTGTTGTCGTCCATAAACACCTAACTAATTACGTAGGGGGTAGATAATGGGCGTAATAACTTTTTCGATGTAAACTTGACTGGTCATATTCTGTGGTATGCGAATTAATAGGGTGTGGCGGTTGAACATTATTTCATCCCAAAACATTACGGTACGCCCTTCATACGGAGCAACTTCACGGGGAAAATGCAGTCGCTGTTGACGACCTGGTTCTCTCCATAGTGGTTTTCAGGCTTTCACGGCCAGTGCTGTAATTTGATACATAAGTAGTGTTTTCTGAGTTGTTGTGCCGTGACCTCGATAACTGGTAGCTAGCTGCCAGAAACAGACTTAAAATGCACATCCCTAGCATTAGCCGGGATTATTTTACCTGCCCTGGTTGTGCTCGGGCTAGGATTTGTGGGGACAGACTCGCTATCGGTGTCTCTGGGCCCGTCCATATATTGATTTCGGTTTCTATTGTTGGTATTACGACAGCTACGGTCGGAACCGTTCCTCGGATAATGGTGGTCCTCCGAGGCGTTCCGTAGTCGCCGCTGTAACTGGTCGCATCTGTCGCGGCGAAGCTTTTGCGGAGTTACCACTGAAGATGCTGACGGTGAAGAGCGGCGAAACGTTTGGAAACATGAGATGCGAACAGATACAGCAGCGGCTATGGAACGCCTCGGAGGACCACCATTATCCGAGGAACGGTTCCGACCGTATCAGCCGTAATACCAACAATAGGAACCGAAATCAATATATATATATATATATACACCGATAGCGAGTCTGTCCCCACAGAGCCTAGCCCGAGAACAACCAGGGCAGATAAAAGAATCCCGGCCAATGCTAGGGATGTGCATTTTAACTCTGTTTCTGGCAGCTACCAGTTACCGAGGTCACAGCACAACAACCCGGAAAATCACTATGTATCAAATTGGTTATCTCCAGACTCTTTGTCGATTGTCATCAGTAACCAGTCCAATTTCAAGACCCACCGCCACAGACGTAAAAGCTAACCTTTATGCTCTCGCACTCACTGGAGACGGGCAGCACGATGCCTTGGAAGTAGAGTGGGGACCCGTAATGGTCTTCTAGCACGTATGTTTGCGTTGTGGAGTCGTCTTGGAATAGTAGGTGTCGATATATATAACACGGCGAAACGTACCTTGAAAATTGGCCCTGAGAGCTGAAGCTGTGCGATGTCTACGGGCATATTGCACCAAATACCGATCCTCCCATTCATTAGATACTCGAGGACATCCACTATCGTGGTCTGTTTCCCACTGTATCAAAGTTACACACCCTGAAGAAGGTTTTTGAGGAATAACTTCGAACCTGTGAAGAAATGTGGACAGTAACCCAATACAAACATGCTGATATAACATGAAATTATAGCGGCATTTGTATCTTATCATTGAAGTCAGTTTCTTTTCAACTTATATTAATTTATTTGTTTGCCACCTGATGTAAGTTAAAATAACTACTTTTCATACACGCAAAAAAGGCCCGTTTTCGAGAAGAACGCTTACCTATCCTACCTATTATTATTATTTTGAGGTTTTAAGCCTTGCACACATGAACGCGAAATTCGAGAAAATTATCACGAATTCTTTAATGACGGGAATAGACTTAACTTTGCCGAATTTTGCCAATTGCACTATTTTCTATGAATTTCGTTATAAAACTGTCATTGACTGCCATGGTAGATTGTCAAAAGCTTATGTTAAACTTTACTAACTTCACGTAATGATGAAAATAGTGCGATAATATTCCAGTTTTGCGCAATTTGCGAAAAGTTGCCACTTTCCCTCCAATAATAATTTAAATCAAAATCTCAGAAATTTGCGAGAACTTTTTAATTTTCCATGAGAACATCACGTGTAATTTATTCTTCTTCTATAGTAATAAATTCAGTTTTATCTGATTATTCCGAAGAAAAAAACTATTAATGTAGTTATCAATGGCTGTATTCAACATCGAAAAATTTTGTTAACGGTAGCCGGCGCTTTTGTGCTTGTGCCATTAAACCAACGAGTAAAGAATTGTTCAAATCGATGCAACACATTCATCAATGCGAATTATTTGCGTCGAAACGCTACCTATATGAAATTTAATATGTACTGCCACGAAAAATCGCGCCGCCGCCAGTGTAGACATACCCATTAAATTTCGTATACTCATACTCATATACTATAACAAATGAATAATTCATTATATTTTCATCAAAATATTTAAGAAACTGCAACTGATAGTAATAAAACTATATATTACATTAAAAGTTTGCATTACACTTAGCACTAAATTGCGAAAAATGATTGTTTTTAACGCGACCAAATATCGAAAATTACGTTGACAATAAAAACAAATGTGTAACGCCGGCCGACGTAAGACGTCTGAATTCTTGACGCGAGTTATAGGTATGTAGCATCTTAGGAAATGCACTTAATTTACATTTACATCATCGTTAATGGGAAATAATAATGAAAAACAAAATCCAAGGCGGATGACATAATATTGTTCCAACTGTAGATTAAGTTTTGGTTCACAGATAAATAATTTAGCTATGATTGATAAACAATAAACAAACAAAACAAGCATCGTCACCATCTGTCAAAATAAAAAACATGTCATTCAACAATTCATCCTAGAGTAGCGAACGAATAATAGTGCTAACTAATTTCGAAATGGTATATTGCCAATATTACATGTTTTGTAGTAAATAAGTTATGTAGAAGTTTTTGCAATAATGACACTCCCTTAAACATTTTTTTAACTTCTGTAGAAATTTCATTACATCTCTATTAGCAAATGGAACAACTATGATCTAATGTTAAGAGTTGGGAGTAGATTTAAATACGAATACGTCAGCAGTCCAATGCTCTTATTATTGTAATAGATTGTACCTACCTAATCCAAATTTTCTATACAGGGTGGTCGCGATGTAATGGGCCAAAATTCATGACTAGATTGCTGACGTGAAAATATTTCGATTTAGACAAACTCACCTTAGTCCAAATGTTTATACTTACAGAGATACAGGGTGTTTAAGGCAAAATATTATTTTAGTTTTTTTTCTTATTTATTTCATATTAAATGCTCATATCAAGATGAAATTTTGGTGTTAGGGGTTTTCTGGGGCGAGAGATTGAAATATATCCATGGTTTGCTTGTAGCTCATAGAGAGCGCCACCTGCGCTAGGTCGAATGCGTTGAAAACGACAGAACTTTTTATCTTTCAAAATCTAATTCTCAGGTAGCAAATTCTGATTTTACAACTTCTTTTACACAAAAACTATACTTTTTGATAGTCGCTATCTTGCACCGTTGTCGTAAAATTTGCCATTGAAAATTCCAATGTATTTGCATTCAATTACAAATCGGCAAAAATTTTTAAGTAGGCTTATGTTAAAATCCAATTTTGACAATTTTCCACTTATCTTAGTGCTGTCAGTAATATTACAGTATTATTCGGGCCTTATTAAAAGTATTCTTTACTTTGATCTAAATCGTAGTGCGAGATAACTTGCCACGCCATAATTTATTTTCAAATGGAGAAATGCGCGATATGGTTTGCGTTTATGCGCAATCAGATTATGTTGGACGTCGAGCGCTTCGTCGGTATTCAGACTTGTATCCGAATAGAAGGCAACCAAATCGGAAACTATTTCAAGAACATTTTAATAGACTTGGAGAAACTGGTAGTTCTCGTCCTAAAAGAGACAACGCAGGGCGTACTATTACAGTTCACCAAGAAGAAGAAATTTTAGTAATAGTGGCCACCAGAAGTTAGCAGCAGGAAGTTAGCTAGAGAAACAGGTGTTAGTAAAAAGACAGTTCTCAAAATCCTTCACAAGGAAAATTTATATCCCTACCATTTTACACCCGTGCAAAATCTTTTAGCGACTTACCAACTAGATTACAATTTGCTCATTTTATGCGCAATCAGCAAAACCTTGACCAGGAATTTTTGGATAATGTACTATTCACTGATGAAGCGACCTTTACTCGTCGAGGAATTTTCAATTTTAGAAACAAGCACATGTGGGATAATGAAAATCCTCACGTAGTCAGTGAGCGTCACTTTCAACATGAATTTAAGAAAAATATTTGGTGCGGAATCATAGGAAATCACCTTTTGGGTCCACATGACCGCTTCCTCCAAATCTAAATGGTGACTTGTATTTAGATTTCCTGCAGCACCATTTAGTTGACTACCTCGACGATTTACCACTGAATACACGGCAAAATCTATTTTTCATGCAAGATGGAGCTCCCCTCATTATTCTGTCAGAGTACGGAACTATTTTCACCACATTTTTCCGGATCGTTGGATCGGTCGTGGGAGTCGAATATTATGGCCTCCTCGTAGTCCTGACTTTAATCCTATGGATTTTTGTTTCTGAGGCTACATGAAATCAGTTGTCTATAGAAAAACTATAAACACCTGCGAAGAGCTATGGCAGAAAATTGTAAATGCCGCCGAATCATTTCGTAACAAGAATCTCTATTTTAAAATACGGCAGTCTTTGAACAAACGCGTTAATAAATGTATTGAAGTTGGAGGCGGACATGTTGAATATTCGTTTGTTCATCACAATTTATAATTTGAAATAAACTCTTGTTCTTTTTGACAATCGTACCTTATTTTTATCACTCGAATTACCAAAGCTAAATATCTTGAGAACGGTGCAAGATAGCGACTATCAAAAAGTATAGCTTTTTTGTGTAAAAGAAGTTGTAAAATCAGAATTTACTACCTGGGAATTAGATTTTTGAAAGATAAAAAAGTTCTGTCATTTTCAACGCATTCGATCTAGCGCAGGTGGCGCTCTCTATGAGCTACAAGCAAACCATGGATATATTTCAATCCCTCGCCTCAGAAAACCCCTAACACCAAAATTTCATCTCGATATAAGCACTTATTATGAAATAAATAAGAAAAAACTAAAATAATATTTTGCATTAAACACCCTGTATCTCTGTAAGTATAAACTTTTGGACTAAGATGAGTTTGTCTAAATCGCAATATTTTCACGTCAGGAATCTAGTCATGAATTTTGGCCCATTACATCGCGACCACCTATATATTTACAACCTATTTCGTTCATGGCGTAGACATTTGAAATATTCTTTCTAGAAATACACTGTTCTACGTATATTAATAGATACTTATTACAGTTAAATACAAAGAAATAAGTGTATCCCATTTTCGATGGGTTTTATTGTTGAATATAGCTCAAAATGCTTTTTTGTAATAAGGAACAACTCTTTTTTCTACAAACATATTGAAAATGCACTTTTTAACACCCCCTTGCTGCATTAAAAATATTGCTTTGAGGCACTAGTGCCTTAAAGCAATAGTGCCTTAAAGTAAATGTCAAATTGTGACAGTAAATTTGCAATACATTTAATTTGTATTTTCTTTATTCACATGATCACTTATATTACAATTTACACAATTTGAAATTAATCCTTCCACAATTCTACCACTATCAACTGAACTGAAACGATCGCATTCCTAGTTGACGTTTGAGCAGAATCCGTTGATATTGACTGAAAGCAGTTTTCGGGCAATCAAATTTTTACATTCCAACGAATCTTCGATATATCGGCGACTGTTGCCATGCCGCTTAATTGTCGTTAAATTTGCTCTCTGGTCAAAATCTTTCATTTTTTAGGTTCATAACCTTCTCCTTGGCGCTTCAGAAGCGCAATGAGCTTAAACTGCTTGCTACGTCTACGTCGCTATTTATTCGTAGCATAGCTTTAATCATAGAATAATTAGACCATAGATATGAAGATTTCCAAACCTTCGATTTCTCCTCAAAATAGGTCAAGAATACATTTTTAGTATATTTTCCAGAAACGCTTTTAAAAGTGACAAATCCAAACCTTTCAAACTTTTCATAAATGATGAATACAACAATGGTTGTCAGTTGTCACCATGGTTACTATATATCATTGGCAAGTGCCCATTTAGAAAATTTGATATAGTGCCTACGATGCTATTTAAAACTTAACTTATTTCTACCCCGGTTAATTCTTTTTAAGGCTTACGGTGAGCGCTCTATCAAACGATATATAACATCTGTTCCAACAACCGTCGAGAACTGTTCAGTACCGTGAGAAATGTTTGACCAACACCGTCTTACGTCGCATTCGCCGAGAGTACACTAACAACTAAACTGACTGACTAATTCTAGACGGTTCGGAATCGATTCTTGCTGTGTTGGAACAAACCCATAGTTTTCGCTCAGTAACTCCTTAACGGATAATGATAAAAATATGCGGTTTTTTTTAATAGACTTCAAATATTATTTTACGTCGGCGCTGTGTTTTGAAATTTTGAAAAAGTGTAAAATAATTTTTTTTAAAATGAATTTTGCATATTTTCAAAATTTCAAAACACAGCGCCGACGTAAAATAGTATTGGTAGTCTATTAAAAAACCGCATATTTTTATCATTTTTCGTTGAGGAGTTACTGAGCGAAAACTATATCCCTTTGGATCAAGCGCTCGCCGTAAGCCTTAATGCTATTTGTAGAAAAAATACTGTATGATAATTTGTGTCAAAAGTGTTTTTAAGTCACTGATATAAATTGCAGAATGAGCGCAGCTAAACTTTTATATGCGTGCCTTAAAACTGCACTTTTAACGCTCACATCATAAATAACTATTAAACAACAAACTTAACAGTTTTTTATTCACAGGGGAAAATAAAAATAATAATGCAATTTTTTATCACTTTTGAAATATTTCTATGGATAATATTTTAGAATCTTTAACCACTAACTCCTATACTTACATGTACATATATTTTTCTGTAAAACCCAGTGGCGTGCTCAGTTTTTTTCTGAAAATGTTTTTCAAGTTACAGACAAAAATTATGATTTCTTAATGGTTCATCCTATATATTTTTCCATAATTTGATTCTGCTTAAAATTCTCTTTCTCTATGTATAATATTATGAGTTTTTTATATACTCGCGTCAAGAATTCAGACGTCTTACGTCACGGCTGACTTTACACATTTGTTTTTATTGTCAACGTAATTTTCGATATTTGTTCGCGTTAAAAACAATCATTCTTTGCAATTTAGTGCAATATATAATGCAAACTTTGAGTGTAGTACCTATATAGTTTTATTATTATCAGTTGCAGTTTCTTAAATATTTTGATGAAAATATAATGAATTATTCATTTGTTCATGTGACGTAAGTCGTCTGAATTCTTGTCGCGAGTATATATGATTGTTGAAAATTCTTAAACTTTGGATTACTAATTGTCTTATAAAATTTACATCCATGGTATTAATATCTAAAATAAAATGAATTTTATCTGTTTACTATAAATGTAGTAAATTTGGAAATAAAAAGAAGTATTGATGTCTACGACCAAACAAAAATAGCCCCATAATGTTATATATGATTCGAAAAAGAAATTTATGCAGAATTAAATAATGAAAAAATGTACAAGATATTCCATTATTTATTTGCCTTTTGAAAAATAACTGAGAAAGCCACTGGATAGTACGTTAAACAATATATTAGTATTTGATATTCCAAAATATTAACCATAGACATACCTATTAGAAGAGCGAGAAATGCATAGGTATTTCCCTGTGTATGAACGAATAAGAGTGCTATGAAAATTTTTTTACACATTCAATTGTTTCTCAAATTATAGCACACTATTCCGAAAACAGTTTTCCTATCTTCAGTAATTTTCGAGATACATCCATAAAAATGATCGAAAATGGGACACAGTGTAAATTAACACTTTTGTAAAGCCCTTTTAGGATACTCAATATATGTACAGGGTGTCCGGATTTCACGCAGATAATTTAGGGGCTGACACTACTTAAAAAAAAATGTGTCAAGTTCATGCAACATTTTCTCGAAAAGTCAATATTAACGGAGTTACGTAACCTCAAACTTATTTTATTAATTTGTTTTTTTTTTAATACTGGAACGATTTTTTTCAAATTTGGCACTTTTGTTATTTTTATAGAGAAAATATTGAACTTGATAAATTATTTTTTCGAGTAGTATCACCCACTAAATTTTCTGCGCGGAGTTTCCGGACACCCTGTATATATAGCAATAGCAATTTATCGATATGAAAGCTTATTTTTTTGTCTTTCAATTTCTTACTAGTTTGCTATAATTCGTTTGCACATCTAATTGAAAACAGGCAATAATTTCATTTTTGTTAATTTTTTCAACATGTTTCGTTATTTGATTTATTATGTATTATTATTTTTTAAATTCCAATTTTTTTTATCTTACTGTATTATCCTAAATTTTGTAGATTTAACTTAACTCTTGGTAAATCTATTGGTTTTTCATATCACTGAACATCTCCAATGCATGCAATGGAAGAGTTATCTTTAAAATAGGTTGTGTGGTTGAATATGTACCTACGTACTCGTGTATATGTATGTGAATATGTGCTCCAACATAGGTACCTAATTATCAACATTATTATTAGGAAAATATATTGCAACTATAATAACGATGAATTTTATTATCCATTAATTTAAAGTAATTAATATTGTAAAAAATATTTTAAATAATAAAAGCAAACCTCATTTGAAAATATTTTAAATTGTCTATGTAGTAGTTAATTCTTTCAGAAGAAAAATAGCAAAATTGTGGATAAAAGTCATTTTATTCTTTTACAATAATTTTGAAATATGATTTCAAAAAGTGAAAACCTATATGGTGGTAACTGTACAGTGGAATAAAAAATATGATTAAGTGCAATTTTCACAAAATTAATTTTTTATTGTTATCAACATGCCACCGACGACTTTTAGAAGGCACCAATAACTAAAATCACAAATTGTACAAAACTCATAATAAATAACACATGAATAATACAAAAAATAACTGAAGAATAAATTAGCACTGGAAACAAACTTTTCGTCAGAAAACTTTAAGTTTCTGTTGCTGCTGGACATGGTAGGGTGGAGCTCCAGACTGATCTAGCTTTCCAAAAGTAAAAGTTTTTGATACCTTCAACATCTTGGGCTGGTGAGACGATGTGCTTTGACTTGGAGACCTCCAATACACCGTTTGAACAGCGTTTCTGCCTGCGATGTAGCGAGTAGCAGCACCAACTAGATTTTTGGACGACATCTTTACTTCTCCGGAAACCTTCCTTCAAACGTTCTTGAAACTGTTTCTGGATGATTAATATAAACACAGACTATCTGCTTGGTAATAGACTGTGCACTGATGGTGACTTCAAGTTCAAACTGAGGATTGGAAGTGATTTGAAATGGGTTACATTCGCTATTTATATGAACTCCTTATCTCTTTGCTATAGAAATGAACTGATTATTTATTATTTGTGTGTATCTTTCAGTCAGCTGATTTAAGCGTGGTTACATACGAAGCGTCTTAAAAAATTTTCGTTTTGTGCATGAGGTAAATCTGTGGTCCTCTTGAATGGAAAAAATACGATGACTAATGGAATATCAGACAGTGTCTGATTTAGTTTATGAATATTATCGTACAATATTTTATTTATTATACTACAACAATATTTATAAAATCTATGAAAATTTAAGAGTAGATGTTCAGTTATGTTACAACAAAATAGATTATATTTATACAGAGTGTCCGAAATATGGATGCCTTAATTTTGTCCTATAAGTTGTACTAACAAAACATATTTGACTTAATATTTTTTTTCTCTGAACAACGGTAACAGAATTATGACAGTAAACATGTATTGAATATATAACAACGTCGCTCACATAATATCTTAGGATTGTTGTGTATTTATACATAATAATTACAAATAGGTACACCTAAACATAGGTGCTTACCATGAGCTTACATTTCTTAACTTAGAGCTCTTTTCACGACACAGTATAATAGTTACAAGTGTTTAAAATGTCTCTTGTTTCCTGCAAGGAGTTTTGCCTAGATTTGCCGTTAATTAACACGTTATGCAGCTGATCATGCGTACCATAAATTATTCCCTTTTTGTTTATGTACACTCACAAACATTAAAAAAAACTAGACAAAAATGAAACGCATTAGCTATATGCACTACTAGACTAATATTACTTTTAGGTTATCAGTAGCAACCAGAGCAACCTACAGTCTGTCACATTGCAGCGTTGTCGAACGTTACAGTACGTTACAGTTTGAACTACATAGTTTCTGGGAAACTTCAATTGTTTATTTCATTAATACTGATCCAAAAAACAAATTACGTTACAGAAGCTGTTACTTAACTTTAATTGTACCGTATTTTGTAAGTTCGTAATATAGTTTTGCATATCATTGCAGTTGTATTGGTATACAAACTATTCGTTTAAGATATTTTTTTCATACGGTTTCTTTTATTGCTTTTGGCCCTTAAAATTACGGCAACCATAATCCGGATACCCTGTATATATTAGGTATGTTCTGGGATCAAATAACTTAACTAATTAATAGTGTAATTTTAAAAGTGTAACTGCTTCTGACGAGAAATATGGAAAAGTAAATTTAATAAAAACTAACCCTAAACAAAGGTAGTGATCTAATTTTAACATTTTATATAAATTCAAATCAAATTATTTAAAACACTGTATAGGTTAAAACGTAATTGTATTAAGAATATTTGTTAAAAATTATATTGAAAATATTTACTTACGTCATGCAGAAATGACAAAGACTAAAGTACAGAAGTACACAAAATCGGTTGTGATAAAAACTATTATTAAAAAACAAAATACTCGTGTGCTTTTCCAGCATTTATGATTGTCGTATATTGTACATTTATATACAAGGTCCCCTAATCAGTCGGGAGTGTACAAGGGTGCTCAAAATAATACTAGTACTTGCTATATATTTATTTTTATTAATGTAACTGCTAATGGGGCGTCAAATGGGTACCTAGACATTTACGTTTAGGGTTTCATGGTAAAATCAAAGGTTTACTAGTTATAATCAGGTGTCCAGAAACAGGCTGACCTAAACACAATTCTTTTTCAAAATTTTGACGAGTGATTTTGTTAAACTGAAAATATTATTTTCAGATACTCTGAAGGTAGTTGTTTAAAATTGATGCTTTTTATTTATTTCGCAAAAATAAACGATTTCTTGGAAATTGTTACAAGATTATAATCGAAATTTAAAAACGTATCTAGTAGGTATGTGTTTAATTTTGTTATTGTTGTTGTATTCTCTTTAAGTATGACCAACCTATTGAAATGTTTTTGGACTTGGCAAGGAAATAATTTATAAATAAACTTTTAAACAATACATTCATAGTGTCTAAAAATAATATTTTCAGTTTGATAAAATCACTTCTGCAAAAAAAAAGTTACAGGACTAGCTCGTATCTATATAATAGTAAAATGTTAGTTTTAGCATCAAGTTATAGATCTCTATGTGCAATATAATGTACAATGGTCGTCAGCTTAAAGTCACCACTTCCATGTTTTGTCCCTTTCTAGCACCGTGTATAATAAATGGCACTAGAAAAGAATGGACCATGGAACTGGTGACTTTAAGCTGACGACCATTGTACCAACATTTTATAAAAACATACAAAGTAACTCCAAAGTTATAATCCTAAACATATAAATTTGTAGAACCTCTATAACTCGCTCATAACTCCACTAGGAAGTATATTAGGAAGAGAATATGTAGAGAGTACCTACTACTATCATTTTGACATTCCCTCCTGAGTAATAAGGCGGTACTTACGGGACAATCTGTATACACTGTGTCAATTTATTTCAAGTTTCTTGTACAAACAGGGTGTCTTACCGTCGATCGTTATCTGGAAAAATATTTATCCGAAAATTGCCAAAATAGTAGAAATTTGCAAATATCTACAAAAGTATAACCTCTACTTATATGGGTTAAAACAAAATGCAACGCCAAGCATAAAACGCGTGATATAATATTTTTATTTTCCAGAACTATGTTGCAAGTTGTAACCCCCTCAACATAACCTAGAATACATCAATTTAATATAATATCACAAAATATGTCCTGGTTATGGGGAATGTTATACAAAGTCACTCTAAAATTTTTCGTAGAATTAAAAAATGCAATAATATAGAGGGTGTTTCGTTTAAAATAACGAAATTGGTGTCGACTTCCAGTATAACCGGAAGTGATGGGCAGTTCTAGAAATTTTAGTTATACTAATTCTGAAATTAGCATAACTAAAATAAATATAAGTCTGACACTTTGCCATATTGCCAAATTTTCAAATATTTCAGGTCAGCATTTTCTCAGATAATTCGAGACAGTTCCTTGTGGGACACCCACAGTGAAAAGAACTATTGTCTGAAGCTATTTATTTGTGGCATAATTTTTGTTTTTCTTTAGTTTTATTGGGTTTTTGCCATACTTCTAAAAAAAACCCTTGACTGTTCCGTTTGGCGCAAGGGCTTATTTAATTAATCTTTATTATTTTTTAGAAGTGTGGCAAAAACCCAATAAAACTAAAGAAAAACAAAAGAGCTACTTACCTATATACAAAAATGCGTCCTTGAAAAGATACAGGATGTTAAATTGAAATTTTGTAGAGGTACTTCTTGTTATTACCAAAATTCTCAGGATTAATATTGTAAACGACGCCTAATAAACAAACGTAGAAACTGATGAGAACGGGTTATTTTAGCTCGCAACTTTTTTTTATGTACACCTGTAGACAATGTTTTATAATGTTATAATGTAAAATTTTATTACTTTTGATAATTTTTCATAGAACTTCATTTTCGAGATAAATTCAATTTTTGAGATTGAAACGTTGGTGATAGTTGCAGCTAAATGAGTTGCACTTAATAATATTTTTAAATTTCAAATTACAAAGCAACAATTTGTAATGTTTTAACGTACTTTAAAGTGTTCTACATAGTGACTGTAGATAGGGATAACCCGATGTATCATTTTTACATAAATAAATGTTTATCAGTGTAATATTTATTAAGGGAACAACAGGAATTTAAGAAACATATTAGCTACTAAACAGATTTGGAGTAATTGGTGCACATACAGTATGCCAACAAGTTTAGGTTCTGCGAGATTTCTAAACTTACTGCCAAATTATTTTTTCATTTTTCTTGACAATTTGCCACTTACTCTTATTCAAAATATGTGGATGCAACTTGATGGTGCTCCGCCTCACTGGATTAAATGCTAAACAATATTTAAGTTTAACTTTTCCAAATCGATGATTTGAATGTGAAAGAGACGCAAATATTTAATGGCCACCATGCTTCCCCGATTTTAGTCCATTGCTTAAAAGCACTCATTTGTGTGTGGAACAATTAATAAATTAAAATTTTGAATTAGTAAATTACAGTTTTAAACTAAATTTTAGTATAAATTCTCTGTTTAATAACTAATATGTTTCTTAAATCCCTTTTTTCCTCAATAAACAAATTTATATTGATAAAAAAGCATTTATTTGTGTAAAAATTGTACAACTGGTTAACCCTATGTATAGGGAGACTCTCTATAAAATATGTTAAACCATTTTACAGCAACTTACATTCCAAATTGTTTCTTTGTAATTTGAAATGTTAACGTTGAATGCTTAAAAATCGAATTTATCATGAAAATTAAAAAATTTTCGAAAAAATATCAAGAGAAATAAAATACCTATTCTACAAAATTTTACATTGTAAAAATTTTTTTATAGGCATACATCAGGAAAAAGGGATGGGTTTACAATAATACGGATTTGATTAATAGCAAGAAGTACACAAAATGTACAAAATTTCAAAGTGATACGTGAAAAACTGAAGAAATTATGGCGAAAAAGCAATTTTAAAAGTTCCACTTTAACACCCTGTATTTTTTAAGAGAGGCATTTTTGTATATTGGTAAGGTGACCTTACCTTACTTACCTTCTTATCGTTATATTTTGCCGCTAAAAATACGTAGTTAACGGAATTACCTGCTTTTTAGTTATACTGTATAGAACACCACCTCTTAGAAAAATTGTGATTATTTTTTTGTCCTTTGTTACCTATTGTAATTTGAAAATATATTTAAGTTTTAGCGTGGTGTTTTTTCCTATTAGATTTATTTTCCCTAAACGGCTGTAGAACGATGTCTACATCAGGTATTTTTTATTAGTCATGATCGAAAATGAACTTTGGAAATAACATAAATCGTTGTTAATAACATCACTTTAAAATTAACAATAACCCAAATAAATGTTGAAATCTGGACTTTGACGGATCTTTTGCAAAAATACTTAATTGCGTCAAGAAGTTTTTCGGAACATTGCCTTAAATTCTCAGAATTAAATGATGATAAAGAAAGTTGTATGAGTATTGCATTAGGTACTTGCATAATCTGTTTTAAAAAGTTGTGTTATTATAATTTTTTTGTAAATGTATATTATTATATTTAAATTCTAAAAACTAAAAAATGGAAGAATTGATATGCTTTGTACCTATATGTTGTAAGAATCTAATATTAATGTTGAAACATAAGAATGGAAAAATTGTTTTTTCACTAATCCAAGGTTTTGGGAAAACAATTGCGTAATGATTCAAAATTGTGTTATTTTAAACTGTTCCTATTTATATCTCAGATTAAAGTGTTTATTTGACACTTTAGACAATTATTAAGAATTGCTGTAATATTTCGAGTTTTACAAAAAACATTATTGTATAGGTATGTATAAACTGAAATAATAATAAAATATTGTGTACATTTTTATTCAGGCTGTAAAAAAATTAATATATTATTTATTGCTATCTTTACAACTCATGGCGCAAAGGTGATTCATGTCTATTCAATATTATATTCAGTCAGTGCTTTCTTTCTTAACAATTTTCAAAATTAAGTTTTGTGAGACTTTTCGTGTTTACCTTTTGTTGATCTTGTGCCGCAGAAATCTATATACAGGGTGGCCAGATGAAAACGAAACGGAGCCAGTTTTAGGAACTACGTCAAAATTGTAGACATATGAACAGACCCGTCGATTTAAAATGAAAGGGGGACAGTCTTTGCTGGTATTTCTGACTCCGCCACTTTCACCCTCAAGCAACGGTAAGCATCACCCCAAAATGTTTAAATGGCATTGGGGGTTGAGTAATATTTATTTAGAAAGCTCTTACAATTCTCATTACAACAGACTTTAAATTTTATATATTCCGCCCACCACTTTAAAAAAAATTTACATTTTAAAATTTGAATTATGTTTAGTTACTTCCTACATAGTTGATTAAATGTTCAAACTGATGACCGCTCGCTTCCATACAAGAATAAAGATTTTATTCGCACACATTCTGAAGCATTTCCGGAGTGATTTGACGGCATTCGTCGGCGATTCTTTGACGCAAATCTTGCAGCGACACTGGCTGTGTTTTATAGATTTATATAAATACTTATACTTTTTAGGCATCCCCACAAAAAAAAAAAATAAATTAAGGGGCGATAAATCCGGTCATGATGGAGGCCACTCAATGCGGCCTCTTCTCCCTATACAATTCCGTGGAAAACGTCGGTCCAAATACTGACGGACAATTAATGCATAATGCGGAGGAGCACCGTCCTGTTGAAAAATCAATCATATTCTGGAACATTTTCAATAATATCAGTCAAGACAGGGTGAATAGCGTATTCCAGTAATTGCAAATACATTTGGCCAGTCAAATTACCAGGTAAACAAAAGGACCCGCCACCCGGTTACCGAAAATTCCAGCCAATACATTTAATGTTTCCGGTTACTGTGTATGCACCTCGTGAAAAACTCTTGGGTTTGAATCTGACCAATAGCGGCAAATGCGATTTACCGTCCCGTCCAAGAAAAAACTGCATTCATCAGAAAAACAGATGTTAAAAAGGAACTGTGGATCGTTCCCTGCTCGCTCACTCATTATTTCGCAAAATTGTATTTTTTATGGATGGAATTTATTCTTCTTCAAAATGGCATACAAGTTCGATTGATCCCAGGCACAGATGCCAGCTGCCTCGTACTTAATGTAGGATCAAGATGAACTTGTCCCAAAACTGCAACTTCACTAGCTTCATTAACTATAAGTTTTTCAATTTCTCGTCTTTTATTGACTACTTTCCCTATGTCTTGAAATTTTTTTGCTCACTCTAGAACATACTTCCTCCTGATATGTCGATCTTGATGTTATTGATTAAATAGCTGAGCTGTTCTATTCGCACATTTATTGTTCATAAAGTAAAGCGAAATGATATCTACCCTTTCCGCAATGGAATAAACCATAGTGTTCAATTTTCAAAAACGCAATTAAATAAACTACTAACCAACGCTTCCAAATAATACTAAAAATAAAGGAATCCACTAATTTTACATTCGTTGCATGTATATAGTATTCATTTCTGTTTTTTACAATTGTATTATTTTACGAAAGTGATAACAAATACTAAATTTATATCTACCATTGGCGTAATTAACTCGAATGAGTGACATTTTTACCGTTACTAATTGTTTGTACATAAGTATCAACTTTAAAATCAAAATTCTTATTAAGTATTGGGCGGAATTATAAAATTTAAATTCTGTTGTAAAGAGAAATGTAAGAGCTTTCAAAATTAGTATTACTCAACCCCCAATGCCATTTAAATATTTTGGGGTGATGCTTACCCTTGCTGGGGTGTGAAAGTAGCGGAGTCAAAAATACCAGCAATGAATTTCCCCCTGTAATCTAAAATCGACGGGTCTGAGCGTTTTTCTACAATCTTGACGCAGTTCCTGTTTCATTTTCATCTGGCCACCCTGTATTTATTATTCAGTCAACAATAAACAGTGTTTAAGGAAACGTGTGCGATATACTTAATAACAATTTTATCTTTTAAAAAATTCCGTTAAAAACATATTCTCTAACTGCGTGTTTCTGTTTTAAATTTAGGCATTACAGGCTCCTATTTTTTGTCCAATTTATTGAGGCCATAAAATGTCTATTTAAAGTTTATAAAACAACATACTATACCAACAGGATCCCTCTGAGTGAACGTACATAAAACAGAAATATCCGGTCAAAATATACCAAAACTTGAATCTCATATTTTTCTCGAAAACAGTGAGCCCCACGATTATACAGTGCGGCGATAAAGTCTTGCCCCCGCCTTGAAACTGATAAACGATTGGTAGAATGTCTTTTTACTTTCGAAATAACCTCCTTTTAAGTTATCAACATATATGTGGTACTTCCGTTTTTCCCGGAAATGACGTCACCTCTCTTATTTTAAATAGAACACTAAGATTTGTGATACATATATCGAATCTAGGCAAATTCTGAGTAAAATGATATGACAAAATGCCTTTCAAACCTTGACAGATCGTTCAAAAACGAAGAAAAACCTTTCGTTAGACTGGACAAGATATTTAACAATATGTATGATTTTATTTTCCTTTAATAACAATAATAATACTTATTTAATGGAGTAAATGTTCGAATTGTGCTCTCTGAACCTCCTGACAATAATAAATTCTGTTTTTGCACTTGTTATTAAATCATACGTATTGTTAAATAATATATTCAGTCCAATGAGAGTTTTTTTTTTCGTTTTTAAAGATCTGTCAAGGTTTAACAGGTATTGTGCCATAATCTGACTCAGAATTTACCTGTATCAAAAATCTGTGTGTGATATCAAAAATGTTAGTGTATCATTTAAAAAATGAGAAGTGACATCATTTCCAGGAAAACCGAAAGTAGCACATACATGTTGATAACTTAAAAGGAGGTTATTCCGAAAATAAAAAAAGAAAGAGAAGTTATCTACAACTGTTTTTTTTCTCTACGTAGAGCTTATTATTTATTTTTTATAATAAGAGAAACTGATTCTATTGTATTAACTAATTAGGAGTGAGTCATACAAAATTTAATTTACATTTTACAAAATTTCTTCATTACCCTGCTGCTCCCCCAAATCAACATGCTGGATCCGTTCCAGCAAAAAAACCTTGTGGTCAGAAGTGAAATTACAGTTTTTTAGCTTGTATATAACACGTAGTCGAATTTTCACCTTGTAGAGTCTGGTTTGCAGTACATGTTTTGTTCTGCAAGAATTCTTCTATATAACCTTCAGCTGTTGATCTCCACCCCCCGTTACTTTTTATAGTTGGCCCCTAAAAATCTTCAGGCAAAGTGTCTGAGCTCCTGTACAAACAATGGCCAGTGTACGTTAATGGGTTGAGTAAATCTAAAATTAGGTTGCGATGATGCTTAGTGTATTACCAAATGTATCACTGGTTGACATGTAGATACATTTTCCTCGATGGTGGTGTCATGACACCACTGTCAGCAAGCGTCCGCCATTCCACATATTAGAGCAAACTATGCAATGAATAAATAATTTACACTTTCTCATACAATTTTCTTATTAGTAATTTGCCTTTAATCATTACTTGTTATATCATTTGTCGTTTGCATTTGTCAAGAAGGTTTCTGTCTAGTCTCTAGTTGAAAACAACAATGTCCTGAAAATGTACACAATATATTTATTTATTCTCTATTTTGTTGTGGACAACACAAGCTGTATAAAAATAGTCAAAATACACCTTAATTTAAATTAAAATAATAGAGAAAAACTCGGACAAAGAATAAAAACACTTATTTACCAGTATTGCTTTTATTTACCTCAAATGTTTGCTACAGACTATATGCGTGAATTCGCGATTCGTGATGCGCGATATGTGATTTGTATGGAATTCGTGCATATTGTGTAGGGTGTTTATGAATGGATTTTTAACGAACAAGACCTTACACACTATTCACGAATTCCTCGCATATCACGAATCGCTCATAACGAATTACGAATACACGTATAGTCTGTAGCAAGGATTAAATAAAGAGACACTTATATGCCTAGACTCGCGACAAGAATTCAGACGTCTTACGTCATACGAACAAATGAATAATTTTTTTTTCATCAAAATATTTAAGAAACTACAACTGATAGTACTAAAATTATATACCATACTAAAAATTTGCATTATATATTGCAATAAATTGCAAAAAAGTATTGTTTTTAACGAATCGAAAATTACGTTGAAAATAAAAACAATTGTGTAACGTCAGCCGTGACGTAAGACGTCTGAATTCTTGACTTGAGTATAGACTTGATCTCGTCCAGCGCAGTCTAGATTCAGCATATGCACAATATAAATTTAATAATTGTTTCTCGAGTAATATTTCTCTCATACATTTGAATTTTGAGTAAATAGGATAGAAAACTTAATGTAACAATGAGACTATTACAAGGAACCTTCCAGTTTAAAGTATCATCGAGGGTAATTCCTAAGAACTTGACACATTCCGCATCATTACTACTAGTGATGATATAACTACTATTGGTATTTACTGAGACAGAATCACATTTATTTTGCCTATTATGAAATCTAGTTTTTTCAGTGTTAAAATATAGACTATAATAACTTAACCACTTAGATATGTTACAAAAGGTGTTTTTTTTTAAGTTAATTAACCTGTTTGTAGTCAATTCATGAGAAATAATCAATGACAAATTATCAGCGTGCATTGTGAAAGTTATTACATATTGCATGCTCCAATAAATTTATATACAGCACAAAAAGTATAGGGGCCAGAACTGAATCTTGGGGAACACCCATTTCAACAAAGCGTGATTTTTATATCATATCTACATTTATTTAACTCAAACATTTTTGGAAAACCACAAGAAATAGTAATTGGTCTATAATTGTAGTTCATTAGATCCAAATACAAATTGTGCCAAACCTTGCTACAATATTACTAAAATGTACCATGTACTATGTATTAAATAAGATTTGTAGTTTACATTCTAGTTAGGTATGATACAACTTGAATTTGGAGCCATATATATGTGCTACAAGTGTAGTGAATTTTCATGACAATGATTTTTTCCGTGAAGACTTTACATCTTTTGGCTTGGTAGCCGTCCGATTTCCTTTTCAGAGAGGCCGCCAATGTTGGATATTTACTAACTTATTATACCTTTGTTATCATTGACTAGTAGACATGACCTTACCATAGAGTATTGCACTCATAACGTGGATGAATTGTAATTTTTATAATTATCGTTAAAATACGCCGCATGACATTTTTAGTAAAAATTTACACAGTTCTGCCACCATTATCTAAAACGGTTGTATGCTATATCGGGTGACTTTCTTGATTGCCTATAATAAATTTAGTAGAGCTGCAGGAGCCTTATCAGGAATCAAATATTTCTTTAGGTTCTTTCATTTCTTTGTGATGCACTCTGGACGTATTTTTGTAAAATTCACTTTATTTTAAATCAAGTTATGTTGTCAAGTTGGCAGTTTCAAAACTTGAAATCGAAATATATTGTTAGAGATGAGTCACCAAAGGGGCAATTTATAATTCTTAAAACATTTAATTTTGGAACAAATGGCTGTGAAAAACCAATATATAGACCTCTGCAGAAAAGCACTATCTCTTTCTTTCTAAAATGTTTACCCTTTTGATTTTAACTCTGCTGTAATGAAACCAATAATAACTTTACTCACCCAAATTTAATATTTTAACAAAACTAGTATTTGATTTTTGTTTTTAACAAATAAATAATAAAAATAGAAAATTATCGGTTTCCATTTCCCAAAAATTTGGCATTCACTTTCTTCTTTCAAAATAATTTAAATAAAAACCATAATAATTACGAACTATAATATTGAAACAATTTCATTTTATCTTAAATGTACTTCTCTCTCTTACTAATACTAATCACTTACCAGCTATTATCAGGTATCTATCATTTAATATAAACAAACATTTCATATAATATTAATAATAGACTTTACTAGAACCATCTTATTTGCGAAATAACCATAACAATAAATATTTTGTAATATTATTTATTAGTGGTCACGTTTTTGGCATAGTAAATAATATACTCTCATGTCTCCAATGTTTAAACAATATAATTCTTTACTAATAGGTCAACTATATTCGCGACAAGAATTCAGACGACTTACGTCATACGAACAAATGAATAATTCATTATATTTTCATCAAAATATTTAAGAAACTGCAACTGATAGTAATAAAACTATATACTACACTAAAAGTTTGCATTATATTGCACTAAATTTCAAAAAATGATTGTTTTTAACGCGACCAAATATCGAAAATTACGTTGACAATAAAAACAAATGTGTAACGTCAGCTGTGACGTAAGACGTCTGAATTCTTGACGCGAGTATAGTAAATAATACATATTTTTCTCAAAAACTTTTTCTTAAAAAAATATAAATTTGCTAGAAGAATAGTTAAGATTAGAATGCTTAATTTTGAAAAATAGTAATCTTATCGTTATAAATGATGCAATCTCTTACTATTTCCTTAAAATTATTTCCACAATGACAACACTTACAAGAAATGAAGAAACTTTCCAATTTATTTGGAATTATTTATTACTTTAATAGGTTGGAATAAGACTATTACAATAACAAATGCTGTTAACTTAAAGATTAAAGATACATTTTTATTTTCTTATGAAGTAATTATTAAACTTTTGGTAGGTACCTATAATTTATTTTAAAATTCTTGAATTCAGTATTTAATACGGTTATTATTTAGTTACAGCTTGATTTACATCTTGTATTACTGCAAAGGAAAACGAAAGACATTTTAGGGGATCTGCAACATCTACAGTGTGTGTCACTTTGATGCTTGAAAAATCAGTATTTTTTAATGGAACATCCGATTAAATTTTTTCTTGTCTAAAATATATTGCACTTAAAAAGCTTTACACAGCGATGTGCATTTATTTAGGCTATTTGCATGACCTGCTGTGATATTAAATGTAACCCCAAAAATAGCAAAATCGGCATTTTTTAACAAAAAAACTATCTGTCCAATCGATTTAGCCATGCTTCGAAACCCTTAGTACCAAGTTTCAAAGTTGCATCTTATACAGAGTGTTTATAATTTAGGTGAAAACTTAAAAAAATACCAATGTTTGGGCAGCCAACAGGATAGGATAACAGGATAACAGGATTAACAGGATAACATATTTTCGTGATTTTTTTCTTTCGATAGAGGTGTACTATATGGCTTTGAAATTATACTATTTTTATTGGCCTAGTTAATATAGGGCATTCGTAATAAAAAATCAACACTTACAAGCAATGAAGAAACTTTATAAACACTCTGTATAAGATGCAACTTTGAAACTTGGTACTAAGGCTTTTGAAGCATGGCTAAATCGATTGTGCAGATAGTTTTTTTGTTAAAAAATGCCTAATACGATTTTGCTATTTTGGGGTTACATTTAATATCACAGCAGGTCATGCAAAGGGCCGAAATAAATGCACATCACTGTGTAGAGCTTTTTAAGTGCAATATATTTTAAAAAAGAAAAAATTTAATCGGATGTTCCATAAAAAAATACTGATTTTTCAAAGTGATACACACTGTATATGTTAAATTTGTCGGGCAAGGATATGACGCGAGTTAATCATTTTCTCGGTGGATTTTGGTAGAAGAGGCTAACAGTCGTAATTTAGTAGCATGTATTCTTTTCACGAATGAACCAGGATTAATTGTATTTTTTTTAACATGCACTGGACTAGTCATAAATCACAGGCCACACATCAACAACATTTTAGGTAAAATATCTGTATTGGCATACTGAAAGAAAGGTTGGCAGGACTTATTGTATTGGCTGATCAATAATTGCTCTGCGCACCTTTTTAAGGTGTTGTTACATGGTTGGTGGTTTATACACGATGATTTTTCTTTTCAAATTATTCAAAAAAGAAGAAAAGTTGTTGAAAAAAATGAAATGTAATCCATTTCCTGAAAACATAAATGAATTCAAACAATTTGGAAATAAACTCACGGAATCAATTAAAATCACTAAAATAAATATTATCAAGATCAAATAAATAAAAGTAAAAAAATTGAATGAACTATGGAAGTGTCTGAGGTATGTCATAATTAGAGAAAGAAAACAGATATAAACAAAATAAGAAATAATCAAGGACATAAGCTAGTGAGGGGAGATGGAATTTCTAACGAATTTGTTGAAAATTTTTCAAACATTGATTAAGTGCTGGTTGAAAAAATAAATAGTCGACACGGAAAATCAATGAACTATACTTCCTAATTCATTTCTTTTTAATGCTACAACTGGAGCAGAAGTTTTACAGGCAATAGAAACCTTAAAAAATGAAGTCACCAGGTTTGGATGGTTTTAGATCAGAAATATTAAAAATATATTGCTGTGCTGGATAAGTACAAGCATTGTGAAGGAGTAAGTAGTACCGCATATCGTAGAGGGCGCTCTTGGCAGTTTTTTGCAATTAATTTTTATTGTAACTTTTTTGTTGGTCCTATGCTAATACGCTTAGTTTTTCAGTCGAAAATTATGATGGAGAAATGAATTTTGCCTAGAAAGGCTATACTTGTTTCATGTTGATAAAATGCGCACCGTTTTCGGTAAAAACGCGTTTGAAAATTTCCGCACATTAAAATAGAAATAAATTTTCTAATTCGATCAAGTTACCACTTGCTAAACTGACGTTGATACCATTAAATTAGATAAAATTTGGTCAAAAGTCTGTGAGACTAATATTAATTGTTGTACTGAGTTAGTAATTATCGTTGTGTAGTTGTGTAAGATAATTTCAAATTATTAGTATTATTTTGTAAAATTTTTAAAACACACCGCGACATAATAATATTTTTATAACTCAGAAACGGTAGATATAATCGCTGTTTATTGTCGAAATCATATTAATGGAGGAGCTGCAGAAAGAAGGATAGTTACATGGCACAGGTATAGCTTTTCTAAGCAAAATTAATTTCTTCATCATAATTTTCCGTCAAGTGTATTAGAATAGGACCAACAAAAAAGATAAAAATGAGTTACAAAAAATCTGTCAAGAGCGCCCCCTACCATATGCAGCATTACTTACTCCTTTGCAATGCTTGTACTTATCTAAAACATAGCTATACCAAATTTCAACATAATTGGACGTTTTGTTTCTTAATTATACTCATAACAAGAAAACATTTTTTTTTGAAGCCCTGTAACTTCTAAACAAGGCACTTTTGAACTAAGCCAAGTTTATTTAAATCGGTTCTATTTGATCACCGGAAGCTATGTTTAAGCTGGGTCCCATTAATTTCCGGACACCCTGTATACAATATATTATATGGTCAGCAATATGGATTTAGAGCGGCAAAATTGACGCAAGAGGTAATTCTAGCATTAAAAACTCCAATTTTGTATTAAAGCGTTCGATACTGTTAACCATAGCCAGCTTTTAGAAACTTTGGAAGGAATGGATATTAGAGGAACGCCATATTCCTTACTTAGAAGCTATTGACTAACAGGCAACAGTGTGCTTCACAATGCTTGATGAAAATTATTTTTTATTTGGTAATACTAAATCTCATGTATTATACAGTTATACAGTTATTGTAAAATATGAAAAAATTAGTAAAATAGATTACAAATTCGAATGTTTAAGATAAATTTTCTTTGTAACGAGACTTACTATATTAAAGAACGCATTCAAGTAAAAAATAAAATTTGTTTTGGGTTTATAAATCTTAATACTGGGATATATTGACACTATTTTTTCATATATTTTCAGGTATTAACAATATTGTGTGAAACTAACTACTCAGTGGACAAAAGCCCCAACCTGCGTTGAATTACACCCACAATATCTACTCATATATTCCTTATTATTAGCTTTTGTAACATTTTTTTACTGTTTAAGAAAGGTATTTTAAGCTTGATAGGAATTGTAGGAGATTTGATACATATTAGCTTAAAATACCTTTCTTAAACAGTAAAAATATTGACACTATGTTAACCTACATTATTTTTGGGTATCAGAATAAATGTTATCTACTTGTGACAATATATGAATGTCTATATAAATATTTACACAAATTTTCAGTAAAGAATGTAGAACATAGAAATTAATTTATCTTTGACCTGTAATTGAGATCGTAATTAAATATTTGGTTTAGCGCGGTTTCACACAGGACGACATTATCGGTGTTGGTGGTTTCTATCAGGCTGTGTTAAAAATACATGGTTTCAAATCAAGTTATTCACACAGTCTCCGATCTGATAGAAATATTGGTGACCGTCAACGATATCGTTGTACATGTTGGATGGTTCTGTAGAATCGGATGATTAATTTCATTTCGTTCCGTTTCAAGGCGGCCACTCACGGTCCAACACTGTTGTACAACTTCGTTGATCCAATGAAATATAAATTGTCGATTGTTTGTGTGAACGACCAATAAAATTGAACCGATAACTTTGCAGTCGTTTTATTGTATGTTGTTGGATCGTGTGTGTGCGGATATAACAGAAACACATCCGATCTTGATTTTTCATTTAATATCTTAATGGGTTTCGTTACTGATTGTTCAACATGTATACTTTCATTATACAGAAAAGGATTATACAGAAGTGTTTGAAAATTCAGATTGCTTCATCAACCATTCTTTACATCACCATATTCGTTGATTATTTTACTTATTATATTTATTTATATTTTAAAGGATACACTGCCCAGACAGATTAATTCAATTATAGGGCAGGAGGAAATACAATTATATATGTACATATACTTAAATACCTAAATAAACAAACAAACCAATAAACATACAAGTACAAAACTATGTCACGATAAAGTAGTAACAGACAAGATGTAGTTGCAAAATTTGAAACACAGAGAATCACTGATTAATTAGATTGTAAATTAATTTGTTACCTGCCGTATGTGAAAATTAATCATATCAACCCTAAAAATATGACCGAAAGTAATGTTTATCCCTTGGTTTTCTAAAGTCATAACAAAACGATTTTATAGTTTTTCACTGTCTATACACCTTTGACTGCCATTTGCGTACTTTGACCACACTTTGACATTTCATATAAATTTTGATTAAACGTTAATGTAAATCAACATTTGGAATCAAGAGAACAAATCTATAAAATTATAATACGTTCTGATTCTGAATAAGTGTGAAAATGAATAGTAATTCAGACAGTGAAGAAGAATTTACGAATATTTCACCAGACCTGCAAGAAGAATCTAGCAATGTTTCTCTAAATTTGTTATCTACAAAGTCAGGACAACGGTATGAAAAGTACTATGAATTGTTTAACAACTGGAAAAAGAGTAAAAATGCAAAAAACCTAACAGAAAATGTATTACTTGCTTATCTATCGAAAAGATCAAATATTGTAAATGCAGGTACACTATGGTCTGATTTTACAATGATGAAAAGCTTTTTTAAAGTCGAGGAAAATATTAATTTTAATAATTTTCATAAAGTTCGAGCAATTTTGAAAAGGAATTCTGTAAATTACCTGCCCAAAAAGTCCAAAACTTTGATTCAAGAACAATGCATTAAGGTCGCCGTATTTCTCGCCGCAAAATAGCCAAATTTGTTGTATTATTTTGGTACTGAAATCTCGAAAAATAAAACACGTAGAGCAAAAGTAATATCAAAAATGAAATTATTGATGTTTCGTTTATACACTTTTACTATTTAAACTCTCCTCAAATAATATAATAACTTTTAAAATGCATTTGTATGACACACATTATTTCGCTATTCTAACCCCACATTTTAACAATTATTTTCACATACTTATAAACAAAAGTGAACAATCTTATATGTAGATCTATATAAGTTGTCTATGTTATAACAATGTTTACATCTATAGTTGAATTTAAAAAAAAAACACGTATTTTGAAAGATTTCAGTACCTAAAAGTGTGTTGGATAAATCGCTTTCTGATATTGATTTTACTTCGGTACCTTTGAATATTCGCAGGTGGCATGAGATAATATTCTTGTTATTTACTAAACTCTATATTATTCAGTTCTTAAATTTCTAAAATTTCTTGTATTTGTCGAAAATACAATTTCAAGAATACGGCGCCCTTAAGTTTTTTAAGGAAGAATATGGTTCTGGATCTTATGATAAAGGTAAACAAATAAATTAAGATAAACTTAATATTCTATTAACGTTAAATTGTAGATTTTTCTTATGATGGGGCTATACGGAGCTTGTCGCCGAACTGAATTGTTAAATATGAAGCTTTACCACATAGATAATAGATGATATATTGATTATTACAGTTTCAGAAACAAAAAATAATATTACAAGGACATATAAAATCACAAACAACAAATATACAGTATGCGCCAAAAGTATGGAATAAATTCAATAAAAACGAATCAATTATTTTTTGGGAAAAATCCTCGAACAGGTCGATTTTTAATTTAAATAATACATATTTTAGCGTATAATGCGATTTTCATATGTCATTTGTTTTCGAGTAATGACGTCATCGATTTTTTTTTAAATGGCAACACCATATTTTTTCCTTGATTCTGAAAGATCGTTTAATTCTCTATCAGACAGTACTAAAATTTTGCACTCTTACATAGGAAAGTTTTCGAGTAAATGACGATTGAATGTTAGAAAACGTAAATTTTATCCATAAAAAAGTAACAATTCTGAGGTATGTAAAATAAAATACAATTGATTAAATTTTATACTTAAATTAAATGTTCGAATTGTCAAAAGTGTACATTAATAAACCACGTAATTTAGAAGAACTTCAAAATCGCATTCGGGACGAAATACGCAGAGTTACCCCAGAAATCATTCACAATGTGCAAGAAGAATTTCTTCAAAGACTTGCGCATTGTCAAGAAGTTGGTTCAGGGAAAAATAGCTATTTTTATAAAGTGCCTGAACTTACTACATACACAGGACATTGCTTCCGCCGTAGCTCTGCAACCCTTCTAACTAATTCTGGGATTGATTTGGTAACACTTAAAAAGCATGGAGGTTGGCGTTCTTTTGCAGTTTGCAGAATGATAATATCGACGACTGCTTATCGAATAAGATTAACATTTTTGAAAAATCCTATCAAATCAAAAACAATAGCCTAGTACTCGCAGAAAAAAACACAACTACAGTGTTAAATAATTATGACCAAATAAATGAATTGCCATTTAATCTAGACAATTCCAATGCACCATCAACTTCATGCATAGAAATAAGTCATCCATACTGCTAGCACTTTAAAAACCTACCAAATGCCTATATGCAGTTAATAACCGCAGGCCTGCTAAAGCTCATTTTCTGTCCTTGTGACATAATATACTATTAAAACACAGCGTCTTATATCTTTAACAGAGCACGAAAACACATTTAGATTCTATTCATGGCGCATTTGTTCGAGGAATACTAAGCTTAAACAATGAACGAGTATGTATAGAAGGGACATTAAAATAACTAAGAATACTCAGACAGTCAATAATTTTTTTTTACTCGCTCTAGACTATTAACGTGTATTTCAGCATGATGATTTCAAATAATTGTATCATAATCTAATTTTGTTCAATGCAATACATTAAATAAGGTGGTCAAGGCGTATCTACCTTACTTAAAAAGTTTTACATATCTGAATATAAATCCCAAATTTTTGTAAGCACTCGACAGAATATGATTAATGTGAGCAATAAAGCTCGATTCAGTGTCGTACAACTCCATGGTCGTTAAATTCACTACACCTGTTCAGTTCATTATTATTTATGGTATAGGTAAAACCTATTGAATTTATTTTATTTATGTATAAGTCATAACTATACATTTTGTAATGTTTAGTGGTAATTTATTATCTTGGCGCCATAAATTTACCTTTGTGAGATCTTCCTGTGATATAAGTATCAGCACATAACAGAGCCTTCACACGAAGAGATGTATAAACATCATTTATAAAAATTAAAAATAATAAAGGTCCCAGAACTGATCTCTGTGGAAACCAGATGTCGCATATATATCCATGGATTCACAACCAAGATAATTAACATTTAATACTATTTGTTAAATATGACTGAAAAAAAAGCTAAAAAATTATGTTATATTTTACTTTTTTTAATGTTATGGTTTCTAGCTATGCAAGAGATGCAAAAGGAACACTCCTTAATCAGGTGATATATTTCTAGCAACAAAAATTTTTGTACTGCAACGTCATATAATTGGGTTTATATCGGTTTGTACTCATCTTGCGGTGTTGGATATTATGTGTCTATACTCAAAATTCAAAAAAATTGTACAATTATATCGTACAACAAAATTGTACGACAGTATTTCATCCTGAGTGGCCGCCTTTAGACGGCAATTCAAAATACATACAGTGTTCACACATACCGAAAACGAAATGTCGGTACAGGTCAGTGCAGTAATTAAATTGTAATCAAGTTAAACAATTCAATTTCTAATGTGCACTGGCTAGGTAGGAACACCGGCTAAACTTTAGCAAATGTGTTACATTTGCAAAATCGACTAAAACAGACTCATTCAGCCCAAGTATGTATCCCATTTTGATCATAAACGTTATTTCAAGGTTAAATGTTATATGATTTTATCACCTTAAATTTTTGTAATGTGTCTCCCTGTAACTGTTAAGAGATAACGGCGATTTTATTTCTTACACATGTCAGTAGCTACTTTCTGCTAGTTCCTTGAATGCTATTATGCAGGTAACAGTCATGTGTTTTCCCTACTTAAATAATTATTGACAATTTGATTATTATTTTTAATTGTAATATGATATAAATATGATAACACAGGCACACAAAAAAAAGTTCTGTGCCCGAGCTCCGACCCTTGGTTTCCCATATATTTTTGGCTCCCGAAACCGATCCCGGGGTCGGTATAGCCCATACATTCTCTGTATTTGCCCCCTACGGTAAAAAAATGACCAAAATTTGGCCATTCCCTGGGAATAAGCGAAAAGCTTTATCTCCGTACCATTGAAGGGTTCAAAGATAAATCAGTTGTTGGATAGGACCTCGCACATCCCAATTGTCACTTGAGGGCCACGAATTGGCAGAGAGAAATTTTATCGAATCGATGAATTAGGTTGAAAAGAGCGCATGGCTTGGGTTTTCAGGAGTAGTCAAGTTTTCTCGGTAATTCGAAGAGTGACAATTACAAAAGTATAGTGGATGCCATGATTGGTCATTATAAGGAATTAGGTTGTCTGATGAACCTGAAACTCCATTTCCTGGACTCATGTCGACTACTTCCCTGACAATTTGGAGGATTATAGCGTAGAACAAGGAGAACGCTTCCATCAGAACATTAAAGAAATGGAGCGGAGATATCAAGGGAGATGGGATGAACATATGATGGCCGATTACTGCTGCAATTTGAAGAGATATCTCCCCCCAAGAAATAAACGAGTACGGTATGACATAAATAAATAATAATAATTCAAACATAAAAAATAAAGAAAAATTTAAAAAAATATATAAAAAATTTAAAAAATTAAAAAAAAGAAAGGAGCTACAATACTTTCTACGTCCACGTCGTTAGCTCTGGGTCACACCAAAGGAAAGTAATTGTGACCTGTTCACAATTTTTTATGGAACTGCAACATTCTTCTCCAGAATCGTGTTTTTTTCGATTTCGGCTGTCATATTGGAGAGTTAGGCGACCTTTATTCACTGTGCAATGCATGAAGACAATCCTCTTAAATCAATTCCATCCTGAATACGGTGAAATCAGATTTTTTCCGATAATTTGAAATTTTTTAGGACCAATTTTTTGCCAATTCGTGGCCCTCAAGTAACAATTGGGATGTGCGAGGTCCCATCCAACAACTGATTCATGTTTGCACCCTTCAATGGCATGGATATAAAGCTTTGCGCTTATTCCCAGGGAATGGCCAAATTTTGGTAATTTTTTTGACCGTAGCGGGCAAATACGGAACGTCTGGGCTATACCGACCCCGGGATCGGTTTCGGAAGCCAAAAATAGATGGGGAACCAAGGGTCGGAGCTCGGACACATATTTTTTTTTGTGTGCCTGTGTAATTAATTTAGGTAATTATGATAAAACTAAAGCTGCTACTTAATTTTTATATGGTTCCTTGTTTGATGAGTTTGTGGGAACAGCATATACCTATCTCTCTAGCAATGTTTGGTAACAGCATTGGTTACCTGTGTAATATAGTTACTAACTGATTTTTGGCAGTCCTAAATTAAAAATCACCAATGTATCTTTGGTAACTACCTTATGTTAAAAATAATAATGTTGCAAACACTAGAACCGATCCAGCTATAAAAAAAAAAAAACAAAAAAAATAGAAACCAGCAATAATTTTACTTTTAGCTCTGACGGAATACTTTTTGTCTCTGGGGAACTGCTAAAAATGCTAATTGAAATAACGTAAATGTTATTATGACCAAAATGGAATTGTCAGCATGTATGAATACTGTATTAGATAACGATCGAGCTTAGGTAGTTGCAACTCCAATGAAATCAATAAATCCGATTTTTCTTTAAATATTATCTAATGTGTGTATCTGGAAAACAAACCCGTTGCATAGCCATATTTATATGAACTTTTTGTCTTAAAATAAATCATAGATTAACCCCTTAAAGTTTGTGCACATACTTAATTAACACCGTGTATAAGCAAATGTAAGATAAATGAATATTTCAGTTAAGTAGCGTACGACAAAAGTAGTTATGTAATGCAACGAACATGACAATCCATTTTCCAAATAAGAATAAATTAATTACACTCTGATATGCTATCATTGATATACCCAAGTTTATGTAACTTAACACCTATATCAAATATAAACTATAAGTAAGTAAGATTATACATTTAAATAACATCATAATCTACAATTGAATGGGTCAAAGATAATTAAATCTATTTAAATGATAAATATCGTCTCCAAATTGGAATTGTAAAATAAGGAATGCAAAAAATTGCATTATTAAAGAAATATATTTGTAAATTTTATATATGCATTTCTTATTTATGTTTTAGGTAGATACTAGATAACATTCTATAGTTTTATAGATTTTACTGGTTACTGAAGTTGTTTTTTTTGATTTTTATGTAACTGCAAAGTATATCTACTAATATTTTTTTGACAAAAATATTTTCTGTGAATTATAATATTAAAATAAATTGCGGAAAGTCGTTATACATAGACATGATCTGATTTTAAGATATTGGCGGATATTGATCATCGGGAGTTATTCTTTTGTTATTCCTTGTTTCATGGGAAATCTGGTATGGTATTGAATTTTCCACGTCCTTTTCATTGCGGTTAGCAGATAATAATGGTATAGGACTTGGTCTGAAACACGGATCACTGAGCAGTATTCAATTCAGGGTTGGGGTAATAGAATAATTGCAAAATTTTTCGGGAGACTTCCAAAGGCATTCCTACTAGTTACATTGTAAATTATTTTACTACTTCAGTTGCATCTCGGGAAGGCAAGATCTCGAATTCATTCATGCTTCAAGTATATTTAATTAAGTACACCTTTTCTATATATTTTCTCGCAAAATCAGAGTGCGAAATTGATAACAAAATAGTTTTTGTAAAAATAATGGCAAGGTTTGTTCGTCTACAATAACCATAGCTACTACTCTACTATTGATCGCATTTAATTTTGTTGGTATTTGTACCTGATAAATAATTTGATAATACCGGCGCACAAAAAATAAATTGGTCTGTGCCTTTGACCAGACTCACCTCTCTTTATGTATTTTGAGGTGCTAAATCTGAAGTTGGTTCAGTTGAAACAGCCTCAAAATTTTGAGTAAATCGCAAAGAATTCAACAAAAAATCGCAAAGAATTGCGTTAGTGAGCGCAAAAAAATTCGGAATTCTGTTTCTGACCTTGATCATGTGTGTTTCTCATGAATTTCGGTGCGCTAAATTTGAAACTGTCTATTGAGTGGCATTACCCACAGATTTTGCAATAATCTAAGTGGTTGGAAAAGGCAAAAAATGGTATGCATTTTTGACCAGACCCACCTATCTTAATGTATTTTAACGCACTGAATTTGAATCGCTTAGCTGAATAAAAAAATAAAAATTTCCATAATGTATAACCTTTAAAGTTCATGTCTGAGGTTGGCATTAAAAATAAACTATTCTCTATAACATTCTTAATTTTTTCCTAAAAAACTTTACTCTTTGCAGTTTTACATTTTCTTTCTGTTTAATATCCTGTATTTTTTCAACATCATTTTCACATATACATTCAAGATAAGCAAAACTTTTTTGAAAAAATTGATTTTTTCGGGAAAATGTGAAATAAAATAGTCCACAGATATAGTTAGATCTCGAGTTAGGTCCATTCCTGCAAACACTGTATATCCAAGATACAACGTTTCTCATCTCACTTACATAATGTCACAAAAGACAAGTGGAGTATACAGGTGGTCACGTTTACGACGCTCGGAAACGGTGATGTATACTTAACGAAAATGTAATTTTTCAGTTTTATACCGCTATTTCAGGAAGTACGCAAGATATATTACTTTTCAGCAAATTGAAAGGCATAAAAATACACAATTTGTTTTTAATGTAGGCCACGTTATATGTGAACATTACCGTTTCCGAAAACCATATACTGGGTGTCGCAAAAGTGACCACTATGTATATAGGTAATAAGAATTTACAAAATATGAATGAGGATAAAAATAGGTCTGCATGGGTTCATTTAAAAAAAAAGTCCTGAAAATTTCAGTAAAAAAGACATGGAATATTGAAATGTATCATTACTTTTTATGTATGTATCCTTTTTTGATACTTTTAGTTCAAACAAACTAGCCCGCAATTCAAAATCATTTGGGGACATTCTTGTAATTTTTTTATAAATACCACTGATATGTTGGACCTTTAAATCAGCCAGTAACAACCATTATACTCCACTCTTCTAGAATACAAACGTGTCTGCGACATAGAAATCATAAAATATATAGGACGCCAAAAGAGGTTTCGGAAATAGTCAACCTATGGAGAAACCGCGAGTCTGGTAATATTTCAGTAACTTAGCTTTCATGAATTGGTTACACTAACGAGGCAGCTTCACACTAATAGGCGGGAATTTCAAAATTTGAAAATTTTACGTCCAATTTGTGATTTCTATGGTCATTCCGTTTTGAACTCAATTGTATGTTAGACTTAAAATGCAGTGTAACCAACTGCTTACATTATGTTTAAGGCTTCTGGCGTTCTATATATTTTATGATTTCTATGGTCTGCGACCATCTTTTGTGTCTTTTCTTTTTTGTCGTCTAATGTATATATACAGCCGCAATTTACAGTTTATTACAATTATTGTTCCTGATTTCGATGATGGTCTGTTTTTACCTCTTTTCCAACTGGTATACGTATATAATAATTAAATGTTAGACGCAACGGATCATGACCTACTTTGACTCTGTTCGCCGTACAGTTACGCAACGTACGTTCGTGGCGAGATTCTGTTACACGTGAGTACATGGCTTTAGATGTGTGTAAGCGGCTTAAAAAGGCAGCATTTTAAGATTGATATTATACAGAATTGTAGGCGCCTTCTGAACAAGAACGAAAATTAATAATAACACAAACCTATTGGAAGCGATACGAGATTTTCAGAAAATGGTTTTCATGTTTTTCAATCACGTAGGACGGGAGATTACCATAAACCAGTGGCGTAGCCAGAAATTTGACATGGGGGGGGTTCAGTGAACAAAGTATTTCAGACTAGATTTTTTTAATAAAAAAAATAAATAATTTTTAATAAATTGAAACAATAAAAAGTAAATAAAAAAAATCTCATCATAAACATGTAAATAATAAACAGGTACGAACAATATTTGTTACAAAAATGACAAAAATAAAATTAGAACTTAGTTGCAGGCAGGGTTGCCACCGTTTGAATTTTAAGATACGGGATACATTATTATATTTATTATATCAGTTGAAGAGGGGAGGGAGGTTAGCACCGCAGGCGAAAATTTTGAAATTTTCAAGGTCAAATTGCTTAAAATAAGTCTAATCGCGTAGGGGCGGTGGGGGCAATCTAGCGTTTCGCGATACCACAGTCGTCGAATTGGGTGCGAGCGGGGCAAATTATGTGACAATATTTTTTTAGTAGTTCAGAATCTTTTATAATTTTTGGTAAAAGTTTGAGCCCACAATCTAACGAATTGTAAGATTGACCATGCTTAACGCAGTGGTAGATTTGCCCAAGCTCTGCTGCAGTAACATCGATAGTTTCTTGAATATTTTCTCTGTTTGCAAAAAATTTTGTTAAAACTTGAGAAGATTTCGACATTTTCGCGTCTTCTAAGCTCTTTTGTATTAGAGTTTGACATCACTAAGGCCACCGTGACTAATTGAAAAATCCTTTTTGCATAGACATCTTGCAGAAAAATTGTTTGAACCCTTTATTAGCCAAATATACTCAGTCTGCCACGTTGGTCGATAGCTGCAGAGGCGCTTTGCTTTTTTTAGTGGCGAGATGGTCCTTTTCCGAGGTCTCCATTGTCCCTATTTTTGTCGTGTTTTTCTAAATATTTATCCATATCCTTTAATTTTTAAATGATTTAATGCAGATGAATCCTAATGTAAGGTTGCCGTAGGAGATCTAGTTCACTGACCGCGTTGCTAAATCTTGGCGAATAGAGTGATTGCAGGTTTGTAGTGAGACATTACCTATATGACCCAACCAACCCAACCCATGAGGGGGGGGAGGGGTCGTACTCCGTTTACCGCCATACCATTGTGTATTAAATACAATAGAGTTAGTTTGGGCACAAATAAAACATGAAGTAGCAAGTAGTAGGAGCAAAATTGCGCGATGTGAAATTATTATTACAATGTCACTGCTGAAGCATGGCGTTAGTGTATGGATTGGGCATGCATAGAAAGATCGATGTATAGGAAATATGTTGGATGGAAGTATGTAGATTTGAATCGAATGTTTTTAAATTTTCCTTGACAAAACTTTTAGATAGACTTTGTACCGATACAAGATAAAAGCTTTAAATTTGGAAAGAACTATAATTTTGACGAAATTGACAAAAACTGTTATATCATTGTACCTACTGAAAATAATAGGTGCTATACATAATTAGTTTTATCGTCTTCGTATAGTTTTTTATATCTAAATTAGTACGCCTATGGATTGTTGCTCTCCGCACGTCCAATGGTCGCGATAATCCAGAAGCCAATGATCAGTCACTCTCTAGATTTTTAAAGGTTGGGTATAGGCTGTTGTGAATAAAACATATTTGTGAACTTCTGCGAGTTGTACTTTTTACAAAAGAGAAAAAAATAATAAAATACAATAAATGGTCAGTTTTGGGCCCTTATTGGGTGACAAAATATGGACAAAGTATGTAAGCATTTATCCCAGTTAAGATGCGTAATTCCAGTGTTTATTTGAGCGTTCTGAATTTGTCAGCTTTCCATATTCATTAGAAAGATAAATCAGTGTGCAGTGTACGGATTAACTCAAAAATAGATATTAATATGTTGAAGGTTGATATCATGGAGCAACAGATTGCTGGAGGATACAAAAAGTTAAGACAAGTTAATGACCTCAAATGTTATGTCTACACGAACTAATTTAAAATTATTGTAACCGCGAAATTAGGTTATCGCAGAAACACTTCACGTAGACAAACAAACTTTATTGTCACTCTTGATTTTACAAGAAATATCCTTCGAACAAATTTCGCAACTGTCAACGCTTTACTTTGACGTTTGTCAATCGCCTTCGACTGCTCAGTACAAACTGACTGTGACGACGGATTTGATCCGCTTATATAGATTTCTAAAGTTCTCGAGGTTTCTGCTATCTCGAGAACGTGTCGAGAAATAAATAGAATAAAGCCTGGAATATTCCGGAAAACGTCAAAATAAAAGTAGTATAAAAATTATAAATTCGAACGCAAACAGGAACATAATTAACAAACTACAAAGGTGATGATGGACTGTTGCTTTGTTCTAAATATAATTTTACCATTAAATCAGGGAATATTCGCATTTTTATACACTTTTCATAACTAAATATCGTACGATTTCAGTAAAGTCTGCAAAATTACTAAAAAATACAGAAAATTTCCACTACACCTACACATACAAACCCGTTTTGTTGGACTGTTGTTTACCTCCAACCCGACTTATTACAACTTGTCTTATGTAGATGCTGTACTTTTCTTCATTCAATATAAAATTATATTATTTTCAAACTTTTCTGGTACTATTTATGCAGAAAAAATTATAGGAAATTATTTAAAAAAACAAAACTTCACACTTCTATTATGCAGTAAATTGCTATGCACCCCTACAGCAGTTCCGAAATCTATCAACAGATGTCAGCCATTTCGTGATTTTCGGTAATAAAAATCGCGTAGTCTCGTCATTTTGATCCTGTGGATAGTACCAAGTAGCTTTTGACTTTAATTGATGTGGGTGCATAAAAGCCACATGGTACTTTTGTCTTTGGTTGATTCGTGCCAGTGTGTGGACGCAGAATCAAACTGACGCTTCCTCTCACTTTGCGCTGCTCAGTAGACGTGTAGCTTTAGTTTTACGTGAAATAAAGTCTCAACAAAAATTCAAACTGTTTTTCAATATTGTCATGGTAGTACGATTTGCGTAAAAAGTTACCATTACTTTACTTAGCTAAAGCAACTGACGCAGTGTATGAATAATTATATATTTTTTAAAATATCATGTGGTTGAAATACTACTATGTAAACTTGATATACACATAGAAACAATACTACAGTGAATTCATAAATGATTATAAGCCACGTGACCGGGACGGTGATTCTCGAAGAACAACTCGTATGCAAATAGATTTCTTGTCTCTCTCAATTGCCGTAGTGAGGAAAAGGATATTCACATATCAATTGCTCTGCGATTGATTTGAGAATTTCGACCCTGATCACGTGGCTTGTAATTATTTATGAAGGCACTGTACTTATTTTAAATGATTTGAAATAAATGGCAAATACCTTGTCTCCACTGCATAATTTTAGAAACTGTTTCAATAGTTCCCCTTCATTTTATATTTCATTTAATCTTAGAAACCCACATATAATATTATATACTTTAAGTTCATCATAATGACATCCTCAATTATTTGCATCTGTACATAAATTAAAAGATAAATTAAGACAGATATGGATATCAAAACCGACAAAGAGGATATAAATTCAACTTATCAGTTCTCTCGGAAGTCTAGCATTAGCATACATTAAACATTAGTTGTGTAGCAGGAACAAGATAATCATTGATCATTGGCATTTTCACATTAATAACAAAACATTATTTATTTACCCATTCATCCAAATTAAAATATAAAGGTTTTCTTAAATAGAAGAATTAATAATTTGATGGGCATAAAAAATTCAAAGATGCCTAATATAATTCTTGGCGATTAGGCGATTACATATAAAATAACTTTATTGAGTTTTTTTAATATATTTTTAGGTATTAACAATATTGTGTGAAACTAATTACTCTGTGGTGCTAAAGCCCCAACAAGTGTTGAATTACACCCACAATATCTTCCCATATATTCTTTATTTTTAACATTTTTACTGTATTAGAAAGGTATTTTAAGCTAATATATATCAAATCTCAATTCCTATCAATGTTTGGAGTCAGAGAGCATACATATGAGTACATTGATAGGAACTGTAAGAGATTTGATGTACAGGGTGTCTGGAAATTATGCGTCAAAACTTCAGGAGGTGATTCCTCACAAAAAATTAGTATCACAAAGTCCTATAACAATTTTTCGAAAACTCAATATTAACGGAGATACAGGGTGTTAAAGTTAAAATTCTATTTTTGATATTTGTAAATAACTTTTTAAGAAATCCAAATATTTACATAAAATTTGCAAATCTGGGGTTTTTGCGGACGAGAAATCCAAATATGTTTCTAATTTTGGCGTCACTAGTAGAGGGCACTACTTGTGGCACATCATGTTTCTTTTAAATGACAGAACTTTTTTGCATCTTACTGTATCCATCTTACTATCGAAACAATCGGTTCTCCTACCTGTTTTATTTGAAAAAGGTATACTTTGCTGCAGTGCGGTGGGCGTAACCATTTTTGAAATAATCCTATTTGAAATGTTCAGTGCACCGAGTAAAAACTGATTTGGTGTCAGGTAAAGTGCCTTTTCTTCTGAAAACACAGCAAAATATTACTTGAAAAAGCGATTCAAAATCGTAAATTATGGAGATGTGCAAAATTTCAAGAAAATCGGCGAGGTTTGTTGAAACAATTTTTCCACAAAGCACAAGGATTTTATCAAAGCAGGCCGATTTTTTTTTAAATTTTGCACATATCCATAATTTACCGTTCTGAACAACTTTTTTAAGTAACAATTTGCTGTATTTTCAGTAGAAAAGGCACTTTAACTGAAACCAAAACAGTTTTTACTCGGTGCAAATTAAGAATTTCGAAAAGTGTTACTCCCAACGACTTCAATAAGGTATACCTTTTTCAGATATAACAGGTAGGAGAATCGATTGTTTCAATAGTCAGATGGATACACTAAGCAGCAAAAAAGTTCTGTCATTAGAAAGAAACATGATGTGCCATAAGTGGCGTCCTCTACTAGTGACGTCAATATTAGAAACATTTTTGAATTTATCGGCCGCAAAAACCCCCGATATTCAAAGTTTATGTAAATTTTTAGATTTATTAAGAAGTTATTTACAAATATCGAAAATAAAATTTTAACTTTAACACCCTGTATCTCCGTTAGTATTGAGTTTTCGAAAAATTGTTGTTGGACTTTGTGACCCTAATTTCTTGTGAGGAATGAAGTCTTGACGCATAATTTCCGGACACCGTGTATATTAGCATAAAATACCTTTCTAATTTTCAGTAAAAAAAATTAAGTTTGTTGAAACATTTTTTTTAGCTGAAAGAAATATTATGCGATATTCATTTATATCTATAGGTAGTTTTTTTAGACAAACTTTAACAGAAGATAAAACACATGTTTTTAAAAAGAAAACTTCCTATAAACATAATATGTCGTAGAAGGCTTTGTTTCCGAAGTACAGGGTGTTGAATATATTTTTGAATATATTACAACTTCTAAAGGAATGCTTAGATTTTTTTCATATTTGGGGGATAATGCCTATTAATTAAGGGACATAAAACAAGGGACAAAAATGTTCAAAAACTTGCACAGTGACGGAGTGAAAGGCGTGCTCAACCTCTTTCTTAAACAATATTAGTTTTAAAGAAAATTACAATTAAACCTTGAGTAGATATCTCCTAAACGGTTCAAGGCACAAGTTGTTTTCGTAAGATATTGTTTAAAATCGGGCCAATATGAGTCTGCTTGTCTGCCTTTGATTGTGATACATTTATACATTATTTACTGTTATTAAAGTACCTAGATTTGCCATCATTTCTATTATACATAATTCATACTACTTTTATATATTATCTGCTTATGTGCTTCTTTTTCCATATTTCTGTAAATATATTTTTAAGAAATATTATCCACAGTGCCTTTTTAGAGCCACTAGTGGTATTGTTGAGTAACACATGAGTGTATATTTGATAAAAATATGTGTGCATGTGATGGCCTGATGTATTTTTCTATAACTGCCAGATCCGTTTTAAAAAATCAAGATAACCCGATAAAACAATTTTTCTCGGACTCGCAATAAGCGTAATGTTTTTGTTGTGATAATATTCACATTTACACATTTCGTGAAATTAGTTTTATCAGGTCCCCCACTTATACCCCCTATACTTAATTATATAAATTTATGATGAACCTTAATCCATCGATCGACCTCTAGTAACTCACATTCATATAAATTGGAACTTTTATATTTTCTAAGATAAACAGATCAAAAAGTATTCTATGACACATGTATTTATCAGTTACTAGAAAAAATTAACGTGTGCACGTGTTTTGTCGTTGATCGGAAAAATATTTGGGTACAAAGTGTTCTTCTACTAGTTGTCAAATTATTTTTCCAAGAAACCGGATTTTAAATACAAGCTCTGACCTGGACTGCCCAGAATCTCATATGGGAACCGACAAAATTAATAGAGACTCCAGTGCAATTTATTCTTGTTTAAGGAAGTAACAGTAATTAAATGACACTCCGATTGAGAGTTGTAGAATTGCAAATCAATGATCATGTTGAGTTATTTTTCACAAGAGGCCAGGATAATGAATATATTATATTCATGGAACATCAAGAACTAATGACTACATATATCTTAAATATCGACCAATCGGCTTTTAGATTCGATCTGAAGAAAAAAAACGAAATGTGCACGTAACCGACAACTTGTCAGCTATCCTCGAATTCATCAGCTATCGAAAACTGTTGCATAATCTTTTAAATACAAATAAAATATTTCTTTATCTAGTCAGTTAAACTAGACTATCGACAGCAGAAGAAAAATGTATTTAATAGTCAAGATACATTTAGAAATATGAACTAATTATTTATATTTTGTTAATATTTCAGTCTTCACCATAATCTCAATAATGGTTTTAATATTTTGCTCAGTCATTATTTCTCTATTGAAAGAAGTATCTGCAAATTGTAGAAAGCATTTTTAAATTTTCCTGGCATAGAAAAGTAAGGAATAAATAGGTACAATAGTTTATCATCAAATGCTATGATGATTTTCATATACGTACAATTTGCGTTCGAAAATCCCTATTGATAACCTTTCCGAAGCTTTTTAGAAATAAAATATTGTTGTTATTTTAATCCAATTAGCAATTTTCACCCACGCGTTTATGCATGCTTTATAAGCATATTCTTCTTATTTAGGCCAATTTGAATATTTCAAAGACTACATAGATTTCAATTTTGAAAATTTAGGTTTTGGGGTTTCTAGGGGTGCTATCTTTAAATAAAATAATGCGCGTAGCACTGCCGGTTATAGCGAAAGTCGCTATCTACTTGGTGATTTTAAATGAACCACCATGTATGTGTTTGCATATTTGGATCCTATTCGTAATTTTATTGGAATTTTTATCAAACTTCCTTGTATGTTTCTCTAATCTCTTCGAGATTTTCAATTTTATCAAAAAAGTTGTTTTTTGATAGTCTAATTCAAAATTGTTTATACTTTACACCGTGCAAGGTAAAGTATTGATATTTAAAAGAGAGTTAGGGGAATGCCTACCATTTGTTACAGATATTTTAAAAACTGTTTAGTTTTACCCAGTGGTGAAAAATTATTGTCGAATTTGCTTAACTTCGAACCGCCAAAACTTGGTTGGTGAATGAAACACTCTGTATATTGCACCAAAAGTGGTTGTAGAGTTTTACTCTCTATTTATAAGACTGTGTAATCCAAACCTTAGCAGAAAATAAAACATTGTTCATTCTGATTGCTGGGGTTATGAATGGACCCATTCTAGATGTTTTTGCTTGGAACGAGCTAATCCAGTGACCCATAGAAGACGTCTAACATACCATACATAATTAATTTTTTTATTATCTACTACACAAATAAAATTTTTTTGTTTGAATTTAGTATACACCAATCATAATAAAAAGATAATATTTTGACGGAAAAAATTTTTCATTCGAAACTAGGCCGTTGATGAAAATTGTTTTTTCGTCATAAATCTTAAAATTCTGGTTTATATACTGTTGGTAAAATTTGTTAGCAGGCTCTCTTTTTCCGATTTTTTGATTTTGTTATCAGCAGGTATTGTTTTAGAGAATTGTACGTATATCTTGCTTAAAAATTATAGCAACACGAAATTTTCGATAATTCGCGCAAATTATAGCGGGAAAAGAATCAACTTTTAGCGAATTTTGTCAACTGCAATATTTTCTATTATCTTTATCATAAAACTGTAATGGTAGATTTTCAGAATTTCAAGTTAAACTTACTATGTACTACCACACATAATTATGAAAATAGCGATAGTATTTCGGCTTCTTTAGTAGGCTTCTAGTATGCCCATTTATTTAGGCATACTAGAAGCATATTAGCATATATTTCCCCATATACAAACCCAACAGGCAAAAGCCTAATTACTGGGTAGGTTACACAAAAAAAAATTACAGTAACATTGATATGTAACACAGTGACCAAAATAGTAGACAATATCAAGTGGTATTATTGATCATTGTAAAGTAAATTCTAATTCTCAACTTAGTAACATCAGTTTGGGAGTACCGCAGGGGTCTATTCTGGGCCCTGTGCTCTTCTTACTCTACATTAATGATATACATAAGACATCTCCAAACGCGCACTTTACACTGTATGCAGACGATACCTCAATCGTAATTACTGACAAATCCGATAGTGTACTAGAGAGCAAATGCAATGAAACACTTAGTAGTTTAACTGCATGGTTTAATCGAAATTTGTTATATCTTAATGCCGACAAGACCTCTTATTTGAGGTTTCATAATCCTCAAAAGGAGTGTTTAAATTTAAATTTAAAAATCAACAACTCTCTGTTGTCACCGCCTGACAATAAAGTCAAATTTTTGGGTCTATTTATAGATAAACACGTTTCTTGAAACAACACTGCGAGTACATTGTTTCAAAATTGAACTCACTTTATTATATGTTTAGGAATGTCCGTCACGTGTTGCATGATACGCAATTGCTTATGCTCTATTATGCTCAGGTGGAGTAGACTTAGGTACGGTTTGTGTCTGTGGGGTCTGTCTACCGGTTGGCATGATGTCTTTATTGCTCAAAAGCGTATTATACGTTGTATGGCAGGAGTAAGAAAAGTTTGTAGTTGTAAACCCTTATTTGGAAAATTTAAAATTTTGACTTTGCCTTCGTTATTTTTGTTTGAACTAGCAGTGTATGTTTTTAATAACACCGATAAATTTTGTAGACACAGAGATGTTCATAATATGAATACGAGGCACAGAGATGATTTTTACATACCATATAGTAGAATAAACGCTACTTTTAAGTCTCCCAATATATATGGGTTAAAAATTTTTAACAAACTTCCACATCATATTAAGAACTCTGCCACTGTTGCATCTTTTAAGAATAGTTTGAAACTGTATTTACTTGAAAATGCTTTTATTCTGTTGATGATTTGTTTTTGTGATATTCTTTCTTTTTTTATCATTGTAGATGGTATTGTATTTTGTTTCTTCTCTTTTGTTAATCTTATTTGTTAATTGTTACTTTACACTCTATATGTATGACTGTACTTTACTCTTTATTAGTATAAGTATTACTCCTTATTTGTTTAATTGTACTTTTGTGACTTTTTCAATACGGTTACTGTGTACCGTCTCCTGAAATAAAATTATTATTATTATTATTATTATTATTATCAAATTTAAAAATATAAATAACAGCATTACAATACAATACCAACTACAATCAACAAAACATAACAAAATTGATGCATGCAGACACGCACGTATTAATAAACAAGAAAAACCCGATTAATTAACAATGGAAATACTGACTTAATTTGCAAAATGGTGCTACAAAATACGTCAACTTTGTTCTCAATTTTACAATAAATATGGATTTGGTAAAGCAGGGAAGCTATCAATAAATTAGATAGCGTTACACTTCACAATCAAATCAAGTATAGTGTACCAATACTTTCTTCCCGACGCTCTAATATCGTTAAAATGCCTATCTTTTAACGATATTAGAGCGTCGGGAAGAAAGTATTGGTACACTATACTTGATATGATTGTGAAGTGTAACGCTATCTAATTTATTGTTTACGAATTTGTACAGAATTATAATTGAGTGCAGCTCCCTCCTAGATTGAACGGTTGACAGAGAAAAACGCTTTAACAACAGTTCATGTGAAAAGCCAATAAGAGGATATGTTCCATCAATTATAAATGAAGCGGACTTCGAAAAACTTCCTTGAACCTTTTCAATTAGAGATATATGTATATTATAATTAGGATTCCAAACTGCAGAGGCATATTCCAACCGAGATCTTACAAAAGTTGTAAGTTATAAACAGCAGAGCCAATGTAGTAATATCAAGAAAACTTTTTTAGTTGCGTATTATGAACCCTAACATTTTATATGACAAAGAAGTAATCGCCTCAATATGTTTATTAAAACATAGTTTGTGATAAAAAATAACACCAAGATCTTTAATCGTGCTCGGACGGTGCAAACTTGAATTTCCAATTTCTTAATCATACAAAACCGGTTTTAACTTTCTATGAAAGGATACATTGCATTTATCTGGATTTAAATGCAGGCTATTATTTATACACCAAGTAATTATTTTGCAAGCAAAGCTATTTGAAGGTAGTGACAGTCCGCAATATATTTGATTTCTATATATTTTTAGGTATTAATAATATTGTGTGAAACTAACTACTCTGTGGACTAAAGCCCCAACCTGCGTTGAATTACACCCACAATATCTATCCATATATTCTTTATTATTAGCTTTTGTAACATTGTTTTGGAATTGTTGATTAGCATACCTAAATGTTTGGTATCAGAGAACATACATATAACTTCATTGATAGGAATTGTAGGAGATTTGATTTATATTAGCTTACAATTTCTAATAAAGTAAAAAATATTTGATTTCCATGATCAGTTTTACATCAAACCAATGCCAATGTCATTAATAAGTAAATTAAAGAAAAGTGGCCCCAAAACTGAGCCTTGTGGAACGACTTCTGCAAAAACTCACCAGACCTATAACCTTGAATATTAACAAATTGATATCTATTCTGTAAATAAGATTGAAATAATAATATTAATCTAGCGAATTGTCCAAAATTAGCTAACTTTTTCAGTAAGATATTATGGTCTAGTCGATCGAACGCTTTGGTGAAGTCAATGTAAACTACGTCAACTTGACTTTGGCGATCGAGAGCTTCATTTATGAACTGAGTTTTGCAAAGAAGATTAGTCAGTGTAGACCACCCTGACAAAACCATGTTGATCGGTAGTAATAGAATTTGATGTATGGAGATAAAATCATACATCACAATTTCAAAAATTTTACCAAAATTAGCAATTAAAGCAACCGGCTTGTAATTAGTGACTATATTCCTGTCACCTTTTTTTCATACACTGGGAAAGCAGGAAGTTTTAAGTATCAAATTAAAAATTAGAGTTGACGGGCCAGTAAAGACAGAAGCGAAATCTTTAATTAGGAAAGCCGGGATGTTCTCAGACCTCATGGTTATATTAGGTTTAAGTTTCTTTAGTGCAGTTAATAATCAGTCTCGGTTATTGCCCTTGTATTCAGTAACATGGACATTCCACAACTGGATCACTGAAAGATTCAAAAAAATATTTAGCAAAGCATTTCGTAATATCTTGAGGATTCTTTATTGTTTCGTTAGAGTAACACATTATGCCAGTTCTTCTTTTTACTTTGAACAAATTCCCAAAACTTTTTTGAATTGTCTTTCAATTGGTTTTCAATAGAAATTATATAATTTGAATAGCAAATACTTTTCCTGTCCTCTTTACGCTTTAAATCCTAGTTTACTCGGGTCAAAAAATATGATTTAGGGCATCTTAGAAAATAGATTTTTTCTAAGAAAACTGGTGTAAGCCGCATTAAAATCGGGAGTATTACGGGAAATATTTTGAAATTAGTTTCAAGATACTTAAAGAGGCCTCTTATGTGAATGTTGCAAGTTTATCTTCAAACTAATAGATAGTTTGATGTGATAGTTCTTACCCAATATCCCTTGATTTAAAATTAACAACTCGGAATGTTTTCTCGTTAGAAGTAAATAAAAGATAATTAAAAATGTACTATGGATTTATTGGGTTATGTTGTAGTCTAGGCAAAGTTTACAGAATTCTGTAAACTTTGGTCTAGGTAACCAGTTGCTTCCAGTCACAGATTGACACAAGTAATCTATGATTGACACTGCCGTAGCCTGGGAATCTTTAACCTCATCCTTTGTTGTTTTGGGCTATTGGGCATACCCGTTGTCAGCTACCGATACTTCGATACTTTCAAAGTATCGATAGTTAATAGCCAAAATATCGATATTGTGGTATCAATACTGACTCTCGATAATATCGATATATCGAATTTGAAAGTACAGTATCGTGGTATGAATACTTGAATCGAATCTAGTCAGATTCTACACTATAAATTACAATATTAATTAATGAAAACTGGAATAATATTTAAGCAGTTTTGTATATACTTCATATTCAATTACAGTATTATATTATTATACATATTTTTTTGCACTTGCACAAAAATGTATTGAACATTCAAATTTAATTTCAATGTTGGCACTTTGTTGGAACATTTCTTAATTTTTAAGGTATACTAAGAAAATATTTATTTATACTGTATAATGTTGCCATTTTATTTTAGTTTGAAATATTATATTTAATGCATTTACAAAAACATTATTATTATATTTTAAACAACCACATAATTACTGCTAATTTTTTTATGATTTGGTTGTTAATTGGTAGGTTTGGCATTTAATCTATGGATTTGGCTTGGCTCCATAGTATCGAGTATCGATATTTCGCAGTATCGATGATTTTACCCAGAATATCGAAAGATAGCGGTACTAACAAATGGAAGTATCATAAGGTATCAGTCCCGATACTTTCATTTGATACTAGCATCCCTACACACCGCTCGACGCGAGTTGCTTATATGTGCTATTATAAAAATTTAAATGTTGACGGAAACTATAAAAATTAAGACAAAGAAGTAAACAAATGCTATTCCTAGTGCTCAGTTTTGGAAAATATTTGCACTGTTATTGTTTAAGTAAAAACGTAATGAGTAAATTGTGCAATGTTTTCATAAAGAACTCATTTTACAAAAATGTGCACATTTACGTAGTAACGATTAGTACGACCTCATCTGACCTGTACAATTAAAAACTTTATCTCAAGATGTTTTCCAAAATCATTTTGTATAGCGTCATTTATTTGTGTCTACTGATGAAATAATATGAAAAATGACTAAGTCAAGTGAACCAGATACGAATTAAATATTAACGACCATATCCCAGATATAATCCAAACTAGGTGGTCAAAATATTGCACTTGACCTTTGTCATGTATGTTAAATAACTAAATTATCGTTTTAAAAATTAATTAATAGTTGGTTTTTAATTGATAAAAATGTCGTTAACACAATTTAAAATTATTAACTTTATTATGAGAGGTGTATACTGGGCGATTCCGCTGGAGACGATTGTCTACATCAATTTCTGAGTTATAGTGTTTGTTACTTATTTTGGTGCCAATATAAAGAAAAATATATGAATTTAGTAATAAAACTACTTTTTCGGACCTAAATTTGTATTTGAATATTTAGTGCGATTACAAACAATAACATTTGAATGTTCGGTGCGAACTGAACATCGGTTTCTTTACAGTACTTGTGCAAAACCGCTGTTACGGACAGTTTGAGAATACATTGTGCTGGTTAACCTTAAAGTGATAGCATTGTTTATTTGTTTATGCAAAAATATATAAGTACTTATTATTCATTTTCAAGCAATATTGACTACAAGAAACCATTGTTAGTTTATTGCACCCGCGATATAAAAGATATGAAAGTTCGGTTCTATCACAGAAATCAAATGCTAATGTTTTGAAATTTCATAAAAGTAAGAAGAAACAAAAGGAAAATTTAAATCAATCACAATTAACGGCATATTGTAATTTGAGTTAAAATAAATGTTCCCTTAAAGTGGTTGTACCCGCGATCGCAATATTCGGGTCGCGGGTGCAATAAGTTTGATTCTTAACATTAAGGTGTCATTTATCATATTTTATTGATTTAAACATTGAATAGTAATATTATGATATGTGTTATTCAGTGGCGTAGCGTGGACTAATCTAGACGTGGGCGAAGTCGCATCAGCGAGGCTCTTTTCTTCCACCATTGGATGCTGAATGAACTGAATATTGTGACACATAATAGCGACATGCAAGGTCACAGTGTGTATCAATTCTGGTTCAAATATTTTTGTACAATCGGGAGATATTAAGAAAATTTTACATATATTTTTTAAAAACTGTATCTTAAAACAAAAGGCGATCTGACATTAGTGTATATAACTTTTTTTATTATTTTTTCGTCCTCTGTCGCGTGATACTATGCATTGTAGTTTCTTCAATGTCACCCTGTATATTTTCAAAAAAAGAAGGAAGGGTGAAAATCAGAAAGTTTGTTTACAAAATTATTCATTTATGATGAAACTAGTTAAAGTAGTGAAGTCTGGATGATCTGAAAATTTCATAATTACATATGAGGTATTTAAATGCTAAAAATAAATATTTTTTTGTAACCTCTTCAATACTGAAAAATACGCTAATAATAGAGTACATGCATCAGGGTGTGCAAATTAATTATAGTACGTGTGGTAAAGCTTATTTTTAGTAAGGTCTTTTAAGGTGCTATTCGTACTATTTAGAGTTCATGGCGTTCGGTTTAAAATCACCCCCAAAAGGGCCTCGCGCGAGGCCCCTTTAAGTGCGAGTCCGTGGGCGAGGGGCCGCTTCGCCCACGCCTAGCTACGCCACTGGTGTTATTAGTGGTTTATATTTAGTAAGTGTTTATGTTAATATTTCGCACTTTTTTATAGATAGGTTGGTTAAAATGACAGAAGAAGAACGGGAAGAGACTGCATCACAGAAATATATGAAAAAACTGAATGAAAATGCTGAACTCTATGCAGATCGGTCAGTGGTCGCGCGGTTTAAGGCGTCAGTACTTGAATCGAGGTGACTAGATCGCTGTGGGTTCGACCCCCGCGGCCGGTAGACCGTATATAAGCTATATTTGTAGAGAGGATTGGCATCCCCTCTGCGGGTATGGTAGGGTGGAAGAATGTTGGCTTGGGTCAATGTGAGAGATTGATACCGGTTGACCTTTGACTACCCCCCCTAATGAATGAAGTTTTCCAGGCTTCCCCCATTCCTGCCCTGAATTGTGGTTAGGGCCTACCAACCTAAATCGTTCCTGGGTGCAAATGCGACCTGCTTAATAATGAATGAGAGGTAGAGATATTATTATTATTATTATCATACCTGTCGATAACGGGCTCGTGATTCGAAACGGAGAGATTTAATGAAAAGGAAAATTAATGTCGATGAAAATTTGAAAATGATGGCCAAAATCGGATTAAGAGAAAGGATACTGGTTCTGATGACAATTGATGGTAAACACCTCATTCAAATCATGAATGACATAGCAGACGTTCATTTTGAAGATATTATTGCAAAATTGAAAGCAAGGAAGAAAATTGATGGCAACATGTTAATAGAATTTTCGGCAAAAATTGACGTATTTGAAAATAGATAATTAACTTAAGTAACAAAGAAGTGTACCAATTAGTAACACACATTGGTTTATCTCTTATTTCTTTTATTTATGTGATTATAATGGCGTTTATGTCCACGTAATTTAGACATGTTGCACCCTCGATAATTTGGCGTTGCACCCGCGATTGCTTAATCAGTGAATAATTCACAGTTTATTTTTGTTTCTATAATTTTTTTATTACTGAAAGGTTGATTAATTTGTTCTCTTGTAAAATAAGAATGCATAATAAAATAAATGTTTCACAATTCACAGACTTTTGTGTTTTTGTTCTATGATCTGTGAAAGTGGGCCGATTATGTTGCACCCGCGATAGCACATTAAACCTTTCTCGTGATTATTTATCCATTTCATTTGAATGGTTATAAACGAATCAAAAGAAAACAGATTCAAGTGTAGCTTTTCAAACAATAAATTCATATTTTTTAAATTATTTTATTAGTAGGAAACCTTAAATGAGTCTAAATGTTGCACCCGCGATAATGGAATCGCCCTACTCTCATTTGATATACAGGGTGTCCCGAAATGATGTGCGCTCCTTGGGTCATTTTAGGGGGAGTACTTTCTATAAATTTTTTTTATTTTAGAACCCTGCCTTACGAAATAAGGGCTTCTACAAAATTGAAAAAATGTCGGTTTTCATTTCTTTTCTCAAAAACGGTTAAACTTATAAATCTCAAAATCGGTGAATACATTTAGTTAATTAAGTGACATTGTTGAATACGATTTTTAATTTTACCAAATGTCTACAAGGGTGGCAACCACCAACCTCTGTTGTTGTTTCTTAATGAGAACTTTTTATTCTAAACGTTTCTCGATATGAAAAAATTACAGTAAATAGAACAATCAATTTACAAAATATTCCCCCTCTTAGGATTTTCATGCAGATACACGTTTTCTTTTAAAAAAATAAAATTCACATACGTACATATCCTCGGATATGGAATATGCAAGCAAAATAATTCATATGAAACGTAGTAGGCTGATGTCATTAACAATTATTATTAATGTCAGATGTTATTATCTACCACCAAATTAGTTATTTTTTTCTGTAAATTTCTATTGCAATTATCTATAACGCATTTACGAACGAAGAGTATGCAGATATCCACTTTATTTCCGGTGAATGCCAAGGGTACGCAAATTTAGCAAGACGAGTATACCACGATAGATTTCCCAACCGCCAACGATACCAAATGCCCGAACATTTGTTAGTATCCACAGAAGATTACGAGAAAGAGGAACATTTAAAGGAAACCAGACGGACGCGGGCAGGCAAAATGTAGTTAGCCCAGACCATTTCAAGGATTTTAAAGCAAAATGGTTTATATCCTTACCATTTTAAAAGAAGGCAAGAATTGTTACCTCGAGATTATCCTGTGCGCGGCAGATTTTGCAGAATAATGCTTGAAGAGAAAATCCGGCAATCCGACTTTCTGGAAAAAATTCTTTTTACAGATGGGGCTCTTTACGAGGCAAGGAATATGTAATTATCATAATATGTAAGTGTGGGCAGATTAAATGACATGCCACTATGCAGGGAAGATTTCAATACACCTTCGGTTTGAATGTGTGGGCAGGCATTGTCGGGAAATTTTTAATTGGTCCCTACATACTACCCAGAAATTTGGACGGAAAGGAATATTTAAATTTTTTAGAAAATGTGCTTTACCAACTCCTGGAAGATTTACCTTTACATTTACGACAACAGTTATAGTATATGCACGACGGTGGCCGCCCCCTCCCCTCATTTTAGTTTACCTGTTCGACAATAGCTTAATCAAAACTTTGGTGGCCGTTGGATAGGTAGGGGCCAAGATGCACCAGTTAGTTGGCCACCCAGATCTCCCGACATAAACCCCTTGGACTATTTCTTATGAAGACGTTGTGTATGCTACAGAAATTAATACCGAATGAATTACGAGAAAGAATTTTCAATATTTCCAACGAAATAAAAAATTCCCGTCAGGTACTACGTAGTGTAAAATTTATTTGTTTACGAAGATTTCAGTTATGTGATCGACATCTGGGAAGGCATTTTGAACACCACATGTAAACATTTAATAAAATTAAATTTAGTCTGTAGCCTTCTTCATTTTTATGTATTTTCAACAACAATATTAGTCAGTGTTCTTTACCAACTGCCACATTGGCCACCATATTTAAACATTTTGCATGTCGCACTTTCCAATTTCTGAGTTTACTACTCGATAAAAATGATTCAAATTTGGCACATATGTCTAAAATTAAAACCACCAACCTACTACGTTTCGTATTCATTCATTATTTTGCTTGCATATTCCACACCCGAGGATATGTACGTATGTGGATTTTTTTTTAAGAAAACGCGTGTCTGCATAAAAATACTAAGAGGGGGAAAATTTTGTAAATTGATTGTTCTATTTACTATATTTTTTCATATTGAGAAACGTTTAGAATAAAAAGTTCTAATTAAAAAAACAACAGAGGTTGGTGGTTGCCACCCTTTTAGACATTTGGTAAAAATAAAAATCGTACTCAATAATGTCACTTAATTAACTAAATGTATTCACCGATTTTCAGATTTATAAGTTTAACCGTTTTTGAGAAAAAAAATGGAAACCGACATTTTTTCAATTTTTTAGAAGCCCTTATCTCGTAAGGGAAGGCGCAAATCGAAAATTTTTATAGAAAGTACCCCCCCTAAAATGACCCAAGGAACACACCGTCCAGTGGTGTATAGGTTTTCTGGGTTGTTATGCCGTGACCTAGGTAACTGGCGGCTGCCAGTAATATAATTAAAACTCATATCCCTAGCCTTAGGATGGTATTTTTTGACCTGCCCCTTGTTGCTCTCGGATTGAGAGGGCGGACCCACTATCAGTACCTCTTTGTCCGCCCATATAGTTATCTAAGGTTACATATAAGAACTCGGAAAACACTATAGATCATTGTAGTTCGTAGGTTTTCACGGCCGGTATCAATTGAATGATGCATTTTTGGGCAGTTTTGCGGTGGGCGATGCTTAACTGCAGACGTTTCGCCATACTTAACACATGGCATCTTCAGTGCTTCTCGTATCTTGAAACAGCCCAGTCAGTCAAATAACAGTACCGACCGTGAAAGTCTCAAAACTACTGTAGGTGCATATAGATACCTACTATAGATGCTATACATGTATAGGACAAGTCATACAACAGCAAACAACAAACAGAATTAAATATTATTGTCTAGAATATATTCTTCAATACTATAGCAATCTGTAGTTTTTTCACCAACTTTTTGAAAGAAACATTATTCAAATGTTTATAACTATAAGGCAATTTGTCAAAAGAGTTTCAGACCACAATAATTTACAGATATCTCATATTTGTTATATTTGTGCATGGGAACACTCAACAAGTCACAATTACGCGTTGGATAGTCGTGGAAATCATAATTTTTTAACAAAATATGTAGGTTATCTTTGATCTACATTAATGAATTTATAAATACATAAGTACAAGGTTAGAGTTAGGATTTTGTTGTTTTTAAAACAGTATTTGCATGTTTGACGGGGATTAAGTTTAAATATAATTCTAATAATGCGTTTCTGAATAAGAATATTAACAGTATTACCCCATAAAATAATATTATACTATAGATGGCTATAAACTAAACTGTAATATACATTTAATAGTGCGCCCAAGGACATGGTCTTACTTAATCGACATATCGCGTACGATGACTTGTTGAGAGTATTGCAAAGCATATCTATGTGCTTTGACCACTTTAATTGGCGGTCAAGATAGATAGCTACCTAAACATTTAATGGTCTCTGAAGATTCCAAGACGGTATTGCTAAATGTAAGAAATAATTTCTGATCACATTCATTCTGAGATCGAAAATTAATTATCTCGGTCTTATAATTATTGACCTTTGAGGTATTGACCTTACACTAGTTGACAAAAGAACTAATAAAATTCTGGCATTATTTCAAAAGTTCTCCAGGGGTCTGAGCTGATACCACAAGAGATGTATCGTCAGCAAACAATGTTAGATTACATGCATCATAATCAAAGGTGTTTGCTTAAGTTATAAACCGGCATACAGTCTAAAATCTGAATATTTGTGAACAAAATTAGGTAAATTATTCAGGTCTTTTGGCGTGTGTTGAATTTCCACTTCAATATGACACATTGTGGACACATTCGTGTGTGGTCAAATATTCATACATGTATTATCCTTATACGCGAGATATTAAATATTTACGCAAGTAGTCTGTTTGTGTAAACATGGATCGGTCAGTGGTCGCGCGGTTTAAGGCGTCAGTACTTGAATCGAGGTGACTGGATCGCTGTGGGTTCGACCCCCGCAGCCGGTAGACCGTTTATAAGCTATATTCGTGGAGAGATTGGCACCCTTTCTGCGGGTATGGTAGGGTGGAAGAATGTTGGCTTGGGTCAATGTGAGAGATTGATATCGGTTGACATTTGACTACCCCCCTAATTAATGAGGTTTTCCAGGTTTCCCTCATTCCTGCACTGAATGGTGGTTAGGGCCTACCAACGTAAGTCGTTCCTGGGCGCAAATGCGGCCTGCTTAATAATAATATGCCGCCTCCTCTCCCGCACAAGTCTTCGACTTCTGTACTAATCCTCGTGATTAGAATGAGGGGTAGAGATATTATTATTATTATATTATTAAACGTTTGCCAAATGGATCCAACATTTTTTTCGCATTTTCAAGTTGTTTGGAATATTAATTATTTATACACACTACACACCTGTGTGAAGCTGATAAGAAACAAATTATCAAATGTTACAAAATATTTTTAAAATAATAAACTTCTATGTCATAAATATGTATATAATTTCAGCATGAGCTGAAAATGAAAATAAATGGTGTAATGGATAATTATTTGCATTAAATAATCATGCAACTAATAATAATTATTGTTTTTGAAATTTATCTACAGATTTAATCTGTAATTGTATGTTTTAGGTAAATTATTCATTCCTTTCGCATAGATGTTTAAAATAGATGTAAAAATCACATTCTCACCAAACTGTATTTATACAGTTGTATATCTGCGTCAAATATTATGTACGATTTCTTAATAAAAAAATCACATCATACTAAGCCTAAAATTGTATCAGAATTACTTTCGTTTTAAAGATATTGCAACTATGCAATTGCTTCCCGTTCATCGAATGCCAGAGAATGTTATTGTTAAGATAAGAGTTTATGACGACAATAATCGTTTTTTAGGTTATAACCTGTTTACTATTGTATTGTATTCGCTCCAAAGTCCAAAGAAAAATCTTTCTGGTCTGTATTTGTTGTACTTTACACAGGTTATATTTCATTTATAATTTTTAATTAAAGCTAGATTGTGCGTTTTCTTGTGAGGTTTGAGATGTTATGAAACATATTGTTACTAGTTTTTTCTCAATTACAAATAATTTTTAATGAATCAAATTAAAGTTAAATGTACAAAGTGAATTTTTTTCACTAGTTATCATTTAAGAGTAATAAGTCGCGTACTAGTTTGATTTTAATTTGTATACGTCGTATTAATATTTGCCGCGTTGGTAATAATAAATTAATAAATTATTATTTCATAACGATCTTATTTTTGCAATGTAGATGTCCATACTTTAGCGACGCAGTGCGGCTCCTCGTACCTTAGCCACATGTTTGCCGTATACTATGCAGGGTGATTTTAACCAGGTATTAGGAAGGCCTGATAAAGACAGAAAAAAACTAATTATTCGACCTTTTAAAGGAGAAGCAAATCAGTGCTTTGAAACTACACCAGCCATTTCCGCCCACCAGAATTCCTTGTCCATAATTTATTACAAATTTATACCCCCAAAATTTTTTTTATTACCCTTGCCCGTAATTAGTTATAAGCGATCAATCTAGGTTCAATTTAAAGCTGCACCAGCCACCCGTAACTTTTGATAGGCTCAATGTAGAGAAGTGGTTCTTAGAGAGAATTTGTTACAAATAATATACATTTGACCCGTCATGCACACCCAAATCGACAACGAATGTGTAAAGGTAAAAACTACTCCAAAAATTTATTTTGATATGAATTAAACACAAAGCTCTAGAAAGCATTTCAGCTTCTTCAAATTAGTTATGCACAATGCTTTTTGTACAAAAATAATAATATTAATGAAATTAAAACTCTTCCTGCAAAATGTGTGGGTACATGAAATAATATTTTAGATAATCAGAACATTTGAAACGGAACACTGTTAATACTATATCGTGTTATTCTACTTTATTACATTAGTCCACCACCATCAATTAAGGATAAAGTGACATAATTTCCTTCAATATGCTCGAGTTAATTAGTAACTTTATGTTTAGGTGTGCTCTATCACATATTTTTAATTATATATCTACTTACTATATGCAGTTACGCGAAGACTCATGTTCATCATATCCAGGTCATATCTTATTTTATTACCGCAGCCCACCACTCTTAATCAAAATTAAAGTGACATATCTTCCTTCAATATGCTCTACATGATTAGTAAATCCATATTTAAGTGTGTCCTATTGGATATTTTGAATTATATAGCTACCTACTAATAATTGTACTACGCTGCCAAAGAGTAGAAATAACACTCTTCGACGCTGCTACACTGAGATTGAAGTTCGCCCTCTTCAGGTCTATAATATTTTATTACCGTAACCCACCACTCTTAACCAAATGTAAAGTGACATATTTTCCTTCAATATGCTTTACTTGATTAGTAAATCCATATTTAAATGTGTCCTATCGGATATTTTGAATTAATTACTACGCTGCTACACTGAGATTGAAGTTCGTCCTCTTCAGGTCTATAATATTTTATTACCGTAGCCCACCACTCTTAATCAAAATTAAAGTGACATATTTTTCTTCAATATGCTCTACTTGTAAGTAAATCCATATTTAAGTGTGTCCTATCGGATATTTTGAATTATATACCTCCTAATTGTACTACGATGCTACACTAAGATTGAAATTTATCGTCCCCAGGTCTATAATATTTTATTACCGTAACCCACCACTTTCAATCAAAAGTAAAGTAACATAATTTCCTTTAATATGCTTTACTTGATTAGTAAATCCATATTTAGGTGTGTTTCTAGAAAGGATTGACTTTCAAAATTCTTAGAAAGGTCTTTAGAAAACACATGTTTTTTTATTATAAAGAAAACCCAGCCTTGACTTGCGAATCAGTTGTGATCTGAAACTTCTAGTGACGAATACACAAGATCCTTCTTTTTAATATAAGTTTATCTGGTTTTAATATACCTAATTAGGTAAATTAAAAATGTTTCGCAATAAGGACACATGTGAAGACAGTTTTAATGAAAATAGTGATTGTGTGATGGATTACGCTAATGATGAGAGTAATGAAATGGATCAAGATATCAAGAATCACGCGGCCGTCCACTGTTACTACAAGAGGAGGTGTTTGTAGATGCAATTTTGAAATTTCGCGAAATTATTGTGAAAAACAATAAAATAGTATCTCGTCAAAATCCTGTTTGGGATACTGTTTCAAACGAAATTAAATGTGTGTATAAAGGTACGTCCTTACGTATAATGGTGTGTGCCAATAAACATAACATACTATATAAATTAGCCTTAAAACAAGTCCACGTGGAGAAAAGTTTCATAGGAGAAAATGATGTTACGGCAGAAGAAAACCTACCTAATGATTCGATGGAACAAAGTTACAATTTAAATAATTCAGTTGATACAGATATGCCACGAAATATTCATTTCGAATTTTTTATTGAAAAACACGAATTTCAAGCAATAATTACAAACAAATATTACGTCAAAAGCACATCAAAAGGTCGTAAACATAGTATAAGTATGTTATGTTGACAATTCCCCTCCACAAAGATAGGTTAGAAAGGTTAGAAAGGTTTATTCACCCTGTACATCAACTGTACCTTATTTTAGTTGTTTATGTAGATTTATATTTAGTAATATCTGTTGTAAAAATTTATATTAAGGGTTGTTTATTTAATATTTTACTACTTATAATTTATGGCATTGTAATTGTAAAAGAGGGCTTTGCTACGACCTGCACCGATTTGGAATTCCCAAATTGCTTTTCTACAAGGGAAAGTTGTGAATACCCAGAAAGAGGGTGGGAGATCGAGGACGAGGCAGAAACCCTCCTAATTAGGTACAAGAGATTTCCTCACAGTTTACGAAAATAAATTCATTCAGTTCTTATACATCACTCGTTTGTAACACTTCCATGTACACCATTGTAGCATAAGTTTGTTTTGCCTGTTGCACTGTGTCAACTTCAGTTTTAATTATATTTTGATATGGTCCTTCGAGAATTGTTATAGTTAGTGTCAGTATTAAACGTAAAGTTAGAATATTGGACTTTCATTTTGGAAACAACGTCAATCCTACAACAAGCCATTCAACACTCTTCACTCTGTTTGGGTACAAAGCAACGTTCCCCAACAGTACAAGTGTATTCACAAAAATATCTGAAATGCTTTTTTTTATTTCAGGGCACTGTAAATGTGGAAGTAATTTGAAAATTACATTTAATCGTTTTTTGCAATCAGAAGATTATGTCGCACATTGCGACCTTGAACTTCACCAAGAAGGCGCGTGCGGTAAATATTATCAGAGACAACCCTGGTTGTCTCTGATATTATTTACGTCAACCTAACCGTACCGATATTGGCCATGAATTGAAGACTAAAAGTGTTCTCTCATAAGCAGAAATGGCTAATACCAAATGGCCAGAACAAAACGAACCTCCTATGCTTTACTGGTCAGCAGTATTACATCAGGCAAAAAAAAGACACAGGCAGCACAGTACCTTCATGAAGATATATTCAAATCTTTATTTCTTTTGAAATTTACTAAATATTCCCATTTTCTTCAAGATATCGGCTTTTATCCTTTCTTTTGTTCATTACAGAACAAATGAACAGTTGAAAGCCTACCAGAAATTGTGTTCAAAGCAAAAAAGTATGTGTTTGTATAGACAGCACCGGTAGTGTAGTGTCCCCAATTTTTAGAGATTCTTATGTTGAAAAGAAACATGCTTTTCTCCATAGCATTGCAGTGACCAGTGCAACAGTGCAATTTACAATAGCTCATATGTTGTCAGAAGATTCTCAAGCACAAGCCTTGAGCAATTGGTTGTTAATATTGAACAGATCTGGCTATCCAGATCCGGATACTTGTGTAACAGATTGGTCTAAGGCTCTCCTTAATGCTGTTTCAGCTTCTTATACGGAATTTAAAAACATTGTGAAATATGCAGATGCATAAAAAGTAGGAAAAAAACCAAATATATACCTACATTCGAATTGACGTTGCACACACTATGAAAAAATACTCCAGGCATTTACGATCTTTAGGAAGAAAAATCAAGACATTGTTTATGGCTGCAGTTGGTCAACTATACTCGCGTCAAGAATTCAGACGTCTTACGGCTGACGTTACACATTTGTCTTTATTGTCAACGTAATTTTCGATATTTGGTTGCGTTGAAAACAATAATTTTTTGCAATTTAGTGCAAATATATAATGCAAACTTTTAGTGTATTATATAGTTGTATTACTATCAGTTGCAGTTTCTTAAATATTTTGATGAAAATATAATGAATTATTCATTTGTTCGTATGACGTAAGTCGTCTGAATTCTTGTCGCGAGTATAATAATAAGTGACAATTTAGAAGAATGTAGAGACATAATCCAAGCGAAATCTGGGACCTCGACATCAAAGGAGCCGACATGAAGACCCGGACTGTATAATATAGACTGTGACGGTACTGACAATGTGTCAAAAAGCCAAAGACTTTTTGACGAAAAAACTGCAGGTATCTATTTATTTTTTTTTCAATTAATCTATTTTCAAAATAATAGACTTGCTAATATTAAAATATACAGGGTTTGTCAAATAAGAAAGTCCATTAAAACTGGTATTAATTAAAAATGGCCGTTACATTAAGTTAAAACAAAATAAATACCTTACTATACGGTATTATGCTCAGAATTATGTCAAGTCATTGTTTCACATCCTGGTATTAAAAATATATTAATTTATGTACCACATTTTTGTAAACTTTTTTATTATTGACTCTTCGGTAAAACATTCTGTGATAATATGATCTATTAGCCAAACTTGTGATAAATGTGTAAAATATTTAAAATAATTAAAAATTTATAATATTTCTAAAGCTACCCTTTTTATTTTTGTGAAAAGCTGTGAAAACTTTATATTAAAAAAGATACTGGAAAAATAATAATAAAGCCTTCACACATTAAATGTTACATTTGGGATAATTTACTAGACGTCAATTCCTTTTATACGACTATTTGCTCTGTACATTTACAGAAAATCCATAAGTGAGTACAAAATTGAAACACTCATTTTATGTCCCTGATTTCAATGATTTCAGCGTACCTGACCTACAAAAGTCTTAAGTAGGTATAACTGTTTGTAATATTTGTACATAAGTATACACAAGTGTCCTTTTTCAGGTCAAATATTTCAAATATATTTATAACTCGACATTTAGTTTCTTTCGTAATGAACAAGGCAGGCAAGAACTCGTAGTAAAAGTCAATAACTTTACAGCAGTGCGGTACCTTGTCCGGGGACATATTGTACATAATAATTAATTATTATATTTGCAATTTATGAAATCTAAAAAATATTTTTTTTTAAGATGTTATCATATAGGATGAGATCTTCAATGTCGACAGTAGCAACAGCAATGAAGATCGACACCTGCAGTACCTGTTAGGAAACACAAAAATAATATTACGCACTTTAGATGAAATACCAGAAACTCCCGATAAAGACAATTTATTAACATTGCCACAGGGGTCGCAAAATGTTGAACCCTCTCTGAAATTTTGTATAATATGTCAAAAATGTGTTGACATTGACGATGTGCCCTATGAAAAGAAAAAAGGAAGTCAGTACGAGAAAGAAAACATTTGCAAACAATGTTTTACAAGAGAGGACATTATATTCCTAGAAAAGCTATGTGGCTGGTTTAGATAACAAAGCTTATAAAAGCGCATAATTAAGAACGCACGGCGTTCAGTTGCTCACATACCGGGCACACACGTAACTTGTAATCTTGCTTTATATTAATAAAAGAGTTTTTTCATCCTGAATCCTTCATTTAATCTTCAAGAACATCACTAGGATGTGAATGACGTAATGGCATTATCAGTATACGATAATTGGAGAAATTTTGAAAAAAGAATAAGAAAAATTGATGATACTGCGCTCGTTGAAAGAATTAAGGAGGCATCTCAACCAGAAGTGTTAGCGGATGATAGGAATATGTGCTCATCTTGAGAAAATGAAGTTGGTAGTGCCCATGTTTGCATAATTTGCAACAGGTTTGTGCACGCCTTGGATATTTTTTAGGTATCTCAAGCTGACGATAAAGAAGATTATGGACAAAAGAGAATTTGCCTCAGTTGTAAATGATTAAATAAAAATAAAAATGCAAAAGGAACAAATGTAAATAATAATACAAAAGGAATCATCAAGAAAAAACAGAGGAGAACGGCACTTTATTTAGGTCAAAAAATAAAAATAAAGGATATATTAACTCTTAAAAAACACCAAAGAGTACCTGTCATAAAAAATCCAAAAACAGTCCAGATTTGAGCCCAATAAAAATTTATAATAAAATCATTACTTTGAGAAATACTTGTGCGGCTGACTCTTTATTCCAATTATTATTGACTGGTTCCTATGATGTGGAAATTATCACAGCAAAAGTATGTACATATATTTACATTATTAATTATACTTATTGTATTTCTTATTGTATTTTATGGTTCATGACATATTTATGTTACTTCTATAATTAAAGTTATATTTTATAAATCAAGTTTAACTATTTTATATGAGTAAATGTCCATTGCTTATATCAATAATGGTAATATGTTTTGCAGGTAAAATTGCTGGCAAATGATAAAAACTTCTTTGCATTTGTCGACAGCGTGAGGATAGGAGTCCTTGGATCCCACTCTTATGTATTAAGAGCAGGAAGCGCTTAGGAAATTTTAAGCAGTCGATCAACACAAATTTATTCCAAACTTATGTGTCATAAATTGCAGCGACAACATTGGAAATGTAATGTTTATTCGTAGCGATCTTAATTCCTCTTTAAGGAATGTTTAATAACTACTTGTGCTACTGCACCACATCTGTGAGTACTTTATTGTACTCTTTTTCTTCTCGAAGGACCAGGAACAGACCGTAACATCTATTCCAATAAAACACTGTACTTTGTACCGAAGTATATAATACAAAAAAAGAATTTATACAAGAAATTTAGCGTGTGTACACCCTTTGGTTATTGCGAAGGAACTGCTGTTACTCGACTCAGCAATTTCTTATATAGGGTTACAATATTACCTAATTCTTACCTAAATTTTATTTACAACTTTACTTAAGATTAAATAGTTAGAATCGTAAACAAAATAAGAAGCTTAAGATTATATTATAACTTAGTATTAAATTATATACAGGATAATAAATTTAAACTAGATGATAGTTAGGCAGGGTTAAAGGTAAATTACGGGAAAATCCCGTCTGCAATGTCCAGGTAAATTCGAACATGCCGCCCGCCTTGAAATGTCGTGCTTTCAACTAAATATAGATTATTAAATAAATAGAAATTTTTAATCCTAAAAATATTTGTCAATAAATGGGCAAGGCACACACTTTTGTCACTGGCCGTTTTATGATGCCACTTGTAGTTTTTATGGACACAACACGAGTTATCCCATCCTTTCCAGGGTGCAATTCCATTATGCGTCCAATTTGCCATTTAAAGGTGGGTTGGTTGTCTTCTTGAATGACAACGAGCATGCCAACCTTCAGAATATCTTGAAATTTTTGTCGCCACTTGGTCCTAATCTGTAATTCGTTTATGTATTCTCTGCTCCATCGTCTCCAAAAGTGCTGAGTCACCTTTTGAATGTGCTGATATTTGCTGAGGCGGTTGTCAGGAAACTCCAATAGACCAGGCTCAGGTACAGAAGTAATTCTTCTCCCAATCAGGAAATGTGCCGGAGTTAAGGGTTCGGGGTCATTGATGTCTGTGGATAAGGAGCTTAAGGGACGGGAATTCAAAACTGCTTCTATTTGCGTTAGCAAAGTGTAATATTCTTCAAACGTCAAATTTACATTGGAAGCTACTCGTTTCATGTGAAATTTAACTGATTTTACTCCAGCTTCCCAGAGACCACCAAAATGTGGGGCACGAGGAGGTATAAAGTGCCACGAAGTATTATATTGATTTAATGAATACTGTAAATGCCTTTGGATCTCTTTATTACTTAAAAATTATTTAATTCTGTCAGTTCATTATTTGCACCTACAAAGTTTGTCGCATTGTCAGAATATATATTTAAAGGTTGTCCACGCCTTGCCATGAATCTGCGCAAGGTAGCTAAAAATGCTTCGAACTAAGTTCTGTAACTAACTCAATGTGCACTGCTTTAGTTACGAAACATACAAAAATACAAATATGTCTTTACTAATTTTGATCCTCGTCCTTTTTTTATCTTTTATTAAAATAGGACCAGCGTAATCTACACCACAATTGTAAAAAGGCGGGGCAGGTTCTAAGCGTCCTTTGGGTAAATTACCCATGAGTGGATTATCAAATTTTGGCTTAGCTCTAAAACATTTTACGCATTTATAGATTACGTGTTTTATTGTACGCTTTCCCGAAATTGGCCAATATTTATCCCGTAAAGACGCTAATAAGAGGTTTGCGCCACAGTGTAATAAGCGTAGGTGCTCATTTTTTATTAATAAATACGTAAATTCATGTGAAGGAGGTAGTATAATTGGGTGCTTTTTAGAGTAATTAAAGTTTGAATGTTCTATTCGACCTCCAACTCTCAAGATCTGATCCTTATCAAGAAATGGGTTGAGTGTTAATAAACTACTCTTCGTGCTTATTGGTTTATCTTTCATTAAATCATTTATTTCGAAAAAAAATACCTCAGATTGTGCAATTTTAATTAACCTTGTCAAAGCAATTTCCAATTCATTTACTGATATAGGGCCATATAGTTTTTTACTGCCAGGTTGGGTATTATTTATAAATCTGAGGCAATAGGCGGTTATGCGTTTTAATTTATTCAAACATGAATATTTAGAGAGAATATCACATTTTTCGATCTGTGTGGCTATAGTTACCACAGTTTTAGCTTCCAATAGGTTATCTTTAAATTTTTCATTTATTATTGGCCATTTTGAATGCTCCTCAATCAACCAGGATGGCCCATTCCACCACAGTTGAGCGGATTCAATTTCTTGCGGGTACAAACCACGTGATATAAGATCCGCTGGATTTTCATTAGTTTTTACATGCCGCCAATCACTAGATTGAGTTAAATGCTGAATCTCTGAGACACGATTAGCAACAAATGTTTTCCACTTGTTGGGTGCGGCTTGTATCCAGTTTAAAGTAATGGTTGAATCGCACCAATAAAAGCAATTATCAAATTTAATGTCTATGTATTTCTTGACATTATTTGTTAGTTGCGCTAATAAAACAGCACCGCATAGCTGAAGACGCGGTAACGTAACATTTTTAAAGGAGCAACTCGCGATTTAGAGCAAAGTAAAGAAATTTGAGTATAACCTAAGCTATCAGTGCTTCTAAGGTATATACAAGCTCCGTATGCCTTTTCAGAGGCGTCGCAAAACCCATGCAACTCAATAAATTTAGATTTTTTACATAAAACATGTCTTGGAATTTTTATAGATTGAAGATCATGCAGTCGATCTCTAATTTTCAACCAATTCGTATTTAAATCAAGAGGTATAGCCTCATCCCATGATAGTTTATATTGCCATAATTTTTGAATTATTAATTTGGCATTTACAATTACCGGACTTAAAAGTCCTAGAGGATCAAATATTTGAGCGGTCACAGAAAGAATAGATCTCTTTGTAACTTTAGCTTGTTTTGAGATTTGTTGCGTTGAATATAATAAATTATCAGCATTGGGTTCCCAATAAATACCCAATGTTTTATTTTGCTCGTCATTATCAAATCGAACATGAAATTTCTGATCATAATTATGTGAATTAATTTGTTTAAGTATATTACTATTTTTTGAGGACCATTTACGTAGTTCAAAATTAGCTGTTAATAATATGGAAGTAATATCCTTTTGAATAGCAAGTGTTTCTTCAAATGAATCAGATCCAGTTATTAGATCATCCATATAAAAATCTGTTTCAATTATTTTAGAAATATAAGGATATTCTATTTGATTATCGATTGCTAATTGCTTTAAGCAGCGTACTGCTAAAAATGATGCTGATGCTGTACCGTAAGTGACAGTATTTAATTTGTAAGAATTTATCGGTTGGTTTTTATTAGACCTTCATAATATTAATTGTAAATCTCTCTGATTATCTTGTATTAGTACTTGACGGTACATTTTCGCTATATCGGCGGTTATTACGTAAGTATGCTTACGGAATCGCAATAATATTGAAAATAAGTCATGCTGTATTTTAGGCCCAATGTACTGAGTGTCATTTAATGAAATACCCGTGGAAGTTTTTGCTGACCCATCGAACACTACGCGAACCTTTGTTGTAAGGGATTGTTTCTTTTACCACTGCATGATGAGGTAAATAAAAATGAGGAGAGGCAATTGAACCTTCCGATACTTTTGTCATATGACTTAATTGTTCGTATTCTGTCAAGAATTTAATATATTCGGTTTTTAATTCATTATTGTTATCCTATTTTTTTTCTAATGAATATAATCTTTTTAATGCATATTCTCTCGCTTCGCCAATCTCTTTGATATTTGTTTTAAATGGAATGCTTACTGCAAATCGCCCTGTGTCGGTGCGTTCTGTAGTTTTTATAAAATGGTTCTCGCAATGTAGTTCGTCAGGAGAGTATTTATTATATTTATTATTGCATTCTTCTAATGCCCAAAATTTTTCCAATTGAGTATCAATACTGTTATTGGTTGCACTAAAATATGCTAATGAATTGGGTGCACTAGAAATTTTGCTGTTTCTATTTTGAGTAAAATTTCCTCCAAGAATCCATCCCAATTTAGTATTTTGTAATATGGGCTTGTTATTCCCTAAAATATTCTGTCCTACGCATAAAAAATACCAAAATAAAACAGCTCCCAATAAAATATCTATAAGACATGGGATGTTACAATTTGGATCCGCTAATCGAATATTTCGAGGTATATTTAATTCTGAGATTTTAAATGAATTTATAGGCAATTTATCAGTAATCCTTTCCAAAACAAGACAGGAAATTTGTGCTTGGTAATTATTTATACCAGACTTGAAAGCTATATTAGTTTTAAAATCAATATTTGAAGTTATTTGGCTGATGCCCGATATTGTCGAATTAAAGCGGATTTTTGGTAATCCTAAACGATCACATAATTCGCGGGTTATAAAGTTTGACTGAGAACCAGGGTCTAGCAAGGCTCTACAAGAATGCGCATTTCCGTATATATCATTAATAAGAATATTTGCGGTAGATAATAATATTTGTGAGTTATTTGCACAATGATTTGAATATGACACTTGAGATGATCCTGCAGCAAGAGATTCATCTGATGCGGCTATTTGAGAATTAACTGACTGTTGATTGGAATTCTGTTGCATATTGCTGTTACTTGCTTCAGTATTTTCTGGATAATGAAGGTGTAATAAGGAATTATGTTTTTACCGCATTTTCTGCATGGTTGCATTGTACAGTCTTTTGTAGCATGATTTTTCTTTAGACAATTTAAACATAGATGCAAGCGTTTAGTTTCAGATATCCGTTGATTTATAGTTAATTTTAAAAATGATTCGCAATGATAAATTAGGTGCGAAAGCTTGCAAAAACTACATGTTGCTTTATATGCGCTCACGTGAGCTTTAATATGTTTATTATTATTATTATTTCCTTCTCTAAACATATTATGTTTTTTATGGTTATTTGAATCAGATTGATATAAATTATGATTGGAAGTGTTAGCTTCCAATGTACCTAAAAATTCACAATGCTTTTCAAGAAAATCTAAAAGCTCCTGAATTGTTGGAAATTCTCCGCTTGGTTTAAAGGATTCCCAATCGCGTCTCATGGACCTAGTAAATTTGGAAGTTACAATGTAAATAAAAATGTATCGGCGGTGGGTTGGTTATAATTTTTAGTGACTGTGATATTTTGAGTAATCCACCCAAAAGCCTTTGTACTGGGAAATAAGAATCTTTTGGAGAGATTCTATAAATTAAAAGAGCTTTAATATTATTTTGCACAATTAACTTTTTATTTTCAAAACGTTTATGTAGCCAATCCCACGCGACTTGATAATTTTCAGCAGAAACTTTTAACGATTTGATTGCTTCGGCAGCATCTCCAGTTAATGCTGTATTTAAGTAAAAGAATTTTTGTATATCTGATAACGACGAATTTTTATGAATAAGAGACTCAAAGGTGTCACGAAATTCTAACCAATTTTCAAATTCGCCATTGAAATTGGGCATTTTTATATTGGGTAAAAGTATTGACGATTCCCCCACATTAGATGAATTCTTATGAAACACTTCTGTTTTGTTTTTATTATCAACCTTTTGGTTGTCCGCTTTGACGTCACAAAAATTATTTTCAAATAATTCTATTTCAGTTTCATGTTGCTCATCAGATGAATAAATTAAAATTTGTTCGTGAATTTCGTTATATTTTTCTAATAAGTGTTGGTTAACATCCAACCTTGTTTTTAATTTATTTAGGTCGTCACTAGTGACTTTTGTATTTTTTGACATTTGAGCGAAATAGTTAGTTAGTCTTGTCAATGTGGACTTTAATATGGCTCTTTTGTTGATTAATGTTTTGAGTTCCTCCATTATGAGTAATTAAATAGAAACAGTTTTTATAAAGGGTAATGTGGATATATGGGATTGCACACTTACTTGATTGGGTTTAAATAATTCTGCTTCCTGCGTTGATACACTGCTGCGTTGCACTCGTTTGCTGGAAGCACTTGTTTTTTCTTTCTTTGGAATTCTTCGTTTTCTTCTATCTGATTTCAATATCCGGCTCGAAGAACCATGTTTATTCGTAGCGATCTTAATTCCTCTTTTTAAGGAATGTTTAATAACTACTTGTGCTACTGCACCACATCTGTGAGTACTTTATTGTACTCTTTTTCTTCTCGAAGGACCAGGAACAGACCGTAACATCTATTCCAATAAAACACTGTACTTTGTACCGAAGTATATAATACAAAAAAAGAATTTATACAAGAAATTTAGCGTGTGTACACCCTTTGGTTATTGCGAAGGAACTGCTGTTACTCGACTCAGCAATTTCTTATATAGGGTTACAATATTACCTAATTCTTACCCTAATTTTATTTACAACTTTACTTAAGATTAAATAGTTAGAATCGTAAACAAAATAAGAAGCTTAAGATTATATTATAACTTAGTATTAAATTATATACAGGATAATAAATTTAAACTAGATGATAGTTAGGCAGGGTTAAAGGTAAATTACGGGAAAATCCCGTCTGCAATGTCCAGGTAAATTCGAACATGTAATAAAACATATTTTTGCAATATGTCCCAGTTACACTCAAGTTTTATTTTGCGATAATGGATGCGCACCTGTAACTAAAACGTCTATAATGTACACCTTATCAATGACCACGCTACTGCAGAACAATTTTAACAACATTCTTTTAGATTATTACATTGAGCAAACAAGGGGACTAAAATGCAATAATTTAATTTAAAAGGCGAAACATGTAATGGAATTCTTACAGTAGCACAGTGTATAGGTAGGTATCTTTGCTTATACTGATTTCAGCTATTTTTGTTTCTTTCATATGTCATATCAACTTTATAGACGAACTGTAGCCAGCACGGTATATGAAACTATACCTACATGAATAAAAAATAAAACCATTCTTCACTGTCTCTACATATCTAATATAAATGTCATATAATCAGTATTATAAAGTAATTTAATATGCATTATCATTTTAGGAGACATCGTAATTTTTGAAATACAAAAAAAATTTGAGAACACAACAATTACAATAGAGAATATTCCGAAACAATATTCCATCCTCAATGACGACAAGTTTGAATTGCAAGTGTTTGGAATAATTAATTATCGAAATTCAAGTATACCAAATCGGGAGGAGGATTCTGAGGGTCATTATACTGCCATATCAAAAAGGTGTGATAACACCTGGTGGGAGTATAATGACTGTGGAGCCACCACAAAATTGTTACCCCTTAGAAAAAGAATACAACCAGAAGCTATGCTATTATATAAATTACCTAAATAAATAGATAAGCTTACACCTATTTCAATCACATGAAGTCATGTACGTTTTCGATACTAATATTTAGGTCTGCTTTTTTGTTAGTATAGTATTTATGTAGATTACCACCTATGGTCATTTTAGATAATTGCTAATTTTAACTCTGCGTCCAACCATTTATTTACCATATTCTTCATATTAAAAAATATGAAACACCCTGTTTTCATCTGAACTTTCTTTTTCCAATTTTTGCTTAAGAACCGCCAGAGTTATTGTATTACAAATTAGGCAAAATACATGTTATAAGTCGACAAATTAAAGCCGACATGAAAGCGGTTCATCTAATTACTGGTAGGAGATGAAATTCCTTAACATATTTCTAATTCCATTATATAAAAATAGGACAGATGCATCTGGGAGGTAGTTGCAACCCCATTTAGCCATCCTTGTCTATCCTACTATATAGTATATATCTATTAATTTGGTTCTATTTACTACCTGTCATACCAGTAAACTGTAATGTGACACATATTTTTTGATAGTAAAAAGGTGGCATTTCCTTACAAAATGTCAGTTGCAGCTATCTTTATGATTTATACTTACTGCCTTTTCACTTCTTATAATGTAACATCGATTATTTATTTACTTACACTACTAGCTAAATTCTGGACGCATTTGAATTCACTGATCGTATTATTTATTGTAGAATGTAGTAATTAGGTATAATTTTATTATGATTTCTCAAAAATTATTTTTCTTAAAGTGTTTTGTGTTATACTTAAAATTTGTTAATTAAACTAATAGTATTGGAGATTTAGGATTTTAATTAAATTTGTAATATAATCTGAATTTTGAAATGTTGTAAAATTTTTAATAGTCTGTCATTTCGTTTTGAATTCTATTGCTTCCAGTTTCCTATTATGTGGTTTGTTCTGTTTATATCTGCTCTCCATTGCTTCTCTGCTTCCTTTTTCTTATATCTGTCTTTCTTCAATGTCCGTTCTCTTCTTACTGATTTACTAATTAAGTAAAATATATTGAAGGAATATATGTTTACTTTTTATTAAGAGGGTGGGTACGGTAATAAAATTTATATACTTTTAGAATAAAAATTTCAGTCTCAGTGTAGCAGCGTAGTACAATAATTACTAGGTATATAATTCAAAATATGCGATAGGACACACTTAAATATGGATTTAGTAATCAAGTAAAGCATATTGAAGGAAAATATGTCACTTTAATTTTGATTAAGAGTGGTGGGCTACGCTAATAAAATATTATAGACCTGAAGAGGGCGAACTTTAATCTCAGTGTAGCAGCGTAGTACAATTAGTAGGTATATGATTCAAAATATCTGATAGGACACACTTAAAAATGGATTTACTAATCCATTAAAGCATACTGAAAGAAGATATGTCACTTTACTTTTGATTAAGAGTGGTGGGCTACGGTAATAAAATATTATAGACCTGAAGAGGGCAAACTTCAATCTCAGTGTAGCAGCGTAGTTAGTAGGTAGGTATATAATTCAAAATATCCGTTAAGACACACTTAAATATGAATTTACTAATCATGTAAAGCATATTGAAGGAAAATATGTCACTTTAATGTTGATTAAGAGTGGTGGGCTACGGTAATAAAATATAGACCTGGAGATGACAAACATGAGTCTTCGCGTAACTGCATATAGTTAGTTATATAATTAAAAATATGTGATACAGCACACCTAAACATAAAGTTACTAATTAACTCGGGCATATTGAAGGAAATTATGTCACTTTATTCTTAATTGATGGTGGTGGGCTAATGTAATAAAATAGAAAAACACGATATAGTATCAGCAGTGTTCCGTTTCAAAAGTTCTGATTATCTAAAATATTATTTCATGTACCCACACATTTTGCAGGAAGAGTTTTAATTTCATTAATATATTATTTTTCAAGAAGCTGAAATGCTTTCTAGCGCTTTGTGTTTACTTCATATCAAAATAAATTTTTGGAGTGGTTTTTACCTTTACAAATTAGTTGTCGATTTGGGTGTGCATGAGGGATCAAATGTAACTTATTTGTAATAAATGCTCGACTAAGAACCACTTCTCTATATTGAGTCTATCAAAAATTACGGGTGCCGCTTTAAATTGAACCTAGTTTGATCGCTTATAACTAATTACCGGCAAGGGTAATAAAATAAATTTTGGGGGTATAAATTTGTAATAAATGTGTAATAAATTATAGACAAGGAATTTTATTGGTGGGCTGAAATGGCTGGTGTAGTTTCAAAGCACTAAGCAAATCAATCCTCAACTACCGGTAGCACGACGCTGGTATATTGTTCGAGCGTTGAACCACACTGACGTTGATTTGCGAATGAATCGAGATCTCCAGCGGTTAGAAACAGTCTAAGGAACGGGTTTAAGTAATGATCTGAAATTATTTTCAGCAAAAATATTAATTTATTTTTTCTTAATCGCGTATTTGTATTATACTCATTTTGCCCTATAATTAACTACTGATTCACCATGTATATGTATTCAGATTGTATCCTTAGATAGACTAAGTACTAAATGTACACCGAGAAGAATTGACAAATAAAGGAAGCACTTCTATAAATTAAATAGATATTTTTTTCTATTCTACTAAAGATATACACAATCTAAGCATATATATTAGTCTTCCTTGAAAAAAAAATCATAAATCTCTTTGGATGAACATTTTCTGATACATGCTCATTTAATTTACGAATTCCCAGATATAGTAGACTCTCGACTATCTGATTTAATGTGGCAGACAGCTAGTTCGAATAAGGGAAAACCGAATGTTGTTAATGTATTCTATTTTATTTATTTGATTATTTATATTCTTCTCCTATTATTTATATTCTATTGCATTTATGGAAGTTGCAATTTTCCTTTTTGAATTTATGGCAACTTCTGTTACGATATTATTGGAATAAGTAAAATGTAAAAACTAACAATACTTTCCCACTCATCAGTGTTGCCGTTTTAGTACATTTGTACTATTTCTAGTACATTTTCGACAGCAAAGTACAAAAGTACATTTCATCATAAATAGGCCTAATTCTAGTACATTTTTAAATAAGACCAAGGTCATACAAATCGGTCGATGATTCTTCGAGTAGAATATAAATATTAGGTTTGTTTTAGCAGCAGTTGGAAACGGTTTGAAACTATCAGAAAGGTCCGTCCAACTATTTATTGCGTCAAATTCGATGGTAACGCGTTCTCAACTTAACTGGTCGAATATTTCTGACAGTTTCCAAACCGTTTTCAACTGCTGCAAAAACAAGCCTAGTATTTGTTTTCGTATATTTTATGCTATATAATAAGCATATTAGAAAAATAATAGTTTATCGTAAATTTTAGTACAATCTAGTACATTTTATTGCTTTTGCTCAGTACATTTCAGAAACTGAACGCGCAATACTGCCACTCATAAAACTATGACGTATTGCAGGTATAAAGCTAGAGATGTCCATATTTCCATACAAATTTGTTTGTCTCCATTTGTATATGATAAAAGAAAATAGAATACAACTCTTAGCCCCATTCGAAGCTCTCGGAAAGGCCTTTATATCAGTAACAGCCTGAAATTTTTTCATGAGTATATGACAAAAATATGAATTCACAAAGTGTTAAAAATAATAAAAATGTTTATTATGCTTTTTCTACGGAAAGGAAAACATAAAAAGTTAAATAGACTATATCAAATAAAACGATAAACATAAAAATATTACTGTATGAAATAAAACATTGAAAAATATACATATACAGATTTGGAAAGTGAGGATCTTGATGGTGAATTGTGTTTTGCCGCTTGCGTGTATTTGTGTCATGCTACACGCATACTTCCACCACAGCGTGTTCCATCAGGCAGTGTTGCCAGGTGGGAAAAATTCAGTGCATGAGAATAATTTCAAAGAAGCATGAGGTTTGGAGAAAAAAGCATGAGATGGCTTAATTTATCAAAAAACACCTCTTGACAGCTTAATTTTTAATTACTTTTGTAATGCCATTTTTATTTCATTAAAAAGCATTATGTTCAGCTATTTTATCATAATATTACATTGTAAGTAGGTACTTACTTAATTATTAACCACGTAACCTTTCTAATTTATTTTATTGTTAGGCCAGGCGAACGTTGAGGCGCAGTTGACGTGACACAGGGTGACTCACGGGTCGTAAAATTTGTTGTTTCCAGAAAATGTAGGTACCCTTACGGAATAGAGTTAAGAATCACTGCAATACAGCGTGAATACAGCACACACACCACATATCCGTCGACTGTCATACCCGTTTATGTATTCATTGCTAATTATTAAGAGAGCAGTCTACAATAAAGGACATTTCAAGTACCCAAATATTGTAGATACCTACCTCTATCTATTCAATTTTGCCTTTATTTCTCGTTAGGTCTTTGTTTTGATAGATTTCAAAGAGTAATTTTAATAATTTTATTATTTCTTTTTGTGTCTATTAAAAAGCATGAGATTTTGTAATCGAAATATGAGAGCATGAGATTTCCTCGGAATGCATGAGATCTCATGCAAAAGCATGAGACCTGGCAACACTGGCATCAGTTGACCGTACAGTTAGATTTGCAATGGCGAATTGGCGTTGGCGATACGGAACCGATTACCGTAGTAGTGGGGAATGCTAGACCAATGCACGTCGCCGCGCCTCTTATACTTCGTACCTTCCCTGGGATGAAACGGCAATTTTTACTTGTGTCAGCATTAAAAGCCAGGCCCCTTTAGAAAATTTTTAAATTCAGCTAATTGAAACATTACACAAAGGGAGTATTGCGACTAATCTAGTTGACCACTGTGCATCGCTTAATTTAAATCCACAATCCTTCAATTGTTGACTACAGCAGATAAATAAGCAGTTGTCTTTCTCACCCGTATATTGAGGGATATAATCTACAATACCAAGTTACTGTCAATTCCGTGGGTATTCAGTTCGATTCTGCTTTTTTTCCTTTTTTCCAGAAATGTTATAGATCCCACACCCTTTATTAAAAAATAACCCGTTTCATTTTTATCAGCTGCGTCCACTTCTAATTAATAAGCTACGGGTCATAAAACCTTTTATGGATTTTAGGCAGGTACAGGACTCATTAAAGGCATTTGAATAAAACATCACATACTATAACATTCTTTTTAAGGAAGAACAACATATATAAATTTCTGTACATAATTTAGCTTTATATACAAAACAATACCTACATACGAATTCTTTGGCGAAATTATATACAATAATAAAATAATCAATAACATAACAAAAAGAGTGTGCCAAGATAAAAAATTTATACCACAGTAGACAAAACATTCAGCGTAACTCATTTTTTAAAAACTCCTACAAGGTACAAACATTACGTCGCGACATCTAAGTTTTAATTACGATTAATAATCACATTCGTAACGATTACAATAAAATAGAAATTACTGTGTGAAAACGTGCAAATCAATGATTTCTAGTTATGACTGTAGAAATCATAAGTTTATTAGTAAGTACACAAGTGCTTATATGTGAGTATCCGTGAAAATTCTGATTGTTCATTTGCTTTCCTTAATCTATTTTTCATTAATCAGTAACAGTAAAAAACACGTAGTTTATACATCTCATCGTCGAAGTTATTTTTGCGTCCTTGCTAAAATTCGCACATTTTATTCGTACTTAGAAATTCTTAAAAAAATAAACTGAGCTGCACGTATATGTAAAAAAGTGTCTGCTAAATCATATAAATAAAATAATTTATACAATTAAAAAAACAGGTACATATTAAACTATAATACACATTCAAGTCACGTTCAGTATTGCAATAAACTAAATATAAACATTCTGGAGAATAAACATTTGTACTAATTAATAACTATATACACAGAAGAATGAAAATACAATATTACACAATTAATTTTAATAAATAGACTACACTGATATGTTTATTAACATTTTTATAACATTTTAACTTGTTTTCAAGTAACAAATAGCAACTGTAATAAATCCAATTTTTTTTCTACTGGGTAAAATGTGTCAAGTATTTGTACATACAAGTCAGTAAGAATTATAGTCAAAAAAATTGTAAAGCGAAAATTAACAGGGACTGAAAATATTTTTTTAGACATTATTTTCTACTTTGTATCAGTCGCATGAAGTTATATTAGTATAAACAATACTATATCTAAATAACGCTAGATGGTAATTTTTCGAACTGAGGCATACTTTGACTACCTCTTCGCCGAGGTATTGTGCCACTAATTGACACTGAAGACACTTCAGGACAGCCATAGGAGAGTAAGAGTTCTACCAGACTTTTACTTGTTGCTGCTGATACGTCAGCATTGAGACTGTTTGTCGATTGGTACTTGGCAGCTGCTATGCTCGCTGCTGCCTTCGCATAAGCCAGACACGTCCGGCCGTCTTGGTCAACACACTTTACGTCGGCGTTATGCTAAAATTCAATTTAATCACATTACTTTGTATTATTTGTTACAGTGTTTAAATTAAAATATAAATGTGAAACTGGTGACAATTTCTTTGCTTGATCCAATTATTTTGATCTTATTTTTTACTGAACTTCAAGTAGATTATCAAAAAATAAAGAAAGTTTGCCTAAATGGTGTTCCAATATTGCAGGTTCATAGATTATTAACTTAATAGGTATTAAATTTTGTATTATTATTAAAATTTTGTACTAGAATAGTTACTTCAAGAATTATTGAAATAATTCGCATTATTCCAATAATTCTAATATTCCAACTACTTACATATAAAATATCAAAAGTGTAAACGTATTTTACGAGTTTTGAAATTTATTGGTATTTTAAATTTATACATATTTGAATTTATAGATAGTATAAATTCAAATACTTGAATAATTGGAATATGAGTCCCAGCACTAATAATAAGTAAAAAAATTAAGATTTTTAATAAATATGTCAAAAGAATGTACATATTTTCAAACTATAATATTCTCAAATTTGCATTGCTAACTGATATTTTTCATATTTATATGTATTACAAGTTTACCTCCATCAGTGCACTTAGACAATTGTGAATTTTTTAACTTATAATTCACATGAATATACAGGATGTCTGAAAAATATGGTACCAAGAAGAAACAGAAGACAGAATTATTATTTTAAACATTATATAAAGATTTTCTTCAATATGAAGATACAAGGCGGTAACCAGAGGGGTGCCAGGGGGGCTCAGCTCCCTCCCTTGTAAAAAAATGCAATGATATTTGAAATATAAAAAATTAAATGAAGTTAGGGGGCAAGACAAAAGTAAATGTAGTGTATTCTTTTTTGTTAGAAGTCAATTATTGAAAATGTAACTTTTTCTTTGAAAAGGCAACATTTATTTTAGAACCCCCCAAGATTTCACTTAACCCCCCTGATAAAGCTGGTTGACCAAGGATCTGGAAAGCTATCTATCCTATTTTCCAATTTTGCACCATATTTTAAAAACATCCTGTATACGACAGGAGTGCCGCATATTAAAATTTATGTGTAAAAGTTAAATATGAATCAGTAGGTTTTTCTGGACATTGATATGGGCGTGTTTTCAGAGACAATATGGATGCGTTAAACATTTCAGAAAAAAAAAAACAAAATAATTTTCAAGAATTTGTACTGAAAAAATCGTACCAGACTTAAGATTTGCATTTTTGACAGTTATAATTTAAAAATATCTCCATTTATTAAGAGCGTATCTTAAAATGAATAAGGTAATTTAACAGAAATTGTATTTATTCTAAATAAAGTTATACTTAATCTTTTAAAATCGGGCTACAGTGTCCGCAACATAAAAGTTTCCAACCTAACATGTAATTTGTATCATATTCTTTTAAGCATACACACGAATTTAAATCATGTAAGTTTAATGGAAATAATGGAAATTATAGTGGCTAACTAGATACTTTGAAAAGAAAAAAAATATATAGGTATGGTAAAAATGAAATTTAAATAGGTAAGTAAAAAAATTTGAATTTAATATCAAAACATTCTCCAGAATTCTAAAGATGGAACATATTGCGCATTAGAAAGTTATTAAAAAAAAGTTTATCACACATTTTGGATCGGTCAGTGGTCGCGCGGTTTAAGGCGTTAGTACTTTAATCGAGATGACTAGACGGAGTTGGTTCGAGCCCAGCTGCCGGTAGACCGTATATAAGTTATATTCGTAGAGAGGATTGGCACCCTCTCTGTGGGTATGGTAGGGTGGAATAATGTTAGCTTGGGTCAATGTGAGAGATTGATGCCGGTTGATATTTGACTACCCCCCTAATTAATGAGGTTTTCCAGGTTTTCCTCATTCCTGCACTGAATAGTGGTTAGGGCCTACCAACGTAAGTCGCTCCTGGGCGCAAATGCGGCCTGCTTAATAATAATATGCCGCCCCCTCTCCCGCACAAGTCTCCGACTTCTGGGCTAATCCCTGTGATTAGAATGAGGGGTAGAGATATTATTATTATTACAAAAATAAAATGTTTGTAACGTTATAACAAAAAACAATCTGTCATTATTGTTTGATAGCTATTTGGACAAAAAATAAATAAATAAAAAATGGATCCAGCCTGTATTTAGAAAATATATTCAATCAGTTACTGAAGCAAACAGAGTAAGTTTAATCGTAGAAATACTTCTATCAGTACAAAGTGTCCTGAATACGAGTGCATTTATTTTGCTGTATGATAAATTGAACTAAATAAACATTAACTTTTGAATATGCCACATTTCACATCTACCATGTCAGATGTTTCTACATTATAATTGTAAGCACACCTAAATACTAGGTAATAATAATAATACCGTGAATGGTTTTCTTAAAGCTCTTCTCACAACATAGAATATAGTTTGAAATAGCTATAATAAATCTTCAAAATGACTGTTGTTGCTTGTAGAAAATGTTCACGGTACAAATGCATTGTAGCCAGAGAATTTTGCACAGCTTTGTCATAAATTAACACAACTTATAGCAACAGATATATTCCATTTTGATTTATGTTCACTCATAACATCACATAAACACTAGGTATAAAAAATGTACTAGCCAGAATATGAAGTATGTATAATGCACAACTTCTTTAAAGAACTAATTTGAGGTTAACAACAGTAAGTAGATGATTGCAATGTTGTTGTATGTTACAGTATGTTGCTTACAGTTTGATTAATTTTTATGAACACTTCTATTGTTTACTTATTTCTGATATAAAATACAAATTACATTAAGTACTTAGTTTGCAATTTCATAACATAGTTTTGAATTTAATTGTAGTTGTATTCTTGTTTTTGAAATGTATTTGTGTTTTGTTGCTTTTGGTCAGACATAGAAGTCTTTACAGTACTGCTACTCATATTCCGGACACCCTTTGTAATTTCATGATATAATTTTTGTTAATTTTTATAACTACAACATAACTTTGTTAACTACTTACCCAGATAAGAAGTTGAGCGATAGCAAGATTTCCCATAGCACATGCAAGATGTAGAGGTGTACGTAAGTCCCTAGGCCCTACAGTGGTATTTACTTCTTGTGCATTTGCCCTTGCTAGCACATTAATAATGGCCTTCATATTCGCAGCACATACGGAATCAACCAGTTGCTGACCCAACGGCATCGTATTATTTGGAGGTGGTAAAAATTCTTTAGTCTCATATTTTGCCCGTATCCATTTTTCCCTTTCTTCTCGACTAGAAGACGGACTAGGTTTTATCCTATTCTGGGTATGGCATTCCCATACTGAGTTTGCTAGACTATTGCCTATTGCCAGCATTACTGCAAGATTACCAGGCCTGAAATCAATACGAAGCCATAAAAAATATTCAATGGTGAAATAAATAAATATATAATATGGTCTGGGATTTTATGCTAAGTAAATAATTTTAAAGAAAGTTAATACATACGGCCATTCATCAAGGTCCATAGACCGAACACGTGATATATGGGACCCTAAATTCCTATGTATTCCAGAACACTCAATACACATCAGAACACCTAAATTCAAACTCGCCCAATCTGGATCTGGAATATAAAATTTATTTAAAAATCTGCCTCTAATTATTTGAAATAATACTAACTCGCTGCATCACAATCAACACAAGAGCCGTTACCAGGAACTCGACTCTTAATAGACTGAATAGATGCGGCTTCAACTGGATTATTTTTCGCCTTTGAAGACTCATTTAGCTGAAGAGAATTTAAAATTTGTTGTTCGATTGCAGCTACCCATTCATCTCTCTCGTCTGAATTTGAAGCATCAAAATGCCATTGCTTGTTATCTAAAGACACGATGTAGAATTCATAGCCATCATTGTCTGAAAGAAAATCACAGTACATGATTTGCTCAATTCAAGAAAATAATCACATAATTACCATCGTATTCAGAATTTTTCACTCCACTACTTTTAACACGTCTGTGCCGCTTTTTCACATTTGGAGTTTCTGTCTTAGCAATTTCTCCATTTAAAAATGAGTTACTACTAGATAAAACCATACCCTCATCACCACTGGCCTGTTGCGAATATTTAGAACTTGGATCTTTCACAGTCTCAAAAGCACTAAGCAGGACTTTTTCCGTAGGACGCTTATCTTTGCCTAAAATAATAGGATGTGTTATTCCAACAGTCAACAGTTCTGTAAAGATCTTACCGATAAGAGATAGTCCTCCAAGTCCTTCATTGATTGCATTTTGACAATTGGCCCCAGCTACAGTGATAATGGATTTGGAACCTCTAGGTTTCTGCCCAGGAACCTTCACAGTCACATACTGCAAAGATATTTCTTTCCCATGAATATCATTCATATAATCGTGTAAACTAGGATGATAAGTTAGCCTTCCATCATCACACAATGTTACATATTTCTTTTTCCATTCTTTATTTAAGGGCTTACTACTCCTTTTATATAAGTAACCTTGTTTAAGAGGAATTGCCCTTCCACTACCAAAGTCTCCACCATTCTTCAATTTATCATCCCCTTTTTTCGAAGGAGTAAATAAGTTTGATCTTCTCCGAGTTTTTCTAGAAGTGGTTGGGGTAGAATTTGGAGTTGGTAGATCTTTTGCACTATTTGGAGGATTCTGTAAATTATCCAAAGAATGTGGTGCAGCAAATTTAGCAACATTATTATTTTCTGTCGGTACTGTTTGCACTACTAAGCCTTGAGACGAACCATGACTACCAATTGTGGAGGTGGATGAATTCCATTTTTCATCAGATGATCTATAAACTGGTTCTTTCTCACAATCTTTGTGAATATGATGGGATGATGACTTTAAGGTATGTACTTGTCTACCATCTAATGTATGACTGTTAGCTGAATCCTGGAGCAGAAATTATTTATACAATTACGTTAAATAAATTTAATAAATTGATAAGATTTAAAAAAAGTTTTACCTATATTGCTTTAGTTTACCTTGTGAGATAATGTGTGGTTATGTCCAGGTGACATATGAGCTTGTGATTGTCCTATTTGAGAATATCCATTATTACCCTGTGCAGCACCCTGCACCAAATGTCTTTGTACTGACATTGAAGCAGAATGATAATGGTTATTTGGCGTTGATGGTCTAGAATTTGTGGGAGTTAGGCATAATGTTGAGGCTGCTAGGCGTTGCTGCACAATTTTCTGACATGCTGTAACAATAAGATAATAAAATATATCTATAATTTTAAACATTTTTGCTTAATGGTAACTAGTAAGCCGCAGTTGCATAGTACTTACATTGGAAGTTATATGTACAATAATAATTGAGTTGGTTAGTTTAATTTCCTTTTGTTCTTTTTTAGTCAAGTCGGTTAACTTTATTTATAAGTAATGGGGTATTAGTGATGGTAAACCTAATTATTTTTTGTGTGATGTAGCACGTAGCTACATCTAGTGGTCACTGGCTACTCCATGCGGGTCTTGAGCGGTCTCAACACCAAGCCACCTGCAATACTGCAGATGCCATTGAAAGCCCCCGAAATATATTGCCATTTGTGTCATTATTTATGATTAATATAATATATTCTACTGTTACTTTACTTTGAATGTATCAAGGTCATCAATTCAAGTATATAACTGAGCTACAATTTGTTTGTCAAGTTGCACTGAAATTCTTATTTGGTTACTCCACCACTGGGTAATACCCAAACTCAGTTGTATAAGCATGTATTCAATGTTGCCTGTTATCCATTTAAACCAACTGTAGCAAACTAATAGAGTGGCAGAGAGCGTAACAGCAATGGAAAATAATTTTATAAAAACAATTTGCTTTTCTATGACTATGACAAATTGTGTGAAGATCTTAGTATCAATGACTTGAGATTAACCTAGTTTTGGAAAACACCTGCTATGATATGCTAACAGAGTGGTAGACGGAACAAAAACAAACGGCTAACGTTAGTTCAGCGAAATGAGAATGGCCGCCTCCGGTTAGATCAGAATTTTGTTGTTGGTTACTTCAATAATATAAGAATTCAAGCCAAGGGTACACATTTTGAACATTTTTTATAGCCTTAAGATTTGTTAATTCGGTTAATAAAGGTGAACTAATGTTTAAACTTTAAACACAAATAATAATTATTGTTATAGCAATATCATTTTTATTTATCAGGCTACTTTGATTGGAATATGAAATTATATTATTTAAAATTCTTGCATCTTATAAATAAAAACGAATCGGATCTACAATGTTCATATAAGAAAAAATATTTCAAATTAACCCAGCTACCATCTGTCACAGTTTGTCATAGAGATTGTAGAACACCCTGTATATACGACCCTCATTTAAAGTTACACCCTGTATTCATTTCATGTGATGAGAACTTTAGAAAAAGATTTAGAATTTAGTAACTAATTAATCAATTAAATTAATATGGTTAAATAGAAATTATATTATTATAAAAACGGAGAAACGAAACAAAAATGAATAATTTTCAACTCTTCTACATTATCAAAATAATATATTTTTCCTAATCTACAAGTCAATAAAGCTGCAAAAAAACAGTTATTTTTAAAAGTAATGCTTAGATTTATGTTTTCAATTCTAAACAAAGTAATTCAGTAAGTATTTTATTCATATAAAGAATGTTTTGAAAATAGATGCCATAAATTCTAATGTCAAATAGACGATTTTTTCCATTGACCATATGCCTATTGTATTTTTTGACATATATAACAATAAAACAATTGTCAGCTTTGATGTTCCATTGGCCTCTCAATTTATGAAGCTTTTTTCAAAACACTTTGTATACAGATGTCAAAATAATGTCTACAAATTTGGAAATATTTGTTGACTTACGTTCAGTAATATTTATAGAATCATGAGAAATATTTTGATAAGTTACACACTGAAGTGTTATTTGAATATCTGATATTAATATGATATTACTCACCAATATGGTTTTTAAAGCGTACCGTACATAACAATAACAAACTCGGATTAAAACCCGAATATCAAATTTGATTATTGAAAACTAGAAAATTGGCATAGGTATGAAGCCAATGAGCTTTTTCGTAAAGTAAAATCTGTACAAGAAACATATAACTAGTAAATGTGGGCTGGAACTTACCATCTTGGAAGACTCGTTCAACGTTCAGACCGTAGGTAGCACATGTCTCGTAGTAGGTGCACCGTTTTAGGTCGTTAGCTAATTTTCTAGCCCGGGAGTCGTCTATAACGCGGGGGTTATTTTCACTTATTGCGTCTGAAAAAATAAATGTACTCCACATTATAAAAGCAAAGCGAAATGTGATTTTCAAGAACCACCTACCTTGTGTGCCAACTAATATGAGCGGTATTTCTGCTGAATTCCTATAATGCGACATTTTAGTGTAGTAATTGTATATGGCGTTGAAAGATGACTCGTTTTCAAGACTAAAGACGAATATGACCGCATCGACCCAGGCTGTAAACTGCAAATAAAGAATAAACATCAGTACTTTACATTCTTATTCGTACAACTAAGTAGCAACTTGGACTTTCACTGCATAGCGAGACCTCCGACAAAAAAATGTGCATATACATGCGGAAAATAATTTTGTTCATTTTTGCATATGATTTGTATATATTAATCTGCTTCAAAGAAAATAATATGTGTTGGCATTTAATTATGCATGTTTAAAAATATTTATATATTTAAATGTCTGAATATATTACGTCTACGAAATAAGGAAGAATATTAAAACTCTATATCCAAAAGGTGTTTTATGCAATACAAATCATTTCCAAAAATGTTTCCATATTATTTCAGTTAATAAATTTTAACAAAGTTCAAAGTCACTGTCAAACTATTTTATTACTGTTGACCCTGAAGATATTGCAAAATTTCTTCAACAAGGAACAGTAGCATATTTCAATAAATATATGTATAACATAACAAAGCGTATTATATCTCAAATGTTGCCATTTAATCCCCACGTCTTCAGTATAGCCCAACTGGTAGAGATCGACTTATTATTTCACCTAAGCCACGACATACTGATGAGAACTAATAAGTTCGGAAGCGGTATACAGCGCGATTTCGTGAGAAATTATATAACGATTTTAATGTAATTTGGTATGAAGTTGTAGATAGTGTCTGAACATTTTTAGTGACGTAGTATTGTTAAATATCACAGAGAGCACTAGTTATGTGTGTTGCCATTTGATTGTTTCTAAATTCTTTGCCAGTGCATTCAATCACCGTTCCACTCTGCACAAAAATGTACTTCTTACTTTTTTCATTTGAACCTTCATTTTCTAGAAAAAGTAGTTCAAGCTTATAGTTCTACCAGTGATAAGTACAATTGAAAAATCGTTAAACAAAATGTAGCGCCCAACTGATGGGAGATACCACAAGACGAATATTTTTAACTGCACAAATAAATGTTTTCTTCATTTCAGGCTTGGTATACCACAACAAATCTTAAGTTTATGGTACTATCATTAGCAAATACACATATCTTACCTCAAAATTGTTTTATTTTAATTAAAATCCTTGAGATCTTGCAGCATTGTCTTGCAAATTTGAATTCGGAAAAATTAAAAATATGGGTCAAATAATTTCCCACATAAATTGAAATTGGGGGAGAAATGGCAGCGGCCATGAAAATCGCTCCAAACTCGTTACTCGGGGGTTTTCGGGGATGCCGTATTCAATTCTGGCATTGGAATTACCCGGGGGCGGCTCTGCGGGGGTATCCGGGGGGTCATTCTGGGAGGGAAATTGAATAGTTCAAGGGAAGCGCTCCAAACTCGTTACTCGGGGGTTTTCGGGGATGCCAAATTCAATTCTAGCATTAGATTTTTCCGGGGGTGGCTCTGTGGGGTTGTCTGGGGGTGATTGGTGGAAAATGAATACTTGTTATTTGAATAAAGTATTATTTTCATAATTTGTGATTTTTCACTTTCTCCTTTACCATTTTCCACAGAGCCACCCGGAGCAATTTTCATGGACGCTGCCATTTCCCCCTCAATCACCCTCAGACAACCCCACAGAGGGACCCCCGAGCGCCCCCGAGGAAGTCTAATACTAGAATTAAATTCGGCATCCCCAAAAACCTCCGAGTAACGAGTTTGGAGCGCTTTCCATGGACTATGCAATCCCCCCCCCCCAGATTGACCCCCGGATACCCCCGCAGAGCCGCCCCCGGGCAATTCCAATGCCAGAATTGAATTCGGCATCCCCGAAAACCCCCGAGTAACGAGTTTGAAGCGATTTTCATGCACGCTGCCATTTCTCCGCCAATTCACCCCCCGCGCATCTCCACAGAGCCATCTCCGTGCATCCCCGGGTAATTCTAATACCAGAATCGAGTTCGGCAGCCCCGAAAACCCCCGAGTAACAATTTCCGAGCGATTTTTCCGAGTTTCCAGTCGTTCATATAATGGTGTAATGCATTTTCCGGCCCAGAAGGCATTTTTCAAAAAATGGCTAAACCAGACGATATAGACTTTTTTCCTGGGACCTTCCTGAACACAATGCAGAAAACTGCATCTCGATATCTGCTGTGCCTAAAAATTTCCGCTATTTTTCCTAACTTCCCTGGACTATTTGAGAGTTTTTCAAAACCAGTGCTTTCCAGTATTTAAAAAACTTACAGTAGGTGCGTTTTTAGTAAATATAAAGTATGCTTATTATTATATGACTCGTATAAAATCTAACAGACATTTGGATGATAAATTATTTGTTTTTACTTTTCATATTATATCAGGATTACCTAATTTTAATAAGGACTATTGTAGACAGAAAGTATATATAAACGCAAGAAGTTTATAGAATTTTCCGTCAAGGTAAAATGCGCCCTATTTTGTAAGGATTCTGTTGGTTTTAACTCCAAGATGACTAATATGAATCTCTGCATAAGAGACACCTTCACATTTTATAATATCAAGATCTTGCATTTGATGATACCTATATATATCGAATTTTAATTACCCCGTCTCATTTCAAACTATTTGCAATAATTAAATATTATGGTATACATTTTTTGCGGTAATAGATGACAGTAATAACACTAATAACCTCCATCTAAAGGATAACAGAAATCACTTTATTCGCCATCGATGATCCGTTCTGTAATTGGTTTGTATAAATGACTACTCAATTAATTTCAAACGCTTTTTTTTCAACTGTCCGGTCAAGGTAAGTGTTTTTTTTGCAAAATTTGGGAACAGTAGGTAGTGAACCTTGATTGATTATATACACTAATCGGTTTTAATTTACTGGTAAGGTCACTGGTTTGTTAACACAGCATTCATTCTCTTCTATAATAATTACTCATCATAAATTGTATAGGAATACCTATTGTGTAACTGTAATGTGCATCGATTTTCATTATTTACACTTTAATTTTTCATACTGATGTTATAATTTAGTTACTTGGTTTCTTATGCAGTTTTTAAAGATGTGATGTTGGTTTCAAATATACTTGCTAAGAAAATTTCATCGATTGTCCCTCTTGTTTAATCGGTATTAAACTCTTCCATAAATCACAAGTTGTGTAAAAAAATATTTAAGCAATTCTCCTTTAAAATTTAATTTAAAACGTTTTGTCGACTTTGAAATCATCGGAAATAGAAGGTGATAATAAATAATAATTCTTACAAACAAATTATATCATGGTTAAATAGATTTATGTGCCCTCAAAAGATTTAAGTGTTGACCAAACCCTCTTTAGACGGAGTTTTGAGGTAAATGAACCGAAACGTCGGAACCCCAGGTCAGTTATGTTCCTTCCATTACCTCAGATCTATTCATGAACCTAGTATTTTGCTTCAGACTGAGTTGGCACAGGAATAATCATAAATTTATTCTAATATCATTTCCCATTAGTATTTTCTAAAAAATTAAATACATTCACATCAAATTCAAGGAACCCAGGCTAAAAGTCAACAACCTGCTACTTTCAGGTCATTAGAAAATTTAATAAAACCCCGCTTTTCATACATTTTGACGCCAACATATAACTAACTGAAAAGCTCCCACAGAAATTAATTTTATATTTTTGGTGCCGACTTCTTCAATTTGAATACAAAAAATTGGGGATTGGAGTAAAATATTTGAAGATTTTTTTTGTTTCATAATTACAGTTTTACTTACTTCATGATCATTTTCTTTGTCTACTGATCTCCTGACAACAAGCAGTAACAACAAAAACAACCCTTGCACACCGCGTTACAGCATAGCGCGAGAGCTTTACTGACGTCTGAAAATTTCCCCGACAAAGCTTTCCATATAGCGCCCTTGTGACCGTGCATCTTCTCTTTCCCGCCTAACACCGTCTCCTTCTAATACTCGCAACAGGCGTCTGTCTATCCTTTTCGGCAATTTCGTGTTTTCGAATCGATTATACCCCCTCTCTGTCATTTTGACCGCTGCACTAGAATACGGTGCATAACAAATGCATATGCCCCGGAATAGATCAGGTATTTTTTATAGAGATTTTGGGTAACATAGGCAGGTAGGCTATTATCGTGTGAAAGTTGATAGCCTCTGTTTTAAAAAGAATATTTATTATAATAGTCCTTTACTAATGTGTATTAATGTTGCCACACAAATTATGGATACAAAATTTTACTAAATGCCAATTTATTTATACAGGGTTAACTATGACAAAATACAAATATTTTAAGAAGGGGATACAGAATTAAGAATTAACAGAACCACTCTTCAATATATAGGATTAAAAATGCCGCTTTTGTGGCAAATTTTGTATTTGCAAGGCCAAGCGTAGCGTAGCGGCTGCAAAATTGAGAGATAAAAATGACACTTTTAATCCGAATAAAACATTATTTTTTCCCACCGAGATTCCACAAAGGACCCCGCACAAAAAGATAGGAAATGCACTCTCGGTCAAATTGTCTGAATTTTTGATATGTTATACATTTTGTCATCCTGAACAAAAGTCTCAATGGGCACTAAGCTCCAAAGTCCATGGTTTGGCTCCTATGGAGCTCCGAAGCTCCGTGACCACCATAGTATAGAAACCTCTAAAACGCATGTCACCTTTTTGAAAATCATATTTTAATTATTTTAATGTATGCCCTTAAGTTTTTGAGGATGCTGAATTTGAATATGATGTCAAATCGATAATATTGACAGTTGACAACTGTCAAATAGCTGTCAAATGCTTCAAAGAAAAACAAATCTTATATTAAAGAATGTTATCATATGTTTTTGAGAACGCTGAATTCAAATAAGATGTCAAATCGATAATATTGACAGTTGACAGCTGTCAAATATCTGTCAAATGCTTCAAAGAAAAACAAATCTTATATTAAAGGATGTTATCATATTCTTGATTATAAGATTTCTGTTTTCTTTAAAGCATTTGACAGCTGTCAACTGTCAATATTATCGATTTTACATCTTATTTGAATTCAGCGTCCTCAAAAACATATGATAACATTCTTTAATATAAGATTCGTTTTTCTTTAAAGCATTTGACAGGTATTTGACAGCTGTCAACTGTCAATATTATCGATTTGACATCTTATTTGAATTCAGCGTCCTCAAAAACATATGATAACATTCTTTAATATAAGATTTGTTTTTCTTTGAAGCATTTGACAGCTGTCAACTGTCAATATTATCGATTTGACATCATATTCAAATTCAGCATCCTCAAAAACTTAAGGGCATACATTAAAATAATTAAAATATGATTTTCAAAAAGGTGACATGCGTTTTAGAGGTTTCTATACTATGGTGGAGCCACGGAGCTTCGGAGCTCCATAGCAGCCAAACCATGGACTTTGGAGCTTAGTGCCCATTGAGACTTTTGTTCAGGATGACAAAATGTATAACATATCAAAAATTTAGACAATTTGACCGAGAGTGCATTTCTTATCTTTTTGTGCGGAGTCCTTTGTGCTTTGAAATTATTCAAACCAGATTTTAATAAAGCAAAGTAGGTAAGTGGATATACCGAAGTAGTCATGGATACTTTGTCAAACATTAGTCGCCATATTGCTAATTGATTCATTCATTTGATTCAAGTACTGTTTGTAGTATAAAGAAACTAAGTTAAACTTTGAAAGTGTAATTATTATTTACAAGAAATTCTTATATACTTTTATAAGTACTTACTTAGTGAATAACATTCCTTAATATTAGGATGGCTATACCGTAACGAATCTATCGTTTTTATCTTCAGTGCTAGTAAAAGGTCAATAACCAAAAATATTGTACCATCTTAGGTTTACTACAAACTTTTACTGTATAACGAATCGGTATATTCAGTCCAAAAAGTTCATCAAAACAAAGAAGAGTAATTTGTTAGACGTGACGCAGATTGCTATGATGAAAGAACTAAATAACAGTACCACCATGAGATTTTACAAATATCATGGCCGTTCATAGATCTTAAGATTTTCAGGCAATATTCTAATTCCTTTGTTTTGTGGGATTAATATCAACTGCTGTTGAAAATTGAAATGCTTTTATTTTTAAATAATATCCTGGAAAATAATCATTAGTCAACAAGCATAAATGTGTTCAATAATATTTTCAAAATTTTAAGTTTCAGTAAAATATTGAAGAAAAACAGTTCAGGATATTTTTAAGTACCCGTAAAAACAGGTTTTTAATACACGTTTAGACTAGGCGTCAATGCATCAAAACTGGTGAATTCTTAAATAATTTCCAGAAAGTTGGAAGAGGTTGTAATTTCTTTCTTTGTACCCATGCAAGATTTATAATTTTGAGAAAATCTAGCTTACTGTTAATTTTACAGTAAAAGTAGTTATTACCAATATTGCTCATGAAATTTCTACAAGTAAGGTCCTAAACCCATTCCTGGTAGAAAGAATACTTTGGAAATTAATGCCTTGAGATCTTTGCAAACTTTTCAAGCACGGTGGCTTGCTTGTATTGAAAAATACCTTCTTAAAATTACAGTAGCGTCCCTAGTAAATTTTATAAAAGTAAGTTTTTGTAGGGTAACAGAAATACACACAGGAAGGATATGTTGTTGTTTGTAATAGCATCTAGAAAAGTCGAAATAGTGAAAAGTAGCTATTTTAAATTTGCTGCCAGAACTGACGAGATTTATGGCACCGGGAAAACATACAAGTCATATTCTATGCCATTTATATGGATATTTGATGCGTTGCTGCTTAAGCTACTAAAAACTTAGGGAATGCCATAAATATATTTCAGGATATCCTTTTCAGTACTAGATACCTACATGTATTAATTGTATACGTCAGCCAAGGCTCATGCATTTTAAAATGGGCAACATTAAAATTTAATAAACAAAATAAGAAGTTAACACACCTGTAATTCTGGTGGACCCCCTTCGTCTCTTATCAATAGAAGGTAACTCTGATTATCAACAAGGATCTCCTTTTTGAATCGACCGCCTTCTGGAGATTCTTCTTGCATATAAGAACCAGTAAGATACCGATGGACTAAAGCCGATTTTCCCGACGACAAGGAACCCACTATGCCTAATCTTAGGTCCGGTACAGATCGCGATAGAGTCCATTCTTGTGAGTTGACAAAGGAATCTGAAACAATGAATTATCATATAAGATGAATTATTATAAAACTGTACACAAATTAAAATTGCATATTTGTCAACTATGTAATAAATACAGTTTCTAAAGTGCTTTATCTGTATAATTAACTATTAAATTTCTAATAAGTTATGTCCTATAAACGAACTTTAAATATTCGCATAATCTAACAAGTAACTGAAAACGCTGAAAAATAAAGTGGATTATTATTTTATAGAATAAAGCCCTTGTTAAAACTTAGTTTAAAATATATTTCATGATTGGTACTGAATTATATTATTCCCAGCTTATAAAACTAATGGTGCAACTTTGTAGATTTTAATTAGATAAAAAAATGTTTTAGTACAAATTACAATTAATTATAAAGTGTTCAAAAAGCTTTATCATTGAACTATTTAAATATAATTCAATTATGGCAAGTGTAAGCAAAATACTACAGCAACAACAAGATTGTGTAGTAGTTAGAAGTACGGGTACCTTACTTAAACCGCTATAAATTATAATGTGGTAATGCCTATATTGAAAACTAATTCGAAAAAAATATAGTTGGTATTTGCTTAGTTTCCTATTTTTGACCTCTGCTAAAGATGTTCATCGTTGAACGAGTAGGTAAGTAAAAAATATTTTTGAATGTGATTAGGTACAAATTGCTATAACTACATATTAAAATTCTTTCCAAAAATTATTTCTGGCCCTCCAAACACTTTAAGCCAACTTCTATTGTTCGAAATTGTATTCCAAGTAATTTTTGAGCGTGTTCCCATTATCTGTATATGCCATATCTCAAAAAGTATTGTATTTACGAAATTTATGGAAGACAATGCATTTCAAACTTAAAGAAATGTCTGCATTGAAAAAATGTGGTTTTCTACCTCAAAACTATTTTACAATGAAAATTGAGGCCATTGTTATGCAAGTTACTGATACACTAATAATTGATTTTAAAGATTTTTTTATATGATTAGTGCCTACACCATTATCATCAAACTAATGACGTAATATACTATAGAAGGCTATTATATGCAGAAATCTTCTTGTGTAAGTAACTTCACTCTGTCTTTCTCTCCGCTGCGAAAATAAAGGGAGAAAAAAATAGCATGAGACTTTAGCTGTATTACCACATGTCTAATACATTAGGTACAACTATTCTAAAATACTACTGCCCAAGTTTTTTATATATTATTTTATTTTGTTGCAATAGTGGCAAACCTATTTTTCCAAATCTTTTAAAAATATTTGAACACCAGGGCTCTCTAGTAAGTTTTACTGGAGCTCTAAGTTGACGTCATCGAAAACGTTTATGAATTGTATTTATAGAACAAAAAAATTGTGCGTCATCAATCAGTTATCAAGCCAGATAATTTTATATAAATCACCCTGTGCATCCAAATATCATCAGTGATATATTTTATATTATTTATTTTGTTACAAATGACGCTTTAGACAAAGATATAGGTACATACCACGTTCATGTTAAATCTTATAAATAGATGCAGTTTGCAATTAATTATCTTTAAGATCTTCGACCTTGGTTATCAGTATTAAACTTTTATCTGTTTTGTTCCTTGAAATTTGAATAAGCTAGTAAACTATATTTTGCATTTTTCCTGTACGAGTTGGCCACCTGTCATTTATCTTAATTAATAAATTAGATTTTTTAATCTTCTACTTCTTTTACACAAGGCAAAATGTTTTTGATCGCCATATTTTAAATGGATATTAATTATGCCTTCGCTCGCTAAGTCATTTTTTATGCCAACAAAAACATTTTTGATGAAAATGAAGAGTAAATACAGTTTTTAAATGAAATTTAGTAATAAATAAAGCTATTACATTTCAAAATTATTTGTTTATGGTAATTTTAGTATATTTTCTATTGCACTAAATTCATATTTTTTGCTTACCAAATACAAGGGTTCACGGTATGTAACTATTAGTGACCTAATTCTCCTTCTTGAAACTCATAAAAAAAACAAAAATAGACACAGCAGTGTGAGAATTAGCAATAAACGTTAACCCTTAATAAGTGCCTACATATTATAAAACCTATTTAAATAACAATCTTATTAGATGTTTATATTTGGGATCTTTGAATTAGTTATAGATATTTAGCTTGTCAAAAAATAATGCCAAGAAAAACAACCTCTAATGGATAATATCAACGCTTCGGCTTATATACAGCTTTCCTCAGGATTTTAAAATGAGAGTAGTACAGAATAAAACTTACAATAAAAATATACATAAAAAGAAACACATATAAAATCAAAAACACATTAAAATTACAATTACTATGTTGTAAATTTAAATGAGTTAGAAAGTAAAACAAATATAAATAAACTATTAAAAGCAACAATGTAGGCAAAATTTAGTGTAATAAGATCAATCAACAATTACTTGTAATTAATGTAGTTTTTCTATGTCAAACTGAATCTTCATATGAATAAATATCAAATAAATTACAAGTGCATAACCAAAGAAGCAGGAAAACAATGGTTCGGCAATTTAGATAGATTAAAATAATTTGTCTACTATGTTGGCCGGAGCCTTGTTCATTTTTCTTTGTCAATAAAAATCGGAAAAGAATCACATTTTCTCTTTTCTTTAATTTTTAATTATTTATTAATGTGGATATGTATACGGGGTGTGAAGTATAGTAAGTACTCATTGTTTATCTTTTTTTTATCTATCAAAAATATATTAAATTATAATATGATGTGTTTAAATTTTAAATATTCGGTTTTTTATTGGCAACATCTTTATGTTTCTTAATATTAATCACTTCATGATAAATACGCTTTTTATCATTATTTTATTTTCCAATAATTGTAGTTTCTTCAAAATATGTAAATGTGTATGTGCATGTTCTGCACCGGCAGTTTTGTTATTATTATTTAATAGTGACAATGGTTTGGTGCCTCTTACATGTTCTGATATTCGGGGTATTTTCCTGATTGACCTATATATATATTTTGTTACAATCAGCACAGGGATATTATATACAATATTGCTGGAAAGTTCATAAAGGGTATCATCTTTTTGTTTTGTTGTAAAATCTCTTTTAAAAAATAGGTTCCGTGTAACAATACAGGCCTTTGATAATGACTATGGTATTTTTCTCACCTTGATTAGATCACCCTGTATTTAAGCAACCTAATAATAGAACTATTTTAAGTTCTTACTTTCACGTAAATATTTATATGTGCTAGTTTTCGGATTAGAAAAATGGGGTTTACATAAAAAATTCGCAGCAAGCGTGTATCGTAGTAAAAACATTTTTCAACAAATAGTTCACCTAAGTACACAACCTCATTTCCCAAGATAGAGCACATGACATATGGAATTTTTAAACACTTTTTTCGGAAGTATATACTACACTGGAATGTTACTCACTTTAAATTCCCATAGTTAGGACTCGTGAATTTATTTATTTTTAAAACGTGACGGGATGTAACGTAGTATGTTATGAATTAAAAGTTAGCGAGGGCGGTTTGATTACTTAAGGTTACTTGATATTCTAAGAAGTCCCGAAAACTGTTTTCGATGTACTAATTAGTAGCGCATCGTTTCGTTTACCGCGCCATTTAGTCATTTTACGTATTTTTGCACTGAGTAAAGAAAAATCTAGCTGAAGCTCGGTCCGCAACACATACCGATTTAAATGAATTTAAGGATGAAGTCAGCAACTATCGTCCCATTTCTTTACTTTGTGTATTTGGTAAGATTCTTGAATCAATAGTTACTAAGGATTTTTTTTTTAAATTAAGCATTTAATAAATGATAATCAGCATGGCTTTTTTCGGGCAGATCTATTATTGCTAATTTAATTTAAATTTTTACAAACAACTCTTGAAGCTATGGACAATAAAATGCAGGTGGACGCTGTGTATACCGACTTCTCAAAAGCGTTTGACAAAGTACATCATCCGACATTATTAATTAAACTTGAAAGTTTCGGTATTCATGGGGAACTGCTTCGTTGGCTAAAGTCTTATTTTTCTGCGTACCATAGTATTACCTCTGGAATACCACAAGGTTCTCACATGGTACCTCTTCTTTTTCGTCTTTTTATAAATGACATTGATTCCTGCTTCAATTATACAAATTATAATTTATTTGTCGATGACCTTAAATTGTCAATGACTGTTCAATCTGTGGATGATTGCATGAAACTCGAGGAAGATCTGTCCATCAGATTAAATGAATATTGCAAATCTCATAAACTTTTCCTTAATATTAACAAATGCCAATAAATAAAAATATAAATAAAAGTATTACAATACAATACCACCTACAATCAACAAAACACAACAAACATGATTTATGAAGACACACGTAATAATTAAACAAGAAAAACCCTATTAATTATAGGAATACCGATTTAATTGATTAATTTAAACCTGTGACGGACAAGCGGTTAAACTGCCATAATTTAAATAAAATATAATACTGATTCGGAGTTGAAACCTTAATGCTGCAACCAGTGTACTTTAAAGATACCTTTCTTGAGTGAAAAGAAGCCGATTTGGAGTTCGTGAGTACAATTTTGGTTCCATAAAAAGCCGAGTGATGAAAATAGTTATATGATATAAGCGCTAGAAGGATATCTTGAGACACGACGCCGAAGGCGTCCCTTCGAATAAAATAGAATCATTTTTAAAACATACCTACACTACTTTTTCTACAAAACTATTAAATGTACAAATTTCTTACGTTATTAAATTTATAAAATATGATTTTGAAATCTAATTGTCCATGAAGTCAATGAAGTATTGTTGTTAAGGTTATGAAAGTTCGATCGTTTGTTGACAAGTAACTCCAAATCTCGTGACATGGAAAGTGATCAAGAAAATGAATTTCTCTCGGAGGAAATCGAAGAAGCTGCTAATGAAGCCACTTTCGCGATATTGCCTAGTAAATACCCGCACTGTTGTTTTAACAGTACGAGTTTTTGTACAATCGTTTCCTTAGAAGGTGTGATCTGAAAATTGTTAGTGACAAGTTCAGTTAAAAAGTGCTTTTGACATAACTAGGCACTTTTAAGAAAATTCCAAAATATGAAAAATGTAAATGCTTTGGTCAAATCATGTTGAAGGCGATGATGAACATAAAGAATCAGAATGAAGTCGAAGAATATATATCAAACAGTTGAAAGTATGGACCAGGGAACTAATAGACAAATTTCTCACAGAACACAGGCAGGATAGAACCTCCCAGGCAGAAAAGGTTTCGCACCAGGACTAAAAGTAAATTACTTTTAACACCAGCATATAAAAACTGATAATTTCAACACACTGGCAGCATGCGTTAAAAATTATATTTTTATTGACGTTTATAGGAAAAACTAAGTTTTATGTATACTCGCGTCAAGAATTCAGACGTCTTACGTCACGGCTGACGTTACACATTTGTTTTTATTGTCAACGTAATTTTCGATATTTGGTTGCGTTAAAAACAAACATTTTTGCAATTTAGTGCATTATATAATGCAAACTTTTAGTGTAGTATATAGTTTTATTACTATCAGTTGCAGTTTCTTATATATTTTGATGAAAATATAATGAATTATTCATTTGTTCGTATGACGTAAGTCGTCTGAATTCTTGTTGCGAGTATAAATTATATGCGATGCTATTGTGAATAAAAACTTATTTTATGTCTGCAACATTAAGATCGCTAGTATCAGTCCCTTGCTTTGTGCCACATTTCATCTTTTTTTTTGTTTAACGTAGAAATTGTTTTCGATGTCCATAGCGGATGCGTTGAAAATCAATAATTGCTAGACATATGTTAAAGTCGTTTTAATGTCATACTACTGCTTAATTGATGAATGCCGTTAGAAACACTTGTGTTTGCTGTTTACACGAACAAATCACCTTTGAGATGGTACAGCACGAAAATGATTTTCTCGTTTCAAAGAGAGCCATTTTGACATAAACGATTCTCCATGTTCCGGTAAACTACTTGACTTTGATACAGATAGTTTAACTTAAGATTATCAATGTCAATCAATTGGGAAATTGGTCAGCATAATTAGACTGAGATGCTATGGCCAATCGATCACAGTATTATATATTTACATTATAGAAAAAATGGTTAAGATCTAACAGAAAGGCAGTTCTCCAAGCAAAGGACAAAGAACGCGTTGTCTATGATTTGGTTTCGACGGCGGCATATTATTATTAAGCAGGCCGCATTTGTACCCAGGAACGACTTACGTTGGTAAGATATAACCACCATTCAGTGCAGGAATGAGAAAAACCTGTACACCCTCATTAATTAGGGGAATGGTCAAACGCCAACCGGTATTAATCTCTCACATTGAACCAAGCCACTCTACCATACTCGCCATATCTGCCAATCCTCTCCACAAATATAGGTGATTCATGGTCTACCGGACGCAAGATTCGAACCTGCAGTGGATGGCAAAAAGGATAGAAAAGTTTCACCGTAACCAAACCTATAAGTATATAATAGCTTCATAATGTTAGTACCAACGCTCATTCAAAAGTTATGATTTATTAAACTCTATTCATTGCTTCGTTCGTTTACTAATAGACGGTGTTTTGGAAAAGTTCCGTTCCATCCTATATCAGAATTCCTTCTCTATAGAAAAATGTGTGCTGCAAAAATATGATTGGACAGTGCAAAAACTATCTAAAATATATTTCCCTCAATTGTTTTAATATTGAAATTGATCCTTTTATAAAGCCATTTTGAAATACTGTCATGTTATACAATTTTTGATGTAGAAATTTTAATCCAATACTGGGTGAGAGATATCCTTTCAATTGTATTTCGATAATTTATGAAAAAAACAATAAAATACATACTCGCATAACTATACCTGCTTATTTCTTTCTAACAGTAGGTTCATAATTCTGATTAATTATTAAACTTATTAACGTCTTCAACTGTTTCATTACTCAGTGTTTTCTTTTTATAAATCTCTTTTGAAGTACTCTAGTATTATACAATTTTCAATGTAGAATTTTTAATTCATCCACTGGACAGCCTTCCAAATATATTCTTACAATTTGTGGTGAAAGAACCAACTAGAAAATTCATTGATGACAATATCTACACATTTATTTCTGCTTGAACAATTATTCTTATCTATACTGTGACCCGATCCATTTAATTGAACCGTTGCATACTTTTGGGCACACAACATATCGATAGCTATAAAGCGGAAATATAGATATAACATAACAGTATCACGCAAACATCAAAGGAAGACGTGCTTCAAAAACGTAATTAGCCACTGCCACTACAATCAATTACCATTTTCCCTCCTAGCTTTGTACGGAAACTTCTCAATGACTTGGGCGGTTTCCGGATCTAAGTATGGACACCAGCTGTGTGAAATAGACCTACCTGTTCGTAATAATTATTACCTAGTTATATACGCATAGAAAAATGTTTGCGTAATGGTATGTACCTGTCATGCGATAGATATGACGGAAGAAAGAGTGGTTTTATAAGTGTATGTATAAGAATCCATAAAAGTGGAAAAGTATTAAGACGATAAATTGTTTACAGGGTGCAACAGTGATTATAGTCATGCTTATTTATGATTAAATTTGGCAACAATGCACCCTGGCACTCCACGAGTTGGTTTAGGAGCTGTATGAATCGCTGTGAAAATGTGCATTTAATTTTTTTTAATCACGTTATCGCATTATAATATTTTTTTCCAATCTCCTTTTAAAATTAATGACATTATGTCTGAATCATTATGTATATTAATATCTGGTGTATTTATTATTGTCATGGTTTTTGAACTTCTTATCGAGAACATTACATTCTAAAAATCCCAAGAACCACAAACTAAATCTGTGATGTCAACTACCTTTTTTGCATTAGCTGAAACCCCTCAGATCTTTCTCAATTCCACTGCCACTCTATTACATATCAAAGAACTGCGCAGCATCACTTTTGAAGTCTGCATTGCAATGTTTTATGAAATATTGAACTGTTTTGCTGCTAATTTTTTAAGCATCGTAGAGCTCTGATGAATCAATTTAAAAAATATTTTCCTCCTACTTCACCATTTTATACTTGTTGTAAATCTGATAAAATTATAGCGCCTCTACTTAAGTAATTCCAGAAATTTCAGTTCATTCATTAATTAATTACAAACGACTCAAACGAGATAGATTGAATGCATAGTGACATCCGTATAGATAATAAAAAATTAGAAGGTATTCCTACTGGTATGAAATAATTGATGTCATGGAGTCTGAAAGTTGCTGGAATTACTAGCAACGGTTTTCAGTTAGCAATATAATTTGATATGGTAGATTTATTAGATTTAACCGTATGCCGTATGTAACTACTTCGGTAATGGGTAATTAATTTTACCCCAACAAAGAAAATGTAAGTGCACACAGTAGATACATTTATAAAGTAATTAACACTTATACAGGGTGAACCTTAAATAAGTACAAATATTTTAACTGCTGGTGTAGTTCGTCATATAGATCAGTCTAGTGAAAGCCATTTTTTAAAATTTCTAATATTTACGGATATTATTTTTTTTTAAAATACCCACATTTTGAGGACCGCTGCTTAACCAAGCTAATGAATCATATGATTTGTTGCGAGGTTGCCATATCTTCTCTAATATAAATATTACGTTAAAGCAATATGGTTAATTCTATTTTAAAAATACTTGTTTGAAGCATAAGTACAGTAAAGTTGGGTATGTAGTATGATACGCAGCAATATTAACATACATTTTAACTGCTTAACTGACCTTACTATAAACGATTAAAAATGAATTTCCGCAAGTTAAATACTACCGTAAAGTATTTAGAAAGATATTACGTGATATTACTATGTCCAATGTTCAAAAATTATACATAAACGTGCACACAAGCTTACCTGTTTGTTAAAAATTAACTATTTAATCAGTAATCCACATTTCACAAGTTAAATGCCATTGTACACTGTTAGAAAGAGACACAAGACACAATTTCCTTAAGTTATTTTATGAATAATAACGAAAAACTATGATTTTCACACAACATATTAAATTTAAAAGTTTCTTCAAGCAAAGAAATTTGTGTAACACTGCCAACATTGTGAGCTACACGTTCAATCTGAAGCGGTACGGCTCATAAATGTATGTGTCAGCGGTCCTCAACAAGTTTTCTACAGAAAAATTACAAAATTTATTTAAAATTTCACTTTTATATTTCTGTTTTTTTGTAAAAAAACTATTAATTATGTCTTCTACACAGTGAACTATATTCCTGGTTAAAATATTTGTACTTATTTAAGGTTTACCCTGTATTTACTAGTCAAGGATTCGTTCATTTTTTGGAGAAATAATTCAACACGTCATGTTTTTTTTGTTTACCCATTTATTTTTCAGTAATTTTATATCTACAGAATGACTGATGAACAAGTTATAATGTCACAGATATTTTTTTAATGGAAGATGGTTGTTGTTCAAGAAAACCTAATGCATCACAGTTTGTACGGGTGTCTCAAACTTGATGCCGTAGGGTTACTCTTGGCTAATAAAAAACGCGAATAAAAATTTCGCTTAGGAGTTACAAATAGGACGCACTTAGGCTTGCCTTTGAGCAAAAATGACTATTTTTTTAACTTTTGAAAATGCCTGTTATGAAATATGTTTTTCCTAGAAATATTTCTGTTTCATTTAATATCAGGAAAGACAGAGTTTCTCTGATAAACTTTCATTAATAAACTTTTTTTATATCTTTCATTTAAAGGTGACTAGCAGACATGTGAAAACAAGCTTGTTTAAAGTATCTTGAACAAAATCGAATGAATCGGTCTCCATCGAAAACTGTAGATAGCTTGACTGTTGAAGGCATAAAAACTAATATATTTATAGTAAAAGATTTAAGTTAAGATTTATATGGAATTTTAATTTAAAAAATTGATGCATTTTACATATTATAATATAAATAGAGAACCATAAAACGACAACAATAATTATTAAGAATTAATACAATTTTTATGCAACCATTAATTCCTATGCATCTATCACGGTATAGATTAGCCGCGCACTTTATTTGTAATGCCCGAATGAGGCTGAAAATGCATTGTTTTAGTTAGAATGTGGATGCACATGATGATTGGAAACTGATTTGTATATTATGCGAACAATGCTAATATGTGTTTTGTGAGGTAGAGCTTTGCCATATTGGAACCACATTCATCTTTTTATTTGCAGCGGCACATTTTCAAAAAAAAAATTGGAAGTTCTTCTTGGAAAAAAACTCATATCTTCTGCCATAAAATATTTCTTCATAAAAAATGATATATTTAAACGGCGGCCAATGATGCCACACCAGATGTTAACATCAAACTGATTGATTATTTGTGGAGTTGACGCAATGAGGGTTTCTGTTGCCGAATAATATTCGTCATTGTTACGCAGGACATTGATTACAAAATGCCTTTCATCTGTCCAAAGAATGTGATTACTATTAATTAAAAATTCGCCTGTCAGAAACTTTTGTGATTACCATAATTAAGGAAATAAAATTTATCCGTTTTTCTAGATTCAGTTCGCGTAATTGTTTCAAATTGTGTATCTTGTAGTCATTATATTTATACTAGTCATAATTCTTTGAATTGAGGACTTGCCCAATTGAATGTCTCGGATTATCTTCAAAATATTGTAATTACTGGGTTGTTGCATCAACGCTGTGAATTCTTTTCCGAATTGATATAATCTTCCATAAACAAAATGCACTTTAATTTTCTTAAGGCGCCTACAGACACACGAACATTTCTTGAGATATGTACGCGCGTACAAGTACGCGCGTACATGTACGTTTTATTCGAATTGCCTACACACGTTTTGATAATTTTCTATTCAATTTGCTAAAAACATGGCGACAGTGAGTAATCACGATTTAAATTTATTAGCAGTGGCGTGTGTGTGCATAATAAAAAATCGATTTTCGCATATAAATCTACTGGAAGAACTTCGTTTAGAACTGGATGATTATCGAAATTATCTTCGTAGGTATGGATGAAGATAGCTATGTATTACTTTTAAATTTAGTAACACCACTAATCCAGAAACAAGACACGTGCATGAGGTCTGCCATATTACCACATGAAAGATTATCAGTTACCTTGTGGAAGGAATTATGAAGATTTGAGATTTTCTAGTATCGTCTCACCTCAATCGCTAAGTAAAATAATTCCAGAGATCTGCAATGCTATTTCGTTAAAAATTCCTTCGAATAATTCGTACTATCAGTTATGATTTAAATTAAAAACAGTTAACACGTGGGTGGACACCACGAACCGCACTGATATTATTCGCGATACGTAAGTCCGTTTTGGCTACACACAGAAAGATATGTACGTGCAACTTGTACGCGCGTACAAAAATTCAAGCAGCGACTGAATACATCTTCGACGGATATTTTAGAGAGATATTGTCTACACACCGACAGATATGTACGCGCGTACTTGTACGCGCGTACATATCTCAAGAAATGTTCGTGTGTCTGTAGGCGCCTTAATATCCGTACATTACGATCTATCAATTTTTTTTTTCGTGCATTGCCATATTAATTGAAATAAACTTATCAAAATAAGAACAAGCAGAATATTTCCATATTGACAAATTGCTTCACAATATAATGTAAACAAATTGTCTATTGCTTCCCTCGATGAAGGATTTTGTTCGGGATATTTAAAATAAGTGCTTGTAACTTTTAAATGAAAGATATTAATAAAATTTGATCACAGAAACTCTGTCTTCTAATATGAAATGAAATATATATGTTTCTGGGAAACATATTTTTCTTGACAGGCATTTTAAAAAGTCTCAAAAATAATATTTTTGGCTCAAGAGCAAGCTAAATGGTTCTATTCGAAACCCCCACGCGACATTTTATTCGCGTTTTTTATTAACCAATAGCAGCCTTGGTATATCGAGTTTGGGACATCCTATACATATATTTAAAAGTGTATAATATGTCTAAGGATTTCTTTTAAAGACTTCTTTTTTTTATCATTAACTTTTCTAAACGTTAATATTATTTATAATAATAAGCGGTTTAAGGCGTCAGAACTTCAATCGACCGTATATTAGCTATATTCGTGGAGAGGATTGGCACTCTATCTGCGGGTATGATAGGCTGGAAAAATGTTAGCTTGGGTTAATGTGAGAGATTGATAGCGGTCGACATTTGACTACCCCCCTAATTAATGGGTTATTATTAATTATCTGCAGAGAAAAATAAGTCATCCTTTAAAATAAGATATGGTGATATAATTATTCAGCACTAAGAATTATGCTTGTAAAATAATTATATAAACATGACTTTTAGAAAATAAGCCATCAAGAAACAGCTTATGCAGGTGCTTGCATAAGAGAATATTTAAACAATTGCTCAATTGTTATCGCTTGCACAGCATGTAGGTATACAATATGCACCAAATGTTATAAAATAAATAAAATTATGCAAATTGGTTTCAGAAAAATGTATTATCAGGTAAATTAAGTATTTAGTTATATTAAGAAAATAACAAGGTAAGTAATTACCATATTTTGTAAACACTAAATAATTTATCACATACTTACCTATTATTTGTTACAAATGAAATTTTTTAAATGAATTGCTTATAATTATTGCATATACTCCTGTATTTATTGGTAAAACATAATTCAAACGGAAATGTAAAAATTGTTAGATTCATGTTCTTTTACCAGTATTTACCCAAATGCAAAATATGGGTACTTGATAATATTTCATGATTAAAATTAGGTAACATCTAGACACATTTATTGAAGTTTTTAAAATTTTGATTATAGTGCAGTTTTTTTTATAATATTGTACTCAATTTTCTTTAGAGATGAAAACGAATGACAATGATAAGAAATGTCTAGCAATTTAAATGAGCTGTAATATGCCAGTGCAACATCTTACACACAACACACAACAAAATAAAAATCGAAAGATGTTTAGGTACTGGGTGAGTTGGTTTTTTAAAATGCCGAAGAGGTTATGAAACAAATGAAATACGAACTTAATAAATAATGACAGCAATGATAAAGAATCTTATTTTCATAATTTCGTAAGAATTTGAGAACTTCATCTACTGAGTTAAAAAATTAGAACATAAATTAGTTAAAAGTTGTTCCCAACAGTTGCCGCTTCCATCGAACGATCTTTGCAGGTATCTGTATTGAAAATCAACCAAATGAGCTTGTCATAATTGAAGACCTGTTCATAGAGGGCGCACACGTAACAAGCGATGACAGCTTTGTAATCGTGATGTGGAGTTCAAAAATGAAATAATAGCTATCTTTAAAACATCACGTCGTTTCATGCACCAAGGTTTCGATTAGCCTTTTCTGAAAATAATCTGAAGCAGTACGTTACCAAAACGGCATCTGGCATGACCTTTGTACATTACACCACAAAAAATCTGTGAGGATGATAATGTTTATACGGCCCTATAAAATTTTCTCGGTGTTCAGTTGACGTGTAAAACATTATGAAAACGACATAACAGGTGAAAAGAAAGATTTCTTTCTTATTTTAAATGACCTGCCAGCCTAATATACACTATTATACACTAGAGAAAACTTGCATAAATGAAGATATTTTTCCTAACTTGCTTAGATTTCTTTAGATTGTCTCTAAAACCAGCATAAATTCGTTGAAAATTGCGTTTATAAACGGCGCCCTTAAACAGTAGTATGACAAGAACGTTTTGGCAGCTTATACGTTTTAAACGCCAAAAAACCTTTTTTATTTTAACTGATATTATAAATATTCACAACACGCGGCGCATGTAAAATTCACTAGATATGGGCCACACAAATCACAATAAAATTTTCTACGCAATACAAATTATTTGAACAAAGTGCAGTCAAACGCGTAAAATAATATTAATATATAATATACACCACATAACATATTCAAGTTGCAGACATTGCGATTAAACAGATATGCTCGTTACTTTATACCTTCTGATATCTTTACGATACGGTTAATAAATAATTTACTTTTATCGACAGATTTAATTCTACAAAAATGTCGTATTATTGCTACTAAAGATACCAAAACAGAGCCTTTACAAAATTGTTGTTTATTTGTTTTATTAGTTGCTATTATGTACCTAACTATTTTTTAATTGTTTCCAATAGATCTTAGATAATATGCTGAAAATTTTAGTTGTGTAGTTACTGTAAAACCATTCTTACAATGTTTTTGTGACTTGCTGCTTTATAAGATTTGTTTAGAAAACATTTTTGTAGCTGTTATAAAACACCAAATTGTTACAAAAATGCTAAAAAACTGGGATACCAAAAGTTTAATACCTTAACAACAATTTTAATATTATGTTATATTTTGCGTATACCTCGATATTTAACAAATATTGCTAAATTGCAATTTCGTGCTGCTGCACCCTGTAAAGGGATATATTATAGGAAGGTATCTGTTTGAAAGAAATCTAATTAATCTATTGAAAACTGCCCCGATTCAAGATTTTACCATTCAATAAGTAGGTAAAGATTTAAGCCTCATCCCTCTTATTTATTTTTGACATCAGCTGCCCTACAAAGTCTAGCAAAGAAAGTTCCCGCTTGAAATAGATCAGTATTAAATCCTTGCTCAAATATTTTGGGTAACAGTTTCGTATCCAGAAAGGGAAAAAGATTATACATTCAGATTAGAAATCTGTTGAATGTGTTGAGGTCTGTAAATATATAGCGCTAAATCGGCGTGTGGACAAATATTTGTTTAGGCTGATAATAAAAGAAAATGGTAAGCGGATCCACTTTCAAATAAAAATTCGAAAGTTGGTTTACTGTCAATGTTTATTTTGTTAAACGTGAGTTTACCCTAGGCTTTATAAGGTGACAAACGTATAAACTACTAACATGTTTAGAACGGCCATAAAATAGCAACAAATAAAATAAAATAATGACCTTTTTGATTAACACGAACAAAAAACAAAATATTCATTATTATACAAATTTTAACAGTAATTAATTAAAATAAAATTGATTCAAATATGCATACAGTCGTTTAGCTTATATACATTGAAAATTTGAAATAATGTGGCAGTGATACATGTTTATTTAATTTTTAATTTCAATAAGTAACAATCTTTTTCTAAATAATTAATAAGTACCCATATACATACATATAACAACATAATGCATAAATTAAGTTTAATTTAAAAAAGATGTGAGTATATTGCAGCATTTTAACATGTTTGCTAAAACACTTCCTACAGTATATTTAAAACTAATTAATTACATAAATTATTTATTTATAAAGTAAGCAAGCGTAAAATTGTAACATTTATGTAGATACATAATAATACATTTACATCTTAACAAATTAGCATACATTTTTCTATAATTGCAAAAAGCAAGCATGCTTATCAGAAATACATAAGAAAAATATAGTAGATCATTGTTGTATATGATTTCCGAGACAGAGGGTGTCCCAATTGAAAAAAAAAATCTATTTTCATGCATATGCATATCTAAATATCGTTAATGGAGCCTTTTTTATAAGCATTTTTCAACGAATTCATAGCTATTTTTCAAGGCAGTCTAAAGAAATTCTAAGAAAATCAGAAAAACAGCTCTTCCCGGTGTCATTACATACGTTTCTCCAAACGTCTCTTCTGTCGAGGCTGAAAAACTATTTAGAATAAGAAAAAAAAACATGTTTCTACCTATAATGTTTCAATATAAATTTTCCTCAATTTTATACGGCAACTCCACACTGAGAAAACTGTATACGACATTATAAATTATTAGTACAATTAACGGTCCTTCAGCGGGAAGCCCCGTCCACTAACGCATGTATTCTTTAAAAGTTAAAGATAATGATTCAGTTACAGCACTAAAGGCTGGTTTTACGTTAACAAGAACTGACATGTCGTGTGGATGGTTTTTCTTTACATATCACTAACTCTTTAAAAGTGTGATTCTCCCACTCTCACAAAACGCCAGCCTTAAGGAATTTTAAGTTATATTTGTCTTACACAGTAAGTATTTGCCATAAAGGGCTTTCAAAATGAAGTTTGTACCACTATTTTTTATATATAGTTATGTGAAAGCCTACCTGGCGAGGGAGGTTTACGTTAGTACTTTCCGCGAAAACTTAAAAAATGTATTAGTGAATTTCGGAGACATGCTTGAACATATTTTTTTGTCCAACCGTCACAAAATTATAAGGGTTTTTTTAAAAGCTTATTTAACAACATTTACAATAACTTTTGTTTATCCACATTGATATTAAATACACAGTTTGAACAAGTATTAAAATTAAATAAACCACTAAAACTGCCACGACCCTCATTCTTGGAGCAATTCTCAAAGCACTCCAATATGTTTTCATTAATACGTAGTTATATTATTTTCAGATGTTGTGAAACCAGAAAATACAACGATGCTTGGTTTATCATTACCGCTATCAACTGTCACTATTCAAAAAGCAATCAACTTGCTCCCTAAATACTCACGACTTTTTCGGTACATATCTCTCATTTTGACTCTCGAGAAAAGAATGGAACTTTGAATATTTGCTTATATCAATCCGCTTCTTTATATTCAACGTTGACCGCAATATTGAATATTGACGGCTTCATTTTATTAGCTAAGTTTGAGAAATACACCAGGAATACATCTTGTAAATGCAGCTTAATGTTTTTTTCTTTGCACCAATCCATAAAACGTTGGTAGACACATTTATACATTTCTAGAAATTTATATGGAAGAAGATTTGTTTGCTCTTTTGTTAACAAATATCAAATTTATACTAACATCTTGTTAAACTATTAATGGGCAAATAGATATTATTATTATTATTCAGAGAAACCTCTTTCGCACACTCCAGTATCTCATCAGGTACACCTAATTCTTAATATAATAATTAACTGCGGGATTTCGGTTGGAGAAAAAATAGCGTTTTATTCGGATTTTTGGCCTCACCATAAAAGTTACATTATTATGACAATATGCTATTTTGACATCAATACTCTATATCAGGCATAAAATTTCGACAAAATTTTATTTAAATTACCGCTATTAAATCTCATCATTTGCCCTCTATATTAACATACTGAATAAAAGAATCATTTAAAAAATAACATAGTTTGATTTAAATAGGCAGTTATGAGCTGTTGGAATAAGACTACAAAAGTGGACTGAAATTGATTATTTAGTAAGATTTCCATATTTCACACAGCATTCAGAATTCCTTTTATTTAAAAGCATCTGCTTAGACAGTTCTTTCGTATGTTAAAAAAATAAAAGTAATAAAAGAATTAAATACACTGATCAAACAAGTTTATTTTTCTGAAACGTAAACAAAGATTTATTTATTTATTGTTTAACGAAATATATTTAAAAAACAAACAACTTCGCTATAAAATCCAACAATATGCTGTGGAATCAAGTTTTGAAATAAATTCTGACGCAACAATTTTAGACCAGTCAAATTTTAAAAAAATTTACGTTAAGTGTGAAGTTTTTGCGGACATTTATTTTTTTGTTGAAAACGATAGCTCTCCTATTATAGAATGCAAATCTAAAAATCCCAAAAAATCGAAAGTGAGCAAGAAGTCACCATATAAAAAAATATGGCCACTCGCGTTATTTTTTAAAATCTATTTTTCCTTTGAGTTAGCACCTTCTCCACCATCTTTGTTTTGTAATGACTTATTGAGAAAAGGAAATAAAGCCAGTTTAATACCACTGTTAAAAATTGAAAGTTGCAGCAATCCTATGAGCGAAACCACATATGTTATTGATGGAGGGTGGCTGCTACATCGAGTTATATGGCCAAAACTGTATACTTTTGCACAAGTGGCAATGCTATATATATCTTACGTATTAAAACATTTTGGTGAAAATGCGATAATTGTGTTCGATGGATATACTAACGTTCCTTCTACAAAAGATGAAGAACATCGACGAAGAATGAGTAGGAAAATACCAGTTGAAATTATTATTAGCGAATCAACAGTCATACCTACAAGTCAAGCAGATTTTCTAGGCCATGAAAAAAATAAATTTCAATTAATACAACTACTTCGAAAGCACTTTAGAGAGAACAGTATTTCAACGTTTGAAGCTAATGCAGATGCGGACACCTTAATTGTTGATACAGCCATTAGCTTGGCAAAAGAACAAGTAAATAAGGCGGTAGTAGTATTGGGAGAAGACACAGATTTAATCGTTTTGTTGATTGCTTTGTGCGGCGACACGTCAAATCTTTATTTTAAAAAAGTAGGTCGCGGCGACAATGAAGATAAAATTTTCAATTTAAAAAGTGTGTGAGGATTTGGGACAGCCTCTTGTTAACAGCCTTCTTTTTATTCATGCCATTAGTGGTTGTGATACTACTTCTTATCTTTATAAGAAAGGCAAATCGGCAGCGCTTAAGGTGTTTCAGAAGCATGCATTCATGCTTGACAAATTGTCAGTCTTCAGTGATAAGATGAACTACTAAACGTTGGTTATGAATTTGTCTCCTTTATGTACGGATTAGATGGGTCCCGAGACATTAATGAAGAACGATATAGGCTTTACAATATTGGTATAGCTAAGCAGACGCTCGACAAATCTTTTGATTTGGCCGTTCTTCACCCAACCAAAGATGCACTGAAACAACATATTTTAAGGTAGTGTTTCAAATGGCGATTACATTAATAGCAAATTATTTCTTTTTTATATTGTCAGGACCTATCTTCAAGTACAGCAATGGTTGGGAAATGTCTTAGACCCGGATAAATTTGGATGAAAGGTATCAAAAAACGAAATGTTTCCAATCACAATGCAGCAATCTCCTGCACCAGAAGAACTGTTAAGTCTGATCTACTCTAAATGTAGAAACGGCTGCCAAAAAATGTGTATGTTCACAAGTCAGACGCTGCAGTTCTATAATATGTGCCTTCACTGTGATGGGATAGACTGCAAATATGCTTGTGTTCTGGACTAGGATCTTTTGAATGACTGAGTTTTTGTAGTAAGGTAGAATGTAAAATTAGTTAATGGTATTTAAAAGTTAAATGTAGAAAGTCAAAAAAATTGTTTCCTCTTTTTTTTGTTAGGAAATTTATATTTTTGGTTATATCTAAATTTAAAGATCATTTTTTGTAATGTTAAGGTTAAAATTCCGTAAAAATAAAAAAAAACATTTTAAATTGCTCCAAGAGATAAGAAGATATTTCATTTTTAAAAATTTGAATGGGCGGCCACGTTTTTTCAAGATGGCGTTTTTAGCTCACAACGGATTTTTTAGGATTTTTATATATTCGTTCCTGAACATAAAACCTATCGATTCCCATTGAAAAAAAAATGTCCCCTTACACTTCATTGAAAAAACTAGATTTGCCTGGTCTATTTTAGTCATATTTATTATTGAGATCGCCAGTTTCCTCTTCATTTGCGATTTATTTTACTTTTTTGCTCTGCATCCACTGCTATTACGAAAGAAAGAACTCGGCATTCTCACAGATCCATAAAGAAAATTAAGGCAGGTAGCAGAAGAAGTATCAATGTTTTCTAAACCACACTTGAATGGTTTTCTAAATAATTACACTGGACACCGGATTTACTTTTTCTTCCATTTAACGGTACAGTGCATACGTAAAGATGTACCTGCCAATGCCTCAGTTTGCAACCTACAAATTACTCTATAGTTAATCAAATGTAATTTCATTTAATTAAATATTATCGGTTTATGCCGTAAGTAGCGAAGACCGCTGCTCTGTTAACTTTCTCCGCATTTCAACCTATCTATGGTCATTGACCATGGTGGTAAAGAAAGTTATCATTTTTACTATTGATGGTTTTATGGAAACAGTATTACACACCCGTATCGTTTGTAATTATGCGTCCGGTAACGCTGCAAGATTTAATGAATGGAAATTTATGTCGTAAAGTTATCTCAAGTGGAAACGTTACCAACAGTTTGGTTGTGGCGTAAATTTAGGGGTTTTCAAATTACCGGAATTAATGAATTGCCTTAATAAAATCATTGTTAATTGGTAGCAGAACGAAACGATACAGACTGTTATAAATTAAATGACTCTTTACGTAATAAAGATAGATCACCGTATTATAATAGATGATGTGATTCTCACTTTTCCAACTATTAAGTTGCTAACTGTATATAAATGATTATGACTTCATCAAACTCGTATGGCATTTATTCCCATACCTATATAAATTTAGCTATTTACAATTAATTAGAATTACCTATACATATTGTGCAAATTTTTTAATTATAGCTTCAATAATAATTATAGTTATTTCATTAATTTTCTTTAAGGCCTTATTGCGAATACGATACCAGTTAACTAATAACTGCATACAGTGTGTCCGTGGATGGACCTAAATATACCTGTGAACTCCTTTATTTCACATTTTTTCCGTAAACAGTAATTCTTTCTTTGCTTGTTTTGAAATGTACATAGCATTTGGGGCATTCCACGCCAACTCAACAGTCGATCCCACATCACCCTCTCAGATCTGGCTCAAAATTGGTACATCGATTGGTACTATTGAAAAAAGGATATTCCCAAATTTTCGGCCCCTAAGACCGCTTCTTGTCACCAGGGGCCCATAGTGAAGTTTTCCACCATCATTTCACCCTCAGGGGTCTGAAATCGGATTTTCGTGTACTGACGCGGCATTTTGGTCTAAAAAAATTATCAAATATGCATAGAAGATGCCAAATTTCCCGTAGAACATGATGACGCCATCCGTTTTCCGATATCTAGCAAGGGGAGTCCGGAAAACGCGAAAAACCGCGCTTTAGTAAAAAAATCTGATATCTCAAATACGGTCGTTTCAAACTGGCTGAAAATTTACCAAAAGGCTCTTAGATTATTGCTCTTTCGAATGTTCATACGCGCGTGGTGATCATTATATGTAAAAATAAACGCGTTTTGCAGGTTTTATATGGGATTTTCTGTAATTTTTTCATTATAACCGCTCCACTGGCCCTATCCAGCTGGGTAATAATTGGATTTTTTTCTCTCACCAAACGTCTCTTTTGTCCCCCTGTCTTTACAAACACAGAAATTTCTCTCTCCAGCCAGTATTAATGAAAACATTATTTAGATAGAATGCTGATTCATTTATAAGGACGTGTAAAATAGTGAAAATGATATCGAGATGTATAGTGTCAACAATGATTGTAATGTGGGTTTTCTTATTTCTTACTGCGATTTTCATTCGTTATATTATATTATATTCATATTTTTTACAAATAATAGAAGTAAGCTGCAGAAAATGTAAATTTGCTCAAAAATCATAAAATTGACGAAAAATTGTGAAATAAATCATTGAATAAATAATGTTTTCTCTAATACTGGCTGGAGAGGGAAATTTCTGTTTTTGTAAAAACAGGGGGACAAAAGAGACGCTTGGTGATGGAAAAAAATCCAATTATTACCCAACTGGATAGGGCTAGTGGAGCGGTTATAATGAAAAAATTACAGAAAATCCCATATAAAACCCGTAAAACGTGTGTAACTTTTTATTTACATATAATGATCACCACGCGCGTATGAACATTCGAAAGAGCTATAATCGAAAAACCTTTTGGTAAATTTTCAGCCAGTTTGAAGCGACCGTATTTGAGATATCAGATTTTTTACCAAAGCGCGGTTTTTCGCGTTTTCCAGGCTCCCCTTGCTAGATATCGGAAAACGGATGGTGGCATCGTGTTCTACGGGAAATTTGTCATCTCCTATGTATTTTTGATCATTTTTTTAGACCAAAATGCCGCGTCAGTACACGAAAAACCGATTTCAGACCCCTGGAGGTGAAATGATGGTCGAAAAATTCACCATGGGCCCCTGATGACAGAAAGCGGTCTTAGGGGCTGAAAATTTGGGAATATCTTTTTTTCGATAGTACTAATCGATGTACCAATTTTGAACCAGATCTGACAAGGTGATGTGGGATCGACTGCTGAGTTGGCGTGGAATGCCCCATTTGTGAAATGACGTAAAAAATATAGTGTTAAAAACATAAGAAATTGTAAAATTGTATCAAGAGTAAAATGCCACCTTCTTAAGAAAAAAATGAAAAATGTTATACTTGGAGATATGGTGTTTCTAATGCCAACCTCACGTATAAACTTTGAAGATTGTGATCTGAAAAATTTTATTTTTGTTAAGATTGAATATGATCTGGATTTAGTTTCTTGATATCTTTTTCATCTTCATGTTATCAAACTTTCTCGAACGCAATTTATTGAAACGTATACTATATATTTTTTATTGAAATGTTCCATTGCATGTGGATATTTCATCTATACCGTAGCATTTAACTAAAAACTCGATGCTGTAAGGCCAACATTACGGACAAATTTTATCTATAAGAATAAAAGAAAACTTTTGGAAGTTTACCTAAGTAGAAAATTGCGTTTGAGAGTTAATAAAAAAGTTTAATAATATAGGTTATGTGAAATATATCAATAAAAATGGCGTCGTGATGAAAATAATGTCACAAACCTTACTCGCAGACAATTTTGTGTCAATTTTTTTGAAAAAATGATTATGGTGATTATTACTTCAAACACATACGCCATTTACTCTCATACCTATATAAATTTATCAACTATTTGCAACCATTACAGAATATTATTGCGCAATTTTTTATGACGTTGCGAATTATTACTTCAATAATAATTATAATTATTTAATTAGTTTTGTTTAAGGTTTTGCATACGAATTCGATACTAGTTGTAAACTAACATTTAACGGCGAACCGATAATTAAATGTTTTTATTTAATAATTTCAGTGTTAATTTAATGTTTTGAATGGCAGTGTAGCACATATAGCAGGCTATGGAGTAGTTGCTATGGTAAATTACAGGTAAGAGCAAATATCTTGCGCGTCTTATAATTATAATTATGCTATCGTATTGAAGATAAAATTAAATACAGATAATTTTCCCACAATAGTAGTTTGGTATACCTAGTAAACAGAGGCACCAAAAAAGTTTAATTTTCAATCTTTTGCATTTTGAGCAGTATCACCTTTTTAATTCAAAACCCCCGGTTAGATTTTCAAAATTTTTTTCCACATGTACAATCTATTGCAATAATAATGGTACTTTAAAACGAATTTGCGATTTATTTCAAACAGCTCGTAATTCGTAGCAAAATCTACTTTCAACTTATAACAACATTAGTTCTTAGTTGATCCACTCACCAATAAAGATCTAAAATGAAATTTCTACTCAGTAATTTAAAACTAATTTGAGGGAGTGCCATTATTATTGTAACATCTGCTTAGTGTTTGTTTATATCCCTATTCTGTCGTCCATTGTATTAAAAAAACTTAAAAATACATTGTAAAATCATGTTAGACTTTTTAAATTGAATTGTAAGTACAGGGTGATCACGTGAACACGTTAGATTCGGTTCTAACTTTGCTACCCTAGGTGATATCGAAAAACTGAAACGTGCATTCCTTGTCTAATTTTTTAAGGATTTTAATGTTTTCATCAAAAAACAATCAAGTATCGCACTACAGATATATTGATGTTAATTTTTGTTATGAAACACTATTCAAATTATGGAATTATTTAATCACTAATATCTCACAAACAATAAAAGATTACTCATTACATATCTATATCAATGTAACCAGGAAAAAAATGGAGAATGCAAATATGAAATACTATGCAGTGTTTAATAGGATATCTCTGCAGTGCGAAGCTTGATTGTCTTCTCGATAAAAAAAATCATATTGAAGAATTAGTCAAGAAATAGACGTTCAGTTTTCTTATACCTTCTATACACAAAACTGTTAAGCTAGATCTCAACGAGTACTTGCTGCTGAAATAAAATTTTTGAAAATTAGGTTAACTAAATTTATACATTTACGCTTTCTTCTAGGATAGCAAGTCGAATGTAACGTTTTCGCGTGATCACCCTGTACACATAGCTAATACCAAAAATTCATTTTGATAGTGTAGGTATGTGCATACCTACACAAAGTATTGATAAAGTAGATCTCATCGAGTATTTCCTGATGAAAGAACATTTTTTGGATATTGACGAAATACTAGGTATCCTTTAACATATCCATTAAGTTAAACTAATTACGTTCTATGAAAACAGGTATGTTTTTATTTCGTAAAGTAATTAGATAAACACTATCTAAATCGATCCAGAATAAAATCATAAATATTGTTAAGTAGGACTTTCCAGCTTAGAAAATCAGTACTGTTCTAAATATAACACACTCTATAATATATTCAGCAATAGGCAAATATCACTATTACATTTTGCATTTTTCCATTTTCTTTACACAAAATCGCTTACCGGATTTTCTCTTTTCCGGAAGAATGAAAGATTTACTCCTTTTGACTCTCAAAGATCTCCTTCTGATCGATCTCAAAAAACTTTCCGGCATTTTTTGAAATTTCTGGGGATCCAAAGTAGTTTTCTTATCCGACATGGTCAACCAATTTTTCACGGTGGTCATAGAGATACCGCGATTTTTTTTCGGCGTGGGCGCCGGTTCGTTTTTCAAATCTACCATTTCGCGCACTTAATAAACTCACAATTTTACAACACTTCTGGTTTACAACGCGGATTTTAATTGGAACAGCGAGTCCATTGTCTCTGGCACTATAAATCGCATACGATAAGATCTGCCGCTCCGTTGACTAGTCGCATGCATTTTGCGGATTTCCTGAATTGAGGATTTCAGTGTAAAAAGGAACTACCGGTTAACCGCGCCACCTATAAATTGTTTCTAATGTTTGGTAAGCACGGCCAGGACCTGAATTACGTACAACCGGCAAGTGGCAGTTTCGTCCCCCCTATTTTCCGAAACCGCGTGCTGGAAAATGCGCGCGCAAACCTCATAGACGTGCGTTACTACGTATAAACAAAATTAACCACTTTAAGATTGTTGATTTTTTTAAAATCACTATTAAATATTCGTATGTTAGACTACAGGATGGAAAAAGTGTACATTATTGAAGTATTAAGGAAGCAGAAATACGAACTTCTCTGTTAGATATCTATCTGCATATTTATATATCTTAGTAGTTCTGATCTACTCACAAGCAAAGAAATAGTTTTCTTATATTGTGTATAGGTAGGTATTTATTAAAGCTGTTTTTTTGCGACGAAATGTGTTCAACCCGGTTCAAAACATATTTTTGCTTTGAAATAGTGACGTCACACACGTCGCTGTTTAAACCGTGTTTAAAACGTCCACTGAGTCCGGTTTGAACTCTTTAGATGCTTTGCTATTGGTATATGCAGCAGTTGCCTAAAAAGTAGAGATTTGAAAATCGGTGTGATATTATTTTTGAACTAATATTTAAAATGGTTGTTACTTTGATACTTCTTACTCTTGTTTATTTAAAAAGTAGTTGATTGTGGACTATTGTACGGACCTCTGCAAATTTAAACGTATTTTTAGACATCCTGAATTACTTTTCTATCTTAATTTCTTAAACCTGTCACTTATATATAAACATGTTAGGTATTTGTTTTTGGTTTGCAATTCTAAAATCAATCTCTTTGTTTTTGTTGCAAAATTCACACATTTTCAAAATATATCTACAAAAACATGCGGAAATAGGTATTGTTAATAATTTCTACCACTAATAATCGTTCTATTTTAATCCAAATCTAGTGTAGACAATAGTAAGCAATAATTAAAAAGTGTGAGGGTGATATCAAAGAGAAATAAATATTTGATGACGTTACGTTTTGAAACTATACATTTTCTTGGTGCAATACATTAGTGACGTCACCATTGAATACGTTTTGAAACAGTCGATGAATACGGTTCGTCACAAAAAAAACAGCTTACATAATCGAAGTTTTGACATCTTTTGCAGACACTTCTGAAAAAATATCTATTTCAATATATTTGACCATTCACATTAAATTAGTAGATATCACTTAACAGTTTAGTTTTAGTTAGAGTTAGAAGATTTAGTTTCTTTTTTTAACATCAGTAAAAAATATTAGGAGTTTCAAGTAACAAAATAATAATCATCTATTAAGAACTACTATTGTTACAAAAAATATTATATAACAAGACTGAAATATTTTATAATCAATTGCATGGCAACTTTTCTTATATTTCTATTTATGAAAATTAAAATTAGACTATAGTACAGGGTGTCTCAAACTCGTTAGTATGGGCCTACTGTGAGAATACAAAAAATTAAAATAAAATTTGGGACACATGGTGTTAAATGGGATGACATAAGTTCCATTTTCAATATAATATTATTTTGTGGATTTGACACAAGCGACTAATGACGCCATCAATTATATTTTTTCCAAAAACATACCCAAATTTATTAAAAAGTTCTGTTTTTTGTCATAATTTTTTATTAGAGACATTTTTCTGTATTACTTTCTGTTTAAAAGTTATAAGCAATGTCGTCCTAAAGAGTCTCAAAAGAAATGCCACTTAAAAATCACATTAGCGGTGGAAGGATCAAGTAGTCGTAGGAAAATAATTGAATGTTCATTGTTTAAGATGCATAAATGTGTGTGTGCAAAATACTTGTCATTACTCAATACGAACGTCAAACGTATAAGTTTTGTGCTTACAAAATGTTTTCTGAAGCAGGAAAAGTTGATATGTGATATGTAGCGTATTTACGGAGTTATATTCAGAAAGGTATCTCAGCGCCTCGTTCCTGATCATAGAACCTTTACAAGATTGGAGGCGACCTTGCGACGAAATTAATATGCATTTTCTGTTCGGAAGAATCAAATAAGTAATCGACTGAAGGGTAAGAAACAATGTTAATAAAACTAGATTGTTACAGTATTTCTAACAAAATCCTCGAAATTCTATACGACAAGCTAACCGGGAATTGAATAAATGATGATACATCAATCGTTCAACGAATTTTAAAGACCAATGGGTATTATAACTACAAAATCACAATTTGGAGTATGACTGATCGCCACATTGAAAACAGGCTTAATTCTATAGCTCAAATTATAGTAAATGTACTAGACCTTTTTCGGCATGTTCTTTAGACGGACGAAAGTAGGTTTGTAAATAATGGTTTGCCAAGAAGATTGAACATGATTTTTGGGAACGTTAACAAACAAATTTTGTTTGCAACTTGTACCTAAAACGTTCTTTAGGACTCATCTGCTATTCGTGTAAAACGCTAAAACTGTATTTTAAGTATTTGTGACAAAAATATAGCATTAAAATACTTAAGAATCATAAAAATCTTACCTACCTTCATCTTTAAAATAATGAGACTTCTAATTAGTTTCAATAATTATTATACAGTTTCGTTAAGTCCATGCCATATTACGTGACGTTATATATATATACTAAATTTTGATATATAATTTAAATGAAAATATTAGTAATTTATAAAACTATATGAAATCATGGCTTCAGTAAATTTGAGTTTATTCTGAAAATGCTTAACAAATCATATAAATGATAAAAATATATTTCAACAATATTCAGTGATTAAGAAAAGAAGACAAAGGTAATATTTAGCCAAGAAAAATCGATCCCTTTAAGTAATAATAAAGGGTCCCAATAAAATGCTCGATATTTTAATATATTTTGCAATATAAAATAGGAGAAATGCTTGACTACTAATGATGAATGCAGTATAAGAATGCTCGGTATTTAAATAGCATTTGCATAATAAAAATACTAAATGCTCGATAAGTTTTAAAAGTATGTTTCGATATTTTATTTATTTTGCACGATACAAATTTCAAAAGTGTTCATTACTTTATGCACGATATTTAAGGGCGCCGTATTCTTGAAATAGTGTTTTCTACAAATATAAATAATTTTAGACATTTAAGAACTGAATAATATAGAGTTTAGCAAATAACAAGAATGTTATTTCATGTCACCTGCAAATATTCAAAGATACCGAAGTAAAATCAACAAATAACATCAGAAAGCAATCTATCAATGAATTTTTAGGTACTGAAATCTTTCAAAATACGTATTTTTTTTAAATTTAACTATAGATGTAAACATTGTTATAACATAAACTTACATAGTTCTGCATATAAGATTGTTCAATTTTGTTTATAAGTATGTGAAAATAATTGTTAAAATGTGGGGTTAGAATAGCCAAATTATGTGTGTCATATAAATGCATTTTTAAAGTTATTTCATTATTTGAGGAAAGTTTAAATAGTAAAAGTGGATAAACAAGACATCAATAATTACATTTTTGATATTACTTTTGCTCTACGTGTTTTATTTTCGAGATTTCAGTACCTAAAAAACACCACAAATTTGATCATTTTACGGCGAGAGATACGGGCACCTTAAGGTTGGTTCGCAGATTTGAATCTAAAAGCGCGTGTGCGCAATAGAATGATTTGCAAGCAGTGAAATGAACAAACGACTGTCCCGGGCTGATTTCATTATTTAACCTAACCTAACCTACAGTCAATTTTTCAAACTTAAGAATTTATTTACTCCATTAATTTTTATAACTGCGCATTTACACTTTCTAGAGAGTAATTATTGTTTTTTACTGCATATATATATTTAACGGTTCATTTAATATTCTCATTAAATATTTAATATTTTTACCGAGTATTTAATATTCTTACCGAGTTTTTAATATTCTTATCCGGCGATGAATAGTTTTATTGAGCAATTAATATTTTTACCGAGCATTTATTATTTTTAACTAGCAAGTATTATTTGTGATGAACACATTTATATGTTTAGAGAGCATTTGCTGTTTTTATCGAACATGTATTTTTTCCCTCATGCAACTATTATTTCCAGTTTGCGAATACATTTTTCACTGAGAATTTATAATTTTAACCGAACAGTTATTATGTTTACCAAACATTTCTTAATGTATCGTGCATTCAAATAAAATATCCTATTTCTATATTATTTTATTCTGAAAATGTATCGTGCAGTTAAATAATTTAACAAGCGTTTAATTTGTTCCCAATAATAAATACCTCTATGTAGGGTTATTTACGTTTGGTGATGTTAAATGGTATGTAGAAATACTAAATAAAATTAAGAAATAACAAAGATTCTTCTATGCCATTTATGAAATTTTAAGAAACGTAATTTTTCGTACTTTATTGAAAAACTTATAAAATTTAATAGATTAAAAAATCACATGTATTCATGCACATTATCTGTTATTGATATTGAAGAGAAAACAAATTCATAAATATTAATTACACTATCAGTGACACTGACACTAAATATATATTCGTGAAGTGAAATCCTGCATACCAATTCATTCCTCCGCTCATGAAATTCGTTTAGAAGCAACTAGAAGGGGAATGCAATACAATCGCAGCACGACCGCTTGTCTACTTGATGTCTATCCAACATCTGAAGAGACTAATTCCAAGTAATGCCTTTTCGGATATCGATTGAGTTGAGACGTATCCTTTTGCAGAGTGCACTGACTCATCATAGATTATCACCAGATTGCGTCCTTTTCAAACGTGGGGGAACTGGCTCAACTCACTAAGTACACAATAATTACTTTCGTTGCAACAAAAAATTCATCTGTCAAGATGAGATGAAAAATTGATCCAAGATAATGGTTTTAATTTGTCGAGATAAAAGGAAGACTGGATGGTGAAAGAGTAATTTTCTTTCCATTTGCAAAGCTGAATGAGAAATGAATGTAATTCATTGTTACGTGAAAAACATAATGTAAGACTAACTTTCAACATTGATATTTAAATAATATTCAATATTCAAGACTAATTAAAGAATTTGCACTTATTAGAGCTATGAAAATATGCTTATTTTCTTATTGTTATAAACCCCGGAAAAGTTATATACTTAATTGTTCCAGCGTACAGACATATTTTCTTAAAGTGGTTTTTAGGCTTTCACGGCTGGTTCTATTATTTGATAAATAATGATTTTCCAGGATGTTATGTCGTGACCTCGGTAACTGGTCGCTGCCAGTAACAGAATTAAAGGGCACATCCCTAGCATTAGTTGGAATTCTATGACCAGCCCTGGTTGTTCTCAGGCTAGGCTCTGTGGGGGACTTTAAAGAAATTCTTGTCTTGTTTTGCAAGATTAGACACGATTTTTCCAATTATTAATATACAGGGTGTCGTACCTTCGAGTAATGACGTCGCCACATTTCTTTTAATGGAACATCACATTTTTTTCCAATTTCCGGATTACCCTAGCTGAGCTGTTTCCAAATATATGTCACAAGTTGCTCCTAATTGTTAAAGGGTTGGCAACAATACCCAAATTATTTACAAATACCAATATTTTTGTCATAATTGCTTTGATGCTTATTTAATTTTATCTGTCTGATAGAACGTGCTCGTGCATATTTTACAGGCAATCAATTTTAAACAGTTTGCTAAGATTGTACGAGTGAATCCATTTTAACTGGTTCTTTCTTAAAGTATTAAGTATTTTTTAATTAATTAACTTGTTTTCGTTTTGTAAAAACATGAATCTAAGTCAAACGGAACGGATTGTAATTCTCATGATGATTGGGTATGGTGATAGAATTGGAACTCATGAGGAAGTTTGTGTTTTGTTTAATGAAACACATCCGAATCATAATCCAATAAATCGATCCACTGTAAGCCGAACTGAAGCAAAGTTTCGAAATCAAGGCCACGTTCAAAATCGATCAAGTATACTAAATGAAGATGCGCAGTTACAAGCCCTTTTGACCCTTCATGAAAACCCGCATTCCACTATGAGACTCCTAGCAGGTGATTTAGGTGTGAGTAAAAGCACATTGGGTAGATTTCTTCACAAAAGCAAGTACCATTCCTACAAAGTTCACTTAGTGCAAGAACTGTCCGATGACGATTTCGACAGACGGACAGAGTTTTGCGAAATGATGATGGAAGAATGTCAGGCAGATCCGGATTTTGTCAAACGCATAATTTTCTCGGACGAGGTGTCTTTTGGGAATTGTCGGTACTGGTCAGATCACAATCCACACTGGACGATGAAAACACACACTCAGCGTCCCCAGAAGGTCAATGTTTGGGCTGGAATTGTTAATAATCGAATTTTGGGGCCGTATTTCTTTGAAGGAGATTTAGATGACGCGATATTTAAATTTTCTTCAATTTGATTTAGTTCCTTTCTTAGTTGTACTGTTCTCCAATGAAGAAGAATCATCGGTGGATTGGCAGAAGAGGACCTAAGGAATGGCCCGCCAGATCGTCAGATTTAACACCACTAGATCTTTTCCTTTGGGGATATCTAGATACAAAGCAAAGTATACGTCACTAAGCCAAATAATCTTGACGATCTCAAGGAACGAATTCGACAAGAAGTTCGTGCCATCCCGCCTGAAGTTATTGTAAATGTACAACAAGAATTTATTTTTCGTCTGGGTCTGGCCCCTTGTTTGGCAGTAAATGATCAACAATTCGAAAATTTAATTTAGGTTTTTGTGCCCTAAGGTTTTATTAGCGAACAATAAACTTTCCTACGATCGATCACGTTTCTCTATGTTTGTCTACATATGTAACACCAACGTTTTTATAAATTGAGTACATTCCTGTAGACACTTTAAAATGACGTGTAGTAATTTTAATCAATTTTTTAGTACGTTTATTCATTTGTTAATAACTTCGGTATTTGTAAATAATTTGGGTATTGTTGCCCACACTGTAACAATTAGGAGCAACTTGTGATATATTTTTAGAAACAGCTCAGCTAGAGTAACCCTAAAATTGGAAAAAATGTGGTTCCATTTAAAAAAAAAATGTGATAACGTCATTACTCGAAGGTAGGTCACTCTGTATATTAAATTATTATTTGAAAACGAAATAAATTAAAATCAAAAATCGACCTGTCTGGAATTTTCAATAATGTCTTTTATTTACGCAATAATGAATTTGTGCGTGATTTTAGGGACGCACTATATATTGTCTAAAGCTATTTATTTGTGGCATAGTTTTAGTTTTTCTGTTCAAACTGTTCAGTGAACATCGATCCTTGTTGGCTACAGTTGTATCAAGAAGAAGTAAGTAACAATAAAATAAAAATCATTTAACATCTCTATGGAAGCAGATAAATAAATTTTAAACTGTCAAACTTGACATACGTTTAACATTTTTAATACGATTTTGAGAACGAAAACAGAGAGGTTTTCGAAACGTCAATAATACGGAAGTGCGCGATAGTGATGTGATTTTTGTTATTTTTTTACTTATCTGTTTTTCAGTGTGAGATTTTTGGTTAGGCAAACATAGTTTCAAAAATAACCCTTGACTGTTCCGTTTGGCGCAAGGGCTTATTTAATTAATCTCTATTATTTTTCAGAAGTGTGGCAAAAACCCAAAAACTAAAGAAAAACGCACTATACATTCTAATGTAGAAAATGCTTTGATAGTGAACATATAAGAGCCGCACATTATATAAACCATAAACTCTTTCTGACTCTCGATAGATTCTAATGAGAAAAATGCCAAATTATCAAAATTATAGAAGTAAAAACTTATTAACACAAATAATTAAAATCATAGTTCGAGCACCACTGTATAAACATACTTATTAATATGTTGTTTCAAGAGTAAACTTTTGTATTGTATTAATTCGACATATGAGATTATTATAAAATATTGTGTACGTAACGATTTCAAAAATATATATTTTTCAATATTTTATCTTAAAGCAACAAAATAGCAACAAATTCTAGTAGATTAGTTTTGTTGTTCCGTACTAAGTATATATATTTAACCTATTTTTTGAAAAGATTGCAAATTATTTTTAAATTTCAGTCCCCCATTTATTAGAGAAGTTCCTGCAAAATGGTTTGAGCATAAATATTAAGAATATGGCAACAAATTAGCATTTAATTTGCACAAAATTATGAAGTAATTCCTTGTTTCGTTGAGGGTGGTTCCAGCTTTAAGGCTGACGATTCAAGAACAAGATGTACAAAAAAGTCCACGCCGTAGGTGGAGGTTCTTATTAGCGTAGTGATAAAAAATAATGTAAAAATTGAATCGTTTCCTTTAACTTTTGAGGGGGGCAAATGCGAAAGACCGTGAATTATTATCATACATCGTGAAAAATCAATTCAAGTGTTAGTAGTTTATTGAAAAAAAGATTTGAAAGAAATTTCCAGTTAACGTAAAAAAATTCAGAAGATTTTATGATAAAAAATAACAGATGAAATGTTGATTCTACGTGTCTTATTGTCAGTCTAGAAACTGTTATACACCCTGGTGAAAATTTGTACCTATAATTGACACACATTGAGATATTCTTTCTAACTTACTCAGATCTCAACATCAACTAAGAATTCATTGAAAATTTGCGTATAAAAACGGCACCCATAATAATACGTCTACTATACAAAGGATATTTATTGAAGATGGCACTTTAATGAGGTATTTTATGTTATTGACCATATGTATAAACATGCAGCTGCATAAAAAGGCATTCTAGATGGGCTAAGCACTATTGAAACAAAAACGTTGCAATTTGTGGTGTCAGTGGCATATTTAATTCATTTCTGCGAAATTCTGTACAGTAGGCAGAAAACAATTACCTTACTCCTAATATTAATTTGAAACTTGACTGTCTGAATTTCAAGCGTAATCATAAAACTGCAAATGAGGGTTTATAAAATGCTTATATTTAAAACTTCATTCAATTTGATTTTGTTTTAAGTAGAAATATATAGAAATAGGAAATTGTGCGGAGCAAATCGATAAGGTGAGTTAAGATAATAAATATAAAAATTCCCAGAAACACATTAAAAATATATAAATTTCGAATAGATAGTAATTGAACGGAAACATCATGTTTATGTTATAAACCAAAGGGAATTTTAACAGTCATTCATGTGGTGTACGAATATACTTAGATAATATTTATCTGTAGCAAATATTCGGAGTTCTATTATAAAGACAAAGGTTATGATGTACTTTATTTAATTTTATTTTATTTATTATAGAAACAAAATTTTCTTGAGATCGTCATATTTTTGACAAATGATCAAATTTCTTTAGGTAGGTGCTGAAAAAAATGTAATATATGGAACAAAAGTAAGCACAAATAAAATCATTGATGTTTCATTAATTTATTGTTTGCCATTAAAAAACTTTAATTTTTTATTTTAAAAAATTCATCACATTTATTTGCACATATCTATAAACAAAAGCAAACAGTTTTATATATACTCGTAGTACAAATAAGTTTATATTATCAGAATATTGTCACTTACAATTAAATTTAAAATATTGTTATTATTTTATAAATTTAGGTATCCAAAACATTGATGATTATGCCACCATGCTATTTGTTATTATAATAACATAACAATATGATTTGCTAATCCTCAGATCAGTTATTAAATGTTTAAAATCATTTGCCTTTCTAGAAAACATTATTACTCCCGAGATAGCCTTCAAAAATTAATATTTTAAATAATTAATAGCATAATTATTTACAAATTAGTAGCCAAAGAATCTCGTTATTTTCAAATACGGCAGACAACGACAAATAAAATTCAAACTAACATAGACTTTCTTAAATTTTTCTTCTCCTTCAAAATGTATAGAAGGTTTATTTATATACACCTTTTTCTCCATAAAATAGCATAACATTATATTTGAGTATTCACAAAGAGTGGACTTCAATGAGGATTGTATTTATTTTTGGTTACACATGGTCTATAAAGTGCCCTGGGTCAAAAATATATTAATTTACTTTTTTCTACACGTGTTAAAACACTCTCTTGTAGCATTAAAAATATTGCTTTAAGGCACCAGTGCCTTAAAATGATTACTTTAAAGCACTAGTGCCTTAAAGTAAATGTCAAATTGTGACAGTAAATTTGCAATACATTTAATTTGTATTTTCTTTATTAACATGAATACTTATATTACAATTCACACAATTTGAAAAATTAAATCCTTCCACAATTCTACCACTATTAACTAAAACGACCGCATTCCTAGTTGACATTTGAGCAGAATCCGTTGATATTGATGATGTCACTGAAAGCAGTTTTCGGGCATTCAGATTTTTACTTTCCAACAAATGTATCCCTCGGCGACTGTTTAAGATTTTCATCCCCCAAGCCGCTTAATTGTTGTTAAATTTGCTCCACTATCCGCTAGTAAGCTTGCCGACGAACGCAGAAAACAATGTTCGGTATAGAGGTTAGAATTTGGAAGTTGCAGAAATTTAGAAATAGCATCATGAAATTTTCCAAACGTATTTATTCCCACAGGGTTTTTCGTACACTTGCCTTTCACATACTTTAGGAAAAGCCCCCGATGTCCCACATTTGCTGGATGAAAAGCCATGTCTCTCCGGTAAAAATCCAAAAAAAATTATTCAACGATAGTGAAATTTCGTGGAACCTTGGCTTTGGTATCTGATATCTTAACCAATAATGAACTGGAAGTGCCCACAATTTCCAAGTTGTCGAGAGTCAACTGGCAAAGCTTCTCTCTACGGCAGGCACCATATATTACCAAAGTAGTAGCTACTTTCATCATAAGATATCCGTCATCCGGTGCGCACTTCAAAACTGTTCAATTTGGTCTCTGGTCATGATCTTTGATTTTTTTGGGTTGATAACCTTCTCCTTACCTCTTCAGAAACGAATGGAGCATAAAATACTTGCTGATATCTAAGTCGCCTTTTACTCGTAACATAGCTTTAATCATAGAATAATTAGACCATTTGAAGATGAATAATTAGACCTTTGATTTCTCCTCAAAATAGACCAAGAATACATTTTCAGCATATTTTCCGCCTTTTCCTTCACAACACTTTACAAACTTATTGTATGCAATTTCATACTGAATCCGGCATTTTCTTGGTAATAAGTCTAAAGTAGCTCGGTTGGCCGCTTCATCGATTTCTTGAAATGGATTATTCTTTTCCATATTTTCTTTATACTTTTAGAAGGGCAAAAAGACACAACGTTTAAAAGGGACAAATCCGAAGCTTTCAAACTTTTCGTATATGATGAATACAACAATGATTGCCACCATGGCTACTATATATCAGTGGCAAGTGCCCACCATTTGATATAGTGCCTACGATGATATTTAAAACTTCACCTACCCGGGTTAATTATTTTTAATGCTGTTTGTAGAAAAAATATTGTATCATATTTGTTGTGTTTTTAAGGCACTGATGTAAATTGCAGAATTCGCTGCGCTTATTCTCACATTTACATGCGTGCCTTAAAAATGCACTTTTAACACTCAAATCATAAATAACTATTATCTACTAGTAAATATTTATAGTTTCTTTAATGATTAACAGCGATCGATTACAGAAACGGTGGAAGCGCTGACACCGTGTGTCTGAAAGTAAACGTTTACATTTCCGAGTTTTCGTCAATTATAAGCAGCTCGGATTCGAGTACTTGTTAATGCAAGCCCCTCTTTAGAAATAGAGAAGAAGAACTTTCTGTTTTTTGACATTAACGAAATCGAAACTGAAAGATTTACACCGAAACTGGATATTTTGCCGAACATGTATATATAGTTTAGTTTTGTTTTGTTTTTCTTTATACTAGTATGATAACGAACTAATTTTCCAGTTATTTATTGCAGAAATTATTTTATGTGTAGGTATATTGAACATGTCTCAAGAAAACATTATGTAAGTATATATATCTTTCTAATGTCGTCTATATACTTAAGAATTAATCCACTTTTACATCACACTGACTAACACTATAATTATTTAAAACAGTGTTGTTATAAATGTACGCTTCACGGATGCATGCAAGTGCAAATATATTCTGTAAGCGAATAAGTAGATATAATGTGCAACGCACACAAATGTTAACTGCTAACCTACATAGCAAATGACCTGTACCTAGCAGGTATTCATTTGCTATTATTATTGATCAATGAGATATCTTTTCGGAACTGCTTCCTTATTTGTTTTTAATATAAAAGACATTGGCTACCATGGCACAGATTGAAGATCAAGTTTTATATATCGCTCAAGAAGATCTAACAACCAGCACCAGAAATATATTGATGCAAACTGATGCTTCTCAGATGACAGTGTGGAGAATTTTAAATGAAAATCAACTTCAAGCGGGTCATTTTATATAACAGATTTCCCAACAGGCGCATAGGTTGGATTAATAATACGAGCTGCTAAGGTACCAGAGCTAAACCTATGTGATTGTTATTTATGGGGGTCATATGTATAAGTATAAGTATCGTGTTTATGGTTCAAATTGCCTCAGTGGAAGAGTTACGTGAATGGATGAAAACACCGCTTAAATACTTCATGGAAAATTATCTCATTTAAGAGCATGGATAAGACGAGCGACAATTTATGTAAACGATAATAATTGGCGACAACTTTGAACATCTTTTGTAGTCTGAAGTGGATCATCATAAATGGTGGAAATCAATCTAATTGGTTTTGTTTATCGGTTGTTAAGGATTTGTTAATTGTGAGAGAGTTGTCAAGTTTGATGTAGAGATTTTGGAAAACAAATTGTAAAGATATGACAATGTTTAATAAAATTATTATTGGAAATAAGTGTATGTTTTTAGTGAATCTCCCTGAGGGATTCGTATAAATAATTAAAGGAAAAAGATCTTTTCTAAGAGCATGCACAGAGTCGTGGGTAAGGCGAACGACAATAATTGACGACAACCTCAAACATCTTTTGTAGCCAGAAGTGAATCATCATAAATGACGGAAATGTCACGGCAAGAATTAAGACGACTTACGTAATACGAACAAATGAATAATTAATTATATTTTCATCAAAATATTTAAGAAACTGCAACTGAGAAAAATAAAATTATATACTACAATAAATGTTTGCATTATTTACTGCAAAACAGATTGTTTTTAACGCGATCAAATATCAAAAATTATGTTGACCATAAAAGAATTGCGTACCGTCAGCCGTGTGACATAAGGCGTTTGAATTCTTGTCGTGATTTTATAAATAATTTTGTTTATAGGTTGTTAAGGATTTAAGGATTTGTTAGTTGTGAGGCGGTTGTCAAGTTTGATGTAGTGATTTTGGAAGAAGAAATTGTAAAGATCTGGCGATGATTAATAAAATTTAGAGCATAAAAGTTCAGTTAATTTTGGCTCCCAACCAGCGGAAAGGAGTGTTGAAAAGTAGCAGAGTGTAAGTAAGAAATTGAAAAAGAAAGAAAGGTGAGCAAGTGAAGTGTCGCCAAGCGACGAGTCGTTAGCAGCCGAGAGAGATAGAAGTTGCATGGAAAAGGTTTATAAAACAAGTGAAAAGCATGATTAACAAACGAGGAGTTGATGGCAGCCAGAAAAACGGGAGGCGTAAAAATACGAAGGATCGAAGAAAGTCAGACATCAACGTCCAGCGAGAAGGTTGTAGCAGATAGAAGGAAGATCTGAAGAGGAGAAAAAATAAAAATGAAAGAAGGAAAAGTTAACTAGGAGAACTGATAATAATTTAAAACAGGGGTAATTAATTTTAAAAGGTTCATATCAACAAAAAAGTGTCAGAAAAGGAGTCACACGGAAATAGTCAAATTACAAAGTTAGCATTAGAGGTATACTCGCGACAAGAACTCAGACGACTTACGTCATACGAACAATTGAATAATTCATTATATTTTTATCAAAATATTTAAGAAACTGCAACTGACAGTAATAAAACTATATCCTACACTAAAAGTTTGCATTATATATTGCACTAAATTGCAGAAAATTATTGTTTTTAACGCGACCAAATATCGAAAATTACGTTGACAATAAAAACAAATGTGTAACGTCAGCTGCGACGTAAGACGTCTGAATTCTTGACGCGAGTATACAAGAGATTGCAAACGAAATTTTAAATTTACAGGCTATGGTAGAAAGTTTGACTGGCAGTTTGTCAAAATCTAAATTAAATGAAAATGGAAACTCAAGGATAGCAATATAAATGATATTACAGGTTTATAGTCCATTGTTTTCGCAAACATAAAGATATGAAGCTATATAGTTCTCTTGAAAATATAGAATTTCCAAAGGAGAAGGTAAGTCCTCCAAATTTAGAACGTGTTGATCAGGTGATTGTCCAATTCCGATATAGTAAATAGTCTCGGCAGAAAAATATATGTACGTTTTTCTATTCTGAACCGTTCAGACCTAGTTAGTCAGTGAAATTGTTAATGTGACGAATATTTTTGACCATTCTGAACTAGCTCTCGACGGCTGTTGAAACAGCAACAAACCTTATAATTATTGTTATCTCATAGCAGGTAACAATAAAAAGACACTGCTAAACAAAGAATGGTACCATAATTAAATTGTTTTATTTTATTGCACTGATAATTCCTTTTGTTCGTTAAGGGTTTGTTAGTTGTGAAGATCTGACAAAATTTAAGAAAATTATTATTGGAAGCAAAAAATGTATTCTTCTTAGTGATTCACCCTGAGGTAGAGCATAGGAGTCAATTTCAAGCCAGATCCAGACTCAATAATAATAAGCTCGTTTGTAGGTTTGTACTTATTAATACGCTTATACTTCGGTTGTTTTGAGATTTCAAAAAAAATTGCTTTGTCATTTTAACTTTATGCCGTATTAAAAAAAAAACACCATTTAAGATTCATTCATAAGATTCAATCCGAGCAACCTGCTATTCAGGTTCATAGAACAGTGCAGATCAGTCATGTTATCACTGAATGGGAACTGGTACAGAAATCTGTGGAATTAGAAAAGACTTCACGATGCGGAAACTTTATTGGGTACTACCTCACCAAATCAGAAGCGATCAACACAATAAGTAATTTGGCACTTCCTGAAAGCGAATTTTGAACCTTTAACCACTATATCATAGTAGTGAATAAACATTTTCCTTTTGCATGTTAATTATTATTTTTCCCTCAATTAAATACGAAAATTTAAAAATTTTACATGTAAGCATAAATACTTGTACAATAAAATCTCATCCTACTTAAAAGCGTTTTATTTTCAACTCAGAATGAGTAGTCAATTTAAAACCATCTACATTTACTGCCATTAAAGTCGTGCGTTTATGAGAACAATAACTTAGGCACAAAAGGGACTAAAAAGGTAATTAATTTATTTAAAGTAGTCTTCAGATCACCTGCTATTAATAAAACTTATCAGATTCTCAGCGGAACGTAAATGCAGATGTTAAAAATTAGATGCGCATCAAAATTATAATAATAACCCTTTCGTTTTCAGTTCCAATTAACACCAGACAGCTATAAAAGATACGTTTTATGAAAATTAACCGAGTCGTTGGGTTTTTTAGTAACCTGTAAAGATGAAACTTGTAGGTTACGTTTATCTGATGTCTAGATTTTTTTATGAGCCGACAATTTCACCTTTCAGTATATTATAAATAAAAGGACTCTGAGATTCCACGTAACTAGCTAACATTGTTTCATGTAGAATTACAGATTCACTTGTGCAAGTGCATAATAAAGGAGATGCAGGTCTTGAAGTCAGGTCAAACATACGTTTTATTGGTATTTAGTACGAATATTTTGGAAAATGGATAAATGTATATCGAAAGTCAAAGCTTTGTAATTTTTTTTTTTCACTTTAGAATATCTTATTTGTTTATATCTTTTGCTTATCATGTTTCTTTTATGCATGTAGGTATATTGTATTATAATAGCTTTTTTTGGAATGCATATTCTGTTAGTGGGACGTATCATATTGAATAGTGTGAAAAAGATGATCCTAGAAATATAAAACAACAAAGTACGGCTCGTCAATGAACTTAGATGGAACTTATCATCTGGAATGTGTAACTATAAATGGAATGTAAATTATATTATAGCCTGTAATTTTTTGTTTGTTTTCTGAAGTCATTTTACTGAATTTGCACAGTTATACCTACATCTTTTGCATTTGGCCATTTATAGATACTGTCTGATAGAGTTGCCACTTTTTTATATGTTCATGTAAGGACATTCTTTGTGTACATCAGTTTGCATTACATTTTTGCATTTAAACGTATTATTTACATATTTCTTCTCTTTGTGTTCCGATAATTCTACTTTTATTATCAAGAATTCTATTAAGGATGGAAGGACACAGAGGTTGAAGTAAGGACAGTCATCCCAAAGTAAGAACAGCTGCCAACCCTACTGCCTGAAGACATATCACTGAACAAGATTACCTAATTTTTCTAATATTTTTAGATGTACGATCAAAATGTACGAAATAAATAATTATATAGGGTTAACTATCACAAAGTACAACAATTTTAACCATGTACTCAGGGAGGCCTAAAAGACAATAAAAAAAATATTCCACAATTCTAGCTCATCTATAATAAGCATCGTCCGAGATAATTTAGATCTATCAATCACCATGAGCTGGTTTTTTGCCACATTTCTGAATGAACATTAATAATACCTGATAGGTAATGGTCTGACTAGCTGCAGCATTTTACATTCGTTTTTCGTTCCAAACTGTCAAAACTTCATTTTCACTCATTACAGGTCTGTCAGGATTACCCACTAAAACTCACACTTTGCTTACACTTCAATAAAATCCCCATTTATTCTAGGAAAATCGAACGAATGGAAGATTAATAGGTAATAGAAAACTTTGAATGCACTTGCCGCAGTCTTTAATTATAAAATCTTGTCCGATAAACTACAAACAAATCGGCGAACTATTAGGTATAATAAAATATCTGTATTCGACACAATCTTTATTATTTAGTTACTATAAAACGTTTAAAATCGAAAAAAATAGACACTAAAAGCTGAAGAGAAACAAAAAATCGCAAACGTAAATACAGTGGGTTTCAATTATGACAACAAATAGTTGATGGTTGCCTAACTCTCTTAATGTCAAATATGCGCTCGCGGCTAACGGGCCGCCTGAGTCGGTGATTAATGGGGGTTTAATATGATTTCGAAAAAAAAAAACAAATTTTCGCTTTATAAGCAATAAGTTCGGTAACTTTTTGAGGGACGATTCAGTTAATTAATTTTTTCTCTATCCTCTTTAAAATATTTGTACTTGGTCATAGTTAACCCTGGTAATAAATAACAATGGTTCTATTTAGATGAGGTTATTATCATTATTATATATTACTAAGTTAATGTGTCGTAATTTAATTGAAACTTATATTTAATTACCTTTGCATGTGATAACATTTTTAAAAATTTATTTTAATAATATCTACCTGAACTACACAGAATATGCAAATAGTAATATGAAGTGCATTAGCCGTATGAGACATTTGCAATATTCATTTTTTTTCATAAAACTCTATTTTTATGCTTCTGTGTTAAAATATCTTAACAATAACCACTAGTATACAAGGCCCTACTTTTTACATATTCCGGGACATCCAATGAATCCATTATATTATTTAATTGAATTGTTGAGAGAAAATATTTGAAGCAATGTATTTAATTAAAATTCTTAACAAAAACCCCATATTATTACTAACAAAGATTCAGTAAAGATCAGAATTAATTATTGAGACATCCGATTCCCTTCATCGAACAGATAAAATACTTAACTAAGTTTATTATGTAAGATTGTTATTTAAGTAAATTCTGTATGCATCGTTAATTTCATCAAGCAAATTCGAAGAATTTTTGTCAGTAATATTTAATTAACTATAAATAAGTTTTTAAATAATTAGAAACTTTGACTACGATATAGGTAGATATTTGACAAGGTCTTATTCCTTTAGTATTGTTAGAAGCAGATAATAAATAAAATGAAATAAAAAAAAGAACAACAGTGCCGTTTATTTTACTTACTATTCTGTTTTTGTGAATAAAATTCTTGTTACAAACGTAAATCATAATCTTACACTTACTTTGCTGTTGTTCGTTAGTCTAAACCCAGCTAACAATTTCTTGTTCTGTAAAAATTGTAAGAACGTTTCCAGAGCAAATTTTATAGAGCAATGTTTATTCTAAGAACATTTTCAAAACGTTCTTACAACACTTATACCATAAAAATGTTCTATAGAACCTTTTAGTTCTTTAAGCGGTTCTGTAAAGCTTGCAGGAAATAATTATAGAAGTCTTAAAGAATTCTTATAACACAGTTACAAAGCAATCTCATAAAAATTCTATAGCACTTCGCTATACAATTTTTGTGTTGCATGGTGTTATATTTAAAGAACTTTAAAATCGTTTAATTGTATCTTTTAAAAACAAAATGTTTCTGTATAGCACATGTTAGAAATAACATGGATGGGCCAATAAGAACCAGTAAGATGGGCCTAATCAGCATGCATATGAGTACTCACATTATTATGAATTGCTTAGTTGGTTTGTCCATCAGGGAACAGTACATTTTAATGCGGAAAAAGTTTTATCGTGAAATATGTGGTACATAATGGTACTTTTTTGATGCGCCCTCAGTTAACCATATATTTTCTATGATGTTGGAAATTTAATAAAAATTTTTTTTTCTAAATTGATGAATTTAACAACCAACTGTACATAAAATAGTCAGAAAGTAAGTATATCCATATTATTGATATCATTTCACCTATTTATATTGTACATATTTTTAATTAAGATTTTTTCCTTCTTCACAATATGGCGACAGAAAGAAAGGCTTCATCTTGTACTTCCAATGGATTCTCACTAATATGACATTTTTGTGTCGATTGCAATGATTATAGAGCAAATATGCTTCGTAAGCAACTACTTAGTATTCACAGTGTTGTCATATTGTATTGTGGTAATTTCACTTATTTCAATCTTATTTAATAAATCTATTAAAATGCTTTAACTTCAACATCTAAAAGTGAAAATGTATAAGGTTTGGAATGGTCTAAATTAAATATGTTACTAAATTTCTATAAGAAAATCTCTTAGCAATCAAATAAATTTTATCTATCGTAATGAAATTTTCTTTCTGCAAGCAGATAATAATTTTTACAAGTCACGACTATGTTATACAAATTTCCCCATTATACTTTGATCAAAATATTTCGTACTATTACAGGCAGGTTTCGTCAGATGGGGCTATCGGAAACCTACATACCTATATAAAAATGATAGTTCTATAGCGTTTCTTTATGGAACAAAAAGGCTTTTGTTACTTATTTACTCTATAATGATTTTATAACAACTGTATTATTATTCTCTACAACTGCTTTAAAGAGCTTTTTCTCTTAAGTTCAATAGCAGCTTTCATATTTGTATTTTTTCCGCAGCAGAATTGTAACTTAACAACGCCTTATACAATAGTTCTATAATTAAACTATAAGCGACATTACGGAATAATTTGTCACAGGAGATGGTATAATTCTATAAAGCAGTATTTTGTGTCAATTTTACAGTAATTTGATTCTATAAGCGCCGTTGCTGTAAAATTGTGTTATTGTACACACTTATAGGGCTACATTAGCAGTTATCTTATAAGTGCTCTATAAATTATGCTCTAAGAACGTTCTTGCAACAAATTTAAAAAGCAATTCAGTTTCTGAAGGCAAAATAGTCTCATGTGCCACATTAATGCAACAATTTAGTATTCTAAATACAACTATAAAATATTAACAGAATATAAAACTCCTATTACTCTAAATTTATAGAATTACTTTGCTAGCTGCTAACTTACAAAACAACCTCAAGTCATTTGCTCGGATTTGAAGACCACTACTGAGTAGACCTCTTGTCATACCAAACGATTGGAAGGCCTAACAGCCAGTTCCATAATCAAGAAGTAAAGCTTCCTTTAATATTAAAAAGGAGCTTTACCAATAAAATCAGTTCCATAAAGGCATTTTAAAGTTAAAGTGGCGATAAAGTGTACTTTATAATAAAGGCGGGATTTCGGATCTTTATGAGGTTAAAGGAGACTTTAAGAGCACAACATAACCTATATAAATTTGTGGATAATCTTCACCTACGTGTTTTGTTGTAATTATTAACTTTTATTAGCCCATCCTCATAAGATGAAGTGATAATTTATTTAAGAAGACCTAAAATTTACAGAGTAAAAAGTAAGGCAGCATTGTTTAACAAAATATAACGATATAGAGTTTTTCAACGATTCCGACTTTGAAAATTAACGGTGGACAAGATGCTTTCGCTGTCGAAAAGGTTTTTGCTCTTAATGTGCAAACTGAAACAGTGTCTGATGTAGACCTAAAAATAATAGACATCGTAGCTCGGTGGCTCGGATCTCCACAAGATCAAACGATTACCCGATAATACCCTTTTCCTTTTCTATCAACTCTAACAATTTTATCTGATCTTCCACACTAAACACACAACTAACAACTCGAAAAAAAGGAAAAGCCTTTTTCCAGTTTAGGTTCCATATCCATATCGAAATAAATAAAATCTGTTTGTACCGTCAGGCAAGGACGCAAATAAATAAGATTACGTTTATTTTATTCTGAAAGTTGACAGTAAATTCAGACTTTCCCGCTTAAAATATCCCCATATTTTGGTACTTTTAATTTTTACAATTGGCTTTCGGCATTACCAACACTATAATATTGTAACCTCGAAATTAGGTTATCGTTGGAACACGTCACGTAGACAAATAATCTTTATTGCCACTCTTGATAAATACAAGAAATCTGCTTCAACAAATTCACAACTGTCAAATACTTTACTTTGACGTTTGTCACTCGCGTTTGGCTGTTCAATACATACTGACTCAGCGGCCGAGAATGATCTGCTTATATAGGTTTTACAGTTCTCGAAGTTTCTGAGATTTCGAGAACGTGTCGAGAAACAAATAGAATATAGCCTGGAATATTTCCGGAAAACGTCAAAATAAAGGCATCACAAAATTGTAAATTCTAACATAAACAGAAACGTAATTTACAAACTAATGAGGTATGTGAGCTTCAATTATAAATTCTAACGAAAACAGGAACATAATTAACCAACTAAAAAGGTAGGTGAGCTTTCGTAACATTGCCCCCCTCTTAAAACTGATCGTCCCGATCAGGTTACTCCATTGTCCGCATGGCCTTCTTGATAAGGTGTCAAACGATCGATGTGGACAATCTTCATCTTGGCTTGGGGATTCCTCTGGATCCTGTAAACTACGTCATTCAATCGTGACACGACAGTATAAGGGCCTTCCCACGATTTCTGCAGCTTCGGAGATTTACCCTTGCTTTTTTTGGGTTATACAGCCACACTTTCTCAAGCTCTTGAAACCCGCTGCTGTTGGCACGCAAGTCGTATCTGGTCTTCATTCTGTCGCTTTCTATTTTTATCTTCTCTCGTACTTCTTCATGTACCATCTTTATTCGATCTTTCAGATGGCTGAGATAATCATCTAAGTTTTCCTCGTGTTGCGGTCGATTCATAATTAGATCTATGGGTAGCCGCAATTCTGTGCCGAAAATCACGTTGGCTGGTGTTTTACCCGTGGTCTCATGAATTGCTGCTCGGTAAGCCAGTAAAAATGGAGGAAGACAGGTATCCCAGTTGGTCTGTTTCTCGTTGACGGCCGTTCTCAGGAAGTTTTCGATGGTGCGATTGAATCTTTCCACCATTCCATCTGATTGCGGGTGAAGAGGTGTAGTTCTGGTTTTGTGAATGCCTAGCAGCTCACAAACGTTCTGAAATACTTCCGACTCGAAATTTCGTCCTTGGTCGGAATGGATCTCTGGGCACCCCATAACGACATATCCAATTTTCGAATAATGCTTCGGCTACGGTAACAGCTTCTTTAGGTAAGGGATATATTTCTGGCCATTTACTGAAGTAGTCCATCACTACCAAAATATAACGATTCCCACTGCTGCTACGAGGAAATGGTCCAGCTATGTCAATAGCTATTCTCTCGAATGGAGCTCCAACATTGTACTGCTTCATCTGTCCTCGGCTTCGAGTCCTGGGTCCCTTACTAGAGGCGCAGGTATCACAACGTCGGCACCATTCTTCCACATCGGACCGACTGCCAAGCCAATAGAATCGTTCTCTAACTTTATTCAGAGTTTTGTTTATTCCAAAGTGCCCACCACCGACACCACTGTGCAGTGCTTGAAGAACTTCTGGAATTCTTTTATGGGGCAGTATTGTTTGATAAATCTTTTCTTTGCCGTCTGGGCTCTACCAGACTCTTTTTAATAGGCCGTTCTCGATGGCTAAAGAATTCCATAACGCCCAGTAACTTTTTAGAGATGGTGACTTATCAGCAATGTCCTGCCAGGTGGGTCTGTCCATGTTGTTTATCTTCCATTGGAAAATTGGTCCAAAATCCGGGTCTTCACTTTGTTCTTTAGCAATGGTTTTAATATCCCAATCCTCTGGGCCCTGGATGTTAATTCTTCGGCAAAGAAAATCATCTTGTTCTCTAACTTCTTGTCGCATACAGTGCTTACAATTTGGAGGGCATGGTCTTCTGATAGGGCATCAGCATGATGGTTAGATCCTTTCCGGTGTTCAATTTTGAAGTCGTACTCCTGCAACCGTTGAAGCCATCTTGCCACTTGGCCTTCCGGATTCTTGAACTGCAGTAGCCACTTCAAAGAAGCATGATCGGTCCTCAAGACGAACGGCTGACCATAGAGATACTTATGAAAATGCTCCACAGTTTTAACTATGGCAAGCAACTCTCTTCTGGTTACGCAGTAGTTCATTTCTTGCTTAGAGAGGACTTTACTAAAGTAGTAAATCACTTTTTCATGCCCGTTTTCAATTTGTGATAATACTCCTCCAATTCCAGTATTGCTAGCATCCGTGTCCACGATGAATGTCTTTCCAGGCTTGGGATATGACAGAATCGGAGAAGAACACAAAGCTTCCTTTAATCTCTGAAAAGCTTGTTGACATTGTTCCGTCCAGATAAATGGCTGATTGTTTTCTGTGAGTCGATGTAAGGGTTTCGCAATCTCGGCGAAATTTTTCACAAACTTGCGATAGTAAGTGCAAAGTCCAAGGAAACTCCTTAATTCATGTTTGTCTTTCGGTACTGGCCATTTTCAGACGGTTTCAGTTTTCTCTGGGTCAGTTTTCACTCCGTCAGAGGAAATAATGTGTCCTAAATACTTGACTTCCTTTTGAAAGAGCATGCACTTCTTGGGACTTAGCTTGAGCTTCCTCAACTTTTGAAAACTTCTTGGACATTCTTCAAATGATCTTCAAAGTCTTTTCCCAGTATTATGATGTCATCAAGATAAACGAGACACGTTTTCCAGGTCATTCCTCGTAGAATGGTTTCCATAAGTCTTTCAAAGGTGGCTGGTGCATTGCAGAGACCAAAGGGCATAACGTTGAAGTGCCACAAACCCGTACCAATGGAAAAGGCGGTCTTCTCTTTATCATTTGGATGAAGCTGCACTTGCCAATAGCCACTCTTCAGGTCTAATGTGGAAAACCATTGAGATCCAGACAGTGTATCCAGGGTGTCGTCTATTCTTGGCAATGGATAACTGTCCTTCTTAGTGACATCGTTTAGTCTTCTATAATCTACACAAAATCTGGTAGAGCCATCCTTCTTCTTTACCAAAACAACCGGCGAAGTCCATGGACTCTGGGATGGTTCAATGACTCCCTGCTGCTGCATGTCTCTCAACATCGTGGATACCTCTTCTTGCTTGGCTAAAGGAATCCGTCGTGGAGCTTGTTTAATTGGCGTGGTGTCGCCGGTATTTATTCGGTGTTGCACAAGATTAGTTCTTCCAACATCATCTTCTGTTAATGAGAAAACATCTTGATAACGCCTCAACAAATCTTCCAATTTTTGGACCTCATCGGCTTGTGGGGACTTGAATCGGTTAACAAGGCCCTGAAGAACTTCAGGTAGTTTTTCAATACTTCGAGGTGTTGTTGATGGTTCTATATTACTGAAGACCGATCCAACTGTTTGACAAACTCCCAAAGGTTCACCTTTCTTGATCTGTTGTGGGTAGTCTTTCAGATTTAGCATTCTGACCAATACCAAATTGTTTTTCCTTTCTGTTAATGTCTTTCCAGTTAATATGCCCTTCCTATACAGGCTGTTCTCTTGCTCTGGTTCTACAATTACAGTTTCTTCAACTGCCGAAGGACTGCTACAAATAGCTTGAATTACAACTTCTGAACCTGCTGGAAGTTCTATGTCTGCTGACGCTTCCACAGTTCTAATAGGAAGGTTTCTGATTTCGGGAAACTGCATGATGATTTCTTCATCTTTGGTCTTCAATGATCTTCGAGAAAGGTCCAGCACAAAATGATGTTCAGTCATGACATCAAGTCCAAGAATGACATCATCAGTTATATCTGCTACTAAGATGTTGTGTTGGAAAGTGGTTGTCCCCAGGGTTATTCTAGCTAGATGGATGCCTTTCACTGATATGACTTCTCCATTTGCTGTCTCCAAGATGTAGTTCCGGTCTGGCTTTTGTATTCTGCAGTGAGCGACGATGTTCGGTCTTACTATGGTGTGACTAGAGCCTGTATCAAGGACCATTTCACAATCCCGTCCGCATATACGCCCTGGTACTACCAAACTCGTTCCATTATTTTGCAGACGGGTTACCTTGATCTTAATAGTTGGTGGGGCTTGGTACCACCTAGCCAGCTTTCGCCCCTCAAGGCTGACTAGTTGGCGTTTTCCTGGTCCTGACTAGATGTATTCTTAGGGCATCGATTCCTAAGATGCCCTTCAACTCCACAATTCCAACACTGAATTGGTCTTCTCCTGCTATATACAGTGGAATTAGTACGGTCATGTTCTTGCTGGAAGTTATTCATTAAATCTTGCAAACTCTTCATAAATCCTTCCAGGTTATTTTCACTTGATCGTTGTTTACTAGTTTGAAACTTAACTTGTCTTATTCTGCCTTGACTGTTTCTGGAAGCCTGTCGGGCGGCTTCAATTTCCAGTGCCTGGGCCAGAGCTTCAGATATGTTTTTATGTCTGGCTAACCTTAACGCTTGGCTGATTTCGGAGTCTCGCAGGCCATCAATGAAGTTACTTATTGCTAACTGTTCTTGGAATTCTGTCGGTGCGGTGGGGAAAGCTAGCTTCTCCATACGTGCTATATCCGCCTCAAATTGCTGCAGATTTTCTTCGAAACGTTGTTCGGCCTTTTAGTTGTGCTTGGTAAACATGTTGCAGATGGGCGTCGCCATACCTCATTTCCAAAGCAACCTTCAGCATTTGATAGTCCTTTTGTTTATCCTCAGCTAGTGTTCTTAATATCATCATAGCTTCACCCCGTGGAGCAAGTAGAAGTTATATGGCTATTTCTTCTTCTGACCAGTTGTGTGCCAAGGCAGCTGCTTCAAACTGTTTAAGGTAAGTACTCCATGACACCTTTCCATCAAATGTTGGTGGCTTCACCCTTGACGATGGAAGAAAGCTGCTTTCAGTCTTAATGAGTTCCCTCGCGGACAACTGGGATTTTAGATTTGTAACCTCGTGTTCTAATTTTATTATATTTTCTTCTACGATCTTGTGACTTCATTCTGTAGCTTGCCAACACTTTCTTCTACGACTTGGACTTTATCTTGCACCTCACTTCTCAATTGATTGATTTCGTCTTCAACAGTCTCCTCAAATTCGTTAAGTTTCACCTTAATTGTTTCTTCCAACTTCTTATTGTTTTCTTGTAAACTGGTTTTCATTTCGTTTCTCAATTCTTCTTGACTACTTTCCATTTTCTCTAAACTGTTCTTCACTTCCTCTTGATTGTACTTCATTTCCTTTTTCAAGTCTTCCATCATATCTTTCATCATTTCGTCTTGGTTAGTCTTCATTTCCTTTTTCAAGTCTTCCATCATATCTTTCATCATTTCGTCTTGGTTAGTCTTCATTTCATCCTGGCTGTTCTTCATTTCTTTTAGGTCTTCCTTTATTTCGTCCTGGCTGTTCTTCATTTTTTTTTAAGTCTTCTTTCATATCTTGCATCATTCCATTAACTGTTTCAATGTTTCCTCCATGTCTGTTGCTCTCGATCACGTTACCGGCATTCACTTATCTACTCCAAATGTCTTCTTTGTGGAACGTCACACTTCTGACACCAATGTAACCTCGAAATTAGGTTATCGTTGGAACACGTCACGTAGACAAATAATCTTTATTGCCACTCTTGATAAATACAAGAAATCTGCTTCAACAAATTCACAACTGTCAAATACTTTACTTTGACGTTTGTCACTCGCGTTTGGCTGTTCAATACACATACTGACTCAGCGGCCGAGAATGATCTGCTTATATAGGTTTTACAGTTCTCGAAGTTTCTGAGATTTCGAGAACGTGTCGAGAAACAAATAGAATATAGCCTGGAATATTCCGGAAAACGTCAAAATAAAGGCATCACAAAAATTGTAAATTCTAACATAAACAGAAACGTAATTTACAAACTAATGAGGTATGTGAGCTTCAATTATAAATTCTAACGAAAACAGGAACATAATTAACCAACTAAAAAGGTAGGAGAGCTTTCGTAACAATATATTGATAAAGTGTACTTTAACCAAAGTTTACTTTTAACTACTTTATGGAACGGAACGCACTTTAAACGATCTTTAAAGCCAGTATTAAAGTAAAGTACACTATGTATAAAGGGTCATTTATTTTCTTTTATGGAACCGGCTGTAAGAGGGAGAATATATTTTTTTTTCCCGCCTAGAATGCAATTCTTACTACAGAGAAAGATCTAATTTGCCACGGAAATTTTCACAATAATATAACTTCAGAATCGCTTAATAAAAATGATAAATTAAATGTGCATGTTACAATAGTTGAGTAGAATGCAGGACTTGCAAACGATATAAAACTCAAATGTGATTGTTACTGAATGTAAATATTTAAACATTTTAATGAAAATTCAAAAAAAAATTCCGTGGGAAAACTTTCAAACACATTGTACCTACACAATAAGGGGCATTCTAATTCTTGTTCATATTAATATTTATCAGGGGCATTCTAATTCTTGTTTATATTAATATTTATATAGAAATTCTAACAATTACTAACATTAAAAGGATTCAATTTGCTTGAAACGTTTATATTTTGTTGCCTGTTGTTGAATTTGAAACATGAAGGTAAGGTATCCGATTCATGTTGATTGTTTTTCTGTGATAACTTTTGATTGGTCAATTTTAATTTTGTTTGTAAGTAAATGGTCTATATATCCTTCAGTGACATTGCTAGATTTCCAGCCACCGTGTCTCTTTAAATTTGTGATATTTCTACCATTATCAGCAAGTATCATCGCCGAAGTTCGGTGAAGCCTAGTGCCTATACAATACTAAATTTTCTTGCCCAATTACAAAAAATGTTCTCTGAATGTGTGTTTCAGAATTCGGTATTTTCATAAGCAACATATCTTCCTTGTCGTTTATATAATTGAAATTTTTGTTAAGTAGTTCTTCCCGTCTACACGCGCCGGCCAACCCAAAGCCATTGTCTGCTTCCTAATGAATTTGTTGATTTGCTCGCTGCTGATGACTTCTTATTTCTTTGGTTTATAATCAATCAACCTCCTTTTGGTTGTTTAATTACTCTACTAAAATGACACTTTTCAGCACAGAGTACATGCTTTAAGGGTAGAGAATTTAATAATTTCTGATTTTCTTTGTGTCAAGTAAGCCCAAATTATGTCCTTTGTAATAGTTTTACATTTCTTTGTATCCATCCATGAAGGTGATTGAATACATTCGGCGAGCTCGCAGCGTTGAAACCGTTGAAAGTGTAGTTCTCAGTAAAGTCGTTTAAAAACGTAGAAATAATTAGTGAAAAAACCTAAGTAATTAAATTAAAGTGATAAGTAACCATTCTATATTAACTTTCTTTACAAAGTTTATACAGAAGTGCAGTTAAATAGGAATAGAAAATACTTCACATACAAATCTATACCGTCTAAAAACGTGCGTAAATACAATCAAGCAAGCAATTATCTTATCAGTATACGCAAAAGGATATATATTAAGGCTGGCGTTTCAAGGACAAATAATCATATCTAAATATGCACACAAAAAATACACACAGTAGGTGGAGGTCCTTATTAATGTAGTACTAAAATTCAATGCTGAAATTGAATCATTTTCTTTAACTTTTGAAGAAAAAATGTGCTAAATAACAAAAAAAAACGTGAATTTGTACCTTATGACTGTGTTCTATACACCGTGAAAAATACATTATAATTTACATAAATTCAAGTGTTACTAGTTTTTTAAAAGAATTCTGCGGGATGTGATAATGTTTATAATGTTGTACACAATTTTCTCAATGTGCAATTGACTTGTAAAATTCGGTAGATTTTATGATAAAACGTAATAGGTGAAAATGATGCTCATTTTTCTTATTCTAAATGACTTGTCAGCCTGAAAATTATTTTATATCCCGGAGAAAACTTGTATAATTGACATAGTGAAGAGATATTCTTTCTAACTTACTCAGATTTCTTGTAGACTGTCTCAACAAACAGCTATGAAATTCGTTGAAAATTTGCATATAAAACGGCGCCCTTAACCTAAAGGAGTCCATATACTGAAATACTAGAAAATGCAAGGTGGTGATAATGTAACACTTAAAGGTATTTATGATGAAATAGTAAAATTTAAAACTAATCTGAAGAATATTGTTGAAGCTAGTGAAACTCGGGTTATTTTTAAAATTGAATCCTTAAATAACAAATTAAATAACCTTGAAAAAGAAAATTTAGTATTAAAAGACAAAATAGAATTCTTAGAACGACAGAACAGAAAAAATAATATTATAATATTTGGATTAAATAAACCATCTCAAGATATATCAGTGGAATATATATGTACTGAACTAAGACATCTATTAGGAATTGAGATAATTGATACTGATATAAATGATGTCTATCCATTGGGAAAAGGTATAAATAAACCTATTAAAGTAGAGCTGATGTCATATCTGAAAAGACATATATCATTCAAAACTGTTATAAACTAAAAGGAACAAACATATCCATAGCTCAGGATTTAACTGATATACAAAGAAATGAAGCTAAAATATTAAGAAAACATTTGTTCGAAGGTCGAAATAATAAGGAAAATAGGTATCATATACTACTCATCAGTTAGAAACAGAAGAGGTCTTTGAACAGCAAACTGTTAGTGCTCCAGCTACACCATGTTTACGTAATAGTTATAATGACCAGGAAACTGAAGAAGAATTCGAGTTCCACGCACAGGGAAAAGAACTCCAGGAGACTGCATTAGAGGAAATCGCTAAAAATAAGCCACATACCATCGAAGACAAAGCAGATACAGAAACTTCAGCAGCAGATACTACAAATACGCCCAAGCATCCCAAAATTTCAAGTGAAAAAGGAAGAGGAAGGAAAACTACTAGAACGAGATCCACTACTTCCCAGAAAAAGTGATTTGTATATGTAGAAAAAGAAGAAGTAGGAGCATCACTACATCATATAAAATGTTTATTTTTTTATAGGTATTTATTTTATAGTTTATAATTCATTGTGTATTATTTTAAAAAAAATTCTGTGTATTTGTATCTACATATTTCATATTTTTACTAAACAATGGACCCATATATTAGAGATTTTGAATATTTACAGTTTGACACTAATGTAATAAAAACAATACAAGAATATCGTAACTTTCGTATAAAAAAACCATTTTTGTCTCTATTTCACAATAACATCCGCAGTATCGGAAAGAATTTTCCTGAGCTTCAAGTTTATCTGTCGAATATTGATATTTTTGACTGTGTTTGTCTAACAGAAACCTGGAAAGTAGAAAATATAAATGATTTTCATTTAGATAATTATAACATATATTATAACTATGGTGATATAAATCAAAACGATGGGGTAATTATGTATATTAAAAAAAGCTTAAAACAAACAGTTATAAATATAAATTTGGGTATAATAACATCAATTCAGTGTCATATAGAAATAGAAAATAAAATTATAACCATTATAGGAATTTACCGTCCTCCTGGTCTGAATATTGAGGATTTCTTAAATGCATTAAGAATCTTCATCAATAATTTAGAAAATACCAGTGAAATGATAATAACTGGTGACATAAACATAGATATTTTGAGTAATGAACAAACTTCAAATGAATTTTTAAATATTTTATATCAAGCAGGTTTCTATTCATTAATTAATAAACACACTCGAGTTCAAAATAATAGTAAAAGTTGTATAGACCATATTTTCTTGAAAAGTAACAATATATCCCAACTGTCAATAACACCAGCAATTCTTCTTTCAAACATAACAGATCATTATGCTACTTTAATGTTTTTAGAAAACTCAAAATTGATGTTAAAGAAAATGAATTAACAAGTGAGTCTTATAAAAAAATTGACTATCAGATAGTAAAACAATATTTAAATGAGAGAAATTGGTTAGAATTTTATCAAACGAATAATGTAAACATAGCCAGTAATCTGTTAGTTGATCATATACAAGAAGCAATGAAAAAAGGAACAAAGGTGATTAGGATTCGATATAAACGTAAGCGTAAATCTTGGATATCGCAAGGGTTAGTAAAATCAATCGAAAATAGGGACAAGATGTATCAAATGTTATTGAACCAACCAAACAATACAGAATTAAAAAACGAATATAAAAAATACAGAAATAAAGTAAACTCGCTAATAAAGAAACAAAAACAAGATTTCTATCAATCAAAATTAGAAAAGAATGCAAACAGTAGCAAGGCATTATGGAAAGTAACTAATGAAATAGTAAATGAAAAGCCGAAGTATGTTAATATTAAGGAAATAAAATTACCTAATAATAGAAAATTATCGAATGAATTAGATATTGCTAATGAATTTGTTACTTACTATACCGAATTAGGACCAAAGCTAGCAAGTTCAATACAAAAACCTAATGAAAATTTTCCTGTCGCCAAAGTAAATAAGTCATTTTTTCTCTCGCCTGTGGATGAAAAAGAAATTAAAAGTTACATTAGCGAATTAAAAAACAACAAAGCACCTGGTCCTGATAATATAAAATCTGAATTATTAAAAGAAATAGCGAATGTTATATCTCCACTATTTGTGTCGCTTATAAATAAAATATTCGAAACTGGAGTCTGTCCTGATAATTTTAAAAAAGCAATAATAAAACCACTGCATAAGAAAGGATCTATAGATTTGCAAGAGAATTATAGACCAATATCCCTAACATCAAATATATCAAAATTTTTGAAAAATCTGTAAAATCCAGATTAGTAAATTATTTAACAAAACATGATTTACTTTCAAAAAATCAATTTGGTTTTCGGGATAAATTATCAACAAATGATGCCATTGCATATCTGACTAAAAATATATATAGATCAATAGATAGTTCAAAACCTTCTTCTATGTGTATTTATTGATTTGGCTAAGGCCTTTGACATCATAAATTATGTACTCGATAAACTCGAAAGTTTTGGAATTAGAGGACAGTGTCACAATCTTTTCAGGAGTTATCTAGAAAATCGGTCTCAACAAGTAAAAATATGTAACACAATTAGTGACTCAAAAATCGTTAAATGTGGTTTGCCACAGGGTACGGTGTTGGCTCCTGTTATGTTTATAATATATCTCAATGATATGCTCACCTTAAAAATTAAAGGAGATATAATATCATTCGCCGATGATACAGCTGTGTTCTTTTCTGGTCACTCCTGGAATGAAATTAGAGACACTGTAAAAAAAGAATTAAAAATTATAAAAGATTGGTTAGATACAAATTTGTTAACTATAAATATATCGAAAACTAATTTCCTACCTTTTTGCTCGTATAAAAACTCTTTACCTTCCTTTACAGAAATTAATATAGAACATACAAACCTTAATATTCACAAATGTGCTTCAACTAATTACCTCGGAGTCGTTATAGATTCACATCTAAAATGGGATACTCAAATAAAACACATTATAAAAAAATTGAGATCACTCTTATATCGGTTTAATAAACTGAATGTTATTTTGAAGAATAGAAGACATATCAAAATTCTATATATAGGTATGATAGAATCAATATTGAGATATGGTATTATAGGGTGGGGTGCTGCTAATAAGACAGATCTTAAACCGCTGCTGACAATACAAAAACGTTTTTTTAAGATATATTATAATAGAAATTTCTACTATCCTTCTAGGTCACTCTATCAAGAATCAGAATTTTTTACCATAAGGCAGCTATATTGTCAAAGCATATTGCATTACAATTTTAAATATAGAAATGAATATGAATTAATCGATCATGACCATAATACTAGATCCCGAAACAATTTGAATGTAAAGACTAAGCCCGCTGTAAAAACCAAAGGCATGAAGTATTTTTCTTATTTATGTCCCCGTCTGTATAATGTGCTACCAAATTGCATAAAAGAAATAAATTATTTTAAAAAATTTAAAGTGGAAATAAAAAAATGGTTATTTAGTATTGATTATACAATTATTGATAGTTTTATAGAAACTGGAAACTTTAGCAAATCTTTTTAAAAAAGCTAGTAGATATGTGCTTTACTTGTATGATTGTAATGAATTGTTTTTTGTGGCACTATATACGTGTGGTTTTATTTTGTATATGCCTTATATTATATTTTATGTGTAAATTTATTAATACTACATGTTCAAGAGTGAATTTTTCAGGGCATACAAATCATTATAGATTTAAGCTTAGTGAAAATTCACTTCTTGCACCTTCAAACTTTCTTTCTTCTTTATTGAATAGCTCGTCCATTGTGTATTCGTATTAATATATGTGTTATTTTATCTAAAAAATGTACGTATATTTATTTATATAGAGACTTTTAAAATAATTTGTGCCAGCCTACAACACAAACAAGTAACTTCGCAAGTTGCTTCTGTGTTTTCTCTGTTTATTCAATTTTATTCATGTATTTTGTTCTGTATTTTGAGAACTGAATAAACATTGTTATTATTATTATTATTATTATTATTATTTCGTGAACAAGTTATAAACGTTTTCGTGCCTTTAATTTTCAGGTAATAAGTGTTCTGTCAAACTGGCTTTTACTGCTATTTTTCATTATTTATTGTAATTATCGTGACTAAAAACCACGTAAACTTTTAAAAGCAAAATGTCAACTATGTTAATGCCAAATTGGTAAGTCGTTATTTCGTTGCTATGACAATGATCAACTGAATTCTACCAATACTATTATTTGGTTATTAAGTATAATGGCAACAACGGTAACTCGGCCTAGTCCGGGAAATATGTACTTTCCGGTCTGGGCTGGAAAAGTGCTATTTCCTCAAAGGAAAAACGTCCGGAAAGTAGGTACTTTCCGGACGGTTGCCGAAAACGCCATTTCTCGTAAATACTTCAAAGCGATGTCTTACAGGTAGTAAGGTAGTAACTTGAACCGTTAAAGTCTGAAAAGAATTGGTTTAAGCATTTTACAGAATTGAAGTGGCATTAAAAATGTATTACTTATTCCAGAATTGCACTTATATGTTAGGGGTGGTAAGAAATAAAATTTAATAAATTTGCGTACCTACTTCCTAAGATTCACATTCTATTTATGCCCAAACTTCAAATTAGCCAATTTCAATTTAGTGTTTATCTAAAATACATTCTGATGATATTTTTGGGTGTAAATTTACAAATCGTTTGACTAGACACTTGATCACTTTCCGTGGAAACTAATAGAATCCAATGGATTTTGAAAGGTTACTTGTGTTGTCATCAATGGAAATGAGCACTTTAAAATTAGACTTTGAATACGTTAATTTTCGGTCACATGCCAAGTCACACTTTTTATTCATTGCTGTGAAAAGGCTTTTGTAACTGAATTGGACATAGATTATTACGGGCAGCTGATAGAGACCGAAGTGGGCGTGATTCGGATTTAAAGCATATATTAACATACTGAAAACTAACCCTACGCATAATAATTAACCGCCACGTGAACTGGACGCCAGTGAGTCGCAACCCCGTGTTTTGGCGAGGGTCCGCGTATCGCGTCTTGTTAGTTCGCCTAGTTAGCGACTGTATTTTTGGCTGTCTCTAATAATGTTTGACAGCTGGACAATCCCGCAGCAGTATTTGCCCTAGCCTGACTTTGCACGCCAATTAGATCCATACAGAAGATCCTGAGGGTTCATGCAAATTTCGGATTTATGACTGGTGCACGGGGGCTGTACGCATACAGGGCGTCCCAAAATCCCGTATACATCGAACTAACAAATTATTGAGGTCAAAAGGAGTTGATCATATTATATTCAAAATTAGTTTATTTAGCCCGAGGTTTAGCAGCATCAAAGTCAGATATTCTTTATAGTTTTTTTTTAAATAAATCTAAAACGCTTTAACCAATTTTCTTAAATGAAATTTAATGTGTTAATACTTGTACATATATGTCCACTTTTGATATAGCACAACATTAACATATATTTCCCCAGCTTTGGAAATCTTTCCTACACTTGCCCATATACATGATAATTCAGTCATAATGTCATTAATTTGAGGAGAACACTATAATACGAATACGCGACTTAAAAAAAAATAAATGCATATTTATGCCGAAAAAAATATTTTAAAACCACTATTTAAACCCCCTTTTCAGACTGTCACTGACCGCTGGCGACAGTTCAACTAGGTGTCAGTTTGACGCGACGTTGCCAAATTTAAATATTTTCCTATCGTACCTACTTATTGTAATATGTAATTAATTCCATACATTCATTTTTAAAAGTATGCAATTAAAATAATAAGTTTCAACATAAAAAATATTTAATATTGAAATTACGAAACTCCAACGGATCAAAATAAACCATTCACATTTCATTACATAAATAGTGAAATAAAATCCAATACCCACTAGGTTAAATATTAAAAGAGACTTAAACGCATTTTATATTTAAATACAGACACCAATGAAAAAAAAACCTCGTGCTATCAACAAAAAACATACCTATCCGGCCATCCGAGTCTTGACCTACCGTATTTAGATCAATAACTTTGTTTTTAATGCCTACTCAATGCCAAGCGCTGCAGAACCGCGAAATAATAACAGAAACAATCAATAATTAAATTTGCATTTTTATAAACACCCAATATAAAATCATGAGAATTTTATATTAAATAATCAGCGCGCCGACATCGGATAGGCTGTAATTGGCACACTCGGCACAGCTAAACAGTTGATAGTTCAAATTCCCGTTTAATACGTTACCGGCGGAATAAGTTTAATATCGTTCGGGTCTGTTTTCCTAGGCAGGCGTGCCCGCCGTCGCCTGCATCTGGAACAGAAGCACACGGCCCAACTTCACTCTCTTTTTCATCCACATTCTACTGCATATACATATAGTAAGTAAGTAAGTGTATTTATTGATCACATAATAAGTATATAAAGTATATAGTGATAAGTCATATTTAAAAGGTAAAACAACAAGTAACAATAAAATTATATAGAACATATTAACAACAAACAACAATATAAAAGTTAAAACATTAAAATGAACTGTGGAGCATCCATATATTCACGAACAGAATAAAAACAGTGATCGAGCATAATTCTCTAATATTTTTTTTAAATTGAGCATTGTTTAGCATTTTTACATGTATTGGAAGCTTATTGTAAAGATTTAAATTTAATGAATTATGTTGCGATTTTTGCAACCTAAATTTAGAAGTTCGGAGTTGATTAGCGTTTCTTGTTAAATAATTGTGAACATCCGAATTAGTTTGATAGGAGTTAGATTTTTTATGTATTTCAATCAAAGAATAAAATATGTAAAGCGATGGCAGGGACATAATTTTTAACTTTTAAATAGAGGCTTGCAATGTTCAAAAGGTCCGACTCTACAGATTATGCGTATAGCTTTCTTCTGGAGTTTAAACACACGATTAGCCATTGGAGCATTACCCCACAAAACCAGTCCATAACTTAAAAATGAGTGTATAACACCATAATAAGCGCTAACCAATGTTACATTATCCAGACACAACCTGAGTTTCCTTATTAAATATATCTGACTTGAAAGTTTTTTACAAAGACCTTCAATGTGATGTGCCCACTTAAGAGAACTATCAATAGTGATCCCCAACAGTTTTACATGCATATCATTATGTAAGTGATTACTAGAAAATATAATAGTTTGTGTTTTATCTTTATTTAATTTAAGGTTATTTGAAGTAAACCATGATTCGGCTTTAATTAAATCATTTTCGGCCAACCTCAAGACTGTATCTCTATGTTTATTAGAACATGTCAATGTTGTGTCATCTGCAAATAAGATACACCCATCCGGATACATGTGATAGTATAAGTCATTAATGTAAATAACAAATAACAGTGGCCCCAGTACGGACCCCTGAGGAATTCCATGCCGAATAGGTGCGTAATTTGATAAACTATTACCGTAGGAAACACATTGAATTCTATTGGTTAAGTACGAACTAATCAGTTCTAAAGAAATACCACGTATGCCATAAAAATAGAGTTTATCCAAGAGAACTTTATGAGAGATACAGTCAAAGGCTTTACTTAAGTCACAACACTGCTGTAAACATACTCTGTTCGAAACCACTGACTACGCTATCAACAAGTTTAAGAATTGCACCAATACTTGATCGATTTTTTCGAAATCCGAACTGATTTTCTGTGATAGCACTGACTTTTTCAAAATACATTTCAAGCCTATTTTTTATTAAAATTTCCAAAATTTTTCCAAACAAGGGTGTAACTGATATGGGGCGATAATTATTCACGTCATCGATATTCCCTTTTTAAAGACTGGCACAACTCTAGAAACCTTTAATATATCAGGAAATATGCCTGTATTAAAACAATCATTAGTTAGATGTGTTAAAGGTAATACAATAAAATTTGCCGTTTGTTTTATGATTTTAGTATTAATATCATATATATCAAAACTTGCCATGATTACATTATAAACTTCTGTCGATGTAACAGCAGGAGCAAGAAAAAGATTGTGCTCTTATTGGGATATTTTTTAAATTATCGAGTGGATTATGATTGACTTGTTCAAGAGAATTCACTATTTTGTCCGCTATTGTAGAAAAAAACATATTAAAATCTGATGCCGATACATTAGTTGATGGTGCATGTTGATTACCAGAATTTCGGTTACTATTAATAAGCTTCCAGCAATCTCTCATTTTATTTGTAGATGAATTGATGAAATTGCTATATGACTCCTTTTTACTATTTCGAATTACTTTTCTATATTGTGTTCTTACAGATTTGTAAATCAGAATATCTGAGGGATTCGATACCTTAGCTACTGTATGAACCGCCGACAAAATGTCACGCATAGATTTAAGATTATAATACATTTTCACGATTTCGCGTGGTAGAGATTGGTGAATTTCGTGTGCCGCCAGTGTAGTTTATAATTATTAATTAAATTAGTTAAAATAAAAATGCAATTCAAGGTAGGTACTGAAGTGCTGAACAGAGCCGTGAAAAAAATTATAAACGACATTTTTACAAACATGTAGGTCTGTTATTGGGTACCTAAAATATTGATCATGGGTAATGGATTTCATTCTGATTCATATTCATTTACCTACTGTATAAAATTTTGCGGATTTTTGAACTTACATTACAAGAACATGATGAATGAATTTTGCGTAATAACTTGACAGAACGCTTAATGAATACCTTAAAAATGCAACAATTTTATGGGTACCAAAAAGAATATACAAAATACAATTTAGATTATAAACAAGAAGTTTGTTATTAGAAAAAAAATCTATCACTTCAGTATCGAACATGCTGTAATTATATATATCTGATCTTCTATATAGCTTCAATACTCGTGCAGAAAATTTGTAGCCTATCAGAAGTGTAGTGTTACCGATTGTATTGCGGTGATTTGTTTATCTTTTGAAAGATCAAGTAGGTAAATACTTTTTTCGATTTTCTGTCTTTACCAGGTCTTCCGAACACGTGGTTAAAATGAACGACATTATGACTGAATCACCCTGTATCCATTTCGGGTCTGAAATTGAAACTGATCGCATCCAGTACTATCAAATATTTAACTGCTTTTTACTGTTGGCGTCTTCAAAAGTAATTTGTAACTGAGAGGGTGGAGAACTTCGACGCCTCCGAACAGCTAACTTTGGATATAAACTTGAACACTAACAGACCTCTTCATATAAAGGATGCAAAAATCTTCTACCAGTTAAGAAGATTGCGAGTAAAAATGAACAAGTACATATATTACGATGAAATGTGTGAAACAAAATACTCAAGCCATAAAAAATGTCCGATTACTGCTCTATTACGAATTATGCAATTCTAGTTCTATTTGAACAGTGAAACTTCATGTTTTGTAACATACAACTTTGCTATTGATTGTCCATGTCTTCTCTGGAAAGACACCTGGGAGGATCTAGAGAAGATGGCGAGGTTAAAGATGAGGTAAGTGCATTACATACATGAAATATAATGTCATTTGAGAAGAGCATTAAATGTGTCATATTGAAAGAAATTGGAAATGCCATAAGTATTACTAAAAAAGTAACAAATAATAAGAGCAGTGCCAATGACACATTTCTTTTTTAATTCAAAAAGGTTTAAATAAAACCCAATAATATCCGAAAAGAATAGTGTACTTATGGGGATAATCAAGATTTTTTTTAAATAAATAAAACTGTTCGTGCTATTTTTGGTAAAATAACAAATTTTTTATGCTATTTATGCAAATTTCATATATAACCTTGAGAAAGTTATCTTGATAATTCCAGATTATTCTTCTAATAAATTTTCAAAAGTAACACTTCATTTTTAAATTACTTAACTGTTTAAATACTAAAAGAAGTATACGCACTGTTACAAGGTTTTATAATACCACACAAAAAATTAATGAAGTAACAAACCGCAGAAAACTACAAAACAGTAGCATAGCGTGGTGCGTGTTCTGGTCATGTTCTGATAAGTTTTAGAATTTTCAGTTAGGAAAAACATTAATTATAATACGTGCTGAACAATATTTTTTTAAGTTGTTTATTATAAGTTTATACAATTTACATAAACAAATAGCAATCACAATCAATATCAGACCCATCGGTTCTGAGAGCGGATCCACTGCTGCAAAGCCTAGTCCAAGAACAATAAAGGCAGGTCGCATCAGGTTCTCACTACGGAAGTGCACATTAATTTTTATTTTACTGGAGAATACTACTTAGTTATCTGTTCCATGGCATAACACAAAAATACGGTATAATAAATAACAGAGCCCGGGTTATTAATCTGTATTATGTGTACAATAAATATATTAATAATAAGCTTCATTATTTGTGGCAGAATTTTAGTTTTTCTTTAGTTTTATTGGGTTTCTGCCATACTTCTCAAAAAATAAAGATTAATTAATTAAGCCCTTGCGCCAAACGGATCAGTCAAGGGTTATTTTTGAAACTAAATTTGTCTAACCAAAAAATCTCACACTGAAAAAGCAGATAATTAAAATAACAAAAATCACATCACTATCGCGCACTTCCGTATTTTTGACGTTTCGAAAATCTCTCTATTTTCGTTTTCAAAATCGTAGTAAAAATATTAAACGTATGTCAAGTTTGACAGTTTAATTTTTTTTTATACATTTCAATTTTGCTACAAATTAGACTCCTAATTTCTAAACTACTTTTTAAACTTAAATCTTAATTATTAAATTGACATGTACTCCTATATTATGTAGGCACTCCATTATGACTACCTTAATTAATATCTCAATTGGCCATGCAAATTGATATAAATTTCTTAATGTACTCGTATTTATTATCATTTTCTGTATTTTCTAATAATCCAACCTTTATTGGCACTGAACGCACGCATGTTAAATCCTTTGGGAATTTCATGGTAACTAGTTAATAAATTCACAATAATCTAGTAAACTAAAATCCTTACATAGTATAATAATTATTGTTATGGGTTGTTTTATTGGCTATAAAACCCAATGTGCTTCAAGAATTTATGTTTATTTATTTTTATTTTAGTACTTAGTATTTTTATTTGCACTTCTTTTAGCATTACCTCAATGAATGACTGTAATATTTACCACTTAACACTGCGTATTATGATCCTTGTTCTATCATGAAATTATCATACCATTTCAGCTCTTCTGTGGTATTTTATGTCGACTTTACTATTTATATACTTCCTCTACGACTCAGTTTATCAAAATGCAAATGATATGAAACGAAGATACTAGTAAAATACATATTTTTACTCCTATTAAAAAATATCTATGTATTATTTATAGTTTAGATATAAAATATATAAGTACTCACTGGAAAAGTATATTATGCTAGTCATTAGAGGGGGCACTTGAAATTTGAACAAAGAAAGGGAAGGAAATTATGTTTAATGGTAGCGTATCAATATTTATTCAAATTATTAGGACTCATAAATCTTTTTGGACAACTCATAATCAAAACACAATATATTCAATTTCTGACTATTGTCGAATTACTGCATGGTAACTACGGCATACACGCGTGTATATTTCTGATATACATTCTTATATTGAATACGCCAGACTCAATAATACTATCCCGCTGAGTTGGATCATGTCAGAAAGAGATCATTAAATAGTATGACTACCCAATTCCATTGTGCCCACTTTTCAAACTGTCGTATTAGAATGAAGTATTATATCAATATCAATGTTGTGATGCAGTTACTAAAACTGCTAGTGATTTAATTAATCGAAGGTAGTAGCAATTAAAGATAATATATTTGTAAATGGGGTGAAATAATATAATAATCTTTATCTACTCCTATTAATTTATATATTAATTATTCAACTGCTTTTGAGCAATTAATAGTATCAATAAACAAATAGCGTGAGTTTTTATAGTGAGTTATTATAACTCACGCTGGGCTTCTACAATGATAATTAGGTATGTAAATAGTGTACACAGTCCATTTTTAAGCCGATAAATACCTTCCATTGGTGTAAAATGGAAAGAATTTTTAACAAGTGGAAAGGAATGAATAATTAAAAGGTTTTAATTAAAATTAAATTGCCAACGCCTGTCAGTAGGCGGAACTGTCAATTATTATCATTGAGGGGACTAATGTCATTTGATATTTTAACAAAATAATTTTGACGTTTTCAAATCAATTTCTAATAATAGTCCTAAAAAAGATGTTATAGTCGTAGATAAAGTATAGTGATGAACTATAGCACTCGCCTGCGGCTCGTGCTGCAAACTTCATCTGCGTGAGTTATGACCTGCATTACCGCTCGTTAAATAATATAATAATCTTTAAATTTGACATTACGCATTTTTAAACAATATTGTAAGAAAGATTGACAATGTGAGACTACACGTACAAAATATTGTCATGAAAATTTACACAACTGTAGCTCATATAGCTCCAAATACAAATTGTCCAGACCTCTGCCAGAGAAGGGTTCGTGTGAAGTGTTTTCCCAGATTTGCACTATTTAATATAGTTTCCAAGGTTCGGCTCAATGAGAATTTCTCAAATAGTAGACAGATTCCATAATATTTGCCATAAAAAATACATGGTTTATTCAAAAGAAGATATATCTGAAGGAAATATAAAACTAAGTAAAACAGGACAAATCTATATTAGGGTGAAACGATACTTTAACTTTTGGTATATCAAAATTGATTAAGATGTACCACAACTAGATAAACAATTCTTGTAACAATAATTTTTCACTAAATTTTAATTTTCATGTGCCCCAAGCCTTCCAAAAATATGTATTTTTTCAAGATATATATTTATTTTGTTTCAATTGCTTCTGTAAATTAACTATAATATTGCAATATGGTTTGTCGTAGTATACACAATACGCCATGGTAAAATGTGTCTTTATTACCTAAGTAATGGTTTATTTGCTAATACCGAATAATATCGTTACTTGAGCAAGACGATCGTGACCAAATTAAAATTTTTCAACAGTGCAGGGCTTCTCCACATTTTTATTTTATTTTAGCAATACATGTAATTTATCTGTGCTAATACACATACAATTAAATTTGGTGTATTCTTTGTTAGACAGGTTAAAAAATAAAAAAACTAAGCAAATACAATATGAAATGTATCTATTAATTATTTTCAAAACGCTACTATTATAAAGAGTAATATATTTTATCTCCATAACTTCAGAAGCAGCTACAAATACAATAAATCGATTTGTTGTATAAACATATTTCGAAAACCAACCAACTTCTTATTTGGTTGGTCCTTATTTGAGTGTAATATATTACTAGTTTATATGACAAAATAACACACAGGGTGTTATTTTCTGAGTTCCCACCTTGATCACCTCATAAGATTCTTCATTATTTGGGAAATTATTTTTGCCAAATACCTAGTTTTTAAATGACCAAAGCTTTTATATAGATATGCATTTGCGTAATTTTATTTATTAGTAGAATAATGGCTAATGATACACAAAATTATCTAGTATCAAACGTAAAACTATAAGATCACAGTAGAAATACTGACATAGATTATATTCAATGTGTGTATTACATCTGCAGACATAATACTATACTTTTTCCACGACTATTAAAATTAACACACTTTTTAGTGGAAATGGTTATACAATATTTTGACACTCATAACATGAACGTGACATATAACATACAATTCTATACTATCAAAACACTTTTTTTAGGTCATTCTCTTGATAAATTAACAAAAAATACAAATAAAACTTGAATTAGAAAACGTCTGTCATGATTCGGAAAAATGATTATACTTGAAGAAGCAGACGAATAATAAATACATCCGTGGATAAATATGTTTATAATTTCAAAGTGAAACTTGATTTTTTTAACATAAACTGAAACAAACATAAATAAAATCAAAGTTCTAAATTATTACCTACATTTCCATGAAAAAAAAAATAATAATAAAATTCTACCCTGTATAAATATATATTATGGATATATTAAAAATATTAATTTTCAAACTGACAGAGAATATGTATTCGTTTCTTATTCAATAATTTTGAAAAATATATAATTTTTGCGAATATTTACACGTAAATAATTATAAATACTTTTTTCTGAAACACCGTTCCCATTTAAAATGGATCACACTGTTTAGCCATCTGCTGCAAATGACGCGTATTTAACGCTAGTACTAGCAACATACTGGGAATAGCCTCTAGGTGAAATACAATACGGTAATGTTGGTGATGACCAGAAAAGATTAATTACACCCGACCCCGGATATTGTGTAATAATTTCCTGACAATTGCACCCTATTTGCATACCCCCCGAAAAATACTGTCGTATCTGATGGAAACGTTACAATAAAATACAAAAGAGGCGCTTGCCCTGTTTAATTAAATTGTACCTACATTTGGCCATTAGAGGAGTATAATTCGGCGTTAAACAATATACAGTTCTAAGTTCCGCTAAAACTGGACCGATTTGTCAGAGATCATTTAATAAATTTAAAATGCACGTAAGTTGTCGGACAACAATGAAAGTAACGTGGAAAAGTTGAACTTGAACAGCAGGGTGGTCCGTTTTTCATGGTTCACTATTAGCATCTCGGAAACCGTAAATTATACAGGGCGGCTTAAATTAGCGCGTTTTGATTGCCATTAAGATAAATTGCTGAAATTGTCAAAAAAACTGCAAAATTTAGAAAATGCCTTCTAGAATCATTATTTCTCAACAGAGAGCTGACGTTTGATACAGGGGGATAAGAATATACAAGTAACAGATTTCTACGGCCACTAGTTTCTGTTATAATTTATATTCTGTAGAATAAAATTACGAACACGTCAATATGTAACACTATTATTTTATTTCGAGAATACATAACCCATACAATTAAAGAATACAATAATTTAAATTAAAAATCTATTTATTCTTGATGCAAAACAAAATACAAACATATTCTCCACATTAACAAACCTAGTCCACTGCGTAAATGACTGGTCCGTCGCTCTAGATAATAGTGATCCTATAGACGCAATATAACTTGACTTTTCAAAAGCTTTTGATATAGTAGAAAACTTTTACACAAACTGGATCATGTGGTCGATTCGCGGTACCCTAAACTAATGGATCGATAGTTTTTTAAAAGAACTATTCTTTAGTCAGAGAAAATGAATCTTTCTCCAGCGATAGACCCGTCTTCAGCATCATACCTCAGGGTTAAGTTTTAGGGCCCCTATTGCTGATTATCTATGCCAGGGATATTTAATATCACGTCACAAATAAGGTGTATTTCTACACAGACCATACTAAACTATACGCTAATCCTGTCAGTGATCATGTGTTCCTCCAACGAGATTTAACGTCCATTAAAGTCATATGTATGCTCTTTGACTCTGATACCTAACATCTAGGTATGCTAATGAACAATTCCACAGACAAAGTTCTATTCCATAATTATCTAATGAAATTAATATATCTAAATTTACTAACCTGGTTTAATGAAAACATTCTATAAATATCTAACTTAACTTTTGACAGTGGGAACTCGAAAATTCAACCACAATAGACCTATTTCTGCATTTTTAGGATTGCTTTTTGAGGTAAACATTATTTAAGTAGGTATTGTCATATTTAATTTAAAATTCATTGACAGGCTGTCACTTTTGCCATTGTCGATATTTAATTTCAAATAATTTTAATTTATATAATAATTTTTATAGTTAGATATTTGACTCAACTTAAAGGAGGCCACCTGAATGGTGTTTTCATTAAACCAGGTTAGTAAATTTAGATAGATTAATTTCATTAGATAATTATTGAATAGAGTTTTGTCTGTGGAATTGTTCATTAGCATACCAAGATGTTTGGTATCAGAGAGCATACGTATGACTTCATTGATAGGAATTGTAGGAGATTTGATTTATATTAGCTTAAAATACCTTTCTAATACAGTAAAAACATTTACCTATTCAAAATAAATTTTAATTTTTGATCTTACTTTTCAGAAATGAACTACCTACGTACATCGAAATATGACTAAATTTAAGTTTAAATAACTCGAATTCTCCTCAATTTAAGTGAAGAAAATGATTTAAATTTCCAACGAAATAACTCCACGAAGTTAGTTATATACAAAATAAATTTATAGAAATATATATCTATAATATTTACTATATTACAATTATTATTATATTATTATATATTATATTTCTATATTTTCAGTTTCTGAAACCTGTAACGAATCAGCCAATCATTATTAAAAATGTGCACGCTCTTCTCCGCTTATTATAATAATTTAACAAAGTGGAACTGATGGCTACTACACAGAAGTCAATTAATATGTAATTATGATTAGCATCAGAATGGAATAACATACGTTCCTACAGTTGTAACATGAACTGTGGCACGTGTCAGATGTTAGTTTTGTGTATATTTTTACTTACAAATTTTGAAACACCGCTGAGTTATGGTAAACAAGTTTAGTAAAATTTACCTGAAATGTGAAGACGTCACAGCACGTGTAAATAGATCACAGTAGAGCATAAAAAATGTTACAAGTTTGTCATAAAAACTCAGTGCACCACTATTAATGATTTCAAAGTTATTAAATAAAAATAAAATAGATAAATAAATTTATTTGACTACTTTTTGTAAAAAATACAATTGTAGCAAGTCAGAAATAGATGGAAAACAATTTTTTGAGAAGAAAAAAACATTCGAATGTACAAAACAGGCATTTCACAATTTATAAACAAAAATAACTATCAAAAATTCTTATGTATGACAGAGTACCGTCTCACTCTTTTTAATAAGGCATCCGCGCTCTGCAGATTTTAATACTCTAGATTTTTTTTAGGACTGGAAATTTGCATTATTTACTGCAACTAAATACAGGGTCCCACGGTGACTTTAGACTAAAGGTTCATAGAAAGCCAAGATATAATATAGAGATAAAGATTTGAATATTACTATACAGGACATTTCGGATACGGCCGTTTCAGAGAAAATATTTTCAACTTTCGGCTACTTCCAGAAATAACGGAAGTTGTCGGCAATTTCCTTATTTTAAAAGGAAAAACCTACATATTATTGCATTTTTGGAGAGAATATGAAATCTTGAATAGGAAACATGTACCTATCATATCCTATACTTAAACCTTGCTGTTTCAAAGCTATCATAACAATCCCTATTATGTTCATCGATAGAATATGTCGAAGGTTTGGCCAAACATATCATTCACACCCTGTATATACTTAGGTAAATAATTAACATAAACAATAGAATTTAACTTAATGAAACTGTCATAATTTAGTGTTATTTCACGTGTGTTAGTATCTTTTATTTGATTAAATATTTACACTCATAACTACAGTGTGTTCAGTAAAGAATGGGCCCTTTAAGGTTAGTTTCCTTGGACGAAAATAATGTGGTTTAAATCAACTTACCCTAGTACAATTTTGCTTCTTTAAGGGCGCCGTATTTTTGAAATAGCGTGTTTTACAAATAATTTTAGATATTTAATAACTGAATAATATAGAGTTTAGGAAATAACAGGAATGTTATCTCATGCCACCTGCGAATATTCAAAGGTACCGAAGTAAAACAAATATATAACAACAGAAAGCGGTCTAACCAACAAATTTTTAGGCACAGAAATCTTCCAAAATATGTATTTTTTTAAATTTAACTGTTGTGTTTAATATTGTTATAACATAAACTTACATAGTTCTGTGAAAATAATTGTTAAAATTTAAGGTTAGCGAATAGCAAAATAATGTGTGTCTTACAAACGTTTTATAAAAGTTATTATTTTATTTCAGAAGAATTTAAATAGTAAAAGTGGATAAACGAAACAACAAAAATTTTATTTTTGATATTGTCCTACGTGTTTTTTTTTCGAGATTTCTGTAGGTACCTAATAATTTTGTCGAAGAAGAAATAATTAACAGCAACAATGTTGATGACTTTTAATTAAAGTTCAGCCAATGTTTAGTAGTTGTACAAACTGCAATATAACTATAAACATAAACCGGTCGGTCGGTCAGTGGTAGCGCGGTTTAAGGCGTTAGTACTTGATTCGAGGTGACTAGACGGAGTTGGTTCGAGCCCAGCTGCCGGTAGACCGTATATAAGCTATATTCATAGAGAGGATTGCCACCCTCTCTGTGGATATGGTAGGGTGGAATAATGTTAGCTTGGGTCAATGTGAGAGATTGATGCCGGTTGATATTTGACTACCCCCCTAATTAATGAGGTTTTCCAGGTTTTCCTCATTCCTGCACTGAATAGTGGTTAGGGCCTACCAACGTAAGTCGTTCCTGGGCGCAAATGCGGCCTGCTTAATAATAATATGCCGCCCCCTCTCCCGCACAAGTCTCCGACTTCTGGGCTAATCCCTGTGATTAGAATGATGGGTAGAGATATTATAAACAAAATAATTACAAATAGGTACACCTAAACATAGGTACTTACTGCGAATGGTTTTCTTTGAGTTCTTTTCACAACACAGAATAATGTTATAAGTGTTTAAAATGACCTAAGTCTCGAGGCTGCACGTCATGCAGCTGGTTATAGTTACTATAAATTGTTCCATGTTTGTTTATGTGCACTCACAAACATCAAAGAAATACTAGAGAAAAATGAAACGCACTACCTATATGCATCATTATGACTAATATTACATCTAGGTTATCAGCAGCAGCCTGACACTGCAACGCTGTGAACCATTACAGTACGTTACAGTTTTAACGAGTTTCTCGGAAACTTCAATTGTTTACTTCATTAACACTGATCAAAAAATCAAATTGCGAACAAATTGGCGCTTTTACTTAAGGGCGCCGTATTCCTGAAAAAGTGTTTTCTACAAATATAAATAATTTTAGACATTTAAGAACTGAATAATATAGAGTTTAGCAAATAACAAGGATGTTATTTCATGCCACCTGCAAATATTCAAAGGTACCGAAGTAAAATCAATATTTAACATCAGAAAGCGATCTATCCAATGAATTTTTAGGTACTGAAATCTTTCAAAATACGTATTTTTTAAATTCAACTATAGATGTAAATATTGTTATAACATAAACTTACATAGTTCTGCATATAAGATTGTTCACTTTTGTTTATAAGTATGTGAAAATAGTTGTTAAAATGTGGGGTTAGAATAGCGAAATTATGTGTGTCATATAAATGCATTTTAAAAGTTATTACATTATTTGAGGAAAGTTTAAATAGTAAAAGTGGATAAACAAAACATCAATAATTCTATTTTTGATATTACTTTTGCTCTACGAGTTTTATTTTTCGAGATTTCAGTACCTAAAAAACACCACAAATTTGATCATTTTACGGCGGGAGATACGGGCACCTTAACCTTAATTGTACCTTAGTTTGTAATTTCGTAACAAAGTTTTGCATATTATTGCAGTTGTATTGTTTATTGCTTTTGGTCAGATATATAAATCCTTAAAATTACTTCACTCATATTCCGGACAACTTATGCAATAATATATGTATAGTATAACATACAGTTTTATCGTACATATATTCAGCAGATTTACATTGCGGATGATTTGACTGAAAACTGTTACCAAGATGCCACATGCGATTTTGAAAAGTTTGCAACCGGCTTCTAACCGTTCCATATCTTCTATTGCCAAAGACGTGCCCTAACATCAAATCAACTATCCTCTTATTCTTGACAGCTGGACCAGCAGTCATGTTTCTATAAACGTTACAAATACCCCATTGTCATGTTCCTTTTGATGCTGTATTGCCTCTGATACTTCCTAGTTAATATTCTTACATTGGGAACAAAGCGGGGTGAAGTATTTTTGACGGACTGTCACTACTGATTACACGTATTCTCACAGTACAAGGCTTAACATCCCTCTTGATTCGTACGAGCAGGGGTTGGATACACAATTATCATATTTTACATGCTACGGGCATTATTATGAAATTTAAATTCAATATTTTGCTCGTTACGCAAATCTCAGGCTTAAAGGATTTGAAAGGCGGCATTTCTATGCAGGTTGATATTTAAATGTACGGGTAAAGAACGAACTTTCACATCTTGATAAGATTTAACCACTGGTTTATGCACTTTGCACGGCATGATAGTTTTGTATTATGCATTCTTATCGGCGCATTCAATGTAATCTGCTTAGCTATCTAAATGCAACTGATGGAATCGTATACAGTTTATGAAATTAATATTTTTCTGTCCTACAATCCAATAATGCATCCTTTCCATAAACAAGTGTTTAAACAAACAGGTTACGAATTTTGGGACATAGATGAAAATATGCACGAAAAAAGCTATACAAGTAACAATTAATATATTTATTTCAACGTTAGCTTAGTTTCACTATTCTTCAAATATAGTAATACTTTACTGAAAGATTGACTTATTTTTGTATAATAACAACATATATTCTTCTTTTAAAAATAAAAATTACTTGAGTCAAAAAAACTAATATACTTAAAATCAGATGACGTTCCGTTTGTATACTTAGTAGTTGTTTCACTAGGCAGAAAAGCATAAGATTTAATGCCGCAGCTGGTGTTTCATAGCCGGGTTTGGAAACCAGGCAAGACATTATATCTGCTTTTCTGTCTAGTGAAACATATAGTTTTTTACTGTTTAAGAAAGGTATTTTAAGCTAATATGTATCAAATCTCCTACAATTCCTATCAATGAAGTCATATGCATGCTCTCTGATACCAAACATCTAGGTATGCTAATGAACACCCACAGACAAAACTCTATTTAATAATTAACTAAAAAATGTATTCTATTTAATAACCTGATATACCCTATATATGGAGTGGGAACTCAAATTCAACCACAATAGAAGAGATCTGCTCTATTTCTGCATTTTAATATTGGATTGCTTCATAGTTTTGTATATATATATTTTTGAAACTCCTCATTTTGTGTTTACCTAATGTCATTGTCAATTTTAACTACCAGTTTGATATAAACTATTACCTGGAACGTTGAACAGCAACGAACTTTTTCTGCCTAGGCAGTAAAAATACACCTTTCAAGTGTGTCAAATGTCATTAAAAAGCCGCTCTTAATGTCATTTAAAAATATTATTTTGTTTTATTTAGACAGAATAAGAATTACTAGGCAATAATTGTTATTCTCAAAGTAAAATTATGTTTTCTTTATTTAAACTTTTAAATGATTTGAGCTTGTTCTTTAAGCTGTGCTACTACTACTTAGCCTCATTTCACATAACACTGGCGTTAAGCTCGCTGATGATCAGCGTGTGTTTGTGTTTTTATGTAAATTACTGAACAAATTCCCACGACAAAGTATTAATCAGCTTACTGTGTAAAATGTTAACACCACTTACTTCATAAAACTATACATCCGTTACAAATTCACCTGCTTATGATGATAAAGCCAACAAGCTTTCTACCTAAAAAAAGTAGTATTACATATATTGATCACAGTTGGTCTATACAATCTCAGTTTTGAATGTGACAATTTATAAATGTCGCTGAAAGTATGTTGCGCATTTCTGTGGCGAGTGTTGATGAAATGTGATCAATTGCGGTGCAAAATTTAAATTGCCTCCATTTTACTGGTTTTAATAGTGTGGGGAAAATAATTGTATTTAAATTCCTTTCAATTCATTTTACAACATGAAACCATTTAAAGTTTGACCATTTCTAAAACAAAATAACTAACATTTCGCTGGCATTATTGTTGTAAAAAAAATTGTATAAACAAAACGAATCGTTTGTTTGCACGGCCGGTATAAGAATGCAGTCTTATATTAAGAAATATTAGTACCTACTTAACAAAATTAATTAATTTTAGAGACTTTTGTGAAATAGTTTCTATCTGCATCTTGAAAACAAATGTGCCAGTTAAATTCAGAAAAGTAAAAGGTACATCTGAAGTATGGTAGACAAATACCAAACAAAAATACGAAAATTAACGTTTCGTAATTAATGAGAAATTTTAGAACTGTGAAAATTTTTCTGACGAGTTTACTAGGTTGTTCAACTCCCACACATTTCTAAATGAACTATAAATAAAAACATATATCATATTGCAGAAACACTTTGTATATAATAATAATACTTCTCTGTTATTTAAAACTACAAAATATGTTGTATTTTAAACTATTCTTGATGAACACATATTCTCACGTATACATTTACCAAAGGAAAATAATTGCTGAAGCAGTCTCATCGGTTACTAAGTGAAAATGCCATTCATGTGTATTACGAAGGGTAAACTTTGATCCAAATTACCCTCTCGTTTCCTTCCTGTTTCCATTCCACTTCCTTTTAAAACATAGCAAGCAGGATAATAAGGGTTAAAGTATATTTATCGATTTTTCTAAAATTAATTATTTATCAAATTCCAAATATTGCCCTTGACCTGATAATGACCCAGCATAACAAAAAAAAAAAAGAAAAACTGATTTAAAGACGAGTCTCGATTTTTCTGAATATATAATGTTTCATTCAAATTTAAATATGCCTTAATGAAATGTACTCTTTTCCAATCTGCACTATAAAATTTTGAATTTTGGCAGCATTTTGAAAATCATATCACCTATCACATTGCAAAATTTCAGCAGCTATACTTTAAAATTTAAAAAAACGTTAGATACTAATCAGTGTATACTTTAATAATTCTGGTCATCTAAAATAAAGTTAGATGGCAATTTGCAACACAGGTAATCAATTTTCGAATAATTTGTGCTAAACTAAGGCTTTCCACAGAAAAATTATACTCTAGCAACTTCTACCACTTCAGTACCACAAAAAGTTTTCTATGCAATTAATATTATTATCATAGGTCTGCCATTGAGAACTGGTTCAGAACTGCAGAACTAGAGATGGGCGATTCAAATCTTTTTCAAGATCTGTTCGAATAATTTTACAAAATGATTCGTACCATGAGATTCGTACCAAAGATTCATATCATCATAACACAAATTGACTGTGCTAGTGCGCATCAGTGTAAAGTAAGTAAGTAAGTATGCTCATATTCCGAACCGAACTCCGAACTGTATAATTTTTTTGTTATGTGAATCAACAGTCGCGTCGCGTAGGTACGATTTCGTTCAGATAAAATTTAGTGTCGATTTTCTATAGGAAATCCAGTTATGTGGTACGAATCATTTTAGTATAGACGATTCGTATCATACGAATCAGTGTCTTGATCCATATAATTTAAACGAATCATACGGACTCGACCCATCTTTATGCATGACTGCTTGACCAGCTCCGTCTTACGTCGCATTCGCCGAAAGTACGTTAAGAACTGAACTGACTAAATAGTTGTGGGTGGTTCGGAATGGATTCTTGCTATTGTTGGAACAAACCTCATGTCTTGCATTGTCTTGCGATAGTCTTGCATACAAATGAGGAACATAGAAGTTTATTACGAATTTGGTAACAATGATGGTTACTTTCGGTAGGCTACGATCCCGTTCGGAGATCGCATGTATCGTTATGGCTGATCGTTGACAGTGGTCGATTGATACAAAATAGAATCGGAGCTCTTTGAGTCAAGTGACCGTGAATTTATAATTAGTTCTAGTTCAGCAGAACTGGATCTAGACTCAATAAACTGATTTTAAAAATGATTTTATATGCTGGATGCCCTTTAAATAAAATATACCTACAATAGAAATACAATATTTGTTCTTCCAGCTAATGTTCACTTAAACATTACCTATTCTTATATTTGCTGTAGCAATATTTCTTGTCTTGTCTCAAAGACTTTTTTCTAATCTTGTCTTGTAAATCGAGCTGACAAGTCTTGTATTGCCTTGTCTTGCGAGACCAAAACAAGATCAAGAGAAAGCAAAACAAGATGCCAACATTAGTCATCATTGTTAAATTCAAGTGACAGTGTAATTTTCATGACATAAAACTATTAAGACTAAAAATATATTTGCAAATGGTTTACCTTTATATATTTTTTACAAGTTTTCATGTATTTGAAGGCAATAAAGGACTCCTCATAAGTAGAACTTAATTGACTCCATCTTTCGCAAAACAAGTAAAGGACAAAAATTAGAAACTTACATAGAAACGTTACAGTATCAAATAAAACACTGTGTATACAGATTAATTAGTAATGTCAAAATTGTTGCAAGTTTCTTTTATATATCCATGTCGTAATACAATTGCACCTTATGATTATTTTAGACTTTCTATATAGGTATGCATTATTTTCATAATTTCATATTTTCAAATATATACAAAAGTTAGAAATTTATTGCGAAAAAAATCACATAATTATAAGATCCAGCTACAAAAATTTACCTTTGATCAAATCAAAAACATTTCGAACAAACTGCATTTAGTTTGTCGTTATGGGACAAATTGCATTGTGTTTGGCTACCATAAGTAAGTTGACTGAGTTGGAAGTGACAGTGTATCACAATTGGATATAAAATTATTACCTACTTTATTGCATAAAGAAATGGTGTATCTCTCGTGTCACGTTTGGTTGAAAGTGTGACAGCTAGTGAGTTGAAATGCAGGATAAGACAGACAGTCTGAAATAACTATACAGGGTTAACTATGACTAAGTACAAAAAATTTAACCACGTGCTCAGGGAGGCCTAAAAGACAAAAAAATATATTCCAGAATTTAAGCTCGATATTTAAAATATGGGGCAAAACCCTTTTTTCCTACTGACAGTCGGCGCAAGAATCGACTGACATGGCTTAGATTCATAGATAAAGCTTACATCTGTCAACAATGTCAACTACCTTGCGGCGGTCTTTTTGTAGCATTTCTAAATGTAGAAACGACAAAAATTAACATTCTTATTAGTAATAATACCTCATAGATAGGTAACAGTTAATCCAGTTAGCTCAAGTATTTTGCATTCGTTTTTCATTATTTCGTTATAAACTGGTAAAACTACATATTCGCTCATTACAGCCACTCAATACCGATAAAAGACACTTCCCGTAGGTACAATTAAATGAAATGCCTATGTATTATAAGAAAATCGGACGAAAGGAATGGGTGGTACTAATAAGTACGTAATAAACACTTTTAATGCACCCGCGGCAGTCTTGTCTCATAACCTAGAAAAACAAACCGGCGAACTATATTGTGGGAAAATATCTGTACGGCACTAAAAACTGAAGAAGAACACAAAATTACAACGAAAATACAGGAATTGAATTATGACATGACAGCGCTACCGACTGAGCGACTGTTGCATGACTTGCTTGTTGGTTGCCTACTCTACATTGGCGGCGTTAAATAAGGATTTAAAATAATATCGAAAAACATTTTTTTTGGCTTTATAAATAAGTTTGGCTGAAGGGTGATTCCGTTAATTATTATTTTTCCCTATCCCCGCTTAAAATACTTGTACTAAGTCATAATAAATCCTGTACATGTATTACTTCTCGTTTAAAAGTTATAAGCAACATCATTCTAAAGAATCTCTAAGAAAAAAAATCACATTAGCGATAGAAGGATTATGTAGTCGTTGGAAAATAATTGTTCGTTGTTTAAAATGCATAAATGTCATTAAGAATAAATAAAAGGATTAAACTCGATGATTCTTTAATATAGTTAAAATAAAAGGCGACAATAACTAAACTTAAAAAATGAGGCAAACGTCCTCATACTATACATACATATATATTACAGTCTATCCTCCTTTCACTTCAATACACATATCTATCTTCGCACGACTTCTTTGGCCCCATTGGTCCTCAAAATTCGTTGAAAGATTGATTTATTCAAATTTAATTCCCGGCTAGTCTGCCGTATAGAATTTCTTGAATTTTGTTCGAAATACTGTGACTGTCTAGCTGTATTAACATTGTTTCTTACTCTTCGGTCAATTATTTGATCCTTAACAACAGAAAATGCATCTTCATTTCGTCGCAAGGTCGCCTCCAATCTTGTAAAGGTTATATGTATAATTAGGAATGAGGCGCTCTGGATATCTTTCTCGATCAACTCTATAACACTTCTTGAATTTTTTTGTGACTCGCCGTAAATTAGCAACATTTCAACTTTTACTGAATGAGAAAATATTGTATAAGCACTAAAGTTATACGTTTGATGTTCGTATTGAGTAATGACAAGTATTTTGTGACATTTATGCACTTTAAACAAAGAACATTGAATTATTTCGACTACTTGACCTTCCACCGCTAATGTGATTTGTGGGTGGTATTTTCTCTGAAACTCTGCTTATTCTATTATATTAAAATGCGTGATTTCCTCTCGCTCCCACCGGGACGGCGAAAAAGTGGGGTTTTGCGTCCCAAAAGGCTTTTTTCGCGAGCCGCGCGAGCCGAAGGGCGCGAAGCGCCCTTCGGTCCCGCGGTTGTCTGTTAGGCGTATTTTGGTTGGTTCGTTTTACTTTTTTCGGGGCGAATTTTGCGTTTTTCCGGAGGTCCGCCGGCGTTACTTTTCCGTTTTCGCGAGGAAACGAGACAAAAGTCGAAAAAAACGCCCCTTATCGGAAGTCCGGAAGCCGCCCGGAGGCCGGTTTCGCTGCGCGCGTGGTTTTCACGGGCGAGCCCGTCGGGGACGCGGTCGCGGGCGAGTCTCTTGATTTGGTCCTTTCTCCGTCGCGACGAGGCGCTCGGCGGGCCGTTTTTCGCGATTTTCTAGGTAAATTTTCCGTTTTCGGAGGGTCCTCGCCGGCCGTTCTCGGTGAGAGCGAGATGGATATAGCGGAGGCGGAGCTTATCGCCCAGGAATCGGAGAAACGTCAGTCGGATATGGGTAGACGTCAAACTATTTCGGATTCGATATTTTCGCATTTCCCCGCATTCATTTCCAGAAAGCCGTGTCGAAACGTAAACTTTGAACCTTCTACAATGTGTCGCGTGCCTCAGATTTAGGTTTAAAATTCGATTTTATAGGGAAAATAGCGAAAGTTTTGGTCAATTACACGTTCGGCTGCATTCGCCTTCGCTCGGCCGTCCGAAACGTCAAATGGCTAGCCGGACGGTGCGGTGCCGTTGACAGCTCCAGATAAAACTTGGGAACGTTCGCTAAACGGATCGAGCGGAGACCCGCCAAGGCCGGAAAAGGTAAATTTAAAGTCCCTAGATGCTTTCTGTTATGCGAGCGTTGGGTTTTGAATTCGAATTTGTATCGAATTTTGCGTAATACCGAACCGAGACGTGGAGAAGAGCCTGGCAATATGGCGGGTCCTCACAAAACCTTCAAAATGTTACATTTTGCAAAGTAAGTACCCCTTTATTTCCATAAAGCCATATCGAAACGTAAACTTTGAACCTTCTACAATGTGTCGTGTGCCTCAGATCTGTTTTTAAAATTCGATTTTATAGTAAATCTTGCGAAAATTTGCGACGTCAAATGGCGAGTGCGCGGTGACATTTCCGAATAAATCGCAGAAAATTTCGCTAAATAGGCGACCGGAGCCCCCCAAAGGCCGAAAACGGTAAATCTGAAGTCTCTAGATACGTTGTGTTATGCGAGCGTTTGGTTTTGAATTCGTTTTTGTATCGAAATTTGCGAAAATCCTAAGCAAGACGGGGTCAAAATGACGTAAGCCATAGAACAGCTGTCAAATATTTCCATCCGCTATTGCTATTTGCATTGAACTTTGCATAAATAGAATGAATAGGTAGGTGGTATCAGTGAGCTAGACAATATGGCAGACCAAGACGGGGTCAAAATGACGGAAGCCATAGAACAGCTGTCAAATATTTCCATCCGCTATTGCTATTTGCATTGAACTTTGCATAAATAGAATGAATAGGTGGTATCAGTGAGCTAGACAATATGGCACACTTCAAGTCGCTTCGCTTATATACAGTGCGACTCAAAAAGCTCGATGTACGGGTGTGTTACGATAAAAATTGACGAGAAAAATAAAAATTACAGATTCGAGGAAATTTTCGGTTCTTTCGCTTCGAGGGGTTCTCTGACGTGCGTAGGACCGTTTTATATACAAAGTGTTGGAAAATGTCGAACGTTAAAAAATGTAAAATTAAGGAACTGAAAATTTTTTGGTACGAAACTTCCGTCGGGGGACTCTACCGCACTAATTATCGAAAAATACGGGGTGTTTAAAAAATTCGAACCGTTCCCTAAAAATCCTGGACATTCGTGGATTTAAAATTTTTTTTTTGCTTTCTGATGAAACTTTTTACAATAGTTTGTAGAAAAACTGTAAAAAACATATACTTTGGTATTATTATGTATATGAATACATACTTATGAAAAAATACAGGGTGTAAAATAAAGAACCATTCTCTAGATTCACAAAATTTATGGAATTTATTTCTTTTATGAAACTTTTCACGATTCTAAAAAAATTATACTAATGGAAAAATACAGGGTGCTTAACGAAACCAAACCATTCTATAAGAATCCTAACAATTCATGGAATATTTTTTTATGAAACTTTTCACAATGGTCTGTAAGAAACTATTTTAATGAGAACAATATAACAGGGTGTTTAAGAAGACTGAACCAATATTGAAACTCCCAAAATTCATGGAAAAAATTTATGGAATTTAATTTTTTTTTTAAACTTTTCACGATTGTAAAAAAAATACACTAATGAAAAAATACAGGGTGTTTAACAAAACCATTGAACCAATATTGAAACTCCCAAAATTCATAGAAAATTTTTTTTTATTTATTAAACTTTCGCCAAGGATTTATTATGACACTCACTAACGAAGCAAATACAGAGTGTTTAAAAATAACGAACCATTCTCTGAAAATCCTCAAAATTCAAGGAATTAAAAAATTCTTTTTGATGAAACTTTATAAAATGTTCTGTAGGAAAAATAGACTAATGAAGAAATACAGAGTGTTTAAAAATAACGAAACATTCTCTAAAAATCCTCAAAATTAGTGGAATTAAAAAATTCTTTTTGATGAAACGTTTCACAATAGTTTGTAAAAAACTATACTAATGAAAAAATACAGGAGGTTTAAAAAAACCGAACCATTCTCTAAAAATCAACAAAGTTCATGGAATTAAAAAATTCTTTTTGATGAAACTTTTTACAATGTTCTGTAGGAAAAATATACTAATGAAAAAATACGGGGTGTTTAAAAAAACCGAAACCTCCCTAAAAATCCTGAAAATTCGTGGATTTAATTTTTTATTTTTTTTTGCTTTCTTATGAAACTTTTTACAGTAGTTTGTAAAAAAACTATAAAAAATATATACTTTGGTATTATTATGTATATAAATACATACGTATGAAAAAATACAGGGTGTAAAATAAAGAACCATTCTCTAGATCCACAAAATTTATGGAATTTATTTTTTTATGAAACTTTTCACGATTGTAAAAAAAATATACTAATGAGAAAATACAGGGTGCTTAACGAAACCAAACCATTCTATAAGAATCCTAACAATTCATGGAATATTTTTCTATGAAACTTTTCACAATGGTCTGTAAGAAACTATTTTAATGACAACAATATAACAGGGTGTTTAAGAAAACTGAACCAATATTGAAACTCCCAAAATTCATGGAAAAAATTTATGGAATTTAATTTTTTTTTATTAAACTTTTCACGATTGTAAAAAAAATACACTAATGAAAAAATACAGGGTGTTTAACAAAACCATTGAACCAATATTGAAACTCCCAAAATTCATAGAAAAAACTTATGGAATTTTTTTTTTATAAAAAATTATACTAATGAAAAAATACAGGGTGTTTAGCAAAACCAAACCATTCTCTAAGAATCCTCACAATTCATGGAATATTTTCTTATGAACCTTTTCACAATGGTCTGTAAGAAAACTATACTAATTAAAAACTACTGGGTGTTTAAAAAACTGAACCATTCTCTAGAAACCTTCATGGAAGTATAATATTCTTTTTATGAAACTTTTAACAATGGTCTATATGGAAACTATTTTAATGAAAACAATACAGGGTGTTTAAGAGAATCGAATCATTCTAAAAATCCTAAAACTTGGAATTAAAAACTCTTTTTTGGTTTTTGATGAAACTTTTTAAGATAGTTTGTAAAAAAACTATAAACACTACATACTTAGGTAGCTATTATTATGTAGCTATATAAATACATACTTATGAAAAAATACAGGATTTAAAATAAAGACCAATTCTCTAGATCCACAAAATTTATGGAATTTAATTTTTTTTATGAAACTTTTCACGTTTGTAAAAAAATTATACTGATGAAAAAATACAGGGTGCTTAACGAAACCAAACCATTCTATAAGAATCCTCACAATTCATGGAATATTTTCTAATCAAACTTTTCACAATGATCTGTAAGAAAACTATACTAATTAAAAAACTACTGGGTGTTTAAAAAAACCGACCCTTCTCTAGAAACCTTCATGGAAGTATAATATTCCTTTGCTGAAACTTTTAACAATGGTCTATATGGAAACTATTTTAATGAGAACAATACAGGGTGTTTAAGAAAACTGAACCAATATTGAAACTCCCAAAATTCATGGAATAAAATTATTTTTTTTGCTTCGCATGGGTTGTCGTAAGTACGAAAGACCGTTTTATATACAAAGTGTTGGAAAAATGTTGAACGTTAAAAAATCTCAAAATTAAGAGAACTGACAATTTTTTTTACTCAACTTCCATCGGGGGTCTCTTAACGCACAAATTATCGAAAAAATACATGGTGTTTAAAAAAAACGAACCCTACTCAAGAAAGGTCAAGTCGGCGATAGCCGACTTGCCACCTTTCTAGTAATTCTTATATATTAAAATACGCGATTGCCTCTCGCTCCCACCGGGGGTGCGGAAAAGTGGCAAAGTATCTCCTCAAAGGCTTTTTTCGCGAGCCGCGCCGCGGCGAGCCGAAGGGCGCGAAGCGCCCTTCGGTCCTGGCGTTGTCGCTTAGGCGTATTTCGGTGGGTTCTTTTTACCTTTTTCGGGGCGAATTTTGCGTTTTTCCGGAGGTCCGCCGGCGTTACTTTTCCGTTTTCGCGAGGAAACGAGACAAAAGTCGAAAAAAACGCCCCTTATCGGAAGTCCGGAAGCCGCCCGGAGGCCGGTTTCGCTGCGCGCGTGGTTTTTCGGGCGAGCCCGTCGGGGACGCGGCCGCGGGCGAGTCTCTTGATTTGGTCCTTTCTCCGTCGCGACGAGGCGCTCGGCGGGCCGTTTTTCGCGTTTTTCTAGGTAAATTTTCCGTTTTCGGAGGGTCCTCGCCGGCCGATCTCGGCGAGCGAGATGGATATAGCGGAGGCGGAGCTTATCGCCCGGGAATCGGAGAAACGTCAGTCGGATATGGGTAGACGTCAAACTATTTCGGATTCGATATTTTCGTATTTTCCCGCATTCATTTCCAGAAATGCATGTTGAAACGTAAACTTTGAACCTTCTACAATGTGTCGCGTGCCTCAGATTTAGGTTTAAAATTCGATTTTATAGTGAAAATAGCGAAAGTTTTGGTCAATTACACGTTCGGCTGCATTCGCCTTCGCTCGGCCGTCCGAAACGTCAAACGGCTAGCCGGACGGTGCGGTGCCGTTGACAGCTCCGGATAAAACTTGGGAACGTTCGCTAAACGGATCGATCGGAGGCCCGCAAAAGCCGGAAAAGGTAAATTTAAAGTCCCTAGATGCTTTCTGTTATGCGAGCGCTGGGTTTTGAATTCGAATTTGTATCGAATTTTGCGTAATACCGAACCGAGACGTGGAGAAGAGCCTGGCAATATGGCGGGTCCTCACAAAACCTTCAAAACGTTACATTTTGCAAAGTAAGTACCCCTTTATTTCCATAAAGCCATATCGAAACGTACACTTTGAACCTTCTACAATGTGTCGTGTGCCTCAGGTTTAGGTTTAAAATTCGATTTTATAGTAAAAATTGCGAAAATTTGCGACGTCAAATGGCGAGTGCGCGGTGACATTTCCGAATAAATCGCAGAAAATTCGCAAAGGCCGAAAACGGTAAATCTGAAGTCTCTAGATACGTTGTGTTATGCGAGCGTTTGGTTTTGAATTCGTTTTGTATCGAAATTTGCGAAAATCCTAAGCAAGACGGGGTCAAAATGACGTAAGCCATAGAACAGCTGTCAAATATTTCCATCCGCTATTGCTATTTGCATTGAACTTTGCATAAATAGAACGAATAGGTAGGTGGTATCAGTGAGCTAGACAATATGGCAGACCAAGACGGGGTCAAAATGACGGAAGCCATAGAACAGCTGTCAAATATTTCCATCCGCTATTGCTATTTGCATTGAACTTTGCATAAATAGAATGAATAGGTGGTATCAGTGAGCTAGACAATATGGCACACTTCAAGTCGCTTCGCTTATATACAGTGCGACTCAAAAAAGCTCGATGTACGGGGTGTTACGATAAAAATTGACGAGAAAAAATAAAAATTACAGATTCGAGGAAATTTTCGGTTCTTTCGCTTCGTATTGGTTCTCTGACGTGCGTAGGACCGTTTTATATACAAAGTGTTGGAAAAATGTCGAACGTTAAAAAAATGTAAAAATTAAAGGAACTGAAAATTTTTTTGATACGAAACTTCCGTCGGGGACTCTTACCGCACTAATTATCGAAAAAAATACGGGGTGTTTAAAAATTCGAACCGTTCCTAAAAATCCTGGACATTCGTGGATTTAAAATTTTTTTGCTTTCTGATGAAACTTTTACAATAGTTTGTAGAAAAACTGTAAAAATATATACTTTGGTATTATTATGTATATGAATACATACTTATGAAAAAATACAGGGTGTAAAATAAAAAACCATTGTCTACATCCACAAAATTTATGTATTTTATTTTTTTATAAAACTTTTGACGATTGTAAAAAAATCATACTAATGAGAAAATACAGGGTGCTTAACGAAACCAAACCATACTCTAAGAATCCTCACAATAATTCATTCAATATTTTTTCATGAAACTTTTCACAATGGTCTGTAAGAAAACTATGTATACTAATTAAAAAACTACTGGGTGTTTAAAAAAACTGAACCAATATTGAAACTCCCAAAATTCATGGAAATTTTTTTTATTTATTAAACTTCCATCAAGTATTTATTATGACACTCACTAACGAAGCAAATACAGAGTGTTTAATAATAACGAACCATTCTCTAAAAATCCTCAAAATTCATGGAATTAAAAAATTCTTTTTGATGAAACTTTATACAATGTTCTGTAGGAAAAATATACTAATTAAGAAATACAGAGTGTTTAAAAATAACGAACCATTCTCTAAAAATTTTCAAAATTCTTGGAATTAAAAATTCTGTTTGATGAAATTTTATACAATGTTCTGTAGGAAAAATATACTAATTAAGAAATACAGAGTGTTTAAAAATAACGAACCATTCTCTAAAAATCCTCAAAATTCATGGAATTAGAAAATTCTTTTGATGAAACTTTATACAATAGTTTGTAAAAATCTATTAATTAATGAAAAATACAGGGGTTTAAAAATACCGAACCGTTCCCTAAAAATCCTGAATATTTGTGGATTTAAAATTTTTTTCTTTCTGATGAAACTTTTACAATAGTTTGTAAAAAACTATAAAAATATATACTTTGGTATTATTATGTATATGAATACATACTTATGAAAAATACAGGGTGTAAAATAAAGAACCATTCTCTAGATCCACAAAATTTATGGAATTTATTTTTTTATGAAACTTTTCACGATTGTAAAATATTATACTAATGAAAATATACAGGGTGCTTAACGAAACCAAACCATACTCTAAGAATCCCCACAATAATTCATTGAATATTTTTATTAACCTTTTCACGATGGTCTCTAAGAAATATATACTAATTAAAAAACTACTGGGTGTTTAAGAAAACTGAACAAATATTGAAACTCCCAAAATTCATGGAATTTTTTATTTATTAAACTTCCATCAAGGATTTATTATGACACTCACTATCAAGCAAATACAGAATGTTTAACAATAACGAACCATTCTCTAAAAATTTTCAAAATTCATGGAATTAAAAAATTCTTTTTGATGAAACTTTATACAATGTTCTGTAGGAAAAATATACTAATTAAAAAATACAGAGTGTTTAAAAATAACGAACCATTCTCTAAAAATTTTCAAAATTCTTGGAATTAAAAAATTCTGTTTGATGAAATTTTATACAATGTTCTGTAGGAAAAATATACTAATTAAGAAATACAGAGTGTTTAAAAATAACGAACCATTCTCTAAAAATCCTCAAAATTCATGGAATTTGAAAATTCTTTTGATGAAACTTTATACAATATTTTGTAAAAATCTATATTAATGAAAAATACAGGGGGTTTAAAAAAACCGAACCGTTCCCTAAAAATCCTGAACATTTGTGGATTAAAATTTTTTTTTTTGCTCTCTGATGAAACTTTACAATAGTTTGTAAAAAAACTATAAAAAATATATACTTAGGTATTATTATGTATAAGAATACATACTTATGAAAAACTACAGGGTGTAAAATAAAGAACCATTCTCTAGAAATCTAGAAATTTATGGAAGTTATTTTTTATGAAACTTTTCACAATGGTCTGTAAGAAAACTATACTAATTAAAGAACAAATTGGAGTTTAAAAAACTGAACCAATATTGAAACTCCCAAAATTCATGGAAAAATTTTCAAAATCATGGAATTAAAAAATTCTTTTTCATGAAATTTTATACAATGTTCTGTAGGAAAAATATCGCAATAAAGAAATACAGACGATTTAAAAATAACGAACCATTCTCTAAAAATCCTCAAAATTCATGGAGTTAAAAAATTTTTTTTGATGAAACATTTCACATTACTTTGTTAAAAACTATACTAATGAAAAAATACAGGAGGTTTAAAAAACCGAACCATTCTCTAAAAATCAACAAAATTCATGGAATTAAAAATTCTTTTGATGAAACTTTTACAATGTTCTGTAGGAAAAATATACTATTGAACAAATACAGGGTGTTTAAAAAAACCGAACTGTTCCCTAAAAATCCTGAAAATTCGTGGATTTAAATTTTTTTGCTTTCTGATGAAACATTTTACAATAGTTTGTCAAAAACTATAAAAATATATACTTAGGTTTTATTATGTATATAAATACATACGTATGAAAAATATAGGGTGTAATATAAAGAACCAGTCTCTAGATCCACAAAATTTATGGTATTTATTTTTTTTTATGAAACTTTTCATGATTGTAAAAAAATTATATTAATGAAAAAATACAGGGTGTTTAGCAAAACCAAACCATTCTCTAAGAATCCTCACAATTCATAGAATATTTTCTTATGAACACAATGGTCTGTAAGAAAACTATACTAATTAAAAGACTACTGGGTGTTTAAAAAAATGAACCATTTTCTATAAACCTTCATGGAAGTATAATATTCTCTTGATGAAACTTTTAACAATGGTCTATATGGAAACTATTTTCATGAGAACAATACAGGGTGTTTAAGAGAATCGAATCATTTTAAAAATTCTAAAAACTTGAAATTAAAAACTCTTTTTGGTTTTGATGAAACTTTTAAGATAGTTTGTAAAAAACTATAAAAATACATATTTAGGTATTATTATGTAGCTATATAAATACATACTTATGAAAAATACAGTGTGTAAAATAAAGACCAATTCTCTAGATCCACAAAATTTATGGAATTTAATTTTTTATGAAACTTTTCACGATTGTAAAAAAATTATACCGATGAAAAATACAGGGTGTTTAACAAAACCAAACCATTCTTTAAATATCCTCACAATTCATGGAATATTTTCTAGACCGTTCTCTAGAAAGCTTCATGGAAGTATAATATTCCTTTGATGAAACTTTTAACAATGGTCTATATGGAAACTATTTTAATGAAAACAATACAGGGTGTTTAAGAAAACTGAACCAATATTGAAACTCCCAATATTCATGGAATAAATTTATTTTTTTGCTTCGGATGGGTTGTCGGATGTACGAAAGACCGTTTTATATACAAAGTGTTGGAAAAATGTTGAACGTTAAAAAAGTCTCAAAATTAAGAGAACTGACTAATTTATTTTACTCAACTTCCATCGGAGGTCTCTTAACGCACTAATTATCGAAAAAATACATGGTGTTTAAAAAAAACTAACCCTACTCAAGAAAGGTCAAGTCGGCGAATGCCGACTTGCCACCTTTCTAGTTCTTATATATTAAAATCCGTTGTTTTTTCTCTCTCTAGAAAAAGTGGCAAAGTGTCCGGGTAAAGGCTTTTTTCGCGAGCCGCGCAGCGCAGCGGCGAGTTGAGTCGAGTTCGGTCCTTGGGTCGTCTGTTAGGCGTATTTTCGTGACTTCTTTTACTCTTTTCGGGACGAATTTACCGTTTTCCGGAGGTCCGCGGCCGCCATTTTCGATTTTCCCGAGGATTTCGCGAAAAAAAGAGATGGATATAGCCGGGAATTCGAGAAACGTCAGTCAGATATGGGTAGACGTCCAACTATTTCGGATTCGATATTTTCGTATTTTCCCGCATTCATTTCCATAAAGCCATGTCGAAACGTAAACTTTGAACCTTCTACAATTTGTCGTGCCTCAGATCTAGGTTTAATATTCGATTTTATAGTGAAAATAACGAAAGTTTTACTCAATTACACGTTCGGCGGTATTCGCATTCGCTCGGCCGCCGGCCGTCCTAAACGTCAAACGGCTACCAGGTCGGTGCACGGCCTGTGACAGCTCCCGATAAAACGTAAGAACGTTCGCTAAACGGGCCGTTCGAAGACCCCAAAAGCCAGAAACGGTAAGTTTAAAGTCTCTAGATACTTTCTGTTATGCGAGCGCTGGGTTTTGAGTTCCAATTTGTATCGAATTTTGCGTAATACCAAACAGAGACGTGGAGAAGAGCCTGGCAATATGGCGGGTCCTCACAAAACCTTCAAAATGTTACATTTTGCAAAGTAAGTACCCCTTTATTTCCATAAAGCCATATCGAAACGTAAACTTTGAACCTTCTACAATGTGTCGTGTGCCTCAGATCTGTTTTTAAAATTCGATTTTATAGTAAAAATTGCGAAAATTTGCGACGTCAAATGGCGAGTGCGCGGTGACATTTCCGAATAAATCGCAGAAAATTTCGCTAAATGGGCCGACCGGAGCCCCCCAAAGGTCGAAAACGGTAAATCTGAAGTCTCTAGATACGTTGTGTTATGCGAGCGTTTGGTTTTGAATTCGTTTTTGTATCGAAATTTGCGAAAATCCTAAGCAAGACGGGGTCAAAATGACGTAAGCCATAGAACAGCTGTCAAATATTTCCATCCGCTATTGCTATTTGCATTGAACTTTGCATAAATAGAATGAATAGGTAGGTGGTATCAGTGAGCTAGACAATATGGCAGACCAAGACGGGGTCAAAATGACGGAAGCCATAGAACAGCTGTCAAATATTTCCATCCGCTATTGCTATTTGCATTGAACTTTGCATAAATAGAATGAATAGGTGGTATCAGTGAGCTAGACAATATGGCACACTTCAAGTCGCTTCGCTTATATACAGTGCGACTCAAAAAAGCTCGATGTACGGGGTGTTACGATAAAAATTGACGAGAAAAAAATAAAAATTACAGATTCGAGGAAATTTTCGGTTCTTTCGCTTCGGAGGGGTTCTCTGACGTGCGTAGGACCGTTTTATATACAAAGTGTTGGAAAAATGTCGAACGTTAAAAAATGTAAAAATTAAGGAACTGAAAATTTTTTGGTACGAAACTTCCGTCGGGGACTCTTACCGCACTAATTATCGAAAAAATACGGGGTGTTTAAAAATTCGAACCGTTCCCTAAAAATCCTGGACATTCGTGGATTTAAAATTTTTGCTTTCTGATGAAACTTTTACAATAGTTTGTAGAAAAACTGTAAAAATATATACTTTGGTATTATTATGTATATGAATACATACTTATGAAATACAGGGTGTAAAATAAAAACCATTCTCTACATCCACAAAATTTATGGATTTTATTTTTTTATGAAACTTTTGACGATTGTAAAAATCATACTAATGAGAAAATACAGGGTGCTTAACGAAACCAAACCATACTCTAAGAATCCTCACAATAATTCATTGAATATTTTTCATGAAACTTTTCACAATGGTCTGTAAGAAAACTATGTATACTAATTAAAAACTACTGGGTGTTTAAAAAACTGAACCAATATTGAAACTCCCAAAATTCATGGAATTTTTTTTTATTTATTAAACTTCCATCAAGGATTTATTATGACACTCACTAACGAAGCAAATACAGAGTGTTTAATAATAACGAACCATTCTCTAAAAATCCTCAAAATTCATGGAATTAAAAAATTCTTTTCGATGAAACTTTATACAATGTTCTGTAGGAAAAATATACTAATTAAGAAATACAGAGGGTTTAAAAAAACCTAACCATTTCCTAAAAATCAACAAAACTCATGGAATTAAAAAATTATTTTTGATAAAACCTTATACAATGGTTTGTAAAAATCTAAACTAATGAAAAAATACAGGAGGTTCAAAAATACCTAACCATTTCCTAAAAATCAACAAAATTCATGGAATTAAAAAATTCTATTTGATGAAATTTTATACAATGTTCTGTAGGAAAAATATACTAATTAGGAAATACAGAGTGTTTAATAATAACGAACCATTCTCTAAAATTCCTCAAAGTTCATGGAATTAGAAAATTCATTTTGATGAAACTTTGTACAATAGTTTTAAAACATCTATACTAATGAAAAATACAGGAGGTTTCAAAACCGAACCGTTCCCTAAAAATCCTAAACATTCGTGGATTTAAATTTTTTTTGCTTTCTGATGAAACTTTTTACAATAGTTTGTAAAAAACTATAAAAATATATACTTTGGTATTATTATGTATATGAATACATACTTATGAAAAATACAGGGTGTAAAATAAAGAACCATTCTCTACAGCCACAAAATTTATGGAATTTAATTTTTTTATTAAACTTTTCACGATTATAAAAATTATACTAATGAAAAATACAGGGTGCTTAACGAAACCAAACCATACTCTAAGAATCCCCACAATAATTCATTGAATATTTGTATGAAACTTTTCACAATGGTCTGTAAGAAAACTATACTAATTAAAAAAATTCTGGGTGTTTAAGAAAACTGAACCAATATTGAAACTCCCAAAATTCATGGAAATTTTTTTTTATTTATTAAACTTCCATCAAGGATTTATTATGACACTCATTAACGAAGCAAATACAGAGTGTTTAATAATAACGAACCATTCTAAAATTCCTCAAAATTCATGGAATTAAAAAATTCTTTTTGATGAAACTTTATACAATGTTCTATAGGAAAAATATCCTAATTAAGAAATACAGAGGATTTAAAAAAAACCGAACCATTCTCTAAAAATCAACAAAATTCATGGAATTAAAAATTCTTTTGATGAAACTTTTACAATGTTCTGTAGGAAGAATATACTATTGAACAAATACGGGGTGTTTAAAAAAACCGAACTGTTCCTAAAAATCCTGAAAATTCGTGGATTTAAAATTTTTTTCGCTTTCTGATGAAACTTTTACATTGGTTTGTCAAAAAACTATAAAAATATATTCTTAGGTTTTATTATGTATATAAATACATACGTATGAAAAAATACAGGGTGTAATATATAGATCCATTCTCTAGATCCACAAAATTTATGGAATTTATTTTTTTTTATGAAACTTTTCACGATTGTAAAAACATTATACCGATGAAAAAATACGGGGTGTTTAACAAAACCAAACCATTCTCTAAAAATCCTCACAATTCATGGAATATTTTCTAATGAAACTTTTCACAACGGTCTGTAAGAAAACTATACTAATTAAAAAACTACTGGGTGTTTAAAAAACCGACCTTTCTTTAGAAACCTTCATGGAAGTATAATATTCCTTTGATGAAACGTTTAACAATGGTCTATATGGAAACTATTTTAATGAAAACAATACAGGGTGTTTAAGAAAACTGAACCAATATTGAAACTCCCAAAATTCATGGAATAAAATTATTTGTTTTGCTTCGGATGGGTTGTCGGATGTACGAAAGACCGTTTTATATACAAAGTGTTGGAAAAATGTTGAACGGTAAAAATCTCAAAATTAAGAGAACTGACTAATTTATTTTACTCAACTTCCATCGGGGGTCTCTTAACGCACTAATTATCGAAAAATACATGGTGTTTAAAAAACTAACCCTACTCAAGAAAGGTCAAGTCGGCGGTAGCCGACTTGCCACCTTTCTAGTACCTTTAAACGGTAAGTAATAAATAAAAATGTCTCTAATAAAAGTTTATTAATAATAATAAATTTATTCACATAAGTCTTTACAGGGTATGAAACGTCACAAAAAGGACACAATAATAAATTACACTATACACACTAAATATTAAATTAAAATGTTAGTATCTATCAATTTCCATTAAAATTATAAAATTCCTGCAAGCTATAAAAGCAATGTTGCAATAAAAATGAGCGAAGCTCCTTGCGAAATTTATTTTCATTGTTTAACAGTGTTAATGATTCAGGTAAATGATTAAATATGGCTGCACACAAATAATATGGTCCCTTTTTATAATTGGTTAAGTTGAAATTATTTATACAGACAAGATTCTTCCCTCTTGTATTATGGACATGTACACTATCTCGTCGAGGAAATAGATTACTATTAAATTTAACAAAAAGAACTGCCTCGTATATCAAAATACAGGGAAGTGATAATATTTTTGTTCCACCATAGTTGGACGACATGATTGTAATGGTGCCAGTGAAAATATTAATCTGATGATTTTTTGAAATATAAAACTCTCTGAAACTCCGTGCAGGATCCCCAGTACATTATTAAGTACCTCATGTGAGAATATGCCAGAGCAAAATATATATTTAATAGGTATTGTTTATCCATACAACTCCTCAAGTTTCTAATTGCAAAATATGCTGATTTCATTTTATTTACAACATGTTCAATATGATTATTCCAGTGCAGATGTTCGTCTATATGTAAACCTAAAAATTGTGTATTTGTAACTTTAGTAATGATCGACTCATTTAATTTAATCAACATATTAGGATTTTCACGTCTCTTGTGAAACATTATATATTTGGTCTTGCTGGCATTAATTATAAGTTTGTTATCGGAACACCAAGCATAGAATTGTTTAAGAGTTAAATCAACCTTGTTTTGCAACTCATTGGGAGATGACGCTGTAATGCTAATTGTGGTATCATCTGCATACAACACCACATTAACACCACTTGTTATAAATTGATCCATATCATTGATAAATAATAGAAAAAGTAATGGTGATAACACACTCCCCTGAGGTACCCCAAGGTTGGTCTGACATGACTGGGAATATTGTTGGTCTATTTTCACTGCCATCATACGGTCCGACAAAAAAGAACTAATCCAATCAATTAACGGATGCCTTATTCCAATGTTACACAGTTTCCTCAAAATATAATCTTTATTAACGCAGTCGAAAGCTCTAGTTAAGTCAAAAAAGAGCGTTAAAACATACATGCTTTTATCAAGTGACTCATAAATGTGATTTACCAAAGAAAAGGCTGCAGTATTTGTAGAATGTTTAGGACGAAAACCATGTTGATTATTACTTAAAAGATTATACCTGTTAATGAAACTGTAAATACGATTATGAACAATTTTTTCAAATAATTTTGAAAAACACGATAACAAAGTTATAGGTCTATAGTTTTCAACGAGATCAGTTTGTCCTTTTTTAAAGAGTGGTATTATGTTTGCCATTTTAAGTTCATTTGGGAAAATTCCAGATTGTACTGACAGGTTAAATATATAAGCTAAAGGATGCACTATACTTTGGGAAATATATTTCAAAACTTTAATTGGCAAACCATCGGGCCCACTTGATAATTTATTTTTCATTTGCGATAATTGTTCTTCAATTTCGTCTGGAGTAATATCGTAAAAGAAGAGTGAAGTTACACAATGTCTATGCCCAACTGTGCCACTGTCCCGATTATCCTTATAAATTGCATTTACAGAACTTGAAGCAATATTGGCAAAATACGTACAAAATATATTACAAATTTCATTTCGGTCAGTTATTATATTGTTGTTATAACTCAAATGATCTATATTGATACTGTTTCGTGTCCGACCTATACTAGAGTTAACTATATTCCATATATCTTTTGTGATGTTAGTAGATTAGTTTAATTTATTTTTATAGAAATTTTGCTTTTTTAATTTGAGTGCCAATGAATAGTTTTTTTTGGCTTCTTTATAATGTTCGCTTATTTCTTTATCGTTCATATTTTGTGATAACCAATATAAATTTTTTAGATCCTGACTCATTTTTAGAATCCCTGAGTCTATCCAGGGGTTTCTCATATTATCACTGCAGTACGATTTAGTTCTAGTTAACGGACACGTGCATTCTATACTGTATAATAAATGTTGCCAAAAACATTGCCAAGCTTTATTCGCATCTGTCATTTGGAATAAATCGCTAATGTCAGTTCTTGAAAAGTTATGTTTAAGGTTGTACAAATTTGGTGCAGAATAATTTCTCCTATAATAAAATTTTGGTTTGATTATTTGTTTTGAAAGAGCTTTCTGCATAAACATCGCAAAGAGGAAAGAAGAAGAAGAAGAAAGAATAGGAAAAAGAATAGGAAACAAATTTGAGTATGTTTCTGGAGAAATTATAATTCATGACGTCATTAATCGTTTGTGTCAAATTTCAAAGATAATACTATCGATTGAAAATGGAGCTTATCTCATCCCATTTAGCACCACGTGTCCCAAATTTTATTTAATTTTTTTGTATCCTCGCAGTAGACTCATCTATGAGTTTGAGACGTGCTGTACTGCTATAAGTACAAACATTTGTAAAATGTAATCTGACAAATTTGAAAATACAAATACACATATTACATAACTAATAAACTTATTCCAATTTTGTTGGATGTAATATATAGGTTACATGATTAAAGTAGGTAAGTATTTATTAACTTTTATTTATTATTTATTACTTCCAAATTTATAGTGAGGCTTGCCTCACCTTGCCTCATCGTACTAGCCGCCACTGATACAACGTGTGCTTCTTAATTGATGAAATACTTTTGGTAACAAACCAAAATTCCAAAAATTGTTTTGAAATCTTGCAAATTCTAAAAAAGTATTATTAAAGCATGTACATATTTCAATCGTTTTACTCTGCCTTCAGAAAGCTTCCTTTTCTAATCACTCACCCTGTATAAGAGAACACATCAGTAATCCACGTTGTATTTTTTCTGCCCTCTAGTTTTTCTACATTTCATATACGGTGAATCTCCCTTACTTTCTGCCCTTTTCATGGAGACCGACAGCGCCAATCTAAACTGGGGCCGAGCACCCTAGGCACCCCTCTTTCACCTTATGTTTTTCTTCGGTACCTGAACAAGTTTTGTGAACACCTTGCTAGTTACATTATACCGTGCGAACCGCCCAGCATTTCACCTTGATTTCCTATAGATGTAAGCGATATAAATGGGGGTTCGAAAATAAGTATTACAAGGATAATTTCGATCGACTTTCCACATCACAAAACTTCTGATAGATTATCGGAGACACGCCAGTAGTTAGGCATTGACTATTTTTGCGCATCTAGTTAGTTCGAAAGTGAAGAATAAATTATTTTGTAAAAAATGCTAATGCTTCAGATATAATGGTATTGACAACTGCAACTGATAAAAAAATGGCAACTGCTCTTGTTTTGTTGGATTTCAGTAAGGCTTTTGACACTATAGATATTCTTGTTGCTATAATGCATTTTATAGGTCTTACTGAACACTCCATTCTATTATTAAAAAATTATTTAATTGCTTGACAACATGGTTGTTAATGTGACATTCTCAGATTTTACTATAGTATCATCAGGTGTTCCCCAAGGATCTATATTGGACCCACTGATGTATACTATTTACACTAGCAACTTTATAGATTGCATCAAATATTGTAACTATCACTTTTATGCCGATGATACGCAACTATATATATCGTTTCTGGCTAGCCAATTCAATGAAACCAAGCTACAACTTAACGAAGATGTAAAAAATCTAATTTCTGCTGCTAAATCACATTCACTGTATATCAATGCAAAAAAGTCGTCTCTTGTAGTATTTGGTCCAAATCCTCTTTTAGATTTAGTGAAAAATAGTTTAACTGTTATAGTTGATGATGAGACCATTCATCCAGTCAATGAAGCAAAAAATTTGGGACTGATTATTGACTATTCATTCCGATTTAAAAGTCAGGTGAACCAAATGATTAAAAAAGCATTTTGTAATTTAAAATTAATATTTAATAGTCGCCATTTGCTGTCTCGCAACATACAAAAATTGCTTTGTCAAAGTCTCGTCCTCTCTCAATTCGCGTATTGTGATATATTATATGGGTTCTGTATAGATGAGTTTGATATGAAACGAATTCAAAAAATACAGAACTCTTGTATTCGTTTAATTTGCGGAATAAGAAAATATGGGCATATCTCTCACAAATTTGCGGAGCTAAAATGGTTCAATATGAAGAAAACGCGGCTTTACCACTCTTTATGTTTCTTCCATAAACTCATATCATTAAAGTGTCCAAAATATCTTTACAACAAAATTAGTTATCGTACAGACATCCATAACATAAATATTCGTCATAAAAATACTCTATCTATTCCATCTCACCGAACATCTCTCTTTCAAAGATCCTTCTCTTACACTTTGGTTAAGTACTATAATAAATTAGATGCAAACTTTAAAAATATGTCGCTCTTCAGTTTTTCCCAAAAATTAAAGTTGTTTCTATTGGAAAATGATCTATAGTAAGCTGGTTTTTGTTTAGGTCCTATTATTTATGTAAAGTATGTGTGTAGATTCAGTGTAATGGGTTATGCGGTAGAACAACTGTTTATGTGAGTAAACAGCTGAGCATTGCCCTTTTTATTCCAAGTTTATATAAAAAAAAATGTTGTAAAATTGTTATATAGTTTTTTTTTGGAGTAAAATAAATGTGATTATTATTATTATTATTATTATTATTATTATTATTATTGTCTGGTGGCACATATTTAGTGGACCAATATTGGCAAAATATTCAATCAGTGGTCCAAAATTTGTCAGAATTTGTCATTATTGGTATATTAATGGTTTCATTTAGTGAATCAATATTTCAAAAACTATATAAAACCAATATTAGACCATTATGTTGCTAAAACAACTGTTTTGTTTTTATTGGTTAGAGAAATATTGGCATATTATGTAAAACACAAGAGGCTATTGTCTGAAGCTATTTATTTGGGGCATAATTTTAGTTTTTCTTTAATTTGATTGGGTTTTCGCCACACTTCTGAAAAAATACATATGTTTTGCATAACATATTTTTGCAAAGGTACGATCCCATAAATAACTCATTAGTAGCCATGAGGTATTTAGTTATTTTGTGTTTCAATATATTTTTTGAGTTTTAGTAAAAAAATTTTGTTTGTAACATGCAACTAAACAGTTATTTCGGATTCATCTGCTATTCTACATTCGGTTTCGCCTCGTAACTCTATTTTAGTATTTGTAACAATGCGAAAATCAAAATCACAGACTGTTAAACTTAAATGACATACCATTTCAAATCAGAAGATCAGTGAATAAATTACTTGTTTGTAAAACACTATCAAAAATAAATAAACAGAAAAACTATACACAAAATGAAAGTTTAAAATACTAATAATAAATAAAATAATAATAATAGCAGTGGTAAAATTATAGGTAGTAAGGAATTAGGTGTGTTTATTGTGTACGATCTCTTTTTATTTAGGTCATACTTTGAGATTGCCCAGCAAGCCACTAGAGAATACCTATATTGCATTTCAGGAATATCATGACTTGTATAGTGATACAATTTATGGGAAGGCGGTTTGTAGGTTAAAGAATATTAGAATCGAGGTCCTGGAGCGCACTTCCCATTGTCGATTTCACACTCGAGTTATGTAATTGCACAATTGTAGTTTATGGCTTCCCGTTCATTACTTTTTATTTATCGGATATAAGGAAGACGGTTAGCTACCTACCTACCTCAGAATAGAAAGAAAGTGATTCGTTTCGCTGCAATGGGGTTGCTCGGATATATTTTACACATTCAATTGGCACGGGTTATGCTATTCTATTAAATTATGATCGGAACTTGTCATGTTTCATTACATACATGACGAATTTAGCTAGATTAATTTTTATTTTAGATAACTATTGAATAGAGCTTTGTCTCTGGAATTGTTCATTAACATATCTGGATGTTTGGAATCAGAGAGCATACATACGACCTCATTGATAGGAATTGTAGGAGATTTGATTTATATTAGCTTAAAATACCTTTCTATAGAGTAAAAAAATACATTACTAACTTAAATTACATACTTTTAAATCTGTACCGTGATATAAAATAGTTTAAACGTTTCTGGGTTTAAATTTTTAAATTAAAGTATGTTGTAAGAAGATTACTTTGGGTAACCTAGAAGATGGTTCAGTAGAAATATATACGTAGGTACAAAATGAAGAAAATATTCACCGTCAAATAATTGATTTTTTAAAACTTAAATTAATATATTTTTTATTCTTCAAAATGCCAAAGAGGGAAAGGAAATTCGTGACTTATTTTCTTTATGGCACTGACCTCATAAAATTAAAATACCGAGTGGTAATTGGAAAGAGCAACCGTGAAAGCAAACACACCTCTATATTATTTCCACAGCAAGTATATATAGATAAGATCTGTAGTCAACTTATTTGAAAATGTTTAATTATTGGTAATTTAATTACAAACAAACCTTCACTACAACTAACTTCATACAATTTATGACTTTAATTAGGTAGAGTAAGCTTCCAAAATAATTAGATAGTATTTGAAACAGAACGAAACAACATGATTTTTACTGTATTAGAAAGGTACTCTAAGCTAATATAAATCAAATCTCCTACAATTCTTATCAATGAAGTCATATGTATGCTCTCTGATACCAAACACCTAGGTATGCTAATGAACAATTCCACAGATAAAGTTATATTCAATAATTATTTAAAGAAATTAATCTAACTAAATTTACTAACCTGGTTTAATGGAAACACTATAAATATCTAATTTCACTTTTGACAGTGGAAACTCGAAAATTCAACCACAATAGATGAGATCTGACCTATTTATGCATTTTTAGGATTGCTTCTTCAGGTGGCCTCCTTTAAGTTGAGTCAAATATCTAACTATAAAAATTATTATATAAATTCAAATTTGAACATGCCTACATATTCTTTTGTACAAGTGGGCGATTTATTAGATAATCGTGTTTCTAGTTTTAGTTAGCAAGCAAACTTTTATTTGATATGTGTTGGGTTTTTTGGTATTTGGCGCGCCTGCCTGCAGTAGTAGAGAGGGGCAACTGTATACAGGAGGGGGTGGAATATGGTTCATCCCTATTTTGAGTTCGTTTTTAAATTTAGTGTGTTTAAGTATTTGGTGAAGCATACTCCATACTCCCGCCAAATTATTAGTATATAGCAAATTGTATATAGAAATATTACATTAATATTGTGTACTAGAAAGAGTGAACTGAATTTATTCATTAAATAGTAAAGCTAAACCTTGTTTTACTACAGTTTGGATTGAGACTTCTAAGGAAGTTTTTAAGAGAAAAATTTAAGGGTTGTATAAACCAGCAGTAATCCAAATACAACCCCACCGCAACATTTGATATTTTATGTTTCTTAAATATAAATAAAAGCAAATGTTTTTATCATTTCAGTTTCCCCTAGAGATAACCCATTAAATAAAAAGCAGACCTACTGCTATATTATCAAAACTACATTAACATTGGATCCGATATATTGCCAACCAAAAAGGCATTAGTAAATAGCTTAACAGATTTGACAGCAATGTTTCGTTCCTGCTGATATATTGAAGATAACATCCTTTGAAACATTACGCCAAGTTCCTAGGATTTTTTATATATAAACATATAACGAAAAAAATACGTTGTATTGTGTATTTAGGGAAAAAGATACAAAAGTTCAGTAAAATTATTCCTTCTCTCGGTGTTTTTATTATTTTTTTTTATGACAGACGTGCTTAGTGTTGACCGAGACAAGAAATCTGGCAAAATTTGAAAGTTCAAGTCTTGTCTTGCAAAACAAGACAAGCGTTTATTCTTATCTTATTCATGCTCGATCTTGCACCCTCCTTATATTTGCAAAACTTCTTACCGTAACAATATTTGTTGTTTTATCTCACAAAACTTTTTTTAAATCTTGTGTGTGAAAAAGCAAGACAAGATTGCCGCATTAGAAGTGCTGAAGACACTATTACACATTAAAATGTGCCATCTACTTGTTAAAGGCACATTTTAATAGTTATTTAAATCTACAGAATGAAACCACTGAAATACGCTTTGATAAACATCTACTAATTTTGGCGACATTTCGTGGCCTGAACTAATATTGGTTGCTATGACCCTTTACTTCTTCCCTACTCTAATATTTGTACAGTTGATGTTTGCTTCCACTGTTCTTAAAAGATCCGCTCTTTTACTGGATATTCCACACCGAGTTCCACACTCTTATACATATTCTTCAGTTTATTTGTATAGAGAATTTTAGGATAAAGCTTACCGAAAGCCGATATATTTACTAAAGCCGCATGAAAAATAACTCCAAATGCGACAGAGCACTTTGACACGCTACTCAGTTTACAAATCAGAGAAGATACTGCTGCCGCATGTATTGTAAGCTATATTAATAATATAATTGTTTGTATTATTTCTCGTTGTTTACAGATTAACACGAACATAAGTCAGCTAAACAAACCTTCAATTGATTGCTTTGTAATTATTACAACCGGTAAAATATGGACAAAAATTTTAGTTTTGAGGTAGAAAGGGATACTACATGCCAAAGCTATTGTAGGTACTATTTGGCAAGAAATGGGGTACTGTAGAGTAACAGCATCAAAATCTTACGAAGCTATAAAATGCAAAAGATTTGAGATATTTTTGTTGTAGAGATTAAAAGCTCTGATGGAAATGTCAGATTACAATACGTTTACCAAATTCACACGCAAATGTTTCCTGCTAACAAAAAACTGTTTTTGCTGCTGCTAAACCAGATTTTGAAACTATCAAATAAATTGTTACAAAATATTTAGAATACGATAAAGATACTGTGGAACAAATGTTAAATAAAATAACAGTGTTTTGGATAAAGGCTATTTATAATACAATAATATAACAATAATACGAGTATATTATTCTTATTTTATTAAATAATTTTGGATGTTAATTAAACCACATGCAATTTGCACAATGAAATCCAAATATTTAGTCAAACAGCCCTGAATAGATCCATGGGGTTAAAGTATAGCAAATTCGCGTATTCTTTAAATGGCCCGTTGAATGTAATTTATTAAAGAAACAATTCTTTCAGCTTCTTTTACTTCCTGCTTCGATTTTGTTAAACCTGATTTTACAGAAAGCGAACGACAAAGTCTATTATTGTTAGGTATTCTTAAAATCAGCACCAGGTTCAAACAAATTTAAGAATTCTGATTCTTCAGTTATTAATTTGTCTGAGGTTCTTCTCCATGTAAAACGTAGCAAATAGAGCCATCAGGAGTGCAAGCTAATAAATATTTTATTGTATTACAACCTTTGTATTCTCACCACGACAGAGCCTAAAGAACTGCATTATTGGGCTTTTGAAATGAAACTTCAAAGCAGTCTATAATGCTCTGGACATTTTTATATCTGTGGCGAAATGGTATTGGAAGTTGTTTTTTAATGACCAACATAGATTTTCATCGGATAAATATTTTTAATATACGACTACACATGTTGCAGTAGCTGACAAACAAAAATCATTCGCTAACATAGTACATATCAAGAATTGCTGAATTGCATTGTTCACACAACATATTTATTATAAATATAGAATGACGTGGAATACCTAAATACATTTTCGGATTTTTCTCAATGACGTAAATGCTTCTCTTTTTTACATTTTCTGTCGCATTCCTGTTTTGTAAAGATGTACTACACTAAGTAATTGTGGATGTATGAGACGTGTGTGTTCCTGTAGTATTTTGACTACTATTTGAAGATTCACTGGATGACTGACTTGCTTTTAATTTTTTTGAAGACTTGACAAGGTTATCTCTGGTTCTTTTTTGGGGGAGCTGTTCAAAATTATTTTTATTACATCGGCATGGAAAAGAACACTGAATAGATTTAGATCGGACATACGGTTTGAGATTAACTTGAACGCCTTTTCCAACACTGGATTTGGTATGTAAAATATTATCGTTAGTGCTTGTCTCAGGAACTGTTTTGTCGTAATCTATTTCGGGATTTTGTATATTTTCTGTATCATAATCTCTTAATATATCTTCAACGATGCTTCCATTCTGACTTTTTAAAAATACTGATCGCACTTCAGCTACTTGCGTCGACGTTCTGTTTTTTTGACACTCAAATATGTGAGGAATAACTCCAGGTTTTAGTTTTATTACACTACCCTTCATTGTTTTATAATACATATAATTTTCCATATCCTCTTCTAGCTAAAATTTTAGATATACCTGCTATATAAATTTACTATTTGCAAACCAAAGAAATAACTTACATTGAAATGATCTTCACAGCAATGCTTTGACCCTTTACTGCAAACAAATTCTTTCCTCTGCATAGCTTTCTGCCACAAAATCCTACTATTTTCATTTTTCGGTAATGAGATAAATATTTTATTCGGAGTCGATACTGAGGTACTTTTGCAGCCTGGAACTATACAATATTTGTACAATCCTCGGTTTCGACCCATTTTAACACAGAAACAACGAATAACGAAATTGCCGAGCGAATCACACTCCGTGCCACATTAAAACTGACTGGGATATGAGGTAGGAAGAGAGCGCAAGCGGTCAACGATCAGCCAGCCGTACCGGTATTATGACGTCAGGCAATGGCTTCTTAACAATTTGTCGCGTTTTATTTTCATTAATTTATTTCTCGTTGCAACAAAACATTTATTTTTTGCACATTAACTAATTCAGGGGTAAACTTTCAGAATATGAAATAAAAACATACCAAATGAGTACATTATTTGTCACATACCAGAATGTTGATTTTATTCAGATCTATTGTAATAATCTATTCTATATTAACTTATAGCAATGTTACGACATAGCTGTGAAAACTGTAAATGATATGCAGGTATTACTTAATTCACATTCATCAACATTTGCTACTAACTGATTTAGTAAAAATTTGTTTTTTAATCTTTCTTTTATTCCATGTTTTATATTTTTTCTATCAAACTCGTACCCTCAAACTGTGACCATAACACTTCTCTATACGTTAGGTAATTTTTTCATAATTCAAAACTGTTTAGATATCAGGAGTTTCAATATTTTAAAATATGCACTATTTTGATAAAAAATTTGGTTAACACTAACATTCCATTTTCCAAGCTTCATAATGTTGCCTGCAACTAAAATAAATATTTCCCTGAAAAATTAAAAATACCTTTGTATTTTAGTTTATCATGGAAAAAGATATTTTGTACAGATTTGTAACCTATTTCGAGATTTCAAGGGAATTACTTTTTTATTTCGCATATTTCGTTTATTATTATTATTATTTATTTCATAATGGAAATTGTCTTTGCCAGCATGGAAATCACTTTAATAACTATATGGGTGCTTAATTATTAGAAAACGCCATTTTAATTTTCTACGACTGCCACTGATGTATCCCATTTCGTTTTAATGACTATTGCTGAAATAAAATAGCTATATATTTTTAGGTATTAATAATATTGTGTGAAACTAACTACTCTGTGGACAAAAGCCCCAATCAGCGTTGAATTACACCCACAATATCTACCCATATCTTCCTTATTATTAGCTTTTATAACATTTTTGAATTAGAAAAGTATTTTCAGCTAATATAAATCAAATCTCCTACAATTCCTATCAATGATATGTATGTTCTCTGATACCAAACATCTAGGTATGCTAATGAACAAATCCACAGACAAAGCTCTATTCAATAATTACCTAACGAAATTAATCTATCTAAATTTACTAACCTGCTTTAATGCAAACACTCTATAAATATCTAACTTCACTTTTGGCAGTGGGAACACGACAATTCAACCGCAATAGATGAGATCTGACCTATTTCTGCACTTTTAGGATTGCTTCTTGAGGTGGCCTCCTTTAAGTTGAGTCAAATATCTAATTATAAAAGTCATTATAAAAATTAAAATTATTTGAAGTTAAAAATCGACAATGACAAAAGTGACAGCCTGTCAATGAATTAAATATGACATATCTATTTGAATAATGTATACCCTTTATGTAAAAGTTTTCATTTTAGGTATTAATAATATTGTGTGAAACTAACTACTCTGTGGACAAAAGCCCCAACCAGCGTTGAATTACACCCACAATATCTACCCATATATTCCTTATTATTAGCTTTTGTAACATTTTTTACTAATTTATATTAGCTTAAAATACCTTTCTAATTCAGTAAAAAATGTTACAAAAGCTAATAAGGAATATATGGGTAGATATTGTGGGCTGGTTGGGGGCTTTTGTCCACAGAGTAGTTAGTTTCACACAATATTATTAATACCTAAAAATATATAAAAACTTTTACATAAAGGGTACACAGTATTCAAGTAGATATGTCATATTTAATTAATTGACAGGCTGTCACTTTTCTCACTGTCGATTTTTAACTTCAAATAATTTTAATTTTTATAATTAGATATTTGACTGAACTTAAAGGAGGCCACCTGAAGAAGCAATCCTAAAAATGCAGAAATAGGTCAGATCTCATCTATTGTGGTTGAATTGACGTGTTCCCACTGCCAAAAGTGAAGTTAGATATTTATAGAGTGTTTGCATTAAAGCAGGTTAGTAAATTTAGATTTAAGTTAATGAACATCTTACCAGTAGATATTAAACAAGAAAATAATTTTAACTTGTTCAAAGCTAAAGTAAAAAAATATTTAGTAAGCAAATGTTTTTATAATTTATCAGAAATGATAGATTGCTAGTTTTACTTGTTTGTCGCTCTGTTTCTGTTTGTTTTATTTAATTTATACTTATACTTATGTATATTTTTATTATGTTATTATTATGAAAAATAAGAAGTATTCGTATGGGTCATCTACTAATATAGATGTCCTTAGTAATACTCGTATTTGTATTATATGACTTATCCAATATTGTTTATTGATCTGAATGGACTAAAGAAATTATTATTATTATTAGCTTAAAATACCTTTCTAGTTCAGTATAAAATAACTACTTAAAGCAACTTCCACTTCGAAAAACAGAGATCTACTAATATTAACTATCAAATGATATAAAAATATAAATCAAATAATGCAACAGGGTGTAAACTTTTCCTTAACAATAAGAGGGGACGTATATTTAAGGAGATTACACGGCCTCCCGCAGTTTTCGCTTCCAGCCCTCGAGAATAGGAAGTTCCGCCTAGCCATTGTACCGATAACGAGAAGGCATCTTCCTGCACAAAAACTGTTCTGAAGCAAACGCATGATGACATATTCAATTCTATAGATCCGCGGGATCCTGTGTTGTTAACCTGGTGTAATTTATGTCGTCAGATGTCTATTTCCTCAATGGATATAAAAAATGATCCTTCAAAAATCGTTAGTTGCGGATCCTTTTCATTGATGAAGATCGTAAATGTCACAGAAGATGGTGTTAAATGAACATCTTGGTTATTCATGAATAGAAATTGATATGCAATGAGTATTGGTGAACTTTACATGGCTGATAGATAAGTATAGTAAAAAATGATTTATGAGTTTGTACTATGACCATTAGGTCACAGTCTTATACTAATTGGAATCATTTACTAATTTCGTTGAAGTAGAAATTCGAATACTGATATAGTTACATGCCATTAAATATATTTTTAATGGAACATTTAAAAATCTACATAAATTTAGAGATATTTAGACAATGAAACGAATTGGGAGGCGTTTATTTTTTTTTTATTACCTAATACATCAATTTTACAAAAAGTGGAGGTAATATGGAGAAGAATTCAGACGTCTTACGTCACAGCTGACACATTTGTCTTTATTGTCAACGTAGTTTTTGATATTTGGTCGCGTTAAAAACAATAATTTTTTGCAATTTACTGCAATAGATAATGCAAACTTTTAGTGTAGTATATAGTTTTATTACTATCAGTTGCAGTTTATTAAATATTTTGATGAAAATATAATGAATTATTCATTTGTTCGTATGACGTAAGTCGTCTGAATTCTTGTCGCGAGTATAACAAAATTCTTTAGTAACTATTTTAGAACATAATATATTTTTAATATTCCAAATAAACGTAAGTTAAATTTGGTGGGGATTGATTTTTAGGTACAGAAATCTCGAAAAATAAAACACGTAGAGTGAAAGTAATATCAAAAATAATTTGATGTTTTATTTTACCACTTTTACTATTTAAATTCTCCTCAAATAATATATGTAATAACATTTAAAATGCTTTTGTTTGACACATATTATTTTGCTATTCTAAACTGGACTAAAATGGTTTTCACTAAACGGCATTACTTATTTTGTCGTGAAAAAATTAATAAATATCTACCTACAATCTAAGTACTTACTATTATTTATGAGACACCATGTATATTATTTTGCATGAAGAGAAAACGCAAGTGTTAAATCCTTCAGAACAAAGATCACAATGGATATACCGATTTGAAAAAATGCCATAAAAAATTCTAGCATTTGTTTTTATCTAAATGCCTTATTTTTTTCATAATAACGTATAGGTATATCTTCGATATTGCTCTATTTAGCAACACACATTTTAGATCGTACGGAGTTCTGGTATACCTTTAGTTTTGCTTATTCTGATTTTTTATATGTCTTCAGATGCTTTAGAAGGACAATGATTTCGAAATTGACGAATTAAAAAAGCTGTGCATTTCAGCCATGACCAAAAAAAAATTGTTTAGATAAAAAAAAGTTAGTGCAACAGTAGCAATAGGAGTTGAAAATAATGGTGCTGGTAAATATCCTTCTACCAAAACTGTCAAATTTTATATGTCAACTGATGAATTCCAATGGAATATTTCTTTTGCATAAGTTATTTAATGATGACAAATAAATTTATTCTTTAGCTTTTACATAATAAATACTCAATGTTTTGCTAGAGCTTGTTTTAATTTTTAAATAATCGTATTTTTACATTACAAATATCCAGTGTATAATATAGATAAGACAATACTATAAATTTCCATAATTTTACATTTTACAGTAATTTATCAGGATAATATTGCTAACTTAAATGAAAAATAATGGTAAAATTTACGTTATGTATACTAAACTGCTGATTGAAGTACTGTGATTTTTTATGTAAGACTTATGCACACGCGTCTCTTTTTTGTGGACATATGATTTTGCGGTTATATTAACATATACCTATCGTTAATCCATCCTCGTCTCTAATCTGATTGTGGTTGGTGAAAGCGGATAATATTTTGAATTTTAATTCAAGTGCTTTCGATACAGTGCACAACAATATAAATAAGAGGTATAACGAAAGCTCTTTGAAACTAACACAGTACGGGTTTATTATAGGTACCCAAAGGAGCTTGATCTTAGGCATATGATGCGATGCATCTGCTCCGGAATCTGCCCTAACAGAGGCTGTACAGAATTTCAATGTTTTTTAGAGAAACAAAAAGAATAAGTACCTACCTACACTAAAAGAAAGTGAAGGATGTAGGTAACCGCAAAATTCCTGCATATATTTCTCACACATAAGAAAAATACGAAGCTGTGAATGAATTAAATTTAAATTGTTTTAATTTTTCAATCGATTTTTTAAATAATTCTGAAATATGTCAAACTAATGCATATCCAAAAACGAACTATGACTTGTTTGGTCTCAAAAATAATAACCAGTTAATGAGTGTGAGATAAATATTTCTTATACAGGGTGCACCTTAAATATGTACAGATTAGAAATTTTAACCGTAGGTGTAGTTCGTCATATAAATCAGTCTAGTGCAAAAACATCTTTAACAATTTAAAATACTTACAGATATTAATTTTTAAAAAATCCACATTTTGAGGAATGCTGACCAGATAGACTACTGACGTAACCCAATAAACCATATGATTTACTGAAGGCGAAGTTGGCATATCGTGTGTAAACAATTTTTTAACGTAAATTCAATTTTTTCGGTTGATTCTAGTTTAAAAATACTTGTGTTAAGCAATAAGTAAAGTAAAATTAGATTAAGTACTACGCTACGCAATAATATTAACTCAAACTGTTCGATAATACCGATCAAAGTATTTAGGAAGTTACTTTGTTCAACGATTCCAAAAATTGTCCATAAAGGTGCATAGAAGCTTACCTACTTCCTGAAAAAACAACTATTTACACAGTTATCCACATTTCACAAGTTAATATCATTGTACACTATTCGAAAGATATACAAATTATACCCGTAAATTATTTTATGAAGAATAACAAAAACCTATGATTTTCACACAAGACCCCAAAGTTAATTTTCGCCACATCACATAACCTCAAACAACGTGTCAGTACTAACCATTTCGTATTTCTTTGTATCGCAGTGCGTGAAACAGATTTGGAAAAATAAACATAAAACATGGAATAACAAAATAACCAGTTTTATGTATCCTTTCAGTCTCAAGAGAAGGTAAAGTAAAATATTTAAAAGCAGTGTTAATCGCATGCAAAAATAGAAACTGGTGTCGTAGGTAACAGGCAGGTGTTACGGGCAGTAGGTGAAATGTCCCGCACCAGCCCCATCCTCTATGATTGATAGTCAGCGAAGTCAACGAAGAGGTTATGTTGATACAGGTGCACTGGTCCAGGGTAAAGGAATAAGCTGTGACAATGACAAAATACGAGTGGAAACAAAACATGTGATATTTGTGGAACGGGATTTGATCATTTCAATACACGTAAATTGAAAGTTAATATGAGATACTTTTGCGTCTTCGGAAACCGAACTAAGCTAATGGTTTTTTTAAGTAATGCAGTGCTTGACGCATATGTTTTAAGAGTTGCGGCACTAACGTATAAAATGTGTTAAATCGATTTATTATTTTCCCGGGTGTTTTTTTCTCTAGTGTCTTGTGTATTTAATTAATATTTTTGGTAAAATATAGTGAAATTAAGTATTACGCATTATACAATATTCAAACAGAGAAAATGTTGACATGTTAAGAGCATATTTGTGACGCAGTCATAATCAGTGATAGTGAAAACGGCAGTATGTATTGTGATAAATCACTTGGAGTGTAGTAAAAATAGACAGTGACCAAATTCTGGATAATTCGGAGTAGATAATCTAATTCTGGATGTTGGTGAGGTGTAGGAATGGCGAAGGGGAGAAGGTAGCCCATATTTTTTATAAATAAATATATTTCATTCTTTGACATTCTAGTTATTAACTCTCGTGAAGCCTGTTCCAAGACATTAGTGTAAAACTGGCAACGTTGTCGAAGAAACATCCACCGTTACTTTTAAAAATATTAATATCGGAGTCGGATAAGTAATCCTCAACAAGTTTTCTATAGTTTTTTTATTGTTAATTTATTTTAAATTTAATTTTTTAATTCCCGATTTTTTATGAAAAAACTACTAATTATCTGTTCTACACAGTGAACTGTACTGCTGGTTAAGATATTTGTATTTATTTAAGGTTCACCCTGTATATAATAATATGTTTAACACATGCCAAATAACTACAAAAAAAATCACTTGCAAATTCTATCTATATTATTGTAAACAGTTTTTGTTTCTGTTAAGTACTACTACTGTTACTGTTTACAACATACTTTGCATAACTAAAAGTAGGTTGTTACTAAAAACTTTTAGAAAAGCATTTATTGACACATCACAGATATATTACGTGCATATAAATAAAATAAACAAAACTCTAGAAATGCGAAGTTAAAAAAGTAACAGGTTCCAAAGAAACCGCAAATGTAATCTAAGTATCCTGTGGCATAACACGCAACGTTCTCGTAAATATAATAATAAAGAAATACAATTCGATACGGTTACAAAACACAAAACTCAACTGTTCCCTTATATTATGATATTGAATTTTAAAAGTATGGTGCATTAGTCTGGCTGACTAGGCCGGACCGCTATGCTAATACAATTTACCTATTTATTTACTTGGGCCAGGTATGGACAATGGCCTTTATCCATTTACCCTTTTTTGCATAAAGAAAAAAGGGTTACCGTCCCGTCGACTCATTATGCGGACATAAATCTTGGAAAAATGTAACAAATACAAACAGAATATAAATGTGTTCCTCTCGACCGTAACAATGCTACTCCATTAGCGACAATTGTAGCAATTTATTAGATTTATATCTACATGCGGTGCTACATGAATCCTACATAATTAAATGTTCGTTAGGACAGAAATAGGTACATGACAATTTCGACTGAAGAAGACAGTGCAAATACTCCATTAATTTACATGTGCCGTTTTTTATTGTAAACTACAGGGTGTCCCGCCGGGAACTGCGTCGATCGTTACCTGGAAAAATACTGCTCCAAAAAATTTGAACATACAGTCTTTGGCACTTTCGGTTACATCGGAAGTCAAATCAACTCAGTGATTTAAAATGGGATACAGAAAATTTTAGGGCCGCTGTGTATAACACTTCAAATAAATAGGAATCAAATATTTGTACCCGACACAAACTCCTTTATTTTATAACCACAAAACGTTTAAAATTGAAAAAGGATATTAACAATTGAAGGATAACACAAGATAATTACAACATAAACACAGGACTTCAATTTATGACAATTTTACCGTTTAGTGTTGCTAGTTGCCTACTCTCTAAACGTCAAACGCGTTAAATAAAAATGACCCGTCGGCGATATATGGAGGTTTAATATAGTTTCGAAAAAAAAATCCATATTATTCTCTATTCCCTTTTAAAATATTTGTACTTAATCATAGTTAACCCTGTATTTGCCGTATATATAAATATTTAAAAAACGATAAAAATGGCTTGGCATGCTTCAAATACTGTTGTGTCACCATAGTTTATATTCATGGCAAATTCTAATATTCCAGAAGACGAAAACTGCCAAAATAGTAGAAATTTTCAAATATCTACAAAAATAGTAACCGTAACCGTAACAACGCGTATATGGATTGAAAGACAATTTCAATATGCACCAGAGCGAAAAAATACAGTGTTCAATTTGAAATAAAAATACAGATGTTTGAAGTTGTCAAAATGTAACGGCAAGAATCAGACGCTCGGTATATTTCTAAATTTATAGATATACCATAATTTAGCGCTGTCAAAGTTCTTTATGAATATCAAAAATCAATTATTATCAATTTCCCACGAAAAAGTTTGTTTTGTTTTTAACAAATTAGGTAGTGTCACAAAGTTTACAACTCCTACACAAAGACCATAAAAATTTCCATAAAATCCAAAAACGCAATAATATACAGCGTCTTATTTAAAATAACGAAGTTAGCATAGCAGCGCTAGAGCTCTAGAGATTTTAGTTGAATTCGCCCCAGCGGGTTCGCCAAATTTTCAAATATTTCGGAAAATTAGAAACTTTATTATTTTACTGCCCTGTATCTTGGCGGCATTTGGGAACCTATGTTTATAGAAACTTTGTATGTACACTTTAGTAAAACTTCACAAAATTATTGAATAGTTTTAGTTGCACTTACTATTATTAGACAGATTCATCACTAACTAACATTTTTCAACAACTCTTCTCTTTCTACTTTTGCTAATTAGGATAATTTTTTACCATGACATAGCAGAATATTCATTATTATTGAAGAAACTATAAAGTTTTCTTACACATAATATGTGTGCAAGTCGAATGGGGAAAATGGGAAAGCTAAACCAACTAAAATGGGAAACATAAAATTTTTAGTTAGACTTACTATTATTAGATAGGTACTTCAAGTTTCACCACTATAAAAATTTTTCAAGAATTCTTCCTGCTTCTGTTAATTAAGACAATTTTTGAACATGAAATTGCAGAAACTTCATTGGTATTAAAGTTTAAATTAAAACTTTACACTTAATTTAATTAATCTTTTTTATTTTAATAATAGATCTGTATTAAGTTCTTATTTAATTAAATTAAATAATTACACCTTGAACTTTCAGTGTCTAAGGACACACTATTTCACCTTGTCGAGTAATTCATTTAATTACTAAATTACAAGTGAAAACATTTTATTATAAGGATATTTTTTTGTTGGACAATATAGGATATTGTAGAAAAAATGCAAACAATTTAGAAGGAGATTCTACGTATAAAAATAACTTCAAATTATTTTTTTTTTAGAATCAATATTTTGTTATAAGAGATCTACAACATTTACGAAAATGAATACAAATTGTAAAATTCTAAAGAGCTTAAGTGATCTTTATTAACAAGATAACTGATCATAACTATTATATGCATTTTTTCAAAAAGTTAACTTGATAACAAACCTTACAAAACAGTTTCGTTCATTTGCCATGAAATTATTACCATAATTTTCAAATTCAACAGGCCAGTTTAATAAGATTACAGCTGATATTTGATCAGAGGCAGTTATATCATTATTGTTATAAATAGAAGTACCTCCTAAATTTCTACAATAACTTAGGCAATACCCCAAGTATAAAAAAAGCGAGAGCACCACCTAAAATGATGAATTAGAGATTATCGTTCTTATTTTCTCATCATAAACTGCAAAACTATGTAAACAAATGTTTCGTTAATTTTAAATTGCTATATATGTATAAAATACTATATTTTGTTTATGTATATTCAATTAAATAAAAACATTCTGCACCCATTACGAAATAGATACATTTTTAGCTATACATTATTCGAAATAATAAAATCCAAAATTTAGTAAAACGTGTAGATGCATGTGTTTAAGGTTTTCAATTAGTAATTGGCCAACAGACCCGAAGATAAAAATTAAAGGGGACCACTCAAATAAAAATTACTTGTTTATACAGGGTGTTGTAGATGGAAAAAATTCAACTATTTTATTTTAGCACTCTTCGAAATTCATAAATAATAACATAATAATCATAGCTTGTATAATAAAAAGTCATTAAAATGTTTAAATATGCCATTGTTCCTGCTTTACACAGTGGTGTAACAATTACTTTTTTTAAAACGACCCCCCAAGAACGATGTTAGCGTTGGTTTCTTATATTTGCATGAAATTTTACCTATTGATGCATTAGAACTTTCCTTGACAAATTTGAAATATATATCAATAAGTTTTCGATATAACTGAAATTAGTTTCACTTTTTCAAATTAAATATCCAGTATCTCGGAAACAAAACATTTTTTCCATAAATTTTTTCATCCTAAAATCTATTGATGGTGATAGTATTAGTATTAGTAATTACTCTGTATTGTACTAATTGACCCAAATATTTGTTAACAAATTACTGATTTACCTGCTTAGATATTTACATCGATGACATAAAATATAATATTATTTATACAGAACGTCGTCATACTGGATGAAGTCATTCGTTTGTGTCATTAGTCTGCGTAATCTATGACACAAATTGTAATAATTTGGATAAATTTTTATACTTAATATGCCGCAAAATTCAATTTATTAATAACTATGTGGTAATGAACTACATCTGCTTGGACATAAAAATAAAGAATTATATTCAAGTAAATTGATGTTATCCTACAACGAACGAACTTTTCTAAATATCATATTTAAATGACAATTTGTAGGTGTTTCTTCAAGTTATTGGTCTAACATATTCAATACATGGACTGGAACTAATATACCCTTGCAGTTAAAACTAAGAAAATTTCGCTAGGATTAACCTTATCCAAACTCGTTCCGCCATAGGACGGCATTTTTTATGTTTATTTTATTTTTACATACAACTACTCTACAGGTAAACCCATTTAACGAGTAGGAAAAACATACATAACACAAAATGTAATTTAACACAAAAACAATAGTAAAGTACAAGAACAACAAAAATACAATAGAAAACAACAGCAAACAAAAAAACGAAGATTTATTTACGGATTAAAAGAACTTTTCATGGAACTGACAGAACAATTAAAAATGTCAAAATTCTCACATTGACAATTATAAGCATTGCACATGAAAAAAGATGTGAAAATTTAAGAATATTTGAATTCGAGATGGAGAGGTAGAAAGTCTGAAGTCTTCGAGCATTAAAATAAGGTACTTGAAAATTCAACCTTCTTAATAAATGTTAGCAATCAATCTTATTGTAAACATGTTTAAATAAAAATAATTGAGAACACTTACGCCTCTGTTCAAGTGCCGCAATAGAGAATCTTGTCAAAAGCACTTCCTGCGGAACACCAACTTGTGGATAAACTGAATGTAACATAGTAACTTTAGAAATTTCCCTGAATCCCCTCAAGACGGCTAATCTGGACGTTATATTTAGGATTCCAGACAAGAGAGCAATATTCAATTTTTGATCGGACAAAAGCAAAATATAATATTTTCAAAGTATTTACATTAGAAAAATCTTTACTACATCTAACTAGCCAACCCAGCATCTTAAATGAATCAGACGTTACTTGATCAATATGCGTGGCAAAGGACAATTCTTTATCGAAGGTTACTCCAAGATCACGAAAATAGATGGTCGCTTCAGAAGTGCAGTAGCCAAAGTATAGTTAAACATTTTCTTTTGTATATAGCATTTTTTCGAGAACTCAAAATCAGTGGGATTACAAGGCGTCCATTTTTTTATGAATTCCTTATAAATTATTTGTGAGTCTACGGATTTTTTTCTAATTTTGTACACGTATCGCTAGTGTTACTTTGTATCCACTGTCTTAATTTGACGTATATCCTCCAAAGCCATAGGTCCTAAACAACTGTCTCTGGCTCGCAAATAATGATTTGAACTTTTTCTAACATTATTATAAATTTAGAAAAAACGTACTTAGTTAAAGACCATTAAAAATCTTTAAAAAAATGCCCTTTTATTATATTACGTTAAAATAACCGTTTTTTAGAAAAAACATTTTCAATTCACAAAAATCTATTACTACCAACAATATTTTTGTTATTGTAATAATTTAAGTACAGGTAATACCTTCACAAAAAAAAATCTATTACTACCAACAATATTTTTGTTATTGTAATAATTTAAGTACAGGTAATACCTTCACAAAAAATGTTCGAAACATAAATTAATTCTTCTCTGGAAGTTCCGACGAATTCTAGCAAATATTCAAATGAGAGGCTGTTCATTTAAAGCACGTAAATGTTTAAAGTCGTTTTTCTCGAAATTGGCTTAATTTCAACGTAGGTACCTAATATGACAAGACCTATTTTAAAATTGTTCGTTCTATCCAAACTTAGAAAAATGTTCAGACAAAAAGGCAGTATTTGAAGACCAAGGACAGTTTAGGCCCTTTGGCGTTGGTAACTCAAAAAAAGTTATTAGAAGAAAAACATAACAATATTTTTTGACGCCCTGTAATTTTAAGTTTTAGGAAAAATGTTATAGAGATTTGTGGCATTAATTTTCCGTTTAAAATCACCCCTTATATTATTTATGCATCATTTCAAGACACCCTTAAATATAGACTGTAATATAAGTATAGACTTACGACTTCGTCAATGTAGCAGAAACATGGTCGTCTGACCAACCTCTTCGGCTTACCTAAAAAAAAGGAAAACATATTACAATAAATTAAAATAGTTTGTAGTAAACCTAATACAGTTTATACAGCAAAAACTATTAAATTAATTCGAAAGTTAAATATAGCAGTACCTACGAAATTCGCAAAATTAGAGAGGAAAAACCTTTGCGTATGTTATCTTTACCAATGTGAAACAGATGTTTCATAATTAGTTTTAAAAATAACATACAGTGGTGTATCCAGCATTTTGCATTTTGGTTTGGAGTTGTAAAATGTATGACTCATTTTAATGAGTTAGATCAATAGGATGGATAAGTAACATAAAAAAGATAATATCTCTAGGTGATATCTATATAAAACAAAATAAATAAAAAAATGTCCATATTATATGCAACTAAAAACTGCAATGCCAAGAACTAAATTCAGTTTATTCTTTTTTTCAATAAATCCAATTTTATTATACATATATTATTACCATTTTACAAAAAGATTCTGAGTGTGTGTGGGGGATAGGGGGAAATTACCCTCATTATTATTATTATTATTATTACGTCTCGCCAATTGAAAGTGCCACTGTAAATATATCGCATCCTGTAAACCTAACGATTCACCCATTTCACATTTTCAAAGAATGGCCTCGATTGGTATAAACATATGATGTGGATTAAATCGGAAAGGATTAAAGCTTGTTGAGAATCATCTTTGACCTACGTTAAAAAGGGTAATAATTTGGCAACGTGGCCACAATAGGCACAGATATCCCAGATTAGCACATCGTCCTTTTTGATCGTTTTTTTTTTGCAGTAGACAAGAAAAATAAAATGTAGTTCAAAGTTAAATTTGTGTTGGTCGGTTCTGCTTTAGTTTTTATTATAGAATATGTCGTGTCCTTTTTAGTTCGTTTCAAGCTGAACTATTAGTAATGAATCCATTTATTTTACTCTTTTAGTGTTTTCGTTTTGTGAAGAGAGTATGCGTTTGAATTTACCAACAAGTGCACATACTATAGCCGGTCAGATAGTAACAATTAATGCAAACATATGAAGCCAAAAATTAAAACTACACTTTATTAACAGCGATTTTCAAATAGGCATGCACGGACATCGGCTACGTTTGTAACTGTAGTATAATATTGGCGTGACACAAGATGTTTACAAGCTATTTAATTGCTGAAGAGCATAATTTAAATTTAAGATTATGGCCCGGTAAGTCAACACTTGCAATCACGTTGTGTGACAATCTATTGCAATAATAATAGCACTCTTTAAATTTGTTCTGAACTGATGACGTATTCGTAATGATATCTACTTTCAACTTTTAACATTAGTTCTTAGTTGTTCCACTCACCAACAGAGATCTAATGAAATTTCTACTCAGAACTTCCAGTAGTAAAAATATTTGAGGGAGTGCCATTATTATTGCAATAGATTTTACATACGGGAAAAATAAATGTATCCGTTCCATATGCAGCCAATACAGTGCTGTTTTCAGCGAGTAGTTACTAAATCACCAGAGAAATTTTTTGTTTGAAAGTGATGTACTCGTGATGCTGGAGGCTTGTTTCACTAGTAAAGGAGAATTTAGCTTCCACAAAAAAATTCGCAAGCCACTCAACAAAGCACCTTTTAGCAGTGATTTTCAGTTAACTTATGCACAAAAATTTTCTCTGACACATTAATTGAACCAGTTGATGTTCCTGCGCGTTTAGACAGTGGAGCATATTTGGGATATCTATGGCATATCGATGGCTTATTTGCATAAGGCGTAACCCAAAACCAGGCTAAGTTTTCAGGACGGACAAAATACGTGTTAAAAATCAAAGTGTAAAAGAATAGATTTGATTTACACATATTTAATGGCTATATTATGTATAATATAGCCATTAAATATGTTCAATTTGTTGTTTTAGTTATACAGTACAGAACGAATTAGTCTATATACCTAGGTATATTGACGCGAAAATATCTTATTTGAAAAAGTGGGTTACGTCTTATTGCAAATAAGTCTTCGATATGATATATTGTCCAAGTCATGTAAGACAAAGAATGAACTTTTGCACAAAGATGCCGGATTTAACCGTTTAAAATACGTTGTTTGAGAGGTATATAAAGTCTGTTGTTTACAAAATTGATTTAAATTATGTAGAAGAACGAATTGAGATAGTCGCAGATGTCATACGAGATGCAATCTACCCGCGTGCGTCAAAAATGGTTAGGTCATGCAGAAATTAACAAAGGGGACGAAAGAAACATCGTTATATTTGCAAAAATATTTCTGTCTATTGATATACTGCTAAAATATCCTCTCTACGTTTGTAAACACCCTGTATATCTATTTTAGGCAATGAGAAACAGAAAACTGTTGCTATGAATAATAATCACTTCTATTTCTGTACAACCCAATCATATCGGATACTTAATTTACCGGAAATTAAGTCAACAGCTAACGCTTAAGCATTACTAAAGCATAAACTTAGGATAGTGGAGTAATAACTATTTTTGTAAATTAGCTAAATACTTAGGTAATTCAATATTTGTTAGTGTAAAATAACAATTTGGTATAATTATTATGCTTATCTAATATTTTCTCTTAGATAGACATTAGTAATATTTCTATAATAAGAAAGTTTCAATCTACTTTAATTTAAGTTCATCGTCACATCATAACAAAGACGCGCTTGATAATATGATTACCAGATTCTAGAGGCTACTCATGCACATAAAAATGACCGTGGAAATGACTCTATTGACTGACAACAATAATTGATAAATTAATGAATTTGGCGAAAAACATGTTTAACTTTTTTATTCATATACTAGTTATTTATCATATAAGTATTGTAAAGATTCATATTACGACACGAATAACGAATAAGACAAAAAAATATATTTGGCTAAAAATGCCAAAAGACGCGACAGGAAGATGATGAACAGAAAAAAGTACCTGTTATTAAGTTTACGGATCAAGCTTTCTTATGTTAGCTTTTGCATGTGTAGTTAACAAGATAAAGGAGGTGTCTGAGAAAATCTTTATTTTCCTGGAAAGCAATGCAATGCTCCCAGATACCATCATGGACTACTCAATGTTGAGAATTATGATTTCAAATAAGAAAAATCAATATATTGTCACGGAATTTGCCCCACTCACTCCCAAACCGACGACTGTGGCACCGCGAATTGCCTAAGATTGCCTCGATCGCCCCTACACGATTCTGTTAAACAAACAGAATGCCGCTGATCGAGATGGGCCTGGAAAAATCGGGAATCGCCGAGAAGCATTCCAGTCGTACTAGAAAATGGATCTAGAGATACTGGAATATACCTGGAATATTCGTTGGGTCTATAAAAGAAGAATAAACGGCCGAGTTAGTTAGTCTTGTATAAGTCTTGTATTACAGTCTGAATTAAAGTGTTTAGTTGGAGATATCAAAGTGATTTAGATAGCGATTAATTAAATAAGTGTTTAGTTGAGTTATAATTAGTGTTCACTAGTGTACTGAATAGTTAATAAAGAAGTAATTAATTAACTGATTGTTTTTCTGGAAGTATGAGAAAAGACGGATTGGGAAATCCGTGACAATTTGGTGTCAGAAGTGGGATTCGAACCCAAGCCCACAAAGTGGGATTTGAGTGGAAGTTTGAAGAACTTTCTGGAACCCTGTGCGCGGGTGGAATAAAGACTCAAGTGTGGCATATCACCGCACTCGTCGTGACTCAAGGAAGTGAACGGTGGTATTCGCGAAGGACAATCTCGAACATTCTAGAACTTTGTACAGGAGTGAGACAAATACCCAAGTGTGATATATCACTGCACTCGTCGTGACTCAAGGAAGTGAACGGTGGTATTCGCGAAGGACAATCTCGAACATTCTAGAACTTTGTACGGGAGTGAGACAAATACCCAAGTGTGATATATCACCGCACTCGTCTTGACTTAAGGAAGTAAACGGTGTTATTCGCGAAGGACAATCTCGAACATTCTAGAACTTTGTACGGGAGTGCGACAAAGACCCAAGTGTGACATATCACTGCACTCGTCGTGACTCAAGGAAGTGAACGGTGGTATTTGCGAAAGACATTCTCGAACATTCTAGAACTTTGTACGGGAGTAAGACAAAGACCCAAGTGTGACATATCGCCGCACTCGTCGTGACTTAAGGAAGTGAACGGTGCTATTTGCGAAGGACATTCTCGAACATTCTAGAACTTTATACCGAAGTGAGACAAAGACCCAAGTGCGACATATCACTGCACTCGTCGTGACTTAAGGAAGTGAACGGTGTTATTCGCGAAGGACAATCTCGAACATTCTAGAACTTTATACCAAAGTGAGACAAAGACCCAAGTGTGGCATATCACTGCACTCGTTTCATTGTAAGGAAGGCAACGGTGATATCTAGAAATACATTCGTGGACATTCTAGAACATTCTAAAGAAAATAAAGTGAATGCCTGTAACTAGAAGCCAAGTCAATATGGATGCACAACTGGCGAAACTGTTAGAAATGATGCAAACGATGCAAGAACAGGGACGTATGATGCAAGAAAAGTTGGAAGAACAAGGGCATAAAATGGAAGACCAGGCGAAGACAATGCAACAGGAAATGAGAGACCAGACGAAAACGATGCAAGAGAAATTAGAAGAACAGGGACAGGCAATGCAAAATAAATTTGAAGAACAAGGGCACAAAATCGAAGATCAGTCCCAAACAATGCAGCAGAAATTAGAAGAACAAGGGTATAAAATGAAAGATCAGATACAGGCAATACAACAGGAAATGAGGGATCAGACGAAAGAAATGCAGACAAAGTTGGAAAAATTGGAGAATACACTAGAAGAAAAACTAGAGGAGCAGTCACACAAAGTGACACAAGTAGAAGAAAAACTAGAGGAGCAGTTACATAAAGTGACACAAGTAGAAGATAAACTGTTAGCACAAAAAATGGAAATGGATAAAGAAATAAACCAGGTTAGAGAAGAGCTTCGACATAAATTAGACAAGATAGCAAAGGAGGGCGTAATCAAATCAGAAGGACCGGTTATCCGAACTCAAAAGACGAGACCCCCTGAATTCGACGGCAAGGTTTCCTGGAATGTATATCTGCGTCAGTTTGAAGCTGCAGCATCAGCAAACGAATGGTCGGATTATGAGAAAGCTACTGCTCTGATAGTTGCTTTACGAGAAGCTCTTGACGTCTTACAAGGAGTTCCTGCTGGACAGCAGAATAACTACGACATTCTAAAACAGCATATGGAAATGAGATATGAGGATAAGCATCTGCAGCAAGTGTACCAGGCACAATTGAAAAATCGTCACCAGCAGAGTGGAAGAATTTACAACATTTTGAGACAGACGTTGCTCGACTGGTTCGATTGGCTTATCCAACAGCCCCGTCCGAATTCTTAGACCATCTCTCCATCCAGATTTTTACCGACGGCCTAAGAGATTGTGAAACCCAGCAGGCACTACGACTCGCCAGACCTAAAACACTGAACGACGCTCTTTCTCATGCACTGGAATTCGAGGCAGCCAAGATGGCATCCGGTAGACATGTTAAACTTCGTGCCATCAGTGATAACAGCGATATGGGAAATGGAGACATAATCAAAACATTGAAGGAAGTCATTGATAAACTCAGCCCAACTACCGGATCAAAGAAAGAACAATCTGATAGTCGAAAGGATCGCCTTCTTAAATGCTGGAACTGTGGACAGACAGGACATCTAAAGAGACAGTGTAGGGCCCCAGTCGCGGATCAGCCAAAGCGCGACTCCCAAACGGCACCTGCACAGGAAAACTAGGGTCAGCCGGCTTGACGGGGCAAAAGCCGGCTGCGTCCTCGTACCATGCCCCACGAGAAGAAGTTACGTTATCACGTCTCCAGGACTCTGACTCCTTGCTAGTAGAAGGCATTATTTTTGGTCGTATGTTCCCTATGGTAATCGACACTGGAGCGACAAGAACTATTGTACGGCCGGATATTATTGGTGATTGGCGTATTAAGAACCCTGCCAAACGTTATGTCCTTACAACAGCCAATGGACAACAACTGCCAGTCAAGGTGGAATGCGAGCTTGAAGTAGAATTAGGAGACGTCAAGTTCAAACACAGAGCCCTGGTAGCAGATATATCGGACAATGTCATACTCGGACTAGACTTACTACGAGCAAAGGGGTGAACTTAGATTTGAATGCTGGTACGCTACGGATAATGGGTGAGGAAGTAGTGCTAACGACCACCACTGAGAATAACGCTGTAAGGAGACTCGTTGTTAAAGAAGATGTGGTACTACCTGGTCAGACCGAAACATTGGTTGCCACTGTAATGGATGGGGAAATGTCTTGCAGTGTAGGAGTGGTGGAACCCAGTAATCCGGATTTGTTCAATAAATCTATAGTCACCGGCCGCACACTGATTAAACCAGAGAAAACGACAATAGTACGGGTAGTTAACCTGAAAACCTTTCCACAGAAAATTACAAAGGGAACTGAAGTAGGAGTCTGTGAACCTGTTACCATGGTCAGAACACTCAAAAAAACAACGAAATGGAGAAGAAACCAAATAAGACCAGCCTACCGGAATGTCTAAGGGACATCGTGGATAGGGCCAAGCAGAGATTAAAAGAGACGGAGGTGGAACAACTGGAAGAGCTGCTACGTGAAAATGAAGATGTGTTTGCACTTAAACCAGGCGACTTTGGGAGAACCAATGTTGTGAAGCATCGAATCGATACTGGTTCATCATCTCCTATAAAGCAGCCACCACGAGGACTTCCACTAGCCAAGCGAGAAGAAGTTAACAAGATGTTAATCGAGATGCAAAATCAAGGCACCATAGAGCCATCTCAGAGTCCTTGGGCTTCTCCTGTAGTTCTGGTCAAGAAGAAAGACGGCTCCACCCGATTTTGTGTGGACTACAGAAAATTAAATGACGTCACCAAGAAAGACAGTTACCCATTACCGAGGATTGACGATACTCTGGACACCTTGGCTGGTGCGCAATGGTTTTCCACTTTGGATTTAAAGAGTGGATATTGGCAAGTCGAGGTCAGCCCAGAAGACAAGGAAAGACAGCATTCACTACCGGAAATGGATTGTGGCAGTTCAATGTAATGCCATTTGGTCTATGTAATGCCCCTGCCACTTTTGAACGACTGATGGAAACTGTACTTCATGGCCTGCATTGGGAGAGCTTGATTTACTTGGACGACGTGGTGGTGCTGGGACGCTCTTTCCAGGAGCACCTGAAGAACGTGTCCGAAGTGTTCAAGAAGTTGAAAGCAGCGAACCTGAAGTTGAACCCGAAGAAGTGCAGTCTGTTCCAAAAGGAGGTCAGATACTTAGGCCACATTATTACTCCAAACGGTGTGAAAACAGACCCGAGAAGACAGAGTGCATAAAGAACTGGCCGGTTCTAAAGACAAACATCAAGTTCGAAGTTTTCTTGGCCTATGCACATACTATCGACGATTCGTCCAAGGATTCTCGGACATTGCCAAGCCTCTTCATAAACTCACAGAAGACAACATCCCGTTCGAATGGACGACGAAATGCCAGCAAGCCTTTGAGACGCTGAAAGAGGCCCTCTGCACTACCCCGATTTTGACATACCCAATACCTGGACAACCATTTATAGTGGACACGGACGCAAGCAACATTGGAATTGGCGGAGTTCTTTCCCAAATACAAGATGGCCAAGAGCGAGTAGTGGGCTACTTCAGCAAAGTCCTGTCAAAAGCCGAAAAGAACTATTGTGTGACTCGGAAAGAATTACTTGCCATCGTCAAGAGCCTAGAACACTTTCATAAATACCTGTATGGCCAAGAATTCCTTCTAAGAACGGATCACGCTTCCCTTAAATGGCTGTTGCAGTTTAAGAACCCAGAAGGACAGATGGCCAGGTGGCTGGAACGGCTGCAAGAATATCACTTTGTTGTTGAACATCGAGCCGGCAGGAAACATGGAAATGCAGATGCCCTTTCTAGGAGACCCTGTCCTGTCAACTGCAAACACTGTAGTAGTCTTGAAAAGAAAGAGGACATCTCATCAGTTCCTTGTAAGGTGGTAGCAGCCCAACCTGAAGACAGATGGAGTTCAGCGGCGATTCGGGAAGACCAGCAAGCTGACTGTGACATCAAGCCCTTACTAGACTGGAAAGAAGCCAACAACCGACCCTCATGGGCTGAAGTCAGCAGTAAAAGCCCAACAAGTGATGTACTCGTGATGCTGGAGGCTTGTTTCACTAGTAAAGGAAAATTTAGCTTCCACAAAAAAATTCGCAAGCCACTCAACAAAGCACCTTTTAGCAGTGATTTTCAGTTAACTTATGCACAAAAATTTTCTCTGACACATTAATTGAACCAGTTGATGTTCCTGCGCGTTTAGACAGTGGAGCATATTTAGGATTTCTATGGCATATCGATGGCTAATTTGAAATAAGGCGTAACCCACAACCAGACTAAGTTTTCAGGACGGACAAAATACGTGTTAAAAATCAAAGTGTAAAAGAATAGATTTGATTTACACATATTTAATGGCTATATTATGTATAATATAGCCATTAAATATGTTCAATTTGTTGTTTTAGTTATACAGTACAGAATGAATTAGCCTATATACGTATATTGACGCAAAAATATCTTGTTTGAAAAAAAAAGTGGGTTACGTCTTATTGCAAATAAGCCTTCGATATGATATATTGTCCAAGTCATGTAAGACAAAGAATGAACTTTTGCACAAAGATGCCGGATTTAACCGTTTAAAATACGTTGTTTGAGAGGTATATAAAGTCTGTTGTTTACAAAATTGATTTAAATTATGAAGAAGAACGAATTGAGATAGTCGCAGATGTCATACAAGATGCAATCTACCCGCGTTAGCCAAAAATGGTTAGGCCATGCAGAAATTAACAAAGGGGACGAAAGAAACATCGTTATATTTGCAAAAATATTTCTGTCTATTGATATACTGCTAAAATATCCTCTCTCCGTTTGTAAACACCCTGTATATCTATTTTAGACAATGAGAAACAGAAAACTGTTGCTATGAATAATAATCACTTCTATTTCTGTACAACTCAATCATATCGGATACTTAATTTACCGGAAATTAAGTCAACAGCTAACGCTTAAGCATTACTAAAGCATAAACTTAGGATAGTGGAGTAATAACTATTTTTGTAAATTAGCTAAACGCTTAGGTAATTCAATATTTTTTAGTGTAAAATAACAATTTGGTATAATTATTATGTTTATCTAATATTTTCTCTTAGATAGACATTAGTAATATTTCTATAATAAGAAAGTTTCAATATACTTTTAAAATTTAAGTTCATCGTCACATCATAACAAAGACGCGCTTGATAATATGATTACCAGATTCTAGAGACCACTCTTGCACATAAAAATGACCGTGGAAATCTCAATTGACTGACAACAATAATTGATAAATTAATTAATTTGGCGAAAAACATGTTTAACTTTTTTATTCATATACTAGTTATTTATCATATAAGTATTGTAAAGATTCATATTACGACACGAATAACAAATAACATAAAAAAATATATTTGGCTAAAAATGTCAAAAGACGCGACAGGAAGATGATGAACAGAAAAAAGTACCTGTTATTAAGTTTACGGATCAAGCTTTCTTATGTTACCTTTTGCATGTAGTTAACAAGATAAAGGAGGTGTCTGAGAAAATCTTTATTTTCCTGGAAAGCAATGCAATGCTCCCAGATACCATCATGGACTACTCAATGTTGAGAATTATGATTTCAAATAAGAAAAATCAATATATTGTCACGGAATTTGCCCCACTCACTCCCAAACCGACGACTGTGGCACCGCGAATTGCCTAAGATTGCCTCGATCGCCCCTACACGATTCTGTTAAACAAACAGAATGCCGCTGATCGAGATGGGCCTGGAAAAATCGGGAATCGCCGAGAAGCATTCCAGTCGTACTAGAAAATGGATCTAGAGATACTGGAATATACCTGGATACTGGTTCATCATCTCCTATAAAGCAGCCACCACGAGGACTTCCACTAGCCAAGCGAGAAGAAGTTAACAAGATGTTAATCGAGATGCAAAATCAAGGCACCATAGAGCCATCTCAGAGTCCTTGGTCTTCTCCTGTAGTTCTGGTCAAGAAGAAAGACGGCTCCACCCGATTTTGTGTGGACTACAGAAAATTAAATGACGTCACCAAGAAAGACAGTTACCCATTACCGAGGATTGACGATACTCTGGACACCTTGGCTGGTGCGCAATGGTTTTCCACTTTGGATTTAAAGAGTGGATATTGGCAAGTCGAGGTCAGCCCAGAAGACAAGGAAAAGACAGCATTCACTACCGGAAATGGATTGTGGCAGTTCAATGTAATGCCATTTGGTCTATGTAATGCCCCTGCCACTTTTGAACGACTGATGGAAACTGTACTTCATGGCCTGCATTGGGAGACCTGCTTGATTTACTTGGACGACGTGGTGGTGCTGGGACGCTCTTTCCAGGAGCACCTGAAGAACGTGTCCGAAGTGTTCAAGAAGTTGAAAGCAGCGAACCTGAAGTTGAACCCGAAGAAGTTCAGTCTGTTCAAAAAGGAGGTCAGATACTTAGGCCACAATATTACTCCAAACGGTGTGAAAACAGACCCGGAGATGTCAGAGTGCATAAAGAACTGGCCGGTTCCTAAAGACAAACATCAAGTTCTAAGTTTTCTTGGCCTATGCACATACTATCGACGATTCGTCCAAGGATTCTCGGACATTGCCAAGCCTCTTCATAAACTCACAGAAGACAACATCCCGTTCGAATGGACGACGAAATGCCAGCAAGCCTTTGAGACGCTGAAAGAGGCCCTCTACTACCGATTTTGACATACCCAATACCTGGACAACCATTTATAGTGGACACGGACGCAAGCAACATTGGAATTGGCGGAGTTCTTTCCCAAATACAAGATGGCCAAGAGCGAGTAGTGGGCTACTTCAGCAAAGTCCTGTCAAAAGCCGAAAAGAACTATTGTGTGACTCGGAAAGAATTACTTGCCATCGTCAAGAGCCTAGAACACTTTCATAAATACCTGTATGGCCAAGAATTCCTTCTAAGAACGGATCACGCTTCCCTTAAATGGCTGTTGCAGTTTAAGAACCCGGAAGGACAGATGGCCAGGTGGCTGGAACGGCTGCAAGAATATCACTTTGTTGTTGAACATCGAGCCGGCAGGAAACATGGAAATGCAGATGCCCTTTCTAGGAGACCCTGTCCTGTCAACTGCAAACACTGTAGTAGTCTTGAAAAGAAAGAGGACATCTCATCAGTTCCTTGTAAGGTGGTAGCAGCCCAACCTGAAGACAGATGGAGTTCAGCGGCGATTCAGGAAGACCAGCAAGCTGACTGTGACATCAAGCCCTTACTAGACTGGAAAGAAGCCAACAACCGACCCTCATGGGCTGAAGTCAGCAGTAAAAGCCCAACATTAAAGAGCTATTGGGCTCAATGGAATTCCTTGGTGTTGTAAGACGGTGTCCTAAAAGAGCATGGAGAACAACAACGGAACGGAGGTCAAGAAACAAGTACTACTCCCGAGGACCCGGGTCAAGGAAGTGCTGCAGGAAGTACATGGAGGTACTGGGGTGGACATTTCGGTATCAATAGGACTCTACAGAAGATTAGGGAGCGTTTCTACTGGTTGAGCTGTAGGACGGATGTAGAAGATTGGTGCCGAAAATGTGACGTATGTGCAGCCAGCAAGGGACCGAAGACCCGTTCCAGAGGCAAAATGCGCCAGTACATCGTAGGAGCACCGTTTGAGAGGATTGCCATTGATATCGCTGGCCCCTTTCCGAAAACCCAAAGTGGGAACCGATATCTACTAGTGGCCATGGACTACTTCAGCAAATGGCCGGAAGTATACTTCCCAATCAAGAGACCACAACCGTAGCAGAAGCGCTAGTCAACAACCTGTTCTGCAGATTTGGTGTGCCCATGGAACTACATTCAGATCAGGGCAGAAATTTCGAATCAGGTGTGTTCCGAAAGGTCTGCGAGCTTATGGGAATCCGAAAAACCAGGACCACCCCACTGCATCCCCAGTCAGATGGTATGGTGGAACGCTTCAACGCCACACTAGAAACCAATCTGAGGATGTTTGTGAACGAGAACCAGACAGACTGGGACAAGCTCATTCCACTCTTCCTGTTAGCTTACCGCTCAGCTGTCCATGAAACGACTGGGAAGACTCCCGCAAGGATCATCTTTGGAAGAGCTTCGCCTTCCAGCAGATTTGGTATTTGGTCGTCCTGCGGAACAGCCCACAGAGCCAGACACTTATACCCATGACCTAGAACGAAGACTAGCAGCCGTACACGATCAAGTCAGATCTCGAATGCGATTAGAGAGCGATCGCATGAAGACTCGATACGACGTCCGGGCCAATACAGTCGGATTCCAACAAGGCGACCTGGTGTGGCTGTACAACCCCACGCGGAAGAAAGGAAAATCGCCTAAACTACAGAACCGTTGGGAGGTCCCCTATACCGTCATTAAAAGAATCAATGACGTCGTCTACCGGATACAAAGGACTCCCAGGAGTAAAATGAAGGTCGTCCATCTGGAGCGTCTGTCCCCGTATAGAGGTGTATCCGATCAGGACGATCGGTCCTAAGGAGGGGCAGTGTCACGGAATTTGCCCCACTCACTCCCAAACCGACGACTGTGGCACCGCGAATTGCCTAAGATTGCCCCGATCGCCCCTACACGATTCTGTTAAACAAACAGAATGCTGCTGATCGAGATGGGCCTGGAAAAATCGGGAATCGAAGCATTCCAGTCGTATTAGAAAATGGATCTAGAGATACTGGAATATACCTGGAATATTCGTTGGGTCTATAAAAGAAGAATAAACGGCCGAGTTAGTTAGTCTTGTATTACAGTCTGAATTAAAGTGCTTAGTTGGAGATATCAAAGTGATTTAGATAGCGATTAATTAAATAAGTGTTTAGTTGAGTTATAATTAGTGTTCAGTAGTGTACTGAATAGTTAATAAAGAAGTAATTAATTAACGGATTGTTTTTCTGGAAGAGAAAAGACGGATTGGGAAATCCGTGACAATATCAACTAATCGCATTTTTGAAAAGAATAAGTTTAGAGAGTCACAAAGCCAAAACTCCAAAACTTTTACAAATGAAGAAGTATATAAGTTTCTAAGTATTGCCACACGATGAAACATATTTAATAGGGTGCATCTCACGCGTTCGAATTCCTGCGTGTTCGAAGTCCTACGTGACCGAAAGCCTACCAGCCCGAATACCTGCCTGTTCGAATAGAGATGTGCGCGCTCCCGGCTGACTGACGGAGAAGACCACGATGCAATTCGCCTGGATGATTTGTTCCGGCGGTAAGAAGATAACACAACGGTTTTCACAGTGATGTATCACTTTCCACAGTTTTGTGTCCAGGAATATTTCTATTTTTTTCAAATATAAGGGTGGCAGCCCTTTATAACTGCCCTACCTTCAAAATACGTGATTACCATCGTTAGAGCATGTTGGCAGGAGTATAGTTTTTACCTTCAGATGTTTCTTACTTATGTGGTTTAGTGTTCATAAAAAGAACTATTTTTCATATATAAGAGTGGCATGCCTTTATTACTGGTATAATATGAAAATACACATATATTGCTGTTAGTGCATGATACTACAAATATTTCTATATTTTTACACTTAACTCGCATTGCTTCTTTTGACTGATAAAAAATTTGAAATATTCATCAAAATTGAAATTTGTAAACACCCTGTAGAAAAGTTTATTTAAATATTTTTATTAACAGCCTCTGCTTTTAATAGTTATTTTCATAGAAATTGTGATAGATGTATTTAACACATGAAATAAAGTCACAAGTAAGTACATATAATAATAATTAAACGTGTGGAAACATTTTAACAAAAGGCTGCATTATGGTAATCAATTAATAATGTTTCTAAAACTGTGGAAAGTGATACATCCCTGTAAAACCATTGTCATTTTCTTACCGCGGGAACGAATCATCCAGGCGAATTGCATCGTGGTCTTCTCTCTCCGCCAGTCAGCCGGGAGCGCGCACATCTCTATTCGAACAGGCAGGTATTCGGGCTGGTAGGCTTTCGGTCACGTAGGACTTCGAACACGCAGGAATTCGAACGCGTGAGGTGCTCCGATTTAATACTCGTGAAGCCTGTTGTCGCGAAGACTTAACTAAGCTAATGTTGGATCATATTCAATACAATGATCTCTATATAAAAACTGTGATTTTATGCAAAGAAAAATTGTCCAAGAATTTGTTATAACAGAAGGAAATGTGGCAGGTATCAACTGCTTAAATATTTTTCGAAAATACGTTGAACATCGTGCGGTTTTTTGTATTCTACAGACAAAGAAAATGTACTTCCCAGCCAGTCAAAATTCGAACTTAATATTTTTGGAAGCATTCCAAAAATGATTGCAACAAAGCCTGGGTTGAAGAATCCCGAAGAATACACTACACTGTACATTGTTTTAGAAGGTCCTCAACCAACATTCTGGTTGATGGCGGTGTTGATATGCAGATGTTACAGCGTCGTGGGGGCTGGAAATATTCTTCTGCGGAAGAAGGCTATGTTGAGACTATTTTAGAGAAGATCATGGGTCAAATATGAATTTATCGATTGGAAATTCGAACTTAAACATCTCCATCACATCTACTTCTATACAAATTTGTAATTGTAAAAAGTTATAATAAATCTTAGGTTTCATAATATATTTGTTTAATAATAAATAAATCATGCGGGGTTTTATTTAACAAAGTGATCTTAATAAAAATGGTTTTTCTTTTAATTACCTACTGTCGTCTCATTACTGTAGATGCCCAAAATTATTTATAAAACTATAAAATTTATATTACTAAATGAAGATGAGTGATGAGATAAAATTTAATACCTACATATATGAGAACGCCTTTGAACTGGAGTTTTTCATACCTTTTAGAAATTGAGACTTAATATACATAGTCATATTTTATTATCGTAACCGTTCGTTTAGCATTGGTTGCTTTACTAACCTAATTTTTTATGTTTTCTTAACTACAGGTCATCCTCAGAAAATAATTATGTTAATTATTATAAGCATGCATTTTATTTTGTTACTAAAAAAATATATTGATAGAATACAGATATTCTATGGATAAGAAATGACATTAGCAGGTATCTAATTTTACAGTATTTGTTTTAATCAAATTTGTGTCTATAAAATGATTAAATCGATTGATTATATACAGGGTGTTGAAGTGTATACAAAAAAATTAGATAGAAAATCTGTTTTTTAACTTATCTCAACAACAGTTGAAGATAAACAAACGATTGTACACTGCTGTTTCGATTACGGTTTGCTACAAGAAGGTGAAATAAGCCACCCCTTCAATATTTACTTTCCAAATTTTATAAAACTTTTAAATTTTTGGAACAGAAGTAAAACTCTTATTTAACTTTGTTTACTCAACATTTTTGTCTCTTAGGGCAGCTTACTAAGAATAAATTGTACAAAAACTCAGTTGATTGATAACTACATTGCAGAAAATGTGTCCAGTATTATTATAGTACCTACTCAAGTGGTATATACTCCACAAGCAGACTTTTTCGCTTTTTCACAGAGAAAATTAAGTACAAATACGACTTTATTATGATTAAAATTTATGTGTATCTCTAACTATAAAAGAGAGGGTGTTCAAATGTACGTCAGCTTTCAATGCAATACATCCGTTTCAACATAAATCAGTGCAATTTATACGCAATACACAATATTTTTCGATACCGTCGCATTACCGATGAAAACCAAATCGAAAACGAAAACCCGAAACCAGTAGTCACGGTAAGGGGATAATTATCGTAAATGCATTTCCATACGCAGGAAAGTAATAAATCAGGGTAGACAATGCATTAGGCGACTCAAACTGCGGGTCACAGGCATTTGCGGTGTCCGACAATAGGTGCATGTCTCATAAATATCAGCGCATTGTAAAGACCGCATAAGATGCGCTGGTCAACTGGCTTGATTTACTAATTCATGCAAGAAACATCGCAGACCACTAAAAAGATGTCGGTTACTATACCAATTAGAGCATAAAATTGATCTGAGGCTGGACATGTGTATATAGCAGACCCCTGAGGGATGCATATCATTACCCATGATTTTATTTATTAATATTTATGTTACGTTGCACGCATTCCACAGTATCTTAGAAACGATACACATTTACAGCTACAAATTTATTGATTCTCGCTTTTATTTTACCTAACAGAACAAACCGATAGGATTATTTTGTATCGTCTAATTTGATGGTTATGAAATTATGAATCTATGACTGAATTGTTACTTTTCCCTGTACTGGTAGTTCAACAAAATTTATCATCGTATTAAAAATTTTACGCTTTTACTACAATGCATTGTCAAATGATACAGGAACAATCCAACTAGCACAATTAGTCATTGGAACGTTGCTATGACTATTGCAGGGTACTTTGAAGTGTTTTGCCACTAGCCATGGGCACGTAGAAACGTTTCCATTGCGTGTCCGCAAAGAATATGGGGAATAGGGCCAGCTACGTTTTTGCGACGTTACCGGAATTTGTATGGCTACGAGATGACGTCACAGCGTGGATACTGCAACTTTTACGAAACACTTTCTCAACACTCTTTCATATTAGTATGTTGCTTGCCTAGTAGCTAATATTATTATATTTAATTTCTTTCTATAATATTTCATCTTCATTTCTTTAACTCTGAATCAGGCAGGTATTTGGCAGATATGTATAAGTGTTGTTTGTATTACTTCTCAAGTAAAACATGTAGGTACTTCGAAATAAATATTATCATGCGATGGTCTGAACGCCAACATTAAAGAAATGAGATTTTATTGACAAAAATAGGGATAAAACCAAATCCAGCACGTGCCTTTAAAATGTATATGTTTTAATAAAATTACTGTCCAAAGTATCTAACATTATGTGTGAATATGATACTCTAAATGGTGAAAGCTATTTTTCATTTTTCGTTGAAAATGTCAATTTTTATGCATCAGTTTATTACATTTGATTTATTTGTGAAGTAAAGGTTAATATTTTACAATAATGGCGGCCTAAGCCTTGCCTTTAAACATTTCGCAAATCTTACTTTGAAGTCGTTTGCTCTAAGAAACGCAACTTAAAAGTGATTGGCACTTTAGCATCCGTAACGGGAACTGTCAATAAGTAACTTTCAAGTAATATTTACCACAAAGTATCCAATGAGGCTGTAGCATTATTCTAAAGTAGCAGTAAAATTGTGACTACTACACATTTTCCATTGCCACTTCTTAGTAATATTTTCCCTGTTCATTCTGAACGCGGTATGTCCGACGTTTACATTGAATCCTCAAATTCTATCTTCTAGTAGTAGCTGAATACTTATACCTGCAATATTATTTTTATTATATTTTTTTGTGGTATTGGTTGCATGATATGTCGTTTGAATTGTTTGTAGTGTTTTGACCCAGATTAATAATGTATATCAAGTTTATAGTTTAATATAGGTATAGTTTCTTATCGAATTTTGATATCCATAAGTAGATATATAAAAAGCTATGATATACAGGGTGGCACAAAAGTACCTTCAAGATTTTTAATTTCAAACATTCTTTCTGGAATTCATATTTATTGCGTTTCTCCTTTTTAGATTAAAATAAATACTAGGAAGTTTCGATATGGAGCGATACATTCTCGCAGAAATGTTAAAGACCGTAACTTTTTATTTGAAAAAAACGGAAGAAGCATTATTTCTACTCTGAGAAATTTTTGACGATATTTTAATGTCAGATATGCTCCTTCTAACAATACGATATTGCAACTTGTAGCCAAATTTGAAGAGATACGATGAGTAAGAGACGCAAGAAGGACAGGAAGACCGCGAACAGCAAGATCTGTTGAGAATACTCAATGTGTGCAGGAAAGTGTTCCAGAAGCATCAACCACTTCAACATGAAGACGTTCTAGCTGATTCAATTACAAAGTCCACAAGACGTTAATGATGCGCGTCTAGAATACAGCCGGGCAATATTAAATCTTGCAGACATAGAGGAAGGTTTTGTAATAAAATTGTGGATGTCAAACGAGGCACATTTTTACCTATGTGGCGTTGTAAATAAACAACATTCATAGTATTGAGGTACACAGAATCTACAGATCCACATCCATATCTCACCTCCAGATTATTTTCTTTGGGGTTACCTGAAAGAAAGGGTAAACAAACTGCAATGTTTGGAACAACTTAGAGCGAATATTAGGTGAGACATTTTGGGAATATCTTAAGATCGCTATTCCAGTTGTTTTATGTCATTCATTATTCTAGACCTCACAAAAATTTCGGAAATGTTGACAGATTGATCAAAATTGGCAATCTAGTGCATTTCTCATTAATATCACATTATGTATTCCTAAGCTGTAAGTAGAACTTGTCACTTTGGTGCATAAAACAGAGGTTGGTTGAGGTGCACATTATCGTTCAATAGAACTATAGCGTGGCTCGTTTCGTAGTCACATATTGAGAGAGAGATATTACATCTAAAATAATGTAAACATGTATCATCGTCTGAGCTACGCTTATGAAACTAATAAATGTATTAACATCTTCAATTATTATTTATCAAATTTAACATCAACTACTTACTGTCGATGATCAGTTTTTGCTCGAAGTTTACATGAAACTGCAGTGTACTAAATTTCATGCTTATGTCTCCAAGATCAATGAAATTATAAGAAATCGATAAAATACTGTGTTTCAGGTTCTACATTTCAAGAATCTTAACACCCTAGAGATCGTTTAAGACATAAAATTGTTGAAACCGGAAAGTTTGATACAACAGTATTGTTAGATACATTATATACAGGTATATCTGCTATGCCTAAATCTTTATAAGGAATATTATACATGATTATTTATAACATTAAAAAAGAATTTTCCATTTATGTCTTTCAGCAACTTAGATTTTTTCTTTCAAATTTACTTCACAACATTTACAGTTTTATTCAATTTTAGGGGAATTTATTAAATGAAAGATAACATTGTAATACAGTCGAAAAGTTAGTTCATAAATGTTTCTTTTTATGCACCCCCACAAATTAAATCTCCCTCTGACATTATGTTTTGTATGTGTAGAGAATTTTTGGCTATGACTCATAGGCGCCCTTCATGATTTAGACTGCAGTACGCCCCCCACAGGCAAGAACGGACTTGAACCAATAAATTAGAAGAATATGTCATTATCTTGGATAATCGCTTCGTAATCAAATCCTTAATGAAAAATCCCCCCATACACTGACTTGTCATAAGATAAGCAACCAAGAAGCGTAACATTATTGTGCATTTAATAAAACCGTAACTATTGAAATGACTAAATTGGTTGAGGAATAATATATACCGGGTGTTCCGTATAAAAACCGACATACAACAGGTGAGTGTAGAAGACCCTAAAAATATGGCGTTGAAACTTAATTTACTTCTCTCTGTACCATAATGTTCCGTTACTTGTTTTCCAAATAATTAAATTTGATAAGTCAGTACTTATGTATGTATGATGTCATGCGCTGACATGCTAACCAAAGTTGTGGAACTTACTAAAATGGGGAAATTTGCTCAGTTTATGTTTTCTCATAAAAGTACTTACAGGTATTTTTACTGTTTTCTCTCTTGATTTTTTTTTTGTACCGCTAGAAATACCAAAGAAATCGAGAGAAACAGAGAATAATTTAATTTTGAAACGACAATGTCAAAAGTGTTAATAAATTTGCTCAGTTTATGTTTTCTCATAAAAGTACTTACAGGTATTTTTACTGTTTTCTCTCTTGATTTTTTTTTGTACGGCTAGAAATACCAAAGAAATCGAGAGAAACAGAGAATAATTTAATTTTGAAACCACAATGTCAAAAGTGTTAATAATATGTCAAAATTAATATATTCCTATACTTATATTAATGTTGATAGGTTATCAACATTTTTGACAGTCGTTTCAAAAGTTAATATTTCAAATAATTTAAGATACTTACCTAAATATTGTTTTATTTAGATATTTATTTAATTCAATTCAAAATAAAGAAGACCACCTGAAGCAATTCTGGAAGTGCAGAAATAGGTCAGATTTCATCTATTGTGGCTAATTTTCCGTGTTCCTTATGTTAAAAAGTTAAAGTTCTTGGCAAATTTATTTGTTTTTAAATTTTTGAATATTAATAGATCAATACTTAATTTGGATATTTATTGATTCCAACCTTCTCTATGGAATTATTCTTTAGCATACACTTCATATTTGGTATCATAGTGCATGCACATCGCACCATAAGTATATCACGCAAATAAAAATTTATAATATTAGGAAAAGCGTAAAGTAAAGGAAGCTTCTGTGTAGCTTGACAAATACTGCATAGGAACTTAAATTGTATTTTACACCACGATTTGTTCTATACAGCTCTATTGACTTCACACTAAAAAAAATTGTCAAATTTTACAAAAGTTGTATGCCAAAATAATAAGAAATGCAGGTTATGTTAGTATTGCTAATAATAATATGATATTTTTCTAAATTCATCGTTTACTAAAGGGGCACTTTACCACATTTAAATATCACTTTGCTATATAGTAATGCCGCTGTTAATAAAAATTTGACAGAAAATATGTCATATACCTGATTTTGTGATATGCCTTCTCATATTTTTCCTTGGATTTTAAAGGAAGTTAGCTCGAAGATGCTTTTCGAGCGGCATTTAAAATAGCCTCAGACCAATTTTCTAAATTGTTTTCAGTAGCAAGACTCATGTTTATAATAACTTAGAATCAATTCGGCTCTTAAATATTAAACTTAACTGTTATTATTATGGAAATCCTACACAAGTACCTACCTGGCTTCATTACGGATATACAGGGTGTCCAAGTAAGAAGTAAGATATTGAATTTTAGTCATAATTTCTAAGTTGTTATCTCGCCGACAACTTCGAAATTTGGGTGATGGTAGTGTCTTATGGTAATACAAATAAAATTATTTAGAATTTAACATGCTTCATTATGCAGATACGGTGTAAATTATGTTGTAGAATTTATACAATTTTGACGGTGTTGCCAAATTTGTCATTTTGCATTCCTGTATTAATTTTCTGCACAAAGCTACACGGTGTTTTATTCTTATACCATTTTCAAGATAAATGCATATTTAATGACGTAATGGTGGTATTTTCAGGTAACAAAATAAAATAATGAATAATGTTCAATGTGAGCACCTCGAATTTCTATATATTTTCTAAAATTGGCTAAACACGTCGGTTGCACGCGAAACAACATTTGCGCATTTCTGATGAAATCACAACTCATGACAATTCGATGTAGAGTAGTCAGGGATGACTTAAAACTTGTTGTTTCGTGTGCAATGGAGGTGTTTAGACAATTTTGGAAAATGTATAGAAACTCGATATGCTAGGTATTGACATTATTTTAACTTCTCCTATATGCCCTTTCATTTTTGACCTTTATTTTCTGGACATCTTGTATATGTAAATATAAGCTATAAATAAAACCGATTGAAACAACATGCAGGTGGTTGCAGTTTTTTTAGCATGCTCTAAAACTGTTAATGTTGTATTTTAATTTCTTATACAAATTTAACGAAGCAAAACAACATCTCTGTTTCTTGGATAAAGAGAGAGAGAGAGAGTTGAAATATGTGTTGATATCGTATTATAATTTTGTGTGTCGATTTTATACAATATCTCAAAATTGAGTTACGTTAGTGTTATATTGATAGTGCATTATTACTTCATTAATAACCACTGTAGGAAAATTAATTTATATTAGCTTAGCGGCGCTGTTTTTATACGCAAATTTTCAAGGAATTTCATAACTTGTTTGTCTAAATAAACCTGAGTAAGCTAGGAAGGAATATCTCTGCACTGTATCAATTATTATATAAGTTTTTTCCAAGTTGTATAACACTTTCCATGCTAACATTTACAACAAGAAAAGAAACATCATTTTTGCCTGTTGTTTTATCATAACATCTTCATTTACACGTCAACTATACAGTGAGTAAATTGTATACAACATTCTAAACATTATCACATTCAGCAGAATTCTTTAAAACTAGTAACACTTGACTTGATGTAAACTAATTAAATATTTTTCACGACGTATAGAACATAGTGATAACGTACAATTAACGGTTTTTTATTTTCTCTAGCGCATTTCCCCCCGAAAAGGAAATTATTAAATTTCAGCATTACATTTTAGTAAAACGCTAATAAGAAGCTCCACCTTCTGGGTCGATTTTTTTGTACATCGTTAGATACGATACTTTGTCCTTAAAACTTCAGCCTTAAATACCTTTACAGCACACTAAAAAACCTGATATACCTACATATTATCTGTATTCTTGGAATAGTGTTTTCTACTAATACAAGTAATTTTAGATATTTAAGAACTGAATAATATAGTTTAGCAAATAGCACGAATGTTATGTCATGCCACCTGCGAATATTCAAAGGTACAAATCAATATATAACGTCAGAAAGCGTTCTATCCAGCAAATTATTAGGTACTGAAATCTTTCAAAATACGTATTTTTTAAAATTCAACTATAGATATATACATTGTTATAACATAAACTTACATGGTTCTGCATATAAGATTGTTCACTTTTATTAGTATGTAATAATTGTTAGAATGTGGGGTTAGAATAGCGAAATAATGTGTGTCATACAAATGCATTTTAAAAGTTATTATATTATTTCAGGAGAGTTTAAATAGTAAAAGTGGATAAACAAAACATCAGTAATTTTATTTTTGATATTACTTTTGCTCTACGTGCATTATTTTTTGAGATTTCAGTGCCTAAAAACACCACAAATTTGATCATTTTGCGGCGAGAAATACGGCGACCTTAAACTTACAATTTAGTAATTTAATTTTATGAGCCATTTGTACCTACAAAATATTAATAATAATTCGATTATCATAATAATTAGGTATATACAACTTCACAATAGTAAGAATATCTTTTAACAAAGCCCTTAGGGCATGCCACCTTAGAATTAAAATATATATGCAACAACACACGAAGATCCCTCAAATGTAATGAATAACTAATCCGACCTTGCAATAAACGGTACCTATTTCACGGCGCATAGAAATTTATGGTATCGGTAATACATCAATAGTAAATACTCCTTTTTGCAACCTCAAACCGGATTAGAAATATTCCAGGTCGCAAGCGGAGCATCTACGTCCATAAATCCCACGTCAATCATTTCCGTCCCCTAAAACGACCCTAATCGATTTTTTATTTAATGCCACATCAAAAGATCCGCCACACTTTAATTAAAAATATTTTTCATTTACAAATTTGATTTGGGGACGAAGTTTTGATAAGTTTTTAACTGTAAAGGAAGTTTCCCATGAAGGCACGAACCATTAGGTGCCTAATGGCAGGCAATACGACTGTAATAACCGTATTTCATTTTTAAATTTATTTTAAAGATATGACATGAGGCTATTGCATATTTCGTTACTATAAAATATGTTTCTATATATCTACAAAATGTACATGGAAAGGCATCGCCCAGATTTGTGTTATAAAACTGTAGTCCAAAAATTGCAATCCAACTAAATTTATGATGTTCTGAATATACAGGGTTAACTATAACTAAGTACAAACATTTTAACCACGTGTTCAGGAAGACCTAAATGACAATAAAAAAATTATTCCAGAATATTAGCTCGATATTTAAAAAATGGGGCAAAACCCTCTTTTCCTACGGAAAGTTGGCGCCTATGATAAGCATCCACTGAGATGGCTTAGATCCATAGATAAAACTTACATCTGTCAACAATATCTACTACCGTGCAGTCGTTTTTTTGCAGCAATTCTAAATGCAGAAACGACAAAAATTAACATTATTATTAGTAATAAATAATACCTGATAGATAGGTAGGTAACAGTTAATCCAATTAGCTCCACTATTTTGCATTGGTTTTTCATTATTTCGTTACAAACTGGCAAAACTACAACATTTTCATTCATTATAACAACTCACTACCGATGAAACACACTTTCTGTAGGTACAGCTAGATATAATACCTATTTATTATAACAAAATCGAAAGGAATAGATAATAGAAAACTTTTAATGTACTATACTGTAACTGTAACTATACTGTGGCAGCGAAACCGATCCGCTTATGGGTTTGGTATGGGTTTTTTATGGGTAATGTTCCAGAAAACCTCAAGATAAAGGCATCACAACAATTGTTAATTCTAACGTAAACAGGAACATAATTAACAAATTAATAAGGTAGGCGAGCTTCTGTAACAATATTATACATATATTTATATATTCGAAAAAAAAATAGGGAGTAACATGGTTGAATTTGAAATTGAAATATACAGTAGGATAAGTGTGACACTTGCAAATATCTCAGCAATTATTATTGTAAGATATTTTAGATATATCTCCAGCAAATTATTTTTCATCAAATTTCGCAACATGACCTTATCTTTGGCGTTTCGAAGATAGCAACGTTATCACATCCAGTTTAACACCCCATACCTACCTATAACTCATTGTTAGAAAACCAGCTTCAACTATTTCACTGCAAACAAAGATTACGTGTCAACGGTGACGGCTTTTAGACAGCCACAAAATAAAATCAACAGTGAAGCGGAAGTAACGAGATTACACTCGACCATCGCTCAGGGGTGATTTCTGTCGCTCTTTTATTAATAATCGCCAAAATAGCAGATGCGACGCAAGTCTCATTATATGACCAGTTTCTCTTAACGAACAAACATAATGAACAGATGACCGCTAATTGACAACAAAACCTAGAGGGACACGACTGTATCAAAACACCGTTTGTATTATTTTTCAAATGGTTTCGAACAAATAAGGGCGACACAAAAATACACATGGAGATTACAGGTCACTGATATCATCTAATGGTTATGGAATAAAGGTTAGTTGTTATAAAATGCAATATTCTGCCATGAATGTTATTAAAAAATTTTGAGATGGGGTTGTAGACGACCCTATTCCTATACAACTTATTAGTAGTTTTCATTCATAAAAAATTAATAAATAGTTGTACTTACAAAATAATATGTAACCTCCATTACCTTTTTTATTATCTTATACGAAAAGACTTCGTTTCTATACAGGGTGAGTCAAAATTCACTCCCCAGCGGCCGGATATATATTCTAAAAAAAAAAAATAAAACAAAAATGTAAATACTAAAATCTCGAAAGCGGAGCCGTTTTCGAATAAATTATTAATTTGAGTTAAATAAATGCGCAATTTTTGACTGACTAATCAAGTTGGCTGGAAAAAAATCTTGTTGACACGGATTTACTTGACAGTGACGTATAATATTCTGTTTGACTTTTAGTATTTTTTGTTGAGTTCAAAATGGCAGGGTTTGCTTATGCCAACAGAGAATAAGTCGATATGATTAAAGCTTTAGGAGCTTTTATCAATAACGCCCGTGCTGTCGAGCGTTTGTAGAGGAAACAATTTTCGAATTGCCATCATCCCGATCTCAAAATAATCCAAAATGTAGAAATACGTACTGTGGAAACAGGATGCGTAGCTCCAAAACGTTCTTTGTATGCCGGTCGGCCTCGAAAATTGACATGGCAACAGGAAGAACGGTTACTGCAGGATGTTGAGAATAATCACCACCAGTACACGCATCTTATCAAGAAACGGGCATCATGTCCAATCCACTGTCCCTGATGTCTTCAAAGGTACAGCTTGTATACATTTTTGCAGATGGGCATTACAAGAATTTCAGCGCAATCCAGATTTTTTCCATAATGTTTTATTTACCGATGAAGCTCATTCCAACCAACAAGGAGCTTTTAATCACCACAACCCTCATTATGAGAATCCTCAAGTTTTTTATTTACTTTTTATTGTTTCAATTTATTAAAAATTATTTATTTATATTTTTTTATTAAAAAAATCTAGTTTGAAATACTTTGTTCACTTTTTTACTGTTTAAGAAAGGTATTTTAAGCTAATATGTATCAAATCTCCTACAATTCCTATAAATGAAGTCATATGTATGTTCTCTGATACCAAACATCTAGGTATGCTAATGAACATCCACAGACAAAACTCTATTCAATAATTATCTAAAAAATTTAATATATTTACTAACCTCTATATTTACAATATTGTTAAAACCTAAAAATATATGAGAAAAAAAAACTTTGTTCACTATTTCGATTATCAGCATTGAAACTTTCAATGCCAAATATCTCAAAGATGGAAAATGAAATACCTCTATCCAAAGAGCTGGCTATTTTATTTTACCAAAATGAATGTTTTAATTCCAGCAAGTCCAAATTGGATACTTTATAAACAAACCAAAGAAAAACAACTATTTTAGTGTCTTTGATTGTCTCAAGTAAATTAGCGAGTGGATTAGTTTATAAAGTATCCGCTAATACTGTAGAATATGCGTTTCCTATCAAAATAACCAACAGGTTACTTTGTATACTAGCCAGTTAGCTGACTAGAGACTAACAGACTAACCAGGTTTACACTTTAGTGTATATATTACATATTTCAAGTTCTGTAAGATACACATAATAAGTCTCAACGCTGTATGTCAGAGCTTCGTTTGGAATGTAGACATTTAAAACGAATAAAGTAAACATTTGCAATGAAAGTAATGGGTTCTACAGCTATAGAATGTAACAATGTATCCCTTTTTAACTTTCAAGTCACTGTCTAAGGAGGATTTATTTGAATATGTATCCTCCAGGTGAATTAGAGCGCCAATTGTGGGTTTGCACACCTGGACTCCGCTTCTCGTAATTTGTTTTGAGTTTGAGAGAACGCATTGCATGCAATGAAAAATATGTTGCGATCATTTCAATTCCTATTCGTTACAAAATGCTGGTCCAGTAATAATATTTAAAAAATTACGTTCCAACATTATAAATCTATCGAATGACATGAACATTGTTAGAATTAGAATTAGAATTGTTAAGCTCGGTGCAGATTATATTTGCTTCTGGGTTTACCTAGGACTAGGTAAACAACTATCGAATTTTGTTGATTGATTTAAATAATTTCCTAGCTTTTTCCTCCTACCTTAAAGACTATTCCTTAAAGTTTTTTTTCCATTTATTACACTGATGTGGGTAATTGTTCCATTATCTACGCTATCATTAAATGGTAAATGTATCTCAACAAATAAAATATCTAATTTTTCACTATTTATAACAGACGAAAAATGATTTTTTTAAACAAACAGACACAATTGCAGTAAGAAAAAAGCTGATAAATAATTTATGTTGGCAATTAAAACAAAACATATCTCTTTTACCAACAGGATTAGTAAAATTTGTGTCTTCGTTAACTTGGATTGTGTATGTTTTTAATTACTTTAATGTGGCCAACAGATAAGTAATTTTTGATTAGTCGCAGGCTGGAACGATATGTCGTACTATATTTCTTTGATTAATTCATAAACTTAATGAAAAGAATGATATTTGCACAGTTACTAAAGCAAATCAAAGTGAATGTATCTATTTATTTTATACTTTCAAATCTCAATAACCACGCAAGAAAAATTTTCAGTTATTAAGATTTTTCATAACTGGAGTTTTATAATTTTTTTATTAAAGTCATTTGTGTAACGATCCTTTGTCAATATCCAAGACTCAACGTTACGCTACTAAACTACACTGTGATAACACCTCAAAATTTCCTAAAGACAAAATAACAAATAAATAAAATGTAACCTTAACCAACCGTTTAACTTACATAAACGGCACCACAAATTTTAACAGTTGTGAAATGAACTTTTTGTCAATTAACACTTCTAAATTATACAAGTAACAAACTGAAACAGGCTAGAAAATTATAAACTTTTCTAAATTGATCTATAGTGGTTTTCCCGGTTTCCCCTAGTAAATCACTGTTGACCAAATAACAACACTCGTCGTAAAGGACTCAAAATTACATTTTGGAATTGACATTTGATCTAGAATCTTAGCTAGATAGTGATTTTTTTTTGGCGATTTTTAAAACACCAACCTAAATAAATTATATTTCTTGGCGGCAAAATCAATTTGATCACGTGGATCTCGGAGGTTGCTGAAGGCACTAAGGCTTTACGGAACCGATAATCCAAGATTAGATTGTTATCAGATGTTTATAGATAACCTACTTACAAACATGCCTTCGGGTAGTTTCCGAAACCCCCTACTGCAGTTTCTAGCAACAATGATGAACTCGATTATATGATACGATTCAAATATTAAATTCCTATTTACAACTCGTCAGTATCACGCGATATTTGCGTTGGCATTTCATTACTTTACATGGCGTATATTGTAAATTTACACTTTGTTAGCACTACGGACTTGATAATATAATAATGCTTGTTTAGTAATTTCTAGTAATTTAATAAATACAAAATAAATCAAACATGAACTATATTAAAAAGTAATATGTAAAGCCGAATATGTATATGCATAATTAGAAAATTTAAAGAGAAGATTAAAAAAAATTGGAAAAGTTGTAAATGTAACATTATTTTTTAATCTGGATCCCCAACTTGCAGCCTTCAAATATGTAGATAACAAAATCTCAGAACGCATAAAACCCGCACTAAGATCCCATCTGGAAGCTGTAACAAAGAAACATCTATGCATTCTTGAAGTATGTCTTTTATTGATTATGTAGGTAGGTATACACTTATATAAATTTTTCGCATATTCAATGTACAGGGTATCCCAATTAGGTAATAATTGCAGAGTAGGTACCTCGGAAACTGCAAGGGACAGATGGACAGAATATGGGTTTTAGAAATACTGGATTACTTTTTCGAGAAACTTAATATGCCGCAGAATTTTTCTCTTCGTTTTTAAGATAAAAGGCGAAATTTAAAAAATTACATTTAATGCACATCGTGTCTCAGAGAATAGCTGAGATAGCGGAATAGTGAAACTTGCTTCTGATGGACTTTTTTTATATAGAATTGACGTAATTGTAATTTATCTACAGGGTGTCTCTTTTAAAATGTAATCCAAATATACATTTTTTGTAATGTAACATTCTGTATATTTTTATATTAATTTATTATTATAACAGTTACTAGTTTATATTTTGGAAATTGTCAAAAAAAATTTTTTACGTCTTGTTAGAGTCAACTGCCATCTATTGCGACAAAACGAAGTGTTACTAAGTAAACCAAAAAAAATTTAATTTAAATTTTAAAAATAGTCGCTATAAATTAGGTATACCTACATACATATATAAATTCCAAATGTATGTTTCCAAGATATTGTCCACAACCTCACGACTGACACGAAAATATTAAAAAAAAAACAGCTTTTTTATTTAATTTTTGCTTTGAGGTAATTTGTGATTCTCATAAGTTTCAGTGTACATGCGCCGAATAAAAAATTCCTGGATTTGTCGTGGATTTTAAGAACGGTTTGAAATCGGTTCGCAACAAAATATACATCGTGTTTCATTAAAAAAAAATGTTATGTTTGGCTCATATTTACACACATTTACAGATAGATAAATTACGAGTAGGCGACCGAATTCAATGTAAACAAGTCTACCAAAAGCAATTTTCACCATTGCGATATCTCAACTATTCTGAGATGCAGAAAATCTGTTAAAAACACTTTTTTTTAAATTTCGCCCTGTATCTTAAAAACGAAGAGGTCTACGAAAATTGTTATTGTAGTTTCCAAGATACTCTGCAATTACAATGAAATTGGGACATGGTGCCATGTTTACATCTGAATAAAACTAAAAATGGTACTTATAGAAAAAGCGAAAATAACTTTTTCCATCCCATTTTGAAGTGTTTTATAAAAACAATAATTAGTTTATGCTTAATGGTGCAATTTTAAAAATATTATCGTGTGAAACTTTTTCTTAATGAAAAAAATTGTACACCAAATAAAAATTATCGTTTCACTTACCAATAAGTGGAAAAGTTCTTCAAAATTTTAAAATTTTTAATAAATTCAGAACTCTTTAGATATATATAAAAACCGCAGCATGTCCTCTGCACATACCTATACCCATATATAGACTTGTTTCTCAGATTCTTTTTTAAAAAATATAAAGTATTGGTATATTATTAAAAAATTCAAAATCAATAACACTGTCAAGTGTAAATTACTTTTATATACATGTATATTTCTATGTAATAACTACGTTTTGTTAGTGCGCTCATGTTACATGTACTAAAAAAAATTATAAACTAGAAATGTGACCATACCTGCCATCTAATGGTCGGATGCTCAAACACAATACGTTACGCTTGCCTCATGTAAAGATTTCTTTGTCAAGTAGCAGCGCCATCGAGTTTCAACAACGGAAACTTGTAAAAGATCGTTACAGAATTCTACATGTAAAATACAGGATGTTAAGATATATCAAATATTACAAACTTGGAAGATAATTTTCAAATGCAGTGAGCGCAGAATTTTAAATACTAAAATTAATTTTATTAAAGGAAATTATGATATATAAAATATATACATTGCAATTAGCGCCAATGTCTGGCAAAACAGACAGGTATATTAATGAGGTAAAAATAAATGATGGTCGATAATTTAGGCGCCAGTGGGTCCAGATGGAAGCAATAAAAGTAATATTAACAATGTTAGTTCTGTTTATGTCAATCTGTTTATAGTTTTATGTATTAATAAACATACTTAAACATACAAACTTGTAGTTGCTCTAAACAACAAGTATCTTTACGCATAACCGTGTAACCTATTAATTACGATATTCGGTATTACAATCATATTTTTAAATTTGTACTTACTATTAAAAAACTATTTTTTCTTATAGTTTTCAAATAAAATAAAAAAAACAACATTAATAACAAATTATTTTCCCACAGAAAGTTAATTACATAAAGAAACGTGAATAGTTTTTTTTTTGTATGTGTTAAATTAAAATCGTTTCAAAACAAATCATGAAATACACATTTTTCAATTAACGGTTTCTCCGTTTATTTACTTATTTTTTGAAGTGTATTTTTTATTTGTCTGCATGTTTTGTGAATTAGTATTTATTTAGCAAAAATAGCTTCGACGCAAATATTTATTTAAGTAAGAAAATTTTCCACAGATGACAGGACAGAAATGTCCGACTAAGATGAGAGAAATTGCAATATTGATATAAATGTTAATTCATACAGTGACACAACTAAATTCATATGTTCGTAACGCATCATTTCATATTAGTTCCGTTTAATAGAACCATTTAAAAAATGTTATATTCCAAAAAATAATCTAATTTTAATTTAAAACGAAACGAATTATTTTGCATCATTCGTGTTTTTGTAATTGTCGGTGTATTGGACTAATGAGCTCATGTCTTGGTTCTAACGTATTCACTTATTTCTTTTTTGGTAAATGTAAAATGTATGTCAAAGGACGTTCGCTAGGGGCAGGAATGGGGAGCCTTGTCGGTCTCCCTGGTTTTTGCATAGTGCACAAAAACAGAAAATTGTATCATGTTTGATTATCTTTTATTGTTTTGAATTACTGTTCATGTTTTTTTTATTACCAAAGCAACTGACTTTACAGTTTATGGATTTATTGGCGGAATGGCTGTAATTGGCTCAGTTTGCAGTCTAAATTCCCATTTAATTTACTATTTATTTTATAAAAATGCGATTCAAGTTGGATGAAACTAAATTCCACAAACTTCCTTCCGGGAACAATTAGTAGTGAAAAACAGCGGTCGTCATCTGCTGAACAGAGCCGTGAAAAAAACTTATAAAAGACATTTTAATAAAGACATATTTTAAGAAACAATTGGATTTGTGGTTGTTTTTTACTGATTTCCGTGTTCGTGCGTGTTATTCGGCACTGATCACACGAGAAAGCCTGGAGAAAAAAGGAAAGTAAGAGACAGAACTTGACAAAACGGGAATACGTTAAAACTGCAACAATTTTTAAAGGCACCTCAAAACATTTATAAAATGCACACATTTTAGATTAGGTACTAGAAGTTTACCATTAGAGAAACCACTTCAGTATCAAACTTTAATTAATATGCTGTTATTATGGATGTCATCCTGAATGGCAACGCTGTTTCGCTTCAATGCTCGAGCGCGTCATCAGAACATTTGCAGCGTACCAGGAGCGCCGTGTTTCTTTTCTTTTGAAAGGTCAAGTATTTTTTTATTATTATCTGTCTTTATTAGGCCTTCCGAACACATGGTTAAAATTAATGACATTATGAATGAATCACCCTGTATAGTTGGAATATATTAAGCTATAAGAAATATATAAATATGTGATTTGTTTTCTAATAAACTTAGCTTTCAATCAAAACAACACCTACGCCCTTGCCACATTAAATCTGCATGCTTTTAATTCATGCATTTTTAAAAAATCAATATGTGTTTCCACTTCAATTATAATCCTAACGGACTAAGTAACAAACATAACGTAAACGCACTGAAAATCGAGACCGACAGGTAAATCCTTTCTAAATCGTTTAGCAAAGTGTCTAAAGAAAGTTGTAAGTTATAGCACGTTTTACATTACTTCATTTGTGAAACCTTATATTCTTTTAAAGTACGTTGTTAAGACGTTCCACAGCTCTGGCGTGCCGTAAAAATATCAAGCATAAAATTTCCTTCCAGAGAAATAAGTCTGTTTAAGCATGCACAAATTCCATAACGATAACCGCCACACTGAGTGAAAGTAGTTCATTTCTGAGCGTAGGTACTAAATAAAACTTTATTATTACATAATGAACAATCAGGTGCATTGTAGATACAACGATCTGGAATTAAAAACCGAATGCAAATTATCATCAGGTATCTAGGTTGTATAAAAATGTATTTCAAATAGGCGTTGTAAAGTGGTAAAAGCACAGCTTTTATAATTCCAAGGACGATTTCTAAATGTTACGTATTGGGATGCCACTTTTTTAAACTACTGCGATATATTACCATATTGTTATTATATTCTGTGACCATATGAAGCTGGGTAGTACAACTGGAGTAAAATCAGTTCTCAATTATGCCGTTTTTTAAGGTACCTATAACTGATTTAAACTTTCACCATCTTGTAGAGGGACCATTTGAGCATCTAAAGTGAACTTTTTTCAGTAGGGACGAACTTTTTAAAATCGAATTATCTATGCTTTGGACGTTTTTGACAATTATGTTTTAGTCGAGGAGGGTTTCACGTATTAAAAATTTGTACACCACTGCCAGTTTTAGGTAGTGCTCTTTAAAAATTACCATTATTACACCAATGCCCAGTGTACTGACTAAATGCCCAGCGACACTACCTCAATGCCGATCATCATTCTGTTAATGTTGGTCACCACATATATATTGTGTGCTAATAATAATTATATGCATATTTTTTACAAAACTTTTTAACAAAAATATTGTACAAAATTATTAATTAAATATGCATTGGCCAATATGCTATACTGCCAATAAAAAACTATTAACTGATTAAAACTATGTATGCATAACAGCTAGTTACTTAATTATTAATTTTAATGACTTGAGTTTGATGATTCTCACTTTGTTTCCCCATACAGTGCTTTCGAAAAGTAACAAAAAATTCATATTTTTTAAATTGAGAAGTTTTCGAAAAAATCGGTTTTCTTTTTAAAAAAGGAATTTTTTGACATACGACCCATATTTGTGACGTCATCGTTGTTCGAGATATGATGTCATCGACAATTTTTCTAAATAGCAACCCCAATTTTGACCATGCCATTTGAAAGAGCGTGTCATTCTACATACATCATGAACAATTATGGTGTTACATAATAAAAATTTCAAGAAAATTTTAAAATTTTATTTTCATAATACTGTGCACCTCCCCATTATGCAACACATGTCCGTGCTTATTTAGATGAGCTGTTCCCGAATCGTTAGATAGAGAGAAGGGGCCGATTGAGTGGCCAGCCAGATCGCCTGATTTGACACGCCTAGATTATTTCTTGTGGCTAGACTGGTTAATTTAGAAGATTTAAGCAAGAATTCGTCACGAGATACATCGTATACCTCCTGAAGTTATTGATAACGTCCAAAAGAATTTATTAATCGTCTTGGTTACTGTCAGACAGCCAACGGTGCACAATTTGAATACTTAATTTAGTCGATTTTTACATAATGATTATCATTTTCAATATTGTAAAAATTAAATTTTAAAATCTTCAAACATTATTTTCTTGAATTTTTTGTTATGTAACACCATAATTTTTCATAATGTATGTATGTAGAATGACACGCACTTTCAAATGGCATGGTCAAAATTGGGGGTTACTATTTAAAAAAATTGTCGATGACGTCATGTCTCGAACAACGATGACGTCACAAATATGGGTCGTATGTCAAAACTTTTAAAAACTAAGACGTTCCAGGAATTTTATCGAAAACTTCTCAATTTAAAAATAATGAATTTAATCGTTACTTTTCGAAAGCACTGTATGGATTTTTTTAATAGACTTGTCCATCTTCTGACTCAGGTGTTTTACACATTTTTCTACCATTTAAAGGAAACATAATGTGTCATAAGTGGCGCCCTCTACTAGTGACGTCAAATTTGGAAACAAATTTGAATTTCTCGCCCGCAAGAACCCCTGATTTACAAATTTTTTGTAAATATTTGGATTTTTTAAAAAGTATCTACACATATCGAAAATAAAATTTTAACTTTAACACCCTGTAACTCCATTTATAATCAGTTTTGAAAAAAATGTTATAGAAAGAGATATTATTTATTTTCGGTCTAGAACTATCCCTAAATTTTGCTCATCATTTCCGGACACCCTGTATATCACTGTCGTTATTTAATAGTTTAATGCCGCAAAACTGCTATCATTTCCGACAATTACGGTGTCACTGCTGTAACTGCCTAAAGCACTGCCGACAATACCGTCCACTGCCGTTCACTACCTATTGAATGCCTTCAACTACCTAATCAATGCAGCATTGCTCACGGCATTGCCTTAACTGCCGTATTCACTGCTGCTATTTTGTACACCACTGCCGATCGCGAAACACCCCTCGGTTTTAGTATTACAAATCGTGTTTGTAAATTAACGATTTTACCTATGTTCGTAATTTTTTCACAACTTACATAAAAAATCTATAGTGGTTCTAATGATACACACCAATTGTTGATAACTTAAAGCCTTTTCGAGAAAATTAGGTCCTAAATCGGTACCAGCAAATTTATGCATAAAAAAAACTTTACTGTGGAGAGCTACATTAATTATTGAAAATAGATCATAGATATCGAGGCAAATGTAGTCAAAAGCACAAATAAGTTAAAAAAAACTACTACCTACCTCGCTAGGTTTTCGAGAAATTGAATTTTCTATGTGCGCCGTTTGAATAGTTAAGCTTATACGGTGCAGAATATGTTTTCGGACAAAACAAAACATATTTTTTTTTGTATATATTATCATTGTGTTAGATACACATGTCTCGAATTGCAGGGACCAAGCATTTGATCCAGGGCCGATCTGAATGATACTGTTCATTTGAAGCAGGATCTCAAATATCTATCTTAATTTCTAAGTTTAAAAAATCTAACTCTATGTTGAACTTATTTTAATACAAAATTGGTCGTTTGAACTTTATTTTACTTGTATAAATTCTTTAAATAAAACAAATACTTAAACAACTCTTTTTTTCTAGTGTAGAGTATAATTATATCAAGGAATCATCAGTTTGGTACTAATAGATTATAGAAATTATTATTTTGTAATTGAACATTTGGCCCTCGTATACTTGGAGATTCTTTCTAGTCGTTCTTTGCAAATTTTAGTTGTGCAGGCCTGTATTAGAAAACAGTAATAATAATGAAAGGATTATAAAGGATTTACACACAAATAACCAATAAATACTCGGGGATATTTAAAAAATGGGATTCCTATCTACTTTTATCAATGTAACGTATGTGTACATTTATATCTGTTGGCCTTAATAGAATAGTACATTTCACTTATGGCACATTATTTTAGATTTTGAGCGTTTTATTATAAAATGTTTTCCTCCTGCAATCCTGAGAAAACGTTCAGAGAATATCAAAAAATATATTGGAAGTTCTGTAACAAAAATTAAAAGTCCTATCTAATAGTGAATCATATAAAACCTCTAGCTCCGACAACAATAAAATATTTTCGTAAAAATTGTAAATTGCATTGGAAAGCAGATTATTCACATCACACTTAAATAGATCAAATACTTTTAGAAAATTCAATAATATATAAAAATTATTGTAAATTTTCAGAAATGATTAGCGCTGCTACTTCAAAGAATACAACATAGATTAACATGTAAAAGCCTTAAAATATTTACTAATAGTATTTTACAATTTGAATGATGATAATGAAATTAAGTTTTCAACGGAAATTCTTAAAATATTTTTTTTTGTTATTCAATAAAAGGCTTTTTTATAATAATTCTATTTATTGTACTGTAACAAATTAAATATAAAATAAACCAAACCTCATTTATATACCATCACACATCAGACTACACTCATTATAAATGAGAAAAAATTAATGCAAATTATATTAGATGGAAGAGGAGCCCTAAATATTTAACTTAATTTTTGAAACAATATCCCTTTCTCAAAAGGTCTGGACGTCACCGTTATACTCAATGACTGGACATCCGGCAGATATCAAAAGCGAGATTCAGTGATATGATAACTAATCAAGGAAAAAATCTGTTTTATACTGATATCTTCTGCAAACAATTAAACAAAGTTTTATTGTTTGAAATAGTAATTCCCTTATTTTTGGAACGTTTAGTGTATACTATCATCTGTGAACTTATTTGTGAGAACAAAGTCAACTCATGTTTAGTTAGTGGGTACAAAGTTAAACTAAATACATAGAAATATTTCAATTTGAAATTATAAAAACACTAAATTTAAAAGATACTCATACTCATAAAACGCACTCATAAGCATTCAAAGGTAAGTGACAAGAATACTTATTTTAGGAGCACTTAAAATAAAAAACCAAACATCTTAATATTTTTTTATTTACAAATAAATAATCCAGTTTTAAAATCCTTGGTATATATTATACCAAAGTACATCAAATATTAATTTCGCCACTAATTCATTTATGATCAACTATTAATAACAACTTTCAAAAGATGAGGTGAAAACATTTAAAAGTCAGTATTTTACCGCTTTATTTCTGTCTGCATATCACTTTACAATGTCCGTGGTACCTATACTCCAGATATATCAGTAGATTGTGAAAAGACAAACAAATACATGACTGCTGTTTAAATATCGTATATTTAGCTCGTGACAGATACAACGCTTGCTTTGATATTATAAATGTGTAAAAGCACTGCTATAAAACGCGTTAAAATAAAGGAGAAAACCCGTGTAACTTCCTGTTCCCAAATATACCTAACAGAATATGCTTGTAGGTTGCTGATATTCAAATTTTTATAGATTTAGGTTCAAATACAAATTTGGTTTTCTATACAGTACAGCATGCAACAATGAACGTAACTGCTATTCCAACAATTCATCTGTTCCATTATAACATATTATAAATGTTAGAAGTTGTAAATAACGATGGTGAAATCGTTGTGAAAAGTGCCTTTTTAAAAAACAAAATCGACGTGCCAGGGGATTTTTTCGAAAACTTCTCAATTTAAAAAAGAATGAATTTTTTCGTTACTTTTCGAAAGCACTGTATGTGGGAACAAAGTGAGAATCATCAAACTCAAGTCATTAAAATTAATAATTAAGTAAGTAGCTGTTATGCATACATAGTTTTAATTAGTTAATAGTTTTTTTATTGGCAGTATAGCATATTAGCCAATGCATATCTAATTAATAATTTTGTACATAATTTTTTTGTTAAAAAGTTAAAAAATATGCGTATTATTATTAGCACACAATATATCCTTTCATCGTTTTCACTTTATTGCCCAATTTCTCTAATACTGTTTAACATTGTATTCGGGAAGTGACGAGTGGCATTGGGGAAGTGACGATTGACAGTGGGGCAGTGACGGCCAGCATTGAAGCAGTGAAGAACGGCATTTGGGCAGTGACGGTCTGCATTAAGGCAGTGGTGGAACATTAACAGAATTATGGTCGACACTGTCGGCATTAAGGTACTGTCGCCGGGCATTTAGGCAGTACCTAGAGCATTGGTGTAATAACGGTAATTTTTAAAGAACACTGCCTAAAACTGGCAGTGGTGTACAAATTTTTAATACGTGAAACACCCCTCGGATAAATTATACGTGCAAAATTTCAAGACGATAGTGCACATCAGCCATGTGGAAATGGACCCGGAGGTGATCAATAAAATTGACAATTATACATATTGATAGACTCATTGATATTGTAAGAGGCGAATGTTAATCGAATAACGGAGACGGAAAGTTTGATTGAAGTGCGAAGAAATCCGAAATATATGTTCGAAGACCATTTTTAGACAAAAAGAATAATGATAAAATAATTTTAAAACAAACCGAAATAATGGTAAGTTCACGGCGGGAAAAGCTACAAATACATGCTCTTCCTGAAGTTCATAAAGCAACAAAGTATTGACGTTTTGAATGCAGCTGCATCATTCTATTTATCAATTGCAATTATATGCAGTTATATTGACAATATTATTGATCCTCTCCGGGACCATTTCAGTGGGTGCTAGTAGCCTACTACTATAATCAATATAAAAGAACAGCTGAGTAATAAACTCTTTAAACTATTAGTGCTAGTTCACTCAACGTTAACTTATTTTTGGTATTTTTGGTTCTTTGAACCAATCTCAAGTGGACTATTAAATCTAGTCTCCTGCCGTACTCATCTAAGTGCTATTAATGAATCACTCTCTACTATTTTAGACCTCGGGTTTAGTCAAAGCTAAAAAAAATCACAATGCTTTTAAATGCTTTATTCAATTTTCAAATGACATTTCATAGCTTGTGTATAGGGTAAGGTAAGATAAGTATTGACTCCCAATATGTGTGGTACAAATATATTGGTATGCCATGTATTTATTCTATTTTCTCATTAAAAACTTTATTTACAGTTATCCCTCTTATTTTTTCTTTCTTCACTCAATTCATAAATATTCACTTGATTACCATACAAGAGAAGGATAATGAACTAAATTTAAATGAATTGATGTCGAACTATCGATTTTGCTTTTGTCACAGAAAATACAAAGGTCACGCGTTATCTAAAATGGAAGCATACTTGCAAATCTAATGAGTCAATGTCAAACCAGAACATCAACTTGAAGAATGTGTGAACAAGTTTCTTCCACGCTGTATTAATTACTTTAATAATGTGTCGTATTAAACCGGCCAATCCTTTAGGCCTCTTTACATATGGAAATATGCAGAAAATTATACGATAGACACATTCCCCAACAGTTTCTCTTCGACGTACAGAAATTATATTATCAATCAATCGCGAAACAAAAACAATAAGTATGTCTTAATAAAGTCTTCCTTGAAAGACTAGGTATTCTAGACAAAGGCAAAAAGAATCACATCGTATGAATTTTGTTTAAAGAAATTTTATTCTTGTTACTTGATTTTTTTTTAAATAAAACAGTACATGAATAGTCGTTGTTAATTCAAATTAAACGCAAAACATTAAGCGAATTCAAATAAACTACATCTTTTCAGTGCAGCATTAGACTAGCTGATAAACAACTATCTACTCGTAAACATGTCGTGGGCATGAATTCAGAAAACAGTTTTAAAATGGTGGTAGTAATGTTAAAAATCTCCAAAACAAATATAATTATACTAAAGCGAACTTTCCTCCCTTATATGAAATGTTAAAAAATTACGACTGGGACGCCTTACATCAATTTGAAAATGTCAATAGTATGGTAGACTATTTTTATGATAAATTATATAGGATTTTAGATATTTGTGTACCTATATATGATATATTTTCTGGCAAATATTGTAAAAGGTATCCACCTTGGTTTAATCAGGAAATTAAATCTGATTTAAGGAGAAAAGAATTTTATAGAAAACAGAAATCTTAATGTATTACTAATCTTGACAATTATAGGGAGGTACAAAAGGAACTAAAACTTAAAATTCGAAGGGCTTATGATGAATATGTAAGGGGTGTCGAAAATAGCATATTTACTAATTCAAATGTTTTTTGGAACTTTGTCAACAACACTAAACGAAACAGCAGGGAATCGCATTTTAGAATTAATGATAATATTACTACAGATCCAAAGATTATATCCGAGGAATTTGCAAGGTATTTTTGTTCAGTCTATGATCGGGAAACTTCATCCTATGAAATTAATAAAATAAAGGCTACACCTCTAAATAAATATTTTGATTCACAAAATTGCCATTTTAGCGAAATATCTTTAGATGAATTGGAGGCAGCTTTTAAGAAACTTAAACCGAAGCGTTCCTCGGGACCTGATGATATACCACCATATATTTTCAAAGCTTGTAAAGACTTGTATCCGTTATTGATCGTATACCAAAAATCGTTAGAAATTGGAATATTTCCGTCTGAGTTAAAAAAAAACAAAAATTACTCCTATATATGTTTATTAATGATTTATTTAAATAGTTAATTAAAATTACAATACTACACTTAAAGCATTTAAAATCCAAATCCTAAAGGCGGCTACTCACTACGCGGCACTTGCCAAGTACTTGCGAAGTACTTGGCAAGTAGCGAGTAGTATGTATGGCGACTCGCACTGACTTGGACAAGTACTTGCACTTCCCATCGGTTGTCGGAAAACGGGTCCAAGTCAAAGGCAGCGAGTCAATTATTTCCGAGTTTGTTTTGTCTGCGCTACACTACGCGGGCTTTACTTGCCGAGTAGCTACAAGTTTCTATGTTTGTTAGCGGCCGATTTGTGTATCTTAAATTTTGAAATGGCGTGGAAAAATTAAGTTACATTGAAGTTTCTTGATATTTATCGGAAGGAACCTATCATTTGAGACCCATCACATAAGCAGCATAAAAGTAGAAATGATGTATACGATGCCTGGAAACGAATTCAAACCGAGTTTTTCACAGAATGTGACTTGGAATGTAGCATCGAGGATTTGAAAAAGAAAAGGGACTCTTATAACAAAAACAGCTAAAGATGTCGAATCAGAATTCTCGTCCATTTTCAAGTAGGCACGTAGTGTGTACAATTTACTTGGACTCGGACAAGTACATGCCAAGTATATTCCAAGTCGAGTACTTGGCAAGTCCCGCGTCGTGAGTAGCCGCCTTAATAAAAAAGTAAATGAGGCAAGGAATAAGTAAGAATAATTGTATCAATTATTTTTTAAAGAAACACTTAAAAATTTTATCCTTAAAATGCATGATAGATGTGTCTAGGTCATTACTGAGGCATTCAACGCCCGTGGCGTCAAAATAAAAGCTTTTGAGCTTAAGCATTTATACGTTAAGGTCGCCGTATTTCTCGTCGTAAAATTATCAAATTTGTGGTGTTTTTAGGTACAGAAATCTGGAAAAATAAAATACGTTTTGCTCATCCATTTTACTATTTAAATTATCCTCAAATAATAATAGTAATAACTTTTAAAATGCATTTGTATTACACACATTATTTTGCTATTCTAACCCCACATTTTAAGAATTATTTTCACATACCTACTTCTAAACAAAAGTGAACAGTCTTATATGCAGAACTAACTTGAAGTTTATGTTATAGCAATGTTTATATCTGCAGTTGAATTTAAAAAAATACGTATTTCTGTACCTAAAAATTTGTTAGTTAAACTGCTTTCAGCCGTTATATATTCGTTTTACTTCAGTATCTTTGAATATTCGCAGATGGGATGAGATAATATTTCTAGTTATTTGCTAAACTCTATATTATTCAGTTCTTAGGTGTCTAAAATTACTTGTATTTGTAAAAACACTATTTCAAGAATACGGTGCCCTTAAGGATGTTTATAGACCATCAAAAAGTTCATGCTTAATAGAGGAAGCATAATTGAAGTAACATGCTTAGAAACCAAATCAACAATTTGATTTTGTATTATCGCTATTTTTAGTAGAAATTCATGCATAAAGCCTATTTACAAAGAATGGAAATCGACACAAGAAGAAACTGTAGAAGCAACAATCGTCCAAATCAAGAAAACTAAATGAGAAGACATATCAGAATTTGTTTTACGGTGCAGGTAGAAAGATGTCGTGATATAATAGGATGCAAAAGTCTAAGATTTTGAGTCCTAAATGAAATAGAAAAATTTCTACTAGAAGCTCCTGATGGAAGTTATTTGCTGTTGAATGTTACTCTAATTTTACAGAAAGGAAGAGCTATCAAAACTTGAAGTCGTTAATACAAAGAAGTCTAAAACGAAATTTGACAGAATATTTATGGTAGTTGATGATGAACGGATTCTACCAATTTTCTGGAGTCTACATAAAATATTTATCTTTGAGAGCAAATAATACCGAACATATCTAATATATTTTGTATAAGTATAGGTACTTTACAAAAATAGAAAATGTTCCACTTAAGTTATCGGACAGAACACGTTTGGTCAAATGTCACGAAAGCTGAATATGTGGATCTATCCAAAGCAGAAAAAATCACAGGACACTGTTTTATGCGATCATCTGCTACAGTTTTAGCAGAATCTGACAAAAATATTATAACCATCAGTTGCAGAAGCTTACATCCTAAGATTCAGAGAATATATGAATTTCCTGGTTTAGTATTTTTTTAAATAATTTGAGTTAGGAAAAAGATATTGAGATGCGGTTTGCGCAGGCTTATTGGTTGGTCATTTGTCTATTTTCTAGTATAAAAAAAGTCATATCATCGCATTTAAATTTTTTGAGAAAATCCAATATTTTGGTTATAATATCGAATAACGCCCTCTATCGGCGGCCATGTAGGTCACAACTCATGATTATGAGAAACCAAAAAGCCCAAGAAATGCTCTATTCAATGATACCAAATTTATCCAAATCCATTAAGCCGTTTCGAAGTTACAGGCATTTATTTAAAACAACATTCAAATACCCCCCACCACTTTATTTCGAAAGATAGAGAAAATTGTTTTTACAAAAATGTTCGACTTTAAGTTAACATTAAAACGCAAATACTTTTTGTTACATTCATTGGGGAAAATCGCGAGAAACGTAACTTTATGTAATTCAAGATGGTGGAAACGCCCACTGGCGGCCATCTTGGAAACTTGAAAATAATTTCCAGCATTTTCCCTTGCCCACTTTACCTATAAAATTTTTTACCGTAGCTCTCTACGATCATTAATTTCCGAGATACAGCCGCTTACCTCGCTTATTTGCCCACCCTGTACAAAGCGCCTCAAAATAATGTGCGATAATTTACCAGCTGGTAAGCACTACCAAAAATAAAATTAGCTATAATTTCCTACAAACAAGCATCCAAAATATATCCTAAAGGCGTTTCATTCCTATAACAGAGGTTTCAAAAAATATACAAAATTAGTAGGTCAAGCCGTTAACAACATTAATGATTAATTCATGAGACTTTTTTATGCCACTTTTCATTTCGGAACTTTATTTTCAAAATACAAGGTATCAAAATAAAAATTTGGCACTTTCATATTTTTATCTTAAGTCAGCACCTTTTCTGTGTAATTTTGGCTTAAATTATCAAAACACAAATGAGGGAAATTGGGTTGTAGTACCCACGAATCTCTTATTTGTTTAGTACGCCTATGGTTTTGGAATATATTTTTCGAGATGGAATGTGTTTTTATTCCATTTTTTTTTCACTCTAATAAGATTTTGATTTGGGACTTAGTTTACGAGAAATTGGATATTTTGGATGCACTAGTTGTGGCACAAATTAAATATCGCTAAGTATTAAATGGTCACATCCATTTACTGAATCTAAATTGAAATAAACAAAACGGCACACAACTAATAAAAAAAAGATACAAATTTAACACAATTAAACTAAATGTTCAATATTGGTACCACCTTCACCTTCACCTGAAGCTCTTTTAATGAGAGAGTATCGAATATTTTGGAAAATATGTGGTTTCAGCCTAAAATTTTGTGCACCTTGCATAATTCGTCCCCTTTGCTGTTCTTCAGTTAGTATTGGAATCATATAAATGAAATTTTTCATAAAATCCCAGAAACTAAAGTCCAAGGAACGGAATGGCCTATGACAAACAGGTGCAAATCGTCCTCTACCACTCCACCGACTAGGAAAGATTTCAATTGAATGATTATTTCACTGCTCATTCGATTTGGAATGTCAACAGAGGCAAGGTGTCAGCGATAATTCTCGCCCAAGCAATTAACTGAAAATCTATGTTGAAATTTATTAAGCCGCCGTACTATTTTCTAACTATCATCAAACATTATAAAAACAGGTAGAATAAGATAGTAAAATAAGATATGATACATATTAACAACAATAAAAAATATAATACTAATAATAATAATAACGGGTCTAGGACAGATACCTGAGGAACACCATTCACAATCGAGTCACAATTTGCAAACTATCTCTAGTAGGAACTTCACAAAAAAACTTCCAAATATTCCAGAAGTATAGTATCAAGCAAGTTAGTTCAATTATTGAAACACTGAAGAATTGGTGATGGTAGAGAAAGCAAAAGGCCATGATGATATGCAGGAATAATTGTAGTTGTAGAAAATATTCGTTTTCAGTCGGTATTTCGGGAACTACACAATATATATTAGTTATATTTCTTTTCAGAAATTTGGAGGGCATAAAATATGTGCAACTTTTTCCTAATTTACTCTATAAGATTAGAAAAACTTTATTAATTAAATTAATAAATCTTAAGATCATAAAAATTTTATTACAGTTTCCGAGACCCCTGTATGTACCGGACGTTGTAAAAGTGTCCATCCTGTATATCTAGGTTTATTAATTAAAAAATTTGAACTTACATTAAGCAAAATAATTTTAGGCAGTCGTGAAAAATCATAGATTCAAAAGGTGGATTTTATCTCAGATATAAAAAGCGGTTCAACCATTACATTCAAGTGGCACCTGTGACTTTTACTACCCAAAATAAATTTTCTGCTATCAAGACAATAAATCCGGACGCATTTAAATTTGTTTGAATTAGCATGACAAGAGACCATTTATGTAAATAAAATCATTGCATGCCCGAAGCGAAAATTTAATTAACATGTTTTAATGAAGTTTTATGAATGTACCTACTAAAAATAATTAAAAGCTACTTGATACATCAAAAGATAATTGAAATGTTTATAGTTCTATTTATATATTTGCATCATGTGCTACTGATACCAGTAATTATTGCAAATAATAATGTCTTATCCTCTAAATATCTGGCAAAACTTCCGTTAACCGTAAAGTTGACAATGACCTGATCATACATGTCGAAATAAAATGTAAATTTGTGTATACTTTCTTCATATTACTTACTGGTTTGTAATAATTTAAAGGCAGAAGCAGCCATGTATATATTTACACAGAAAAAAACATGAATGAAAACAAAGAACACCAGTCAATAAACAGTAAAACTAAATTAACATAATTAATCAAAACCACTTGTATTTCAGGTACGTAAAGCCTGCTAAGACTATGCGTGAAATCGTGATTTGTAATGCGCGATGAGTGATTGTAAGAAAGTTGTGCACAGTGTGTAGGGCCTTGTCTCTTAAAAATCGGTTTATAAACACCCAACTAGCACAATTAGTCGCTGGAACGTAGCTACGACTATTAAAGGCACTTTAAAGTGTTTTGCCACTAGTCATAGGCACGTTAACAGTTCTTATTACGTGCCTGCGACGAAAATGAGGAATACGTTTCTAGTACCTGCTACGTTACCGTACTTTGTACGGCTACGTTTTAGCGACGTTGTGGTTCCGTGAAGGTGATGTCGTGTAGTGGAAACCGCAACTTTTAAGAAATTTCAACACTCTCCCACCACTCTTTCATATTAGTATGTTGCCTTGTATGACAGCTAATATTGTAACGCTTCATTTCTTTCTACTTATTCTGTATCCATCCAAATCAAATATTAGGCAAATATTTGCAAGCAGAGTACGTATTACTTACGCAAGTGAAACAAGTAGGAACTTCGAAATGACGTTATTAAATTCCATGCAACAATAACCACAAAAGCTTTATTTGTGAAGTTAAGATTAATATTTTGCAATAATGGCGACCTAAGTCTATCCAGTAAAAATGGCGCATTTCAGGATTTAAAAAATAAATTATGAGAGGCATTTTCAAAGCCAGGGGAGTCACATAACTGCAAAGTAATCAGAAGTACTTAAAAATACACAGCAGTGACTGTAACTTTGTTGTATTTATACAGTAAAGTAGCAAATTTGATGGCGGTTAAGAAATAGTTATCTAGTCTTTGAAGGTTTCAATCTCAATTAGTGTTAGTTTGGTGCCGTAAAACTGTATTGTATTATATTGATTATGATAATCACAAAAGCATATTTGAAAATCCCAGTCCATCTGAAAAATGAGAGTTGAATGACTAAAATGTAAAAGCGTGTTTTATTTGTTAAAAAAACGTTACAATTGCTCAGTTCAGATGTAAACTTGTGTTTCAGTACAGTTCCAGTAGGATTACTGAACTCATTAATTCACATTTATAAACACTTGTCAAGACTAACGATAATCTTCTATACAGGGCGTCCCATAATGATGTGCGCTCCTTGTAGACATTTGGTAAAAATAAAATTCGTATTCAACAATGTCACTTACCTAATTAACTAAATGTATTCACCGATTTTCAGATTTATAAGTTTAACCGTTTTTGAGAAAAAAATGAAAACCGAAGTTTTTTTAGAAGCCCTTATCTCGTAAGGGAGGGCTCAAATTGAAAAATTTTATAGAAAGTACCCCCCGTAAAATGACCCAAGAAACACACCCACCAAACGAGCACAATCATTAAGGGACACCCTGTATAAATTAATATACTATCTAGTCTATGGTTCAGAAAGAGCTCCCGTAATTAACCTACACCGACGCTAATGTACCTAATTATCAAACGCATCCCGCCAGAACAGTAATATGAGAGAAAGACAGATGTAAAGTCTAAGGAAAAACTACGTATTTTTGAGGTGTTGTTAATAGTAGTAATACTTATCGTTCAATAGGAAAGACGTCTTAATTATTGTTTGTTATTGATTAAATCATCAAAACCAAAAAAAAAACAATAAAAATTAATACATTTCCTAATAGAAAATTTGGAAGATAGATAGTATGTTGGCAGGTTTACTAGGGCGTTCGATGATATTTTTTACTTAATTTAAAATGAGATTGTTTGCATTTTGCTTTTTTATAATTTACAAACAATCCAGTATTGCAAAACCTGAGTTTAGTAATAAAAGTAATTATTACACCTCTGTTCAACATTAAAATAATTAATATGTATTGTAATTACATGAAAAAAGTAGATTAGCTAAAAATGGATTTGATAAAAAAGCAAATAATTATCCATAGAATTAAGTAACAATCATCTTTCAGATAGATAGATAAGGGTTTAAAGTAGTCGCTTATCTCCTCGTATTATTTGTAGATATGTATGTACGTATTTACCTTTCAGAGTATGCCACATTAATCTTTAAATTTCTTTTATGAGGATTCATTTGATGTTTGATAGTATAATTTTCAGGCAAAGTTTTCATAATTACCTGAATATATCTACCTAACCAAATAATAAATAACTCAATAGAATTTGAAACAAAGATTCCAACTCATTCTCATTAAATAATCAATAGCAAGTTTTAATTAACATCGTTCATGATAGTTATTGCATGTTGAGTTACTACACAAAATCTATATTTGTTCTGCATATTATAGTTAACACTGACTTAATTAATATAATAATATAATATAAACGTTCAATTTTCTAATTTATAACCATTTGTCTGACATTGCTTACAATTATTATCGTTAGCACAACGATAATCGGTTAGTTAAAATTACTATCATATCGATGTGAATAACCGCCTATGTACAATCGAATATCATTAATATGGCAAAAATCAATATAATTGATAACCGCTAATCCTCTAAAGGATAAATAGTTCCTGTTTAATGTTAATTTAGAATAATCTACTATTTATATCAACCAATAAATTGTGATGTGACTGTAATATATTAACTCGCTAGAACTTAGAACGAAACTAATAAAATATTGCATATTTAACTTTATTAATTTATCCAAGAAGAGAAAGAATTATGTGCAAAGAAAATCCACCCAGAAGATGGAAGTTCTTATTAGTGTTAAACCAAACTATAATATTGGATTTCATTGTCTTTAACTTTTAGAGTCAACATGAATTAGAGAACATTGCTTCCCACTAAAAGAATTTTTACTTTGTCCCTTACATCGCGGAAAGATCTTTAAGAGTCCGTCGCGCGCTTGAAATATACCGATTTTTAACGCTCGGCCCATAACACTTATTTAGACAACGAATAAACATAGCGGTCCAAATTAAAAAATAATCGAAAGACAAAGTTGTTTCCTAAGGCTGCTGTGTAATATTTTTTCAATATTAGTTTTTAATTATTTAAATTTAAAGAGTAAACTGTGCAAGAAATCGTCATATTTACAATTTATTTACTTGAAAATAAAGGCTTCAATCGAAAATTGGTTACACGAGGGAAGTAAGTCGATCTTTTATCTTTGCAACGATACCAAAATTATATCGAATTGATAAAAATTACTCAAAATTCTATGCTAAATGCCGAACGTCTACAATTTCAGAAACGAATATATTTTAAATGCTGCTACCACGTGTGTTTCACTTAGTGGGATGGGCTTAGAGATTGGTAAAAGCAGGCAGGACCGGAGTTCAAAGAAATACATAGTCACTTATAGTCTATACGTTGAGACAGTATTGAATTAATCGATCTTATGGAGTTCGATGTTTTTATTTTCATTGATAGAAAGTTTTTGCACCCCATAAGGCAATATTATAAGAAATTGATATAAGTTAAATTAATATTGAGAAAAACAGTGCGGTACAGCCAGGCATTGTTATTTCTTGTAGCGGAAATTTATGAAAATAAATGTTGTAGTAAATGTTTTTAATGCACTGTTTGTAATTATTAGTTTTCGATATCGGTGAAGACAATGAAATTTAATAATACAATTTTAATTAATTTAACTATGGTACAACATTTTAGTATTTCTATCTCCGCCCATGTTTAATAAAGGATATGCCGACGCTAAACCTAGTTTTCGTTTTTATACTGTTTTTATTTATTGGTGTGTACCGTGAGAAGTACTGTAGTTTTTTATATAAGCTGTAAAAAAACTACGAACATAAGTAAAATCGTTGATTTACAAGCGCGATGTAACAAAAAACGTAATAATTGTCAAATAATGTCCCAAGCATCGATAATTTGTCGTTGTACAAGTCCATTTTAGATACTAAAAATATCCTTCTACAAGATGGTTATATTTTCTTAAAAACAAAACGGCATAATAGTTAGCCGATTTTACTCCACTAAATCTAAATATTTTAAATACGTCCACTGTAAAGTAATTGTAGTGGGAGAGCGATAATCTCCGCCTCCAGCTGTAACGTCCGTGCACCCGACCCCGGAGCGCTACTCGAGGAGTGTACAGAGAACGGACTCTTAATAATTTACTTACAATTCAAGTCTTACTAGTTTTTTAAAAGAATACTGGAAGGTGTGATAATGTTTATAACGCCGTAAGTAGGTATGTTTTTTTTCTTACTCTAAATGTCTTATCAGTTTGTAGGATATTATAATACCTTGGATAAAACTTAGATAATTAGCACAGTGAAGAGATATTTCTTCTAACTTGCTTAGATTTATTTTATTTAACTATATTTAAAAAAGGCGCTCTTAACACAAGCAGCTGTTCAAGCAAAAATAATAAAATCACTTTCAGATTATATAATTTGTGTGGTCTCAACTGTTACCTTCTATATTTAAGCTTTTTTCTAGAAAACTGCAAGTACCTAGCCTAACCAGATATGACAGAAATAATAATTTTCTTTTCTAGGCATTTTTGACACTGCTGAGTTGAAGCAAAACATTTACAATGCTGTCGTAAACCCGACAGAAGGGACCATGAGTACGCGGTGTAGAACTAACTATATCTATATGCCGGACTGAAAATGTCACAGGCACAAAGCGTTCTACATGCAGTAGACATATTGAAAGCTGTCGATTTATCGCGATCGGCGAGAAACGATATTTTGTAAACCCGGAATTCCAGGAAACACTACTAATGCCCCGACCAGCATTGAATTACACCTGGAAAACCTATAGCAACAGCTAGAGTCATTCGTCAGACGCCCACCAGATATATACCGGTTTCTGAGCTTATTATTATTCAATGCTGGTCGGGGCATTAGCCCGCAGAGTAGTTGTTTCGGAATTCCGTGTTTGCAAAATATCGTTTCTCGCCGATCGCGATAAAGGTCGACAGCTTTCAATGGTGTCTACTGCATGTAGAACGCTTCGTGTCTGTGACATTTTCAGTCCGGCATGGAGTAGCGAACGGCCGATAGATGTAGTTAGTTCTACACCGCGTACTCATGGTCCTTCTGTCGGGTTAGACAGACGAAAGCAGCTAGGATTATTCGTCGGATACCTCACCTATGGCATACTGATGAGAGCTAATAAGTTCGAAACCGGTATATGTCTGGTGGGCGTCTGACGAATGACTCTAGCTGTTGCTATAGGTTTTCCAGGTGTAATTCAATGCTGGTCGGGGCATTAGCCCGCAGAGTAGTTGTTTCCTGGAATTCCGGGTTTGCAAAATATCGTTTCTCGCCGATCGCGATAAAGGTCGACAGCTTTCAATGGTGTCTACTGCATGTAGAACGCTTTGTGCCTGTGACATTTTCAGTCCGGCATGGAGTAGCGAACGGCCGATAGATGTAGTTAGTTCTACACCGCGTACTCATGGTCCCTTCTGTCGGGTTAGACAGACGAAAGCAGTTAGGATTATTCGTCGGATACCTCACCTATGGCATACTGATGAGAGCTAATAAGCTCGAAACCGGTATATGTCTGGTGGGCGTCCGACGAATGACTCTAGCTGTTGCTATAGGTTTTCCAGGTGTAATTCAATGCTGGTCGGGGCATTAGCCCGCAGAGTAGTTGTTTCCTGGAATTCCGGGTTTGCACGTTCTAGCTTGTTCAACTACATTAATGCGATGCGTCCTTGCTTACCTAACTGTATTAATATGATGCGCCTTTGCTTGTCAATTGTATTAATGTAAAACTTCCTTGTTAACCCATCTGTATTAATGTATCGCAACCTCAGCTGCCCAACTATATTAATGCAACGCATCCTTGCTTGCCCTACTGTATTGATGTGATGCGTCCCTGCTTGCCAACTGTATTAATGCGATGCGACTTCGGTTGTACAACTATATTAATACAAAGCATCTTTGGTTTCAACTGTATTAATGCGATGCGTCCTTGCTTGCCTAACTGTATTAATATGATGTGTCTTTGCTTGTCAATTGTATTAATGTAATACTTCCTTGTTAACCCATCTGTATTAATGTATCGTAATCTCAGCTTCCCAACTATATTAATGCAACGCATCCTTGCTTGCCCTACTGTATTAATGTGATGCGTCCCTGCTTGCCGACTGTATTAATGTAACATTTTCTCGCTTGCCCAACCGTATTAATGCGATGCGGCTTCGGTTGTCCAACTATATTAATGCGACGCATCTTTGCATTCAACTGTATTAATATGATGTGTCTTTGCTTCTCAATTGTATAAATGTAATACTTCCTTCTTAACCCATCTGTATTAATGTATCGCAACCTCAGCTTCGCAACTATATTAATGCAACGCATCCTTGCTTGACATACTGTATTAATGTGATGCGTCCCTGCTTGCCAACTGTATTAAAGTAACACTTTTTCGCTTGCCCAACAGTATTAATGCGATGCGGCTTCGGTTGTACAACTATATTAATGCGACGCATCTTTGCTTTCAACTGTATTAATGTACCACGTTCTAGCTTGCGCAACTACATTAATGCGATGCGTCCTTGCTTGCCTAACTGTATTAATATGATGTGTCTTTGCTTGTCAATTGTATTAATGTAATACTTCCTTGTTAACCCATCTGTATTAATGTATCGCAATCTCAGCTTCCCAACTATATTAATGCAACGCATCCTTGCTTGCTCTACTGTATTAATGTCATGCGTCCCTGTTTGCCAACTGTATTAATGTAACACTTTCTCGCTTGCCCAACTATATTAATGCGATGCGGCTTAGGTTGTCCAACTATATTAATGTGACGCACATTTGCTTTCAACTGTATCAATTAATGCGATGCGTCCTAGCTTGCTCTAACTGTATTAATGTGATGCGTCCTTACTTGTCAATTGTAATTAATGTAATATGATGCGTCTTGTGTGTTAATTGTATTAATGTATCGTAATCTCAGCTTCCCAACTATATTAATGCAACGCATCCTTGCTTGTCCTACTGAATTAGTGCGATGCATCTCTGCTTGCCAACTGATATAATGTAACATTTTCTCACTTGCCCAACCATATATTAATGCGATGCGGCTTCGGTTGTTCAACTATATTAATGCGACGCATCTTTGCATTCAACTGTATTAATATGATGTGTCTTTGCTTGTCAATTGTATTAATGTAATACTTCCTTCTTAACACGTCTGTATTAATGTATCGCAACCTCAGCTTCGCAACTATATTAATGCAACGCATCCTTGCTTGCCCTACTGTATTAATGTGATGCGTCTCTGCTTGCCAACTTTATTAATGCGATGCGGCTTAGGTTGTCCAACTATATTAATGCGACGCACATTTGCTTTCAACTGTATTAATGTACCACGTTCTAGCTTGCTCAACTGCATTAATGCCATAAGTTCTTGCTTGCTTAATTATATAAATATGATGCGTCTTTGTGTGTTAATTGTATTAATGTATTTGTTAACCCATCTGTATAAATGTATCGCAACCTCAGCTGCCCAACTATATTAATGCAACGCATCCTTTGCTTGCCCTACTGAATTAGTGCGATGCATCCTGCTTGCCAACTTTATTAATGTAACACGTTGCGGCTTCGGTTGTACAAATATATTAATGCGACGCATATTTGCTTTCAACTGTATTAATGTACCACGTTCTAGCTTGCTCAACTGCATTAATGCGATGCGTCCTTGCTTGCCTAACCGTATTAATATGATGTGTCTCTGCTTGTCAATTGTATTAATGTAATACTTCCTTCTTAACCCATCTGTATTAATGTATCGCAACCTCAGCTGCCCAACTATATTAATGCAACGCATCCTTGCTTGCCCTACTGTATTAATGTAACACTTTCTCGCTTGCCCAACCATATTAATGCGATGCGGCTTAGGTTGTCCAACTATATTAATGCGACGCACATTTGCTTTCAACTGTATTAATGTACCACGTTCTAGCTTGCTCAACTGCATTAATGCCATAAGTTCTTGCTTGCCTAACCGTATTAATATGATGTGTCTCTGCTTGTCAATTGTATTAATGTCTTTGTTAATCCATCTGTGTTAAGCAACCTCAGTTGTCCAACTATATTAATACGACGCATCTTTGCTTGCCCTACTGATTTAATGCGATGCATCTCTGCTTGCCAACTTTATTAATGTAACACGTCCTCACTTGCCCAACCATATATTAATGCGACGCACATTTGCTTTCAACTGTATTAATGTACCACGTTCTAGCTTGCTCAACTGCATTAATGCGATGCGTCCTTGCTTGCCTAACTGTATCAATATGATGTGTCTTTGCTTGTCAATTGTATTAATGTAATACTTCCTTCTTAACACGTCTGTATTAATGTATCGCAACCTCAGCTTCGCAACTATATTAATGCAACGCATCCTTGCTTGCCCTACTGTATTAATGTGATGCGTCTCTGCTTGCCAACTGTATTAATGCTATGCGACTTTGGTTGTCCAACTATATTAATGCGACGCATCTTTGCTTTCAACTGTATCAATGTAATACGGCCTGGCTTGCTCTACTGTATTAATGTGATGCGTCCTTACTTGCTTAATTATATTAATATGATGCGTAATTGTATTAATGTCTTTGTTAATCCATCTGTGTTAAGCAACCTCAGTTGTCCAACTATATTAATACGACGCATCTTTGCTTGCCCTACTGATTTAATGCGATGCATCTCTGCTTGCCAACTTTATTAATGTAACACGTCCTCACTTGCCCAACCATATATTAATGTGACGCATCTTTGCTTTCAACTGTATTAACGTTCTATATTACTCAACTACATTAATGCGATGCGTCCTTGCTTGCCTAACTGTATTAATATGATGCGTCTTTGCTTGTCAATTTTATTAATGTAATACTTCCTTGTTAACCCATCTGTATTAATGTATCGCAACCTCAGCTTCCCAACTATATTAATGCAACGCATCCTTGCTTGCCCTACTGTATTAATGTGATGCATCCTTACTTGCCTAAGTATATTAATATGATGCGTCTTTGCTTGTTAATTGTATTAATGTAATATGTCCTTGTTAACCCGTCTGTATTAATGTATCGCAATCTCAGTTGCCCAACTATATTAATACGACGCATCTTTGCTTGCCCTATTGTATTAAGACGATGCGTCCCTGCTTGCCAACTTTATTAATGTAACACGTCCTCACTTGCCCAACCATATATAAATGCGACGCATCCTTGTTTATCCAACTGTAATATAACAAGTTGTCATTTCTGCAAAACGGAATTTTAGGTAGGTAACAACTACTATGCGAGTTAATGCCTCATACTATAGATTTTTCAGGTGTAATTCAATGCTGGTCGGGGAATTAGCCCGTAGAATAATTATTGTTTCTTGAAATTCCGTTTTGCAAATATCGTTGTCGCCGACATTCGATAAAGGTCGGTTTTCAATAGTGCCTATAGCATGTGGGACCCTTCATTCCTTCGGCCTGCACCAGGTCCGGCATGTGGCCACTAGATATAGCTTACCACATTTCGCGTACTCATGGCCCCTTCTGTCGAGACATAAATAAAACAGCCAGTGTTATTCATTAATTACATCACCAGTGGTATATTGATGAGAGCTAATAAGCTTGAAACCGGTACGTGTCTGGTGGGCCGCTGATAAATAACTTTAGCTGTATGCTATAGGTGTTTCAATTATAATTCAATGCTGATCGAGGCATTAGTCTTCAGAGTAGTTGTTTCCTGAAATTGCGTTTTGCAAATGGGGTAAAGGTTGATGTGCACGCGATAAAGGTCGACGGCTTTTAATTTTGCCTACAGCATGTAGGACGCTTCATTGCTTCAGTATGTCAGCAGGTCCGACAGGTCCGGTAGTGGCTAGGACATTTGAAAACGTTAATAATAGTCTGATCTACCTAGTACACTGTATACAGGGTTAACTATGACTATGTACAAAAATGTTAACTCCGCGCTCAGGGTAGCCTAAAGAACAATACAAAATTATTCCAGAATTTTAGCCCGATATTCACAAAATGGGGCAAAACCCTCTTTTCCTACGGAAAGTCGGTGCCTATGATAAGCATCGACTGAGATCTTACATTTGTCAACAATGTCGACAAAAACGACAAAAATTAACAATTATATTAGTAATAATACCTGATATCCAGTTAGGTGCAGTATTTTGAATTCGTTTTTCATTATTTCGTTACAAACTGGCAAAACTACATTTTCACTCATAAAACACACTTCCTGTAGGTAATGTTAGATAAAACGCCTATTTATTATAAGAAAATAGAACGAAAGCAATGAGTAGGTACTAATAGATAATATAAAACTTTTAATGCACCCGCGGCAGTCTTGTCCCATAACCTAGAACAACAAACCGGCGAACTATATTGTGGGAAAACATCTGTATCCGACACATATTCCTTTATTTAATAACTATGAGACGTTTAAAATTGAAATAAGGCACTAAAAACTGAAGAAGAACTCAAAACTACAACGTAAACACAGGAATTTAATTATGACATGACAGAAAATTTTACTGTTGCTTGCTGGTTGCCTAGTCTGATTCCGTTAATTCTTAATATTCTCTATCTCTTCTTAAAATATTTGTACTTACTCATAGTTAAGAAAATAGAACGAAAGCAATTGGTAGGTACTAATAGATAATATAAAACTTTTAATGCACCCGCGGCAGTCTTGTCCCATAACCTAGAACAACAAACCGGCGAACTATATTGTGGGAAAACATCTGTATCCGACACATATTCCTCAAGAACTCAAAACTACAACGTAAACACAGGAATTTAATTATGACATGACAGAAAATTTTACTGTTGCTTGCTGGTTGCCTACTCTGATTCCGTTAATTCTTAATTTTCTATCTCTTCTTAAAATATTTGTACTTACTCATAGTTAAGAAAATAGAACGAAAGAAATGGGTAGGCACTAATAGATAATAGAAAAATTTTAATGAATTCGCGGCAGTCTTGTCCCATACCTAACCTAGAAAAACAAACCGGTGAACTATATTGTGACAAAACATCTGTATCCGACACATTTTCTTTATTTAATAGCTATAACATTTTTAAAATTGAAATAAGGCACTAAAAACTGAAGGACACAAAACTACAACGTAAACACAGGAATTTAATTATGACATGACAGAAAATTTTACTGTTGCTTGCTGGTTGCCTAGTCTGATTCCGTTAATTCTTAATATTCTCTATCTCTTCTTAAAATATTTGTACTTACTCATAGTTAACTCTGTGTACATTACACTAATAAGCTAAGAAATTTTAAACGTTTGATCTACATCGACTTGTTGCTTAAGCCCGCATTTCACTGAGGCTGGTCCAGCCAGGCTAGCTGGACCAGCCTGGTGGTACACTCACACAGGCTGGTACGCGAGGAGCTTGCTTTCGAGCTCAGGCGGCACAAGCCATGTTTCTAATAATTTACATTTTCAAGCGGGACCAGCTATGCGGGATCCTATATAGACCAATTAGATTTCTGCTTTTATACCACGTGAGTATCTACGTCGCGGTACAATCTCAGTCACCAGTTGACTAGGACCAGCCTGGCTGGACCAGCCTCAATGAAATGCGGCCTTTGCACTTGTTCCAGCCACTACTGCCACTAGCCTAGGCCGGACCAGCCTGGCTGGACCAGCCTCAATGAAATGCGGGCTTTACTGTACAGACACGGTTGTATTTCATTGTAACATACAGTTTAGTAAGGTATACTTTATGAAGTGTAATATGTATATTTATGGACTTTTTCAAATGCTAATAATTTTAAGCGTAATCTACCTGGTGTACCACACATAAACGATCGCTTCTTTTTACCATTTCATGTGTACATTTTTCATATCAGTAAATAGTAGATCTAGATTGCAATACTGCATATTTATGAACATTAGGTGCATTAAAATAAGATAGAAATTTTAAAACTTGATCTACGTCGATTTGTTGCTACACAAACACGATTGTTCTTCACTATTACAACAGTTTAGTTATAGACAGGTCTCATGTATGGTGAATCATGCACCACATCCACACGATCACTTCCTTTTACAATTACATGTGTACTAGTGTACCGTGAATGTAACATATTATGTGCGAGCTAATGAATTTTAATATTTCCCGACATACATGGGAAATACAGTTTACAATTTTATAGACTACCTACTTTGTAGAACTTATCCACTGCCGGAAACCTTATTCTACTAATAAGTCAAGGATAAACGTCTAAAAATATTAATAGAAATGCAAATCCTAAGCCACCTTCTGTTAAGGTAATATAAAATTTAAAGGTAGACTCGTTATCTAAATCAAATAATCTCTGACACAACTGTTGAAACGTCTGAGCATTGCTAACGATTATGTTGACATCTCCCATCATATTCAATAAATGTTACGCTATTCTCTTTATCACGTCAGAAGTTATGTCCGGTTGAATATAGATCAAAGTCGCGGAAGTCAGCTATCTTATTTATTTCGAAATGTCTAGTAAGGGGGTTATTTCATAACTAGTTATACGTGAAATTGATAAATTAAACTTCAGGTTACCATGTAGAAGTCAAAAAGTCTTATAAATATTGTAATTATTTATTTGTTTTTAACAATGTTTAGTTTCGAGAACTAACATACATAGTAATCAAAAGTTTTTTAATTTTAAATTCTATGGAAATGTTACATTTTCAGTGAAAAAGTTATATTATTAAAAAAAAATGTTTGTTCAAACTTTGAATGTAAAAATGTTTAACTTAAGAACAGTTTAAACAAACGTGTTATAAAATAATTTTATTAGAAAACTTTATTTTACCTTTTTGCTAAAAATGTAACCTTTGTAACATATAAAATTAAAAATTAAAAAACATTTTGACAACTACTACTGGAAGTTTATCTATCTGGTTATTTGTTAAACAAGTTCTTGATTAAGTGTAAATCTATGAATATCTATATTTTGACGATTCCTGTGATATTTCAGGCTGGGTACAATTTGGTTCCAGATACGTTCTCGAGGCCCGTGGAAACTTCGAGAACCGAAAGTGATATATAAAAATATTACCTCCGCCTCCAGTTAGTTAATATTGAGAAGTGGAATGAGAATGACATAGACGTCAAACTAAAGATATTGTTACGGAAGCTCATCTACCTTTTAGTTTGTTAATTATGTTCCTGTTTGCGTTAGAACTTATAAATTTTGTAATACCTTTATTTTGACGATTTCCGGAATATTCCAAGCTATATTCTATTTGTTTCTTGACACCTTCTCGAGATCGCAGAAACTTCCAGAACTCTAAAAAATTATATAAGCGGATCAATTCCGCCGTCACAGTCCGTTTATATTGAGCGGCCAAACGCGAATGACTGAAACGTCAAACTAAAGCGTTGACAGTTGCGAAGTTTGTCGAAGGATATTTCTTGTATAATTAAGAGTGACAATAAAGATTGTTTGTCTACGTGACGTGCTTCCACGAAAAGGCAATTTCGAGGTTGCAATATATTTGACAGTTGTAACTTTATTTCAAGCCTATTTATTGTGTGTAATCAAGCAGCAACAATACAGTTTGTTCTTCTAAACTATATTAATTGTATAACATTTTCTTTAGCCTTGTAATCATCTGATGATGAATTGTTGAATTGTCTTTGAAGAAATGAGGAATTATGAGATTAATAAGACTTCTTGGCATTTACATATTATAGCTGCGGCAAGAAATCATATACCTTACAGTTGTCGTTATGCAATTGGTTTTATTGTCAATATAATTTTCGATAGCTTGTTGAATTAAAAACAATCATTTTTGTAATTTTGTGTAATGTATAAACTCGCGTCAAGAATTCAGACGTCTTACGTCACGGCTGACGTTTCACAATTGTTTTTATTGTCAACGTAATTTTCGATATTTGGTCGCGTTAAAAACAATCATTGTTTGCAATTTAGTGCAATATATAACGCAAACTTTTAGTGTAGTATATAGTTTTATTACTATCAGTTGCAGTTTCTTAAACATTTTGATGAAAATATAATGAATTATTCATTTGTTCATATGACCAAAATCGTCTGAATTTTTGCCGCAGCTATAGTTATGGTAAAAGGTGCTAAACTAATTCAAATTAATTCTACACATTTTGCTAAAATCTCAACATCTGAAGAAGTTCTCATAAATTTAGATTTAAATTTAAATTTAGATGCCGACAGAAAATAATTGTAGATGGTAAATATGTCACTTGTTATTTTTCTACTATTTTCTAGAGGTCGCAGATAACTTTTTTGAAGTTAGTATTTGTACTGTATTTGCATATTACAATTTTAACAAAATGTAGTAATGACACAATCAACTGCGTTTTTAATCCAAATCTGTTTATTTGGCACATTCAATAAAAATACCTTCAGGGTGTTTAAAAATTAAGTAGTTAAATTTAAATTTGGGTGACCAAAATAATACAAAACTGCTAAATACTAAAACATAAAATTTTATTGTATGCCAAATAATTTTACTAAGTAAATTCATTGAAGTGTTTTTTATATGCCTTCAAGAATTAAAAGCAGTTATCAATTCCAAAATGTCATATTTTGAAAATGTGATGTATAGTTGATATCTCTAAACAATTTCCGAACATTTCTTCAAAGGACTATTTTTCTTATTGTGGCTTCTCGAATTCAAACAAGTTTAGCTAATTAACTCTTAAATACCCTGAATATGAATTTCATCTAGTAGGCTAGTCTTACGAAAGCTTTAAACTGATTGTATAGTCGCAACTAGCATTTAATTTCTGGAGGGGCAAAGTTGATATGCCGAAAGTGTTTGTTTTCTTTGTACGGTATTTTATAAGAGACCTTTTTACGTTATTACATTTGTTTTTAATTATTTTTTGTCTTTTTGGTTATTACCTTAAAAATATCTGAATTTTTCATGGTTATTTTTATGGGTTATTTGTTAGTTCATTATTTAATTTGTGCGTGCAAATTTTAATGTTGAATATGCTTAGCAACTTCGAGTCCCCTCTAGTTCGGCATACGACTATATCGGACTATATACGTATGTAGTCAGGCTAAGTCAAGTATTTATATGTATATGAAAAGGTACCTATTAACTAATTTAGATATATCTTACCAAATTCCAGATTTTTTACCTGAAACAAAATAAAATAAATATTAATTCAGTAGGCCTCCAGAAATCACCAGTTAACAATATTAAAACAAATGTGAAAACAGAGTATAGGTGTAGGTAAGGCATATACAATGAGACATCTTGTACGTTAAAAATTCATGCACAAGCCCATTCTTTACAGTATACATTTAAAGACAATAAAATTGTAATTTAAGTAACTTGTTTACATTATATTGTATAATTCAGTGTCTAGCCTGGTTCCTTATTAGTATAATTAGTAATGTAACAAATCCTAAATACAATAATTTCTCTTTTCGTGTAGCAGGAAATGTCTAGTTCGTAACGGAACAATTTAATTTCTTCTAATACAGTGAATTTAACTTGACCTAATTAGTTTCAGCAGAAGAATGTATAGTGAAAGGCTACTGAACCATGGCAAAACGTGACTTTTATATTTTGATGAAGATTATTGTTTACATACTAAACTAATTACTTTCAACTATTATTGATTCCTATTTGACAGGTGAAATGAACCTTACGAGGGTGGATCAAATATAAAGCGGAATTTGTATTTTAGCACTCGCTACGTAAAGCAAGCCGCTTAATGTCTTGATATACAAAGTAATTCACAACTTATCTAAAAATTTGGGTATAGATGCGGCATAAAAAATGAAGTTAATATCGCAAAACAAATTTTTGTAAAATCCTTACAGTTTCCAAGGAAAAATATATTGAAGTTGTAGTATTTTCAACCTTTACATCGCTGAGCTACTGTAGTCTCTAACCAGGCGATCCCGAATATTGAAATCCGGTTACTTATAGTGTTAACGTTTTTGTGATGGGAGTGTTTACATTAGTTTTTCAAATGTCAAAAATAGCTTCCTAGTAATATCAATTCGGAGTTAATGGGTATCGTTTTAATTTATGGTGAAGTCAAAATGATTTAGCAGAACGATATTCCGGTAAACATGTGCCAAATGCAGCTACTTTTACAACAGTGTGCAGTGAGTGCGGGCCTGACACGGAAAATTTACAACAGAATCGTGGAAGAGATGGAGGTCCATGTCGTATTGTAGCAGTGTGGCGTATCATATAGGAGGCTCAATTATATTCGTACTATGTACAGTGTGTCCAAGCAATAATACCAAGGAATTGGACGGGGAGGGCCGGTAACATGGCCGCCACAATCTCCTGACTAAATCCTTTGGACTTCTCTTTGTGAGGACATTTAAGTGTATCGTACCAAAACATTTGTGTAAAACGACAAATTAATTCTATTAATAATTAATAACAATAGCAGCAAAAACAGCTGAATTTGCTGTATAAAATAGGTGTTATAAAATGTTTATTTCTTTTCTTGGGAATTTCTTTCAATTTTTTACCCAGTCGCCGATTGCATGCTTTGTCTTGCCAGGTTTTACAGTGGACAAGTTCCGGTGCCCCGCAGAAGCGTAATTTTAAATAATTATCGGATTTCCCTTTTTGATTTTTTTTTTTGTAAATCACCTATACATTCAAAATATGTTTTCATATAAGTTTTGAATCACCCTGTATATTTACTGGGGCTAATACAACGGGTACAATCTATCGACGTGGCTCGCCAAAAAGTATTTAAAGTCACCAGTTCCATGGTCCATTCTTTCTAGTGCCATTTATTATACACGGTGCTAGAAAGGGACAAAACATGGAAGTGGTGACTTTAAGCTGACGACCATTGTACCAGTAGTGAGCAAGAAATCGCATCATTAATAAATTTGTGTTGTCGATTAACTGTACAGTTTGCCGACAAAACTCTTTGAAGGTCGCAAGTCTATGACTGGCATAACAAATTTTTTAGTGACCGAGAATTTGTAGAAAACAATCATACACGCAGATCAAAGACAAACATTCAAATGAGGATGTAAATGTGTCATAATGATACCGTCGTAGATTAATATAATAAGAAAAATAAAGATTATGTAGAAAACGATATATATTTATATTTTCTTTTATTATGACAGTAAATTGAATAAAAATAAAAAAAAATCAGTTTTATGGTTAACCCATCCACGTATTTACTGGAAAGTGTAGATATTGTGAAAATACTACTTATTTCATTTCAACATTAAAAAATAAATTCATGTAAATTAAATAATAGAAATTGATAACTATTAATTATTCACAACTTTCTCTTGTCTAACTTAAACGATTTTTGATCAAACAAAATTATGTATTCAATGTTCTCTTAATGTGCTCTTAATTTCAGGTTATATTAATTTGTCTAATTTTTTTCTTCAGAGCAAATTCTTATTAAATTTATATTCTTATTGTATTTTTTATTTAGCTGAAAGTGTAAAACTTTGCAATTGGAATATTAAACTTAATGTAGGTAAATAGTAACCTTCAACACCACATACAGAATCATTTGAGTGGAGCTATATAGCAAACAAGTAGAGGATCATGTCTTGTCCAGCATTGTGAATTAAACTTAGTTTCGTATTAATTGTTTCAAGTTGACAAAATAAAACTAATTTTATTCGTAAACCAGTTTGGAGTTGCAAAAATTGCTGTAAGGGTCCAATTGTATTTAATACATCGCCAACGACGACGATTCTAAAATTAGAAATAAGCTCTGCCACATATATAACAAAAAGACATTCTCTTTATAGTTCAAATTTAAATTTTCCTGCCACCGGGATCGTGATTATGGCATACCTGTGCCACAGTTCCCTAGGCAATTCCATTTAATCTCTGTTCGGGGGGTTTGCATACACAATCATTTCAACATGTCAACTCCAGTATAGTCTAAATAAATTGCTGGGTTTACGGCGACACAATTCAATTGAGACTTCTGTTTACGAAAATATGATTAAAAATACACCCTTTAATTAAAACACCCTAAAAGGCCTCTACGGATGAATAAAATTTGTTAACAATAATCCCCATCCTAAGTTTGATATCTGCGTTCTATGGTGCTTTACAGTTTAAAGCTTTGCAGTTACTGCTACACCCTCATTGTCCAAAACTTAAGAAACAAACCGTAAAGTCTATAGAAATATATCTTGTCAAAAGTTATAACAATTATACGAAAGGCCATTTTAACTGATGAAATATGCTCATTTGAACATGTTTTCGATTTACTGTTTAGAAATGAAAGCCTAAATGTACTATTTATGTAGTTGTCAAAACTGTTCAAGTAACTGACGGAAATTTATGGATACTGCACGTGTGTGAATGGCAATATCAAGAATGGTCAATAGTAACTTCTAAAACATTCTGGTCATGATAACTATAGGTATAGATATTTTAATAAACATCGAGTAGTTTGGATGTTCCAAAAGCTGCGAATTTTATTTGATTAGGAAAATATCAATCATACGATTTTTGTGCTAACATACTAATAATCTAACTGCGAAATAACGACAATATTTCAGAGCTGTTCCGACTGGAAGCATTGATGTATAAAGTGTTCTAAAATAAGTATTCAAAATTTCAGTGCATGTAAGATATTTCAAAAGATAACGAAAACCTTTACCTATAGTTTTCTTTACTCAAACACCTAGCTACCGCCCTTAAAAAGGGTTTCAAGAAAATAGAAGGTAAAGTTCCCTTTAATCGGTTTATGCGTGGATTTTTTTAAATTTCTGAATGAAAATATGAAAACTTGATAATTTTTAGGTACAAAATGTCACAAACTTTTTTCATGGTACACTTCGAAAACTTTATTTTGCTATTTAATGGGAGTTGCCTTTTACAGCATGTGGTGCAAGAGTCAACTATGTAAAAAATCATTAATTTTTCATTCAGAAATTAGAAAAATACAAATATAAAAAGCTTAAAGTCAACTTTACCCTCGACCAAACGATTTCTCCACATCCCTGGTATAAATTTTAAAATGTTTTCTATTATTTAAGCAAAAAAGATTTAGCAAATAACTAAAATTTCATATATAGTGGTTTTCCGGGTTGTTGTGCCGTGATGTCGGTAACAGAATTAAAGGTGCACATATATTGATTTCAGTTCCTATTTCTGGTATTACAACTGCTACGTTTCGAAATCAATATATGGACGGACCCAGAGATATCGAGCCTAACCCGAGAACAAGGGAAGGTCAAAGAATTCCAGCTAAGGCTACGTATGTGCACTTTTATTCTGTTACTGGCAGCGACCAGTTAACGAGGTCACGTCATAACCTGGAAAATCACTATATTATATCAAATAACAGCACCGGCGGTGAAAGTCTAAAAACCACTACAAAATTTCATAATTTAACATCATTTTCGGGGCCACCCCTTAGGAGGTGTTTGAGAAAGGTTTTCATTATCTTTTGGCTTGTTCTATATACCCTAAAATTTGGAATACTTATTTAGAAACACCTTGTACATTATCAGTAAATCAATTCTGGACAAATTATTTATGTACGAGACATATCCACAAAGTAAGTTCTATTTGAAAATAACGTCGTGGTTACGCGCATGCATGTTCTGTATATTCACTGGAAAGAATTAGACGTCATTTGCATATTGCTGAACAATGTTTGTTTAAAGCTCCGGGTATATGTTAAAAAAAAATCCCGCCACCTATAAAACGCCGTCAGTAATCCGTTTTTCTAAGTGCAAGGAATGTTAAACCTGTCGATATTCATCGTTACCTGCGTGAAGTGTATGATGAACATGCCATGAGAGACACCATAGTACGAAGATGGGTGAGAAATTTTAATCAGTGGGTGCCAAAAAAGCGTTTGCATTCCTCTGTGAGTACTTTTGACACCGCGGACGCAACTTCCGAAAGTGACGCTGATCAGTGACAGTTCCGTAAAGAAGTGATCGTGAGAATGTAAGGAAAGTGATGAAATGGTGAGTGGTCTTGTTTCCACGAATCTTTTATTCGACCGATTGCACCAAATCACCGTTAAACCACAGATGAGCGGTCGCTGAACGAGTCGCGTCATTAAAATTTCTCACCCATTTTCGTACCATAGAGTCACTCATGGCATGTTCACCATATACCTCACACAGTTGACGATGAATATCACCAGGTCTAACATTACTTGGACTTAGAAAACAGACTACTGAACGCATTTTACAGCTGGCGGGGTTTCCGATTTTTTTAAACACTCAGAACTTTGAACAAACACTGTTTACCAATATGCAAATGACATATAATTCCTTCCGGTGAATATATGTCTATTTCCAAATGGAACTGATTTTATGGATATGCCTCGTACTATCTCGTTTAAATGTCATTAGAAATTTATTGCAAATCCCTTTAATACTGCGGAACAGTATTTAGTACGACTTTATTTAAATATTTCTTTTCCTTATTTCACCCACAAAAATATAGTTATTGGTCAATATTTTGTCGAACGGGATTCCTTTATCCTTTTGTTTATTTCTCTCATTGTTTGCCAATTCGGTGAATAAGAAAAGTATGAGTATGAGTATGAGACAATATGTTAAGAAAATGAAAATAAGTTTCCTTATCCTCATTTCATTTTTCTTCAAAGATGCAACGGAAACTAATGAAAAAACAAAATATCTTTTACTTTTGTTTTAGAAGGATATCACAACGGGTATGATCGATTACGGCCGAACGATCCGATCTAACAAATAATGTGGTCAAGCAATATCCTTTTACTGCTGCCTTAATGAAATAGCACATATTATTATGCGCATGCTTAGATGTCAGCATAAGGGAAACCTAAATACTGCTTAACTCTATGAGTCGTCCAATAACTTTCTATTGAAGATATAGACTGCAAACTGCACTACCATTATTGTACGAGGGTGAATCAAATATAAATCGAAATTTTTATTTTAACACTAGCTAAGTAAAATGCGATGTCTTGATATATATTAGGTGGGAATGTGAGAAAGAGGAAAATCTATCGATGCGGCATTATTGTTAAATCTTTAAAACTAATAAATAATAAACATAAATCTTGGTTTATATTTGATCCACCCTCGTAGCTAACCTCAGGGATCTCAACACTATACATATCGAGAATCTTCATTTATATGGGATTTGATATAAATTTCCTGTACTGTGTTTGAGTGGATCTTTTTAAATATCGCAATACCAGCACAGAAAACAAAAATTGTTGGAGACATCTGTTAAGATATTTATTGTTACTTGTCGTTTCCTACGTTACTTTTAAGTTTATATACACGTCAATTTTGTTTTTATGAGTTTTGGTTTTGTCAGAAAATATAATGTCAAAAAGTCACTTGTGTGTAATAAAAATCTATTGATACGTGCTGTATTTACTTTTCGAGAGAAAAAGAACCTGTGTGGAAGCTGTATAGACGGGTAGTTCATGTGGTCTCTACACGCGACATAATGGCGACCGTGACAGGACCAGGCGAGGGAACAAATTTGAGCCTGCACACCTTCTGTGATGCCAGTAAAAATGCTTATGCTACAGTAGTTTTCTTAAGGGTTGAACAAGGCAACAGGGTGTCTGCACGATTGCTAGCCGCTAAATCCAGAGTGGCTCCCCTGAAGATAGTAACAATACCTCGGTTAGAACTACTGGCCGCTACAATAGGAGCCAGGTTAACAAAGTTTGTATTAGAAAACCTTGAAAAGGAAATTGAATATTTCTGCTGGAGTGACTCCTCTACTGTTATTTTGTGGATAAGATGGTAAGACAAGAGCCATGGGCACCGTTTGTAGGAAATCGAATTGTAGAAATCCGTTCGTTAACTTCTATTGAAGCATGGAGTCACGTGCCTGGAGATTTGAATCCAGCGGAGTTACCATCCCGAGGCTGTTCTGCGAAAGATTTACTTGAATCTAAATGGTGGGAGGGACCAAAATGGCTTCTTCTACCGCAATCTCTGTGGGTGCAAGAAAATCTAGAGTATAACGAACTAGAAGTGAACAAAGAGAGGAAAAGGAATGTGATTTCCTGCATGTGCATTGATGGTTCTAGCGAATGGCACTTCACTTATTTTTCTAAGTATAATAAAATATTACGTATGATGGCTTGGATTCTGCGTAAACACAACCTTAAAAATGCTACTAATAGACATTCAGGACCGCTGACTGCTGAGGAAATTAATATTGCGGAAGAGTTTGTGTTTAAAGTTGTTCAACAAGAGACATTTACGGGGCCAACTGATAAAACATTGTGTTCTCTTAATCCTTTTTATGACGAACATCAATTATTACGATTAAAATCGTATGTGAGCAATCGACCCGACGTAGACAGTTTTCGATATCCAGTGGTGTTATCTGCAAAACATTCCGTAGTATGTCGACTAGTTTTTGATGTACATGAACAATCGTGTCATCTGGGTACGCAGGGACGATTGAGTTTATTGCGGGAAAAGTTTTGGATAATTGGTGGACGTCGGGCGATCAGGTCGATTATAAACAAATGTGTCGTTTGCAAGAGATATAATGGAACCCCATGTAAAGTTGCAACGCCACCTTTACCGTTGAGTCGTGTACGTGATGCTGCACTATTTGAGGTAACCGGAATAGACTTTGCTGGTCCGTTATTTTTAAAGACTAATGATAAAGTTTGGGTGTGTCTCTTCACGTGTGCGGTGTATCGCGCAGTACACCTAGAACTTTGTACTTCACTATCAACGGCTACTTTCTTACAGGCATTGCGCAGATTTGTAGCACGACGAGGACGACCGCGAGTTATATACAGTGATAATGGTACAAACTTTGTCGGAACCGAAAATGCCTTTAGTAAGATCGACTGGAAACAAATAACGGAAACCACGTCAGTGCAACGTATTCTATGGCGATTCAACCCTCCATCTTCTCCTTGGTGGGGAGGCTTCTAGGAACGCTTAATTGGCATGACAAAAGGTTTGCTAAGAAAAGTATTAGACCGTTCTTGTCTAAATTTTGAAGATCTTATGACACTTATTTGTGATTGTGAATCTATCATCAATTCAAGACCCCTAACCTATATGTCGGATAAACCAAAAGATTTGGCTCCTTTAAACCCTATGATGTTCCTACGCGACCTGAGTGAAGATGGTTTGCCTGAGTGTGATGCAGTAGATAGAACATCCTTATGTAGACGGATCATATACAACCAAAAGCTCAGAGAAAGCTTACGGAGTAGGTTCCGTAATGAATATTTGGGAGCATTGAAGAACCAAACCAAATCTTCATCTAAGCAAGACCAAGTTTCTGTAGGACAGGTTGTACTTGTCGGTAATAATCACGATAAGCGTCTAAACTGGCCGCTAGCTCGCATTGTTGAATTAATTCCAGGGAAAGATGGTACTGTTCGCTTAGTCCGTGTAAATACAGCTGGTGGAGAACTTCTTCGGACTCTGCAAAACATCTACCCTCTTGAATGTAGTAATGTTACCGAATTTCAAGGTAATTTTCCTGATGAAGCGACTGCTCCTGTTGATGACGGCTGCCCAAACGAAGATAATGAGTACCTAAGAGATTGTGCGGGAGTGCATAATAAAAGCAGAGTACCCGTTGACAAAGTGTTCGTTACGCGAAGTGGACGTTCAGTAAAAAAACCTTGTAGATTTATGGCTAGTTAAACCTTTGTAAACAGTAAAGTAAAACCGATGTCTCTTTTGTTTTATGAGAAATTTGTTTTAGATTCGAAATTCCTCAGATGGGAGAATGTTGGAGACATCTGTTAAGATATTTATTGTTACTTGTCGTTTCCTACGTTACTTTTAAGTTTATATACACGTCAATTTTGTTTTTATGAGTTTTGGTTTTGTCAGAAAATATAATGTCAAAAAGTCACTTGTGTGTAATAAAAATCTATTGATACGTACTGTATTTACTTTTCGAGAGAAAAAGAACCTGTGTGGAAGCTGTATGGACGGGTAGTTCATGTGGTTTCTACACGCGACAAAAATAAAGTATGATAGGTATGTATTAACCATATTATATTTAATAATTTTTAAATTATTTCACTGTATTATTTCAATCTTGAAAATGGATATGATTCTGTATACTTCCTTACCATTATACTTCTATAAAATTATTTATTTCAAATCAATATATGAATTAGGACAATTTATATATTTTTTATTTTCTCAATTATTGTTTTTGTAAGTAACCAACCCATACTTCTTAGATGTGCCTCATATATGAATATCAATTTAAAAAATTTTGATAATTTTCAGTGCTTTGTGTTTGTGAAGGTATCTACATATCGTAGGTAGTATTATAAAGCAAGCTACAGTATTCCACACAAAGGTTTGTCAATATTCGACTGACAAAAGCGTTAACTGGAATAATTGGATGCTTCGACTGTTTAGAAATAGCTTGTGTATGTATTTGAAACGAACTGACAGAAGAATGTAACATAAACGCTGGAAATAAAATCGAATGAGTGATATGCCAGTAACTGTCTTAATATTATAAGGCAAACACGAAATCATGTTAACTGCCTACCTATAATAATATTATATCCGTTGTGCCCGGATATTACGTAACTACTTTATTAAAGCCATTTGCGAAGGAAATTACAAATTAATCTATTATAAATGCATTGCACCTTCGTTAGATTTGCTGACTAATAACAAGTTACTCGAATTACTACTGCCACCATTTTATGACGTCAATATCAAAAGGTCTATTAATTTTAATACACTTGTTCACACAGTTTTGCTACTCTTTAGGGCATTACTCATAATGAATGTCAGCTAAAAGTTGCTCTCAAAATTAATGAATAAAGAATCTTAAAATCAACTTCTTTAATAAATTTCGAGTTGGAAATTTATGACAAAACTGACAAATAAATATTTAAATTGCCTCCTACATGAAAAGTACTGATTTTACGTAATTATTTAGGCAAATTATTGAAAATAGTTTCTGATAGCTTTTAACATTGTTACTTATGAAAGGAGGTTGGTACTACTCATCTTTGCTTTATTATTTTATTAAATATATGTGATTTAGTCCAAGAAATTTGATTTTACAAACAGAAAATAAAATAATCAATAATTTTATATCTAGACACAATTTAAAGAATGTCTTAAACTACAGTTTATATTCCTAAGCTAAGTCAAACACTGCTCTAATTATTTTGGAACTCAGATATGTATAATATGTTCATGTTTATTGGACCTAATTTTGTACGAGATATTTCCGCAAACAACTATAAGCATTAAGAGTAGTTAGGTATAAGAATTAACACAGAATTTCACTTTACCACTCTGAAAATGCTAAGAGTGTTACGATGTAGTACAAATTGAAAGCTAATCTTTCAATTAACGTAACTATATTATTCATACTGAGGTAAATAATTAACACAGCAAAACTGACAAATCACACAAACATATTTATGAAGAAGAAAACTATTTCATGATTCTCGGTTATCGCTTCTTAAATATTTATAAAAATATGATGGATATAGATACAATTATTGATGTGTACATAAAACGTTAATTCGGAAATTAGTATGGGTGTCCTGCAGGGCTCCATACTAGGCCTAATTTTATTTTTAATATACGTGAATAATATTGAATCTTTATCTGCACAAGATACTATGTATGCAAATCAGATATCCATAATCTTGTCAATTAAAAGTGGTACTTTGTTAAAACCGATATGCAATAATGTTATGAGCAGTTTGAGTGTGTGGTTTCAGGCGAATAGTCTTCATTTTAAGATAAGGAAAACGGTTACAATGGGCTTCCATAATAAACAAAAAATGATAACGATATTTATTCAGATAGAATGTGTTAAGTTGTTAGGTTTCTATATAGACAGAAAAGTCATTGTATTGTATTTCAGTTTAAAAATCTGCGAGCTACTAACACGTGATTAACTTATTAATTTATATTATGCAGAAGTTAAATCACGGATGCGTTATGGTTAATGTTTTTGGGGTAATTCTGCTAGGTCATACCAAGTTTTTATGTTATAAGAAATAGATCATATGGACAATAGCTGGTGTACCAAATACTATAAGTTGTAAGAATATTTTTAACACATATAAAATTTTAACTTTACCAACTCTGTTAATTTTTGAACTTTGTTTACTTTGTTCACATTACTGACAGAATATCTAATTGATAAATGTTTTATAGGCTTGATGAATATTTTCAAGGACTATAATTTTTAATATGTAATATTGTATTGTTTTTATTTGAATTTATACATTTTTCTTGTGTTTTTATTGTATTATTTGTTCTATTGACAATAATGTATGTATTGACGTGCAGTCATTTAATGTTTGCTGCTACAATTATGTTATTTAATTTTATAGACATTTTCTGTCTAAAAACTTTTTCATATGTTTCTTACACTTCCAAAAAGTTTAACGTTTGCTTAAACCTCGGCGTACCGTCAGTCTCATTAATAAAGCATATTTTGTCTAGGTGAATTATACTCGTAACACACTTGCATGAAAGCTCAGTCTGACAATAAGACTAAAGCTTACTACAGACTATGCGTGTATTTGCGATTCGTGATGCGTGGTTTGTGAGGAATTCGTGAATAGCAAGTATGTATAAGAAGTGGCCGACAAATTACAATATGCCTAAACTTTTCAGTCAAATTCGAGGGGTGTTTCGCGATCGGCAGTGGTGTACAAAATAGCAGCAGTGAATACGGCAGTTAAGACAATGCCGTGTGCAATGTTTGCATTGATTGGGTAGTTAAAGGCATTCAATAGGTAGTGAACGGCAGTGGACGGTATTGTCGGCAGTGCTTTAGGCAGTTACAGCAGTGACACCGTAATTGTCGGAAATGATCGCAGTTTTGCGGCATTAAACTAGTAAATAACGACAGTGATATACAGGGTGTCCGGAAATGATGAGAGGGGATAGTTCTAGACCGAAAATAAATACCTCTTTCTATAACATTTTTTTTTCAAAACTGATTATAAATGGAGTTACAGGGTGTTAAAGTTAAAATTTTATTTTCGATATTTGTAAATAACTTCTTAAGAAATCCAAATATTTACATAAAATTTGTAAATCGGGGTTTTTGCGGACGAGAAATTCAAATATGTTTCTAATTTTGACGTCACTAGTAGAGGGCGCCACTTGTGGCACACCATGTTTCTTTTAAAATGGTAGAAAAATGTGTAAAAAACCCGAGTCAGGAGATGAACAAATCCATTAAAAAAATCTATACAGTGCTTTCGAAAAGTAACGATTAAATTCATTATTTTTGAAATTGAGAAGTTTTCGAAAAAATTCCCTGAAACGTCGTTTTAGTTTTTTAAAAAGACACTTTTTGACATACGACCCATATTTGTGACGTCATCGTTGTTCGAGACATGACGTCATCAACAATTTTTTTAAATAGTAACCCCCAATTTTGACCATGCCATTTGAAACTGCGTGTCATTCTACATACATACATTATGAAAAATTATGGTGTTGATACATGGTGAGTTTCCGGGTTGTTATGGTGTTATGGTGTTACATGACAAAAAATTCAAGAAAATAATGTTTGAAGATTTTAAAATTTAATTTTCACAATACTGAAAATGATAATGATTATGTAAAAAATCGTCTAAATTAAATGTTCAAATTGTGCACCGTTGGCTGCCTAACACTAGCCAAGACGGTTAATAAATTCTTTTTCGACGTTATCAATAACTTCAGTAGGTATACGATGTATCTCGTGACGAATTCTTGCTTTTAAATCTTCTAAATGAACCAGTCTAGCCACAAGAAATAATCTAGGCGTGTCAAATCAGGCCATCTGGCTGGCCACTCAATCGGCCCCCTTCTCCCTATCCAACGATTCGGGAACAGCTCATCTAAATAAGCACGGACAGGTGTTGCATAATGGAAAGGTCCACAGTATTGTGAAAATTAAATTTTAAAATCTTCATACATTATTTTCTTGAAATTTTTGTAACACCATAATTGTTCATGATGTATGTATGTAGAATGACACGCTGTTTCAAATGGCAAGGTCAAAATTGGGGGTTGCTATTTTAAAAAGTTATCTATGATATCATATATCGAACAACGATGACGTCACAAATATGGGTCGTATGTCAAAAAGTGCCTTTTTTAAAACAAAATCGACGTGCCAGGGGATTTTTTCGAAAACTTCTCAATTTCAAAAATAATGAATTTTTTCGTTACTTTTCGAAAGCACTGTATGTGGAAACAAAGTGAGAATCATCAAACTCAAGTCATTAAAATTAATAATTAAGTAAGTAGCTGTTATGCATACATAGTTTTAATCAGTTAATAGTTTTTTTTATTGGCAGTATAGCATATTAGCCAATGCATATCTAATTAATAATTTTGTACATTATTTTTTTGTTAAAAAGTTTTGATAAAAATATGCATATAATTATTATTAGCACACAATATATATGTAGTGACCAACATTAACAGAATGATGATCGACACTGTCGGCATTGAGGTAGTGTCGCTGGGCATTTAGGCAGTACCTAGGGCATTGATGTAATAATGGCAATTTTTAAAGAGCACTGCCTAAAACTGGCACTGGTGTACACATTTTTAATACATGAAACCCCCCTCGGTCAAATTGTAAGATTCCCGATGATTTGTAACGTATGACACTACGCATATGGAAAAAACCTACGCATATTATATGTCTGATTATACAATAATCCTACATGTATACTAAGACACTGCCTCATCTATGTAGATTTCAAAATTCATCAGGTTTGCATTCATTCAGAGATTGTTTATTAAAATCTTTAATTTGGAATTGTTTCCATTTGAAGAATATGAACATATAACATCGATAATGAAAAAGAACACAGGCCTGTTCACAAATATTAGTGGGGTTTTCTATAAAAGTATACCTGACAATAATTTTATTTATAAAACAAATAATAAAAATTTATCAAGATGTTTATTTACTTCGTAAAAGTTCGCTAAGGTGCAAATACATTTTACACTACGAAGGTTATATGGTTTAATTACTCTTAATTCAATTACATGTAAAAATAGGTGAAATCTTTGCGTATAATTAGGAAGATTATCCTGATTGATATTTTTAATAATAAATAAACTTACATTATATACTGATGGTCACTCGTAATGCGTTACATTTCACTGGTATCAGCCTCAGGCAATGACCCAATGAGTTGGGATACATGAAACAACATAATAAACAATTACTGTTCTGCTATGTACAACATACTACTATTATACTCACAGGGGGTTTTAAAACCCTAGGCATCTGGCACCACTCATTCATCATCTGTGCCATAAATCTCATTATCTAATTATGTTAAGTTCCATACCAAAATTATTATCTAATTAAATACTAATAATACATTAAACTCCATTTACCATAATATACGTATTCTTCAGCAACTAGCTAGCGCCAACCTAAAATAAGTCAATGCTTCCCCGGATGCACAAGTGCAGCGCATTACACTCGGCATCCCAACGTTAAATTAGTTAACGTGTCATTCGAGTCGTTAAGACCTCATACTTAACCAAAACTCAACTCGAAGGTATAGCGCTCTTTCACATACATCGTATGCTGAGGTTTTCTCGACAGTACCTCAATTATACTGCCCCGCTGGTATACCCAATAAACTACTCTCATAGGCCTTAATAATCTGTACAGTACTCACATCTTAACTGCAATGCAGCATCACACACATGTACAGCACACTTTACTCTCTCATCTCGCCAAGGCGACTGACTCGTCACATATCTCACGAATTATACATTGCTCCAATATTATGTTGGGTAAGCATCATTCAGCGTTATTCAAAATACGGTTTAGTGTTACTAATGCTTTATTGTATTGTTACGAACTAATAAAATTATACTTTTATAAACAAAACCTTACATTCGGCCAACCTTGAAAAATGTTGCGTCCTCGCAACTTCAATCGGAATCGGATCTTTGTTCAGATATGTCGCATGTTTTCAAGAAGTTCAAAAGCAGCTCACAACTGTTGTAGTCGTTTGCTCTAGCGGCAGCCTGTACAGTGGAATCTGAAATTCCTCCTATAATACACGAAACAGCATCCGCTCCAATAATTCTACAATCATGTAATAAGGCTAACTTTTCATAATAATAGACAAGAAATGATTCATTGGGTCGTTTTGTCCGCTGCATCATCTCTCGAAGAGATTCATGAAAGTCACGTCGCGATGGGAAAGCTTTTTTCAGTTCTACTTTCCACTCCTCCCATGTATAACTTATTGTGGGTAAACTTCTGTACCAGGTATGTGCAAGTCCGTAAAGTTTTGACGTGGCGTTAAATACGGTCATTTCATCAGTCCAGTTATAAATGTTTCTCAATTCATCAATACGCTGACACCATTTTTCAATAGACTGTTGTTTATCCTCGGGGTTAAAGTTGGGCACAATGTTGTCACGTGGATTTATTATCCTATTCTTGGATCGCCCCGTTCCGACTTGTAATTCCATGACTTTCACTAAGTCTTTTACCACCCCAGCTAATTCATCCATATTGCTGCAGCTCGCTGCAGAAGTTGACGCTAAGGATGTGGTCAAATTAGCAGGACAGGATTCCTCGTCAGAAGACGACGATGATATCGGTTGCCTAATTCTTTTTCTCCTTGCAATAACTTGATCCGATTTTCCAGACATATCTGTTAAATAAAGTATGCGATGCCTAAATTTATTTACACACTTGCAAACCAATATTTAATTTTAATATATATTTTTAAGTTCCCTATTTATTATTTTGTTTTGTTTGCCACCCTGTACATTTAAATAAGCTAAGATACCTGTATCGTTATAAAATAGTGAAACACTCACCTCGATTCATTTCTAGTATCAACAAACACAAATAATTGAGAAATAAACAAACGAATGCTCAAGTACTTCTTCTCGTCACTTCGACTACACAATGAATGAACTAACTTTCGTAATAAAAATCGTATTACGAATAAGCTGTAAAAAGAAACTTGCTTGTTTAGCTTTTATGTATATAGCCATCGAGATTTTGGAGTTTGTTTTTATTCGTTTGTTTTGACTACAGATAGACTCGAAGCGGCGCGGCGGGCGGCGGAGACCGTCGGTATTTAATGATAATTTACTATTGGCCATAATATGAGTTTAAATAAGACGCTATTCTAATGATGCTTACCAACCACCAGTAAATGAACACATTACGGTACCCCACACCTGAGTGTAAAATAGGTGAAATCTTTGCGTATAATTAGGAAGATTATCCTGATTGATATTTTTAATAATAAATAAACTTACATTATATACTGATGGTCACTCGTAATGCGTTACATTTCACTGGTATCAGCCTCAGGCAATGACCCAATGAGTTGGGATACATGAAACAACATAATAAACAATTACTGTTCTGCTACACAACATACTACTATTATACTCACAGGGGGTTTTAAAACCCTAGGCATCTGGCACCACTCATTCATCATCTGTGCCATAAATCTCATTATCTAATTATGTTAAGTTCCATACCAAAATTATTATCTAATTAAATACTAATAATACCTTAAACTCCATTTACCATAATATACGTATTCTTCAGCCACTAGCTAGCGCCAACCTAAAATAAATCAAGGCTTCCCCGGATGCACAAGTGCAGCGCATTACACTCGGCATCCCAACGTTAAATTAGTTAACGTGTCATTCGAGTCGTTAAGACCTCATACTTAACCAAAACTCAACTCGAAGGTATAGCGCTCTTTCACATACATCGTATGCTGAGGTTTTCTCGACAGTACCTCAATTATACTGCCCCGCTGGTATACCCAATAAACTACTCTCATAGGCCTTAATAATCTGTACAGTACTCACATCTTAACTGCAATGCAGCATCACACACATGTACAGCACACTTTACTCTCTCATCTCGCCAAGGCGACTGACTCGTCACATATCTCACGAATTATACATTGCTCCAATATTATGTTGGGTAAGCATCATTCAGCGTTATTCAAAATACGGTTTAGTGTTACTAATGCTTTATTGTATTGTTACGAACTAATAAAATTATACTTTTATAAACAAAACCTTACAACAGAACCCTTCAACTCCCACATGTTGGTATCCTCTCCCTTTTATCCACCATGGATGTGGCGATAATACAGGTGAGTCACTCCATAAATGTGTTGAATAAAAAGTACGCAAAATAATAATTACATACGTGACACACATTTAACATTCGAAATGCAAAATAGCATCAAATTGCAAGCGTAAATAATAGGTAGATATACCTTGCGAATACAAATTGTATCCGGCTTAAAAAAATAACAACTTGATTTTATATAGGATATTATGTTCATACGTTTCATTTGGCGGATGAATAGCTGAACCAAATTTTGTACAGTAATACCCAGTTGGCATGTAATGCCCTTAAATTTCCGTGCAATGTCCTCAAAATAATACATTGTAATGTCCTATTAATGCACTTTAATTCCTAATATCACCGATAATATTCTTGTAATTAATTTAATAATATTTCTAAAATGTCTCTAGTTACGCTTTTAAAGTACATACAAACTGAAGATACTTATGTGTTAATATTTTCTCTATTTTTATTGATGCCTTGATTACTTCATTTTGAATTGCGAACAATCTTACAATACAATTTCAATGTGGCGAATAAACTGCCAGGAATTATTAAACATTAATGATTTTTCAGAAGAAATGTGGAAGAAAAACAGTTTTAATAGAACTATAGACAAAATATTACTTCAAAATTCATATTTTAAAACTGTTGAACATAATTTTCTCCCTGGATTAATTATGACTTGCTTGAACAAATTAAACATAAGAAACGCTTCGTCTTTCCTGAAATAATTCTGACTACAACAGTCATAAACGCTTTTCAAATAATTTTTCTGTAAAAATAAAGGTCATGCATTTTCGCTAATGAATTATGAGAACTCAAAAAGATTGCATAAATACTTAAGGGTACATTTTAACTTTAAAGCTGGAGTATAACTACTGAAGAAAGATGATGGTTCCATTTATTAATAATAATAATAATACATCTCTTTATTGGTTTCAGTAATAAAAACAAAGGGCGAAGTTTAGCTGACCCTACTCTTAAATTTAACCCTGAAATTTAAAATATATAACAGCATTAGACAATAATAGAGTAAAAAATACACAGCTTCACACAAAATAGTGAAAAAAAAAACACATAACATAAAAACATAAACATAAGCAGCAGGAAACAGAAAAACAAGAATACATATAACAATATATAAACAATAAAAAGTAATAATGGTAGTTGTAGCATAAATATGGCATAATTAAGAATTTTTTCTACGTTCATGCAAAAAACAATACTTTCTTGAACTATATTTAGTGGAAAAAGTGGTTCTTTATTGCTCTAGAGCGATAAACATTTTAATGCACTCAAATGAGTGCAATAAAATGTTTATTACACTCATCTGTCATTCTACTGCAGCGTTTTGTCATCATGACAAACATAAACCTTCAAATCGACGTCACATCTTTCTAGACTTAGTGTCATCTAAATAACATTTTTTGGTTTTTGCATGAACGTAGAAAAAATATTGTATGCAACTCGTACAAAAAGTGCTTATTACACTCGACGTGTTGTCCTTCACGTCGCGTGCAATAAACGCTTACTTTTTGCACTTGTTGCATAAATAACTATAAAATGACATCCTTTATTACTTTTTTGAAATGTGGTGGTGCCAGGAGTTTGAGTTTACCTTCAGTTGAATTGTAATACTTACTGCATTGTACGTAAAATACCTACAAAATAGTGATGTACAAAGCTGAAGCATATCTAAAGCATTTTTGTTCTTATATGAACATTATGCAATATTGCGCTCATTTGCAATTTTTCGACGAGGTAACTAGGAATACCAGTATTAAGCAATTTATGGACAACAATTAAATAATGCTGTTTAACTATATTTTTCATATTTAACCAGAGCAGAATTTTTATTTTATCCGAAATATGGTCAAAATTCCTCAGTCTCAATATAAAACGACAACATGCATTCTAAGTCTTTTGAATTTGGTTTTTTGTTATTGTATCTAAGCATGGAAAATAAACCAGACCACAATATCTGAAAATAGGCAAAATTAAAGTCTCACATAGTTTTTTTCTCACCTTGAAATTCAAAATGAATCTATTTGAACATAATAATTTCAAATAAGTAAAGGATTTTGGAATTAATTTATTGACATGCTCATCAAATCTAAATTTTTCATCTATTAAAACGCCCAAGTTTTTCATAGTTTTCACAAACTGCCAACTTTGACCTTTGACACGAATATCCAAGATAACCTTAAACAGTTCACGTTTTTTATTGGAACAAAACAACATGGCATTACCTTTCTGAGGATTAGTTTAGTTTAAGTTGAGTTCTTTAGAAAATGATACAATGCTCTCGAGATCTTCATTTAGCCTAAATTTTAAAGTATGGAAAATTTCAGCTACTTGCATTTTTACCTGCACAGGCAATGGTTGCAATCCTGCTACATCCATAAAACTGCATACAAGAAATAGTAATGGACCCAATATGGACTCTTGAGGTACTCAGATATATCTACTATTGCCGATTTTAATTCTCTGACAACGACCAGTCAAATAACTATTAAAAAAGGAAACCGATATGTTGTCAAAACAATAAAAAATTAGCTTAGCTCTCATAAAATCATGGTCAATAGTATCAAACGCCTTCGAGAAGTCGAGTGACACTAGAATTGTTGCCAATTTTCGGTCAATAGATCTAATGGTACTGTCAAACATATATAAATGGGACGTTGTTGTGCCATGCGCTGAACGAAAGCCGAATTGATGTACAAGTAGATTATTGCTGCAGAAACAGGTGTTTATTTGCTTGTAAACAATTTTTTCCAATATCTTCGATAAAATGGATAAAAAACTACTAGGACGTAAGTATTGGACAGATGATGGTATACTTACTTTGGACACAGGACTAATAACAGCTAATAACATTTGTCATAATAATCAGCAAGTATCGGATATCCTAGCCAACACATTTTCTCCCATTTGCACTGATAAAAGGAATTGGCACCTGGATAATTGCAAACTCTAACAGAAACGAATCACAACTCATTAACAGATATATATTTTTCACCGGAAGATATCTGCGAAATAATATCAAAGCTAAAAAACTCATCATCACCTGGTCCAGATGGTTAAAACGATTTATTCCTCAATAAATTTATGAACAATTTGCTATTTCCACTTTCATTAATTGTAAACAACTCCTTTAGTACAGACATATTGCCAGCTGCCTGGAATGATGCTTCAGTTACTCCCATCTATAAAAAAACGATAACATTGTTTCATCCAATTATAGACCTATCACAAGTTTTTTCTTAGAGATAATAAACCTAATGAGCAACATGGCTTTATCCCAACCATTCTATTTTAACAAACTTACTGTTACTTAAATGATTGGAGCAACATTTGGATTAAAAAACTCCTTTAGATATTATATATACAGGGTTTCCGGAAAGTAATGGGACCCAGCTTAAACATAGCTTCCTGTGATCAAATAGAACCGATTTAGACAAACTTAGATTAGTCCAAAAGTGCCCCGTTTAGAAGTTAGAGGGCTTCAAAGAAAAAAAATTGTTTTCCTGTTATAGGCATAATTAAGAATCGAAACGACCAATCATATTGAAATTTGGTACAGTTATGTTTTAGGCCTTAGCCAATGAAATTTTCTCATTTTGGAATTCCTGGGAAGTTGCATGATTGGATAGAATCTTTTTGCCGCACGGAAAATTTTCTGTTCGGGTTGGAGCCGCATTTTCTTCTAGTCGTCCAGTCTTAACTGGAGCTCCACAGAGATCTGTTCTGGATCCGCTATTTTATTTGGCATATACTTCATACCTAAGCAGTGTAATCAGATCGAAATTCACCTGTTACGCAGATGACATCATATCATTTGTTACTAGAATATTTGCACCAAATATATCTATGGTGTGAGACGTGGTTACTCCTCCCTTAATAAGTCACGTGTTAATTTACGTATTACTATGACAACAGATCTTACTTGGTCATAGCATATCACAAATATTACGAGACGTGCCAATAGATCTGCTTACCTAATTATCAAAGTATTCCCAAACGTATAATTGGACACATTCGTAAAATTATATACAATATACATTTTGGAGTACTGTGGTTTAACCCTTAACATTTTCATTATTAAGTATTTTTTATGTGATTTAATTGACATACAATACTGAATAGTTTGATCATGTAAACAGAATTTTATCAAACAGAAGGTTATTCCTTTGATAAACTAAATGCATGTTTAAAATGTTGGCTTTCATATCTGAGACTCTATAAATAATTGTTGAAAAACATATTTTGAAAATTTGAACATACAATTACCTACATACTTATTAATCGAAAATATTTACGGGAATTACACAGTTATTTCTATATTTCTAAATTTCCCTGAAATATTTAAAATATATAATAATAAAATAATGTACTAAAACACATATATGAATAAGGTTTTCAAAATATCAATTTTTAATTTAGCTGCAGTACGAACTTATACTATTTTATTAATCTGTGCTTATACTATACCTTAAAGAGATTGGAATAGATAGAGGTAGCAAAGACCTAAATTTTACTTGTGCAAAGTCTCCCTTCCCTGTTTTCCGATGACTTAGGTGGGGGAAATATCAGGGTAGTATTTATAAATTTTATTGACTATTGATTATCGATTTCCATGAATAATTAACAGACAATATATGTATTTCATAATAAAACTTTTTTTGATCAATAACAAATACTGTTTGTATGTTATCTCACCTATACACCTCGACAATTCTTAATCAATATCCGTTATTAATATATCTACTTTTATATAGTTATATACTGATTTGTGTTAATTTGTATTAAATTATTTGTTAAATATAATTTATTTTCACGAGAAATGTGAAGTATATACTTATTTTCTCATATGTAGTATATTTTAAGTGTATTAAGAAAACGGTAAGTACTGATTAAATATTTTTATTATATATTTAAAACATAATAAAACAAGAAAGTCAGTGACCCTTACATAAAAATAATTTATTATAACGTACTGTTCTTGAACAAAATTAGATATGAAAAGTGACAAGTAAACACATTTTGTTGACACAAATTTTGATGAAGGATTGTCCTTAATATTTTTATGTTTATGTCATTTATATGAAAGTGCACACATTAGAATAAATATTGAAAAGTATACTCTTTCCTTAAATTTAGTGCAGTTATCTAAGACATCTTTCTTTTTTGCAACTTTACGGAATCTAAAATTATAATTCTAAATAAAACTTCAGCAAGCAAGCAGCAAACGTTCTCGTAAATAATTTCACATTTTATTTTACACTCAATCATACATTATATTGTTACTCAGAAATTAATAATTACTACATTTTTATTTGTACCAAAAGTAGTAGTAAACAATAAATTATATTAAATACGGACTCAGTATGGACAAGTAAGTAATAATTTCAAACTACACCAACCAACAACGATCAAACAAGCGGTAATATGGCATCATTCAAATTAATGTGATTGGTGGGTGAGAGGAGTAAAAAAATTGGTATAAAATTTGTAAGTAAATATTTAACAAATATAAATTTGAAGACATACAAAATATATACAGAAAATTGTACAGAAAAATTAGTGTGGAAAAATAATAATAAAAAAATATGCAATTAAATGTCAAAAGTCGCCAGGTCGCTAGATGAAACAAACCTATTGGATTGAAAGGTAATATGACTTGACTTATTTCCGAAAACGATGTATTTATATTCATTATCTAAGCTGTTATAAAACTTTACTGTATTGCAAAAAAATGATCTAGTATATAAGGTACTATGAAACTTTTGCAAGGAAAGTAAAAAGGTGTGTCTCAAATTATTTTCGTGTATATTATAAAATGGTGCAATTTATTACGTTAATAATGATCTCCAGTAATCTAGAAACCCCCAGCATTGAAATTTAGCAAAATAATTCACCTAATTCATCTTAATGCAGAACTAGTCTGTCCTTTTTATCAAAAATAGAGTTTCTACTCCAATTAAATCAAATAGATTGACGATTTTTGAGAAAAATGAACGTGGGACCTAGGCTAGTTCTGCCTTAATGTGACGAATTATTGATTTATTAAATATATATTTTAAATATTACTCCGACTACTGTCCATTACACAAAATTAACATGAATGATTTATTTACATGTAACATGTGGTATTTAAAACAAAAAGATTTTAGTTAAAAATAATCTGGGATTATTTTAAAAATAATATAGGATCAATCTATTTTGTGCAACTATTAAACTTTTTTGTTCGTTTATAAATATTGCAAAAACAACTATATTTTAAAATTTCATTATGAAATCAGTTTCCACTCAACGTGAATATAAACCAAGATTATTTTGACCAAAACATCGTGTTTCCGTGTTAAATTTAGAATATTATTTAGCACTCAGCTGTAAAACGAACCACAAAGAAAGCGCAGATTTGTGTCGCTTTTAACCAATATAGCCACCATTAATATAATGATAAACTCCATTAAAAAACCATAATTAGAAAGCGCAATTCAATAAAATGACGATATTGTGACATAACGTCATGGCACTATTTGGTTCGTAATTGTAATCTGTCTGTAGATATGCATTAATGATACAGTTTCATAAAATGTAGATTTAGTTTTATTAGAGAGGGTCTAGCAAAGATAATGTATGACATCATTTGATACAAATTTTAGGAAAAAGTTTTGAATTAATATGAATTAGCTTGATACCTTTAAAGTAAATTAAAATAACGGAAGCTAATAACAAAAAATAGAAACAACTTGCAACAAATTAAATGTAACAAAGATATACAGGGTGATTCAGAACTTATCTACAAATACCTACAATTTTGCAAAAATAAAATCAAAAGAGCAGTTTAAAAATTATTTAAAAATACACTTCCGCGCAGCACTGGAAATCGGTCCATTGCAAAACCTGATAAGGCGTATAATCGGCGACCGGACAAAAAATTGAAAGAGGTTTCCAAGAAAAATATAAATTACATTTTACAATATCTATTTTAATGCGGCAAATTCAACTGCTTTTGCGGCTATTGTTATTAATATAGAATTATTTTGTGGTTTTATTTAGTAAAACAGTTTGACATACGTGATGTTTTACTGTTTTAGAAAGGTATTTTAAGCTAATATATATCAAATCTCCTACAATTCCTATCAATGAAGTCATATGTAAGAGATTTGATATATATTAATATATATCAAATCTCCTACAATTCCTATCAATGAAGTCATATGTAAGAGATTTGATATATATTAGTTTAAAATACCTTCCTAAAACAGTAAAAAATGTTACAAAAGCTAATAGTAAAGAATATATTGGTAGATATTGTGGGTGTAATTCAACGCTGGTTGGGGCTTTAGCCCACAGAGTAGTTAGTTTCACACAATATTGTTAATACCTGAAAATATATATAAAGACATACGTGATGTTACAACAAAATTTTGGGCCCATCAGTTGCACGTGTCACGCAGGCGTTTGCAAATGTAGTGACATATGCACTCACTGCACACCGTTGTAAAAGTAGCTGTATTTGGCACATGTTTGCCGGGAAATCGTTCTGCTAAAACATTTTCACTTCAGCATACATTAAAATGATATCCATCAACTTCCAGTTGCTATAGACGTAAGCCATTTTTGATATTTGGAAAACTAATTTAAATACATCATAAAAAAGTTCGATACGATAAGTAATCAAATATTTGAAATTGCCTGGCTATGGAATACAATAGCCCAGCGATGTTAAGGATGAAACTACTAGAACTTCAATCATTGTTTTCCCGGAAACTATAAGGATTTTACAATTTTTTTTTACGATATTGACTCCATTTTTCATGATGCATCTATTCCCAAATTTTTTTAGATGAGTTCTGAAGGACCCTGTATATCCAGAAATAAGAGCAAATAATTTAGAGGGTGACTCTACTTACTTATAAGATTAATATTATAACCTCCTACGACACTTTTCCTGCTAATTTTATCATTTTAAAAAATCTATGCATTTGAGACAAACCGTATTGGGCTAAAATCATAAATTTCATCAATTAGAACTTTCAACGTAGCAGGACAGTATGTTTTTTCATAAATAAATATTCTCTTCAACCTTATATCTATTTATACTATCCACGTGTTGATTAATTAAGTCCTTTAAAAAACGTGATAAAAAAGCTTTATTAACATTATTATTTCATTCTTAACAATATAGATTATCGTAGATGATTTATACTTTACTTATGAAAGTATCTATTATTCAAAGATCCAATTAGTGCGCTCAAGATACATATTTTCAAAACTTATACAATTTCAATAATTATATTAATAAAGGAAAAATATCTTTCATTGTTTTCCTTGCAGAGGTATATCTAAATATTACTGTCAAAGAAAACAGTGTAATTTTTCTACATAAGAACACCAGTAAAATAAATTAACAATATTATGAATAAAATCAGAACTAGTGTGAAGCTATATTGGAAGACATTTATTATGTGTATGATTATTTCATAATAATTTTCTAAAAAAAAATTAATTATCTAATTAATTATGCTAATACATTTATTCACAGTATCAACGAATAGTTCAAGATAACAGCATGCTCTTGATCATACTCAACCTATTCTCTTTTGTGTGTAAGAAGCATAATATAGTACGTTATTTTAATTAAATAGTCCAAATAAAGGCACAACCTAAAGTGTAAGGAACATATAAAGGCGCCGTATTCTTGAAATAGTGTAACACGAATATTATCTCATGCCATCTGCAAACATTCAAAGGTACCGAAGTAAAATGAATATATAATGAGTGAAGCGGTCTAACCAATAAATTTTTAGGTACAGAAATCTTTCAAAATACGTATTTTTTTTTAAATTGAACTGTATATGTCAATATTGCAATAACATAAATTTAACATAGTTCTGCATATAAGATTTTACTTTTGTTTATATGTATGTGGAAATAATAGTTAAAATGTGGGGTTGGAATAGCAAAATAATATGTCATACAAATGCATTTTAAAAGTTATTGTATTATTTGAGGAGAATTTAAATAATAAAAGTGGATAAACAAAACATCAATAATTTTATTTTTGATACTACTTTTGTCGATTTCTGTATCCAACACTCTAACACCACAAATTTGATCATTTTACGGCAAGAAATACGGTGACCATGAAGTAAAATTTAATGTCAAATTTCATATCCAACATTTTGTTTTACTTTATGGACGATTTAATAAATTGCTGTTGATGTAACAAATCTCTATAATTAAAAAACCAATAAAAACTTTCTCTGAAAATCGTATTTCTGTTCAGATAAGATATACTTACACAGTCAATTTTCTTTATATTTATTTTTTTCCGCGCCACTGATCTTAACTGTTACATTTATAAATAAATGTATTTTGTTTCGCATAATCATTTATTATTTATAATATTATTTTTAATTGTGTACATTTTCCTTGTCCAGTACTGTCAATTCAGCAATATCACACACAAGTTATTATATAACTTATTTGTGTTGTCTAAATTACATTTAATATTTTAGTAAAACAAATATGTTATACTTTTCTGGTTTGTAATATTCTGCTCTGAAAAACTTTAACTTTACTTGTTACTCTCTGTAAGTTAGATCAGGTTTTTACATTTCATTTGCTAAACTTTGCTCCTATACGCGCCTGTTTATAAAATAGAGAACGGATGTAGGTATACAGGGTGATTCAGAAATTATCTAAACAAAATTGGTAATAGATGCGTCAAGAAAAATGGAGTCAATATAGTAAAAATATTTGTAAAATCCTTATAGTTTCTGAAAGAAAATATATTGCAGTTCTGGTAGTTTCAACCTTTAATCGTTAGGCTACTGTAGAGCCTGACCAGGCGATTTCAAATATCCGATTACTTATTGTATTAACTTTTGGTGATGCAAGTATTTATATCAGTTTTTCGTGAATAGTGTGTAAGGTCTTGTTCGTTAAAAATCCATTCATAAAAACCCTACACACGCTGCATCAATTGCTTACAAATCACGCATCGCACATCACGAATCGCGAATTCACGCATAGTCTGTAGCAAGCATCACGTATAGCAACTCGCAGTTGATGTGTATCGTTTTAATTCATGGTGAAGTGAAAATGCTTTAGCAGAATTATTTCCCGGTGAACATGTGCCAAATGCAGCTACTTTTACAACGGTGTGCAGTGTAGTGCAAATGCAGGCGTGACGCGGAAAATTTGCAAACGTATTGTAGACGGTGTATTGCAGTGTGGTGTATCATACACGAGCCCTAATTATATCCGTACCATGTACAGCGTGTTGCAAGGTGCGTTTCCATATGCAATGATTTGCTGGCGCCAGTATTTCCGCCAGTTCAACTTACATATACCTACATTATGATTTAATTGCGTCAGTTTCATTTGTTGATTGCTCTAGCTAGTGATTTGTACTACTGCATGCAAAAATCTATCAGCCACTGCAAACCAATAAACCTTCTTGCATTCTAAATGTTATTTAATTCTAAGGTATATGCATTCCTTATAGAACACATTTTAGCTTTGACCTCAGAAGAACTAAAGTAATCACTATTTACGTTTCTGTTCTGTTCATAAGAATGTTCTCTTACATTTATATTTTTATGTGAATTGGGTCCCACAAACAAGGACAGTGTCGATAATACTCTAAAAATTAAACGATTTTTCCAAATTCCACTTCTTACTCATTTCGTATAATATTATAAACGAACGTAAAATCAAATAATAAATAAAACCTGGTTTGGTAAATTAGTACGTAAATACTGGCGCGCATGAACAGGTTTACATTTGCAAACTTTCTTTGTACAAGCTGATGAGTTATTACTAACGCATTGAAAAGTTGGAATGTTTTGACTGTTTTGATCCACGCGAGCACTGATAAAAATTGCACGCCAGTAAAGGTTTACATATGCAATTTCATTTTACTGGCGCACCAGTACCCACTGGCGCCACTAAATCCATATATGTGTAAACCCGCTATTAATATCAAGGGATTAGACCAGGAGGACCGGTATCATGGCCGCCATGATCTTATGACTTTAAATCGTTTAGACTATATTAGATTATTGTGAGGATATTTAAAAATGTATATTGCACCGAAGTGGACAGTATTGATGATTTACGCAAATGTATCATAGCTGCTGTCAATAACTTACAAGTTCAAAACGGACAATAAGCAGAAATATTTGTGTTAGTTTGTAGAAACTTAGTAAGACGGGTAAGGTATGTCAAACTATTTTACTAATTAAAACCACAAATTAATGCCATTAATAATTAATAACAATACAGGCGAAAGCAGTTGAATTTACTGCATTAAAATAGGTATTGTAAAATGTAATATATTTCTTTACTTGGGATTTTTTTTCAATTTTTTGACGGGTCGCCAATTGCACGTCTTATCAGATTTTACAGTGGACTAGTTTCCAGTGCCGTGCGGAAGTGTATATTTAAATGATTTTTGAATTGCCTTGATTTTATTTTTACAAAATTGTATTTGTAAGAGTCCCCTGTACAATCAAACATATTTTCTTAGGTAAGTTCTGAATCACCCTATACTGTCTCATTAGAGACAAATCACTGCACCCGCTCACTACCAGGATCTGGAAACGGAAATATAAACCGAAATTCTCATCTCTAATTGAGACTTTTGAAATGTACACTGTAAAAAATAATTACACATTGTAATACAAAAGAGCACAATACTGTGTTAATCGAGGTCCATACGGCATTTTATATATTTTTACACATTTCTGTATGTAGGAGTGTGTTAAATATAACACAATTTACTGTGTTAATATAACAAATGTGTGTAACTCTTACATATTTCTGTGTTATTTGTATCATTAAAAGCATAAACCTTACACATCACCATATTAATTTTATTGTATAATAGGTATTGATATGGAAGCTCACCTACCTTTTTAATTTGTTAATTATGTTCCTGTTTGCTTTTGAAACAATTTTTGAAATACTTTTATTTTGACATTTTCTAGAGGTTGTGCCTATCGTCGAGAATGCATTGAATATAGCCTGGCATGTTCTAGAAAACGTTAAACGTATTGCAAAAATTATAATTTCAAAAGCAAACAGGAACATAATTAACAAGGTAGGTAAGGTTCCGTATCAATATCCGTATAGAATTTTCAGAATTATGGTGTAATTATAAAATAAAAGATATTTTACTTTTTATGATTTTATTAAAAAAATAACATTCAGTTCAAATGAACAACAACCAAGTCTGCTTACAAAATATGTATGTATTAAAATTAACAGTATAATAGTACATATTCTAATAAGGAACTAATAATGTTCTAGTAAATCAAAAACAATGAAACCACAAACAAAGATGTATTTATACACTACATAATAGGAGTTTACGAAAATTAACTGGTAGTGATCTGAACATATAATTTTCTTTCTCTAAAGTTACAAAAAAAAAATAGATTACAGAGTAATCTAAAACGTCAGAGTAAACTCCTAATATTTTTAATAGTTATATTCTAATTAGTTTTAGCTTTATTACAATTATCAGTTATATTTGTTATAGTTAGGTAAGTACTTACCATTTTCCTTGATTAAACCTCAATTTAAATTTAAATGAACACAGTGAATGAAAGGTAACTGATACAACAGCGCTACATTACCAATATAGCGTAGTGACCTGTGTTGGATCAGCTGATAAACTGCAGCTGCGCAGTTGTGCTCAACCAGTCAGTAGTAGAGATATAGAACACAATTAAGTTGTGTGCGTGTTAAGTTTACACAAAATGGTGTACTTTTAACACATCACTGGTAAATATTACGCAAATTCAGTATATATTATAGTAGTACTAGTAATTTTGACACATTTTGTGTAAAACGTACAAAAAAGCCATAGTGTGTAAAACTATTAACACGGAATTTTACACTTTCTAAATTACACACTGGAAAGTCTAGCTTACACAGCAACTTTTTACAGTGTACTCATAGCTCCCTGACTTGATATTCAAGCATTAGATATTACTTAAAATCAGTTTAGTTTCACTTCAAGTGCATTTAAAAGGCGCGAATCAAACACAGATACATTTTATTGACAAAAATTCTTCAACATGTAGAAAATTTTTATAAATGAGCACAGGGAAAACAAAACCATATGACCCGTTACACCGATGTAAACTTTGACTGTCTTAAAAAAGCTAGTTCTTCATAGATCACGCACAATTAAATGTCTTAAGACGTCTATGAAAGCGACATGATTGATTACTCAGTTAACATCATAAAACGTCGTTCTGTTAATGCGTTTCCGCTTCTTTCAGCTCGTAAGATTAAATTTGCATTTGCAAGAGCTTTTTAACGGGACAAAAGCCTCAATTTATAAATTAACGGTTTTGTCGCTGTTGGTTTTATATTTAGAAACTACGTGTGCGTAAAGTATATAAATATTAAGTATATTTATGAATTATTATTTAAAAAGATTTATTGTAGTTTCCAACAAAGGATTTTCATTTTCTGCCTCCTTATTTTATTATTAAAGGAATCGTTATAAGGCTGTTACAATGTAGCAGATCCAGTGTTTAACCTCAAATTGTTGAACTAAACATTGTGACTAAAAATTAGTTTTTATTAATAACTTTTTTTGATACATTAACATAAAATTTTGTAGATTTTTAACCAACATGTTGGTATTTTGTGTAATCTTTATATAACTGTAAAAAATTTAGATAAAATACTTTGACCTCCCTACACTAAAAGAAGCATAACCGAAACAGTTGCTAAAAACTTGTACTTTAAAATATTTCTCCTGGAATAAACTACAAATGTAGTATAGGAAATCATATATAAGTTCGTTATTGTGGTAAATGCAAGAGTAATACTGTAATTGGGTTGTAAATTTAAAAATAACTAGAAAACGTTTTGCTATTATTTTGTAATAAATGCCACATTGCAAAATTTAAAGTACGGGCAAATAACAATAATATTTATATATTGTATTATTAATACAACACTTGTAGTCATCATTTCAAAAATTATAGCGACACTTGTTTACTATATACAGATTATAAAGTAGCGTGTGCAAGTGGTCGTGTGCAAAATATAAAAAACATGTTTTTTGTGGGACCGCGAGGTTCAGCATGGAGTAGCCTACATCACGTGTATCCAGGTTCCCTTGTGTCGAGTTTGGCAGGCACGAATAGCCAGAGTTAGTGTCGGTTGCATACTGATGAGAGCTAACAAGCTCGAAACCGCAGGTATATGTCTAATCTGGTGTGCCGTTAACAAATGATTTCAATTGCTTGATGTAGGTCTTTCAGGTGTAATTTAATATTCAATGCTGGTCGAGGTGTTAGACCGCAGGGTGGTTGTTTTCTTAAATTCCGTTTTTGCAACAGAGTAGTCAAATTACTACCAACGAGTCAATTTTTATATAATTCATTGGTAATTATTAATATATTTAACATTACAAATTGTGTTTCTAGCTGCAGTCACAACAAATTATAGCACACAGATCTACAATTATTGCATAAGCGATAACTATTTTTTTTTTTAGTGAACTTGCACAAAAACTTATTTGAGTTTGGCAATTATTGCGTAATTGAATTCCAAAACTGCAACTGGCATCCCATGCTTCCGAACGTTTCGCCATTCTTCACTGTCAGCATCATCAGCGATGACTGCGCAAAAGCTTCTCGACTAAGTCGAAATATATTTTAAAATCAACGGAATTATTAATACGAAGAAAGGCAGGAACATTTTATTATTTACCATTCTAAATAATTTCTTCAAGTAACATATTTCTGTATTTTCAGCGCAATACCACATTGCCTGAAACTAAAACAGTGTTTACTCGGTGCACTGAATATTTCAAATAGGATTATTTCAAAAAGGGTTACTTCTAACGATTTCAACAATATATTCCTTTTTCAGATACAAAGGGTAGGAGAATCGATGGTTTCCAGATGGATACACTCCGACGTAAAAAAGATTTACCATTTAAAAGAAACATGCTGTGACATAAGTGGCGCCCTCTACTAGTGGCGTTAAAATTTGAAACAAATTACCACCAAGAAGTATACAAATACCTATTTTGATTTTTTAAAAAGGTATTTGGAAATATCGAAAATAAAATATTAACTTGAACGCCGTGTTTCTTTAAGTATCAACTTTTGAACTAAGGTAATTTTGGCTACGTCGTATTATTTTTTAAATTAGAAAGCCCATGATTTTGAAACACCCTCTATTGAGCACATTTTCTGATCATCATAATACCTAGAGACCGATTATTATACAAGGTGTAACAGTAGTAAGTATTCAAAACTTGTGAGCTTGTAAAACAAGTCGAAAAATTACGAAAACCTTAGTACAACTTTTATCAGTGGCGGCGATACGCTCACTTAATGGGGTAACCTCAGAAACAGCTTTTAATGCGTTCAACATTAAGTCACGAAATTTTGGTGAGATATTAACCTTGACGTGCTTAATAAGTCTCATAAAATAAATTTCAAAATTTTCAACAGGGGCGTGAGAAAATGCAAGGCTCTGATACAAATTGAATCATATCTCTTTTGTAGTTAGTTTTTTCTAGTTTCTGACTCCAAAATATTAAAATATTAAGTATTTAACATAAAAAATGTACTCTTGTTAAATTTCAATAAGATGTACCGTTTTTCAGTAAAATCGATTTCAATCATTCCTAACGTGATCCACATTTAACATCCAATACATAGACAAAAAAAATAATTGCAGTGCCGTGGAGAAAACAACTAGTCTGACAGTTAACAGAAATGTCAAGGATTTTTAGTTTGAAAATTGTGTTATCTAAGTCTACGCAGTGCTATTTTATAGTGAACAAAAGTAGATAAAAATTATTTAAAATGCAACAGTATACATATTCCGAGTGTGGGTGTGTTATAAAATATTTCTTTGCACCGAAAGGCGTTGTTTTTCTGTTATTATATTAGGGTACTTTTATTTGTACTATTGTTTTTAATTGTTACTATTAAGAGTGTTAAAAATACTTGACATTTTTGTTAACTGTCAGATTAATTGTTTTCTTCATGGCACACTGCAATTAATTTATTTGGCTATGGATGTTGAATGTGGGGCACGTTAAGAATGATTGAAATCGATTTTACTGAAAAACGGTACATCCTATTGAAATTTAACAAAAGTACCTTTTTATGTTAAATACTTCAAATTTCAATATTTTCGAGTCAGAAACTAGAAAAAATTAACTACTAAAAAGATATGATTAAATTTGTCCCTGAGTCTTGCATTTTCTCAGGCCCCTGTAGAAAATTTTGAAATGTATTTTATGAGACTTATTAAACACGTCAAGGTTAATATCACACCAAAATTTCGTGACTTAATGTTGAACCGTTTTGATGTTACGCATTAAAAACTGTTTCTGAGGTTACCCCTTTACGTGAGCGTATCTCCCTTAGGAGCCGCCACTGACAAAAGTTGTACTAAGGTTTTCGTAATTTTTCGACTTGTTTTACAAGCTCACAAGTTTTGAATACTTACTACTGATACACCTTGTATAAACAACTACTCTTAAAATTAGTTATTTGAAACAGTGAATTTTTTGGTAGATTTTAGAGGGGGTATTTCATATAAAAAAATTAATTTCTCTACGTTCATGCAAAAACCAATACTTTGTTGAACTATATTTAGTGGAAAAAGTGGTTCTTTATTGCACTAGTGCAATAAAATGTTTATTGCATTCATCTGTCATTCTACTACAGCGTTTTGTCATCATGACAAACATAAACGTTCAAATCGACGTCACATTTTTCTAGTCTTAAAGCCGTTTGTCACTATACAATATTATCTGAGAAAATATTAAAAAATTCATTTGAAAATTATTTTTAAAATATCCTGTAATTGCAAGCGGGAGATTGGGTATGAAATTCATAAAATAATTTACTAAGAAAATATTTTCAACTTGTTCTACTTTTGCGGTGAAATCGACGCAGAAATATGCGCATAACGTATTTACATAATTTGGAATTTTAAATTTTCAACCTAACCTAACTTTAACCTTAGTTCTGTCAAGTGTGAGAATAAGTGTCGTGCTATTTATTTTATTATATAAACTAGTTATTATAAGGTAATGAGTTGTTGATCGTATTTCCAGACTACTGCGCTTGCGCATGAATGAAAAATAGAAAATAATTTATGGAAGTTGCATACAGTGATATTGTATCGTTTTTTAGATTTAAATATAATTATTTTGTAAATTTATCAAATAATATTTACATAAATTTTACCATAATTATCGCATAGTGACAAACGGCTATTAGTGTCATCTAAATAACATTTTTTGGTTTTTCATGAACGTAGAAAAAATATTGTATGCAACTCGTACAAAAAGCTACTTTTTGCACTTGTTGCATAAATAACTATTAAGTATCCCCTAAAAATTTACAACTCTAAATGCTCAAATCAAGTTTGCATGACCCTTTTAAACTTACAACAATATCAAAACACCAGCTAAATTTGTTATAAGAATGATAAAAAGTAAATTTAAATTAATTAAACTGGTAATAACAGCGGACAGCTAAACTACAGGAAACTACTACAAAAATATCGTTCGAAGAATCATATAGGGTCGAGATGCTGGCTTTATTTTTATTTTACTTGTTTGTACAAAAACTAGAAGATATCTCAGAATTTATGTAGAGACAAAAAAGTTTTGTTTAGAATATATCCATCCAAAAAAAAATTATCTTTAAAATTTTAATGTACGAAAAAATTTTAATAATAAACGTACTAGGGGTGTATTACTTTATCCCCTTACTGTGAGGTGACAGTGGAGCAGATCAGCAAAGTGACATTTTAACACAAATCTAACCATCCAAAAATTATTTGAAGCGTTTTTTAAATAGACCAGGAAACTTGATTCCAGCACTCACTTTTAAAGGCAACTATTTTCTAAACACCCTGTATATACTTACCAATTGCACATCACAATCACAGATTTTAACAAATTAATGATACTATATAATTAAAATATTTAAAGTAAACTCTCGAAAAGCTTTGAAGAATAAATTAAAATAAATGGCGGATGCGCCAGTGATTAATTTCATTTGTCTATGTACGACATCTATGTGATGTAATAATATTCACATAATATACCGGGTGTTCCTCTAAGACTTTCAGTGCGAATATCTCAGAAACCAGCATAGTCAGTGCGACGAAATTTGGTATACAGACACTAGATGGCGCGTAGAATCTGATGATAAAATCAATTCTTATACAGGGTGTTCCATTTTCCAAGAAATCGATTTAATTTTGATTTTTTTGGTTGTCAGCCTTGCTAAAACCTATGTTTAAATTGAAATATACTTAATTATGAACACATTTTGATAAATAAACATTCAAAAATTTCAAAATTTAACATAAAAACGCCTCCAAAAAGTACCCAAATTTCATTGTTTTGTCATGTAAAACGTGCATAGCCTTGAGCCAGACTTACACAGAAGAAACTAACATCGCTAAACGTCAAAACTATGGATTGTCATTGAATTGTCAAATATTAATGGCATAAAGTATTTTACTTTACAGAAATAACGCTAAATAATGTATTTAATGCAATTTACGTATGCACAATGGTGTTATTGAGACTTGTCGATACAAATTTAGAGTTAAGTTGAACCTTTTGGAGCATTGGGGTCGCCTTGTCGGTACAATCTACCGCTACAGCTAGGGTTTCAGTGTGAATATTGTAAAATATCTGTGGATATTTTTAAATTGTTCCATTATAATGTAATAAACTTCAGTAAATTGTTTTTTATGTTACTACAGTGTACATAATAATTAGGTACCCGTATTTTTCATCACAAAATAATTTACAAAATTGTGTAAGTACCTAAAGAATATCTCTCTTTTCCAACTGCTGTAATTATTGATTACTTATTTAGCAACAACTAAATTCGAACAAAACGATTCCTAAAACTTTTTTATTATAATGTGAACGTGTTTGTCGTTGAGAGTCAGATTGGAACCTACCCCAGCACCACAAAAGAAATGTTACGAAAGCATAACCTAGAAATTATTGAGATTACTTCTGCTTGTGTCCACATATTTCAGCAGTTCAGCACTTTACTTATGTTCCTGATGAATAAAATATGTTTAAGAAGAACTCTACATCTGTAAAATAGTAAACAATGAACTACAATGTTTGTATTTCATATGATACCGAACTAAAATAAAGCAACTGGTTTTGCTAGGAAGAATCACCTGCAGACGTACTATACCCAGTAGGTACCTATTAAGTAGTCATTTAAAGCTAGATAATAATTTGTAATTGTTGTTTTTATCTTTCAGTTATGTGTGAGTACCTAGTGCCAGACTGCCACCAGAAAGAATAAGCAAAAAATATTAGACATTTTCTTGCAAATAATTCAGAATATGGAATGATGGATCAGGATAATATTATAAAGAAGTCTCTAACTCACTTTGAAAAGTATTCTATAAGACATTAAATTCAGTTGTCTGTCGTGGGTTTTAAAATTTCTAAACGAATAAATTTAAGAAAAATAAACTAATTTCATAATTCTATGTACAGTATGAAAACATCTCGTTAGAATATCTTAAAAATGTTGAAAGCTAACTGTTGTTACAATATACACAACATAATGTAATAAGGTTGGTATCGAACAATGAAATGGCAAGATTTGTTTGTAATCGTACATGCATGACTATCCCTCAGATTGAACGTTGCTCTGTAATAGAAATTAGAATACAGAATAACTGTTTAATATCAAACCAGATGTAATAATGTAGATACTTAATGTAATTTTATTTTATTGTTAATAAATTAAAGTCTGTATTTGTTGGTTTTTATTCTACACAAATTATTAAACAAATGTAAATAAATAATGAATACTTAAAGATGAAGGGTCAAGTTAATCAATTTAGTCACTAATAAAAAAAAATAAACCACTATGTACGCAGGTAGGATTATTTTTTAATTGAAATTATGCTGGTAGATATAAAAAATCACTCAGTAACATTTTTGAATATTTTCTCCTTGTAGAATACTGTTCGCAATGAATCATACTTACCTTATTTAAGAACTGAATTTTAATTCTTCAGTGAAATTTATATTTTAGACATCTTACTTTTGTTATAAAATTATTAAACACAAGTGGTATTTGCTGTAGTGTATAATAATACTTACTAACAATTTAATAAACTTTAATTTCCGTTATACTTGCATTATTTACATTTTTATTTAGTTCACTAGTTAACTTACACATTCCATGCACTTTAATTTTATTAAATAATTAAACCAAGTACAGAAAGTTAGGTATGTCCCTATTTATGGCAAAACGTAAAGTCTAATGTTTTCTAGCAAAATTTTCCTCGTCTCTCTCATCTATCTGTCGTACGAATAGAAACTAATCTTGGCATCTGGCTTCTTCAGTATCTTATCGAATCTTTTAACCAATGAATAACGTAACTGTGTATGTCAACCTGTTTCCATAAGAGTACTTTGTTTTCCTGGTTCCTATCTATTGAAGATATGCTGGTGAGACATAACATTTTGTGGATATTTTTACGTTTGTTCTTTCTGTTCTACAAATATTGGAAAATACCTTCTCATCCCTGCTCTTGAAAGTAAGCCAGAAATTTCCCAATAACTTCTCCATCTGAAAGCAATTAAGTAAAAATAATTCTCGTAACAATTCAAAAGGTCAAAAGCAATATGCAAGTTGCAATTACCTACAACATTGACATTCTTGTTCTGTACTTACCTCTTACAGTTTTCCTTAGGCAAGCTACCATTAATCGTACTTAAAGACCTTATGTTATCATTTTTTATTGTATTAATGTACTTAATTTGTGTAGGAATAGGTCTCCAAATTCTACTCAGATTTGATAAATGTGGAATCGTTTTTGAAGCAGGTGAATTTTTATTTGTGCTACTGGAACTGAAGTATTCACTCAAGGAACCCATTAAATCATTATTTATGATTGTTTCTAGAGTTTAAAGCCTTTCTACCACTTGTTGCCGGCACGTTATTATTATTTTTAATTCTAGGTTAAGCAACCACAAGTTTAGATTGTACATACATAGCTCGCAGCGCGCTTGCGCGCTTCAAGTCGACAAGGGAGAGGATGTTCATAAATTCAGCTTTGTTTGCACGTAATAATTTATTAGTTTGAGAGTGATATGGTGAAAAATCGTAAGGAAGATGCAATTAACAAAACGGCAAATGTTTCACAATTTTCTGTGTTCTGAGTATTCATTACAGACAAGGTTGCTCAAACTTCCATTTTCTTCTAATAAAACTATATCATTATTGCAAATACGTACGCACATTTAATGTAGGTACTCGTGGTATTACATATTTATAATAAAATTTCTACAAAATACTCAAACTTGCTTTGACAGTTTCTGTCACTTCACGTTTTGATGTCTATCCATGCGGTAGTTAGGTGTGTGTAAATTGGACTCATGGCTGTTCTCATTTGGCATGACAAAACAATGAAATTTGAGGACTTTTCATAGGAGTTTTTTTATGACAAGATAAAAATTGTTCGTGACTTTTTTTATCAGAACGTGTTCATAATTAAAGATATTTCAATTTAAATACAAATTTTGCTGAGGTCCGCTACCAAAAAATCGAAATTAAATTCATTTTATGCAAAACCGAACACCCTGTATAAAAACTAATGCCATCATCGAATTCTACGCGCCATCTAGTGTCTGTATACCAAATTTCGTCACACTGGCTATGATGGTTTCTGAGATATTCACTGAAAGTCTTAGAGGAACACCCGGTATAAGGACCTTTCAGCTGCATACTTTGTACTAGAGTGTTCACTCACTGAATACATGTGTTAAATAAATATGTTAATTTACACCTATATGGGAATAATTGAACGAATAATGCATCTTTATTCGCCTAATGATAAAACTAAATCCATTTTTACAAAAAACTAAACTTTTTAAAACTAACAAACACGTTTAAAACTACTTTTAAATGAGACATTACTCTCAAATCATTTATAGGTCAAATAAAAAAACTGCACCAGTTTTCATTTTCACAAACAAAAAATCAATAATTCTTCACAAACTACTAAAATTTTTACAATAAAACACTATGTATGAAACGGAAATACCTTTCAAATGATTAACAATATAAAATCATTTTTAAAATACACTTAAACGGATAACTAAGTAGATACTTATATACTGATTAATGTAAAATAATTTACACGGGTAATAATTGCCTACTAAATAAGCAAGCAGATAATTATATCAATTGCAATTTTTCTGGCTACAAGTGAGTTCAAAGGACTTTATCCGAGGAAAGCAGGATGTTTGATGATAAGTTAACTATACGGATGTACAATAATTCAAAACTCTGCTGATGAAATAAATCATATTAAGGAGACTTCGGGTATACGGGCTGGTAACAGAACCGGATTCAATTTACTAATGCAAATGTGAACAAGTGGGAACGCAAGAAGAACGTAGAAATGAAAACATTCATCAAAATGTAGGTTTCAGAAAATAAAATTTTTAAACATAGGTACATACAATTATGACATACGTAATTAGTACTCTGAAGGGAATCTTCCATATCTACTACTTAATATTAGGTATTTTGAAACTAGGGTTTAAAACGTAAAGAGAACAAAATAAAGGGCATCCTAGAAGCGGCGAATGATTTTATTAATTTATATAGACTTTGTTTCTGAAAATATTTGATAATAACTTTGTAAATTTGGAACTAAGAAAGTGCAGTATAAATTAAAACCTGCTAACGTTCAAATAATATTAGGCGATGAGATACGAGACAGACAAAGACACAAGATATAAGGAAAATCGAACGGTTGCAGTGTAGTTTGCGGGACGGTCGACTTGACTTGCATATAACGATGGCTCCTTAAGGAAAACGACCATGCGGTGCCTACTTTGACAAATCATAGCATAGCGAATTGTTAATACATGAATTATCTACATACACATAGTACAAGGTGTCTCAGGTATTACTGACATCCTTGGAAGGGGTGATTGTACAGTCAAAATAAATGAGATTTACCCAAACATACCCATATCTAAAAGTTCATCGTTTTCGAGATAGAGGATGTCAAAGATTTCAAAATTTTTTATTTACTTGGAAACCTTTTGTGATAAAACAGCAATAGTTAGGTATAGGTTGTAATGAGATATATTTAGTTTAGTTTAAATATTCCCATTATAACCATTGGCGTAGAAATCCTGTAGCACTCTTCTTTTATTTTATTTTATTTTAGATTATACCAACCTACAGTACACTGTACCAATTATAGGCGGGACAACAGATAAAAATACACATTTTATACTATAAAAATACACTATGACAATAAAAACAATATTAGCACAAAAATGAAAAGTAAATTAAATCAAGTTAGTTACAAAACTGCATACACACTGATCTAATATTAGCCACTGAAGAGTTAAACAGGTCAATTTTGTTTTTAAATAAAGTATTTTTGTGTTACACATGACATACATTGGGGAGTTTGAGAGTAAGTTGGTCCTTGGTGTCTTAAGGTGAAACAGTGCATCATTCCTCGTGGCAACTCTAGGAACATGGAAACTTAAAGTTTCTAATAGTAGGATAATCAATTAAATTGTTAATTAACTTGAAAAGGAAGATTTGGGAGTGCATTACAGACCTGTTTTCAAGACTATGTACGCCATGCCGCCTTAGCAACATATTGTGATCAGTGCCAATTTCCGGATAAAAGCCATCGAGTTTAAAGACATATACTTCAAAAATTTTCTCTGGAAGTTCTCCAGCTTATTAATAGCATTTGAATAATGTGGACTCCAAACTGTTCTAGCGCATTCTAACTTAGGAAGAACAAAAGCGCGATATAAACTAAGTAACACACGGCAGTGAGTAAAGTAACGTGAATTTCTAATAACAAATCCCATGCTTCTGGAACATTCAGCTGTTAATTGGTTAATATGTTCTGTAAAGCTCAGACTCGAAGTAAAAAGCACACCTAGGTCTCTGATCTCAGTAACTCTAGATAAAGGGGAACCGGCGATGGAATAATTGTTATTCAGAAAATTAACTTTCCGAGTAAATGTCATAACATGGCATTTACTAATATTAAGGGGAAGATTGTTATCGATACACCAAGTATTTATGCTATCTAGCGAAGTCTGCAATTTTGGGCATCGTAATATGAATAAATTTTATTAAATATCTTCATATCGTCAGCGTACATGAGACAGTTAACATCATGTGACTGAAATATATAGTTGATGAAAATTACAAAGAGCAAGGGTCCTAAACAGGTAATGAAAGATAAGATTTAAGTAGTCTAAGCAAGTTATCTGGAAACCCCATAGTTCCCAGTTTATTCATCAAGATTGATCAAGTCTATCAAACGCTTTACTGAAGTCCGTATACACAACATCTACTTGAAGACCCGCATCCAGGGCTTCGCTAAGATATTGAGTGAAACAGAGAAGGTTAGTTGTGGTCGACCGAGTTCTCATAAAACCATGTTGTGCAAAGCCAATTTGTCTGTGAATATTATAGTAAATTGTGTTGTGAAGTATTATTTCAAAGACTTTTGAGAAATTACAAATCGCTATCGGCCTATAGTTATCAACAATATTTGATTTACCTTTTTTATGAATGGGACAAATTTTGGAAATCTTCCAGGTGTCGGGATATACACAAGTTTTCAAGAATAGGTTCAATAATATTGTTAAGGGGCTGCTAGAACAGAAGCACAATCACGCGCAAGAAAAGAACGAATATGATCTGGTCCAGAAGCCAACTTAGGCTTGAGCTTTTTCATTGCAGATACTACTTCTGACAATTCTGAAATATTCTTGAGCAGAAACACGTTTTCTTAAGGACATAATATATTGTTATCTGATGAAGCAGATGGAAGAAAATTAGATTTAATTTTTTTTTAAATGGTGGAGTACCATGCCACTGTCTTAATTATAAAAAAAAGATACTTTTTAAATTTTGATTATTTTTGAGCAAATGATTATTCTTGGAAGTTTTCTTTAAAATGCATCGTACTTAGGTAATTGTTTAAAAATATCTCTGCATTTTCTAGTTTGTGCATGTTGAGACCTATTATATGCTTCAGTAATAGGGGGTCCCTAAATTAATGCACCATAGGCTAGAGTAGATTCTTGACGACAAAATAATACGATATAGCTAAACTTACTTGAATGAAAAGTTGATGGTTAAAAAGATAGATAGAGGGTGTCAAAGATTTCAAATTTTTTTATTTACTTGGAAACCTTTTGTGATAAAACAGCAATAGTTCTAGGTTGTAATGAGATATCTTTAGTCTAATTATTCAGTAAGTTTAAATATTCCCATATAACCATTGGCGTAGAAATCCTGTAGCACTCTTCTTTTATTTAAAATGGAAATGGTACGCCACTGTCTTAATTATAAAAAAAAGATACTTTTTAAATTTTGATTATTTTTGAACAAATAATTAGATATTCTTGGAAGTTTTCTTTAAAATGCATCTTAGGTAATTGTTTAAAAATATATCTGCATTTCGTAGTTTGTGCATGGTGAGACCTATTATATGCTTCAGTAATACAGGGGGTCCCTAAATTAATGCACCATAGGCAAGAGTAGATTCCTGACGACAAAATAATACGACTTACTTTAATGAAAAGTTGATGGTTAAAAAGATACAGGTACAAGTCATCATCACGAATATCGAATATCAGCCTGATTTGTCCAGATACACAAATTTAGCGAATTAGTGGAGTTATTAAAAGGTATTTATAGCATGTTGCATACTATTAGAAAGGCGATAGACTAGAGAAATTTTTAAAGGAAATCGAAGATCACGATCGCTTTTACTTTTCTATTGCAACGTTAAATTGAGCTTAGTTTAAATAAAGGACCCATGGGGCCAAGAGTGAGTTAATGGGGCTGAGGAGATTGCAAATACTTCTCCTTTCGGTCAATTCAATTTGGCAAACGATGCATCAAACATCCTGTATTTTTTTGGCTAACCACAATTTAATAACTCGCTATTGCAACGGTTATTAGCGCTCAACATTCAACATTAAAAAATCCGAAACCGGGTCAGTCATTCCCGTAAGTGGTGACAACATTACAAAAGTATAACCTTTATTTCCTCGAATACATAGAGATATGTCTTTAAAACTTTTGGAATCACTTTTAAAATATTTCCTAGCGCCATTCGATTAGTCATTAATTCACTTATACCCTCAACTAAAAGTTACAAGTACAAATTGTATAATAACACATACGACTACAACAACGAACAATTAAGTGTATGCAATACCCGACCGCTGCTATCAGTAACTTCTAGTAAAAAGCCGAATTTTCTACTAGAAGAGGAGGATAAATAGGTTCGTCTCTGTTAAGAACCTTGTGTCCTGAACATCAGAAGCCATATTATTTTAATTAACAAACGTATACCTACTGATATCTTTAATTGGATCAATCTCAAAATAATAATTATATTGAAGAAATCTACTCAGGCTTACATAATTAAATTGATTTGTTCAAGATAATAATTGTGCTACACAGTTTGATACAAGCACATAATTAAACTGAATGTTATTTTTATCGGTCAGTGGTCGCGCGGTTTAAGGCGTTAGTACTTGAATCGAGGTGACTAGACGGAGTTGGTTCGAGCCCAGCTGCCGGTAGACCGTATATAAGCTATATTCGTGGAGAGGATTGGCACCCTCTCTGTGGGTATGGTAGGGTGAAATAATGTTAGCTTGGGTCAATGTGAGAGATTGATGCCGGTTGATATTTGACCACCCCCCTAATTAATGAGGTTTTCCAGGTTTTCCTCATTCCTGCACTGAATAGTGGTTAGGGCCTACCAACGTAAGTCGTTCCTGGGCGCAAATGCGGCCTGCTTAATAATAATATGCCGCCCCCTCTCCCGCACAAATCTACGACTTCTGGGCTAATCCCTGTGATTAGAATGAGGGGTAGAGATATTATTATTATTATTATTATTATTATTATTATTATTATTATTATTTATTATGGGTAATAGTTTTTTAATGTTGAATTATTAAAGCTATACAATATCTTTTCTCGAAAATATATAGGTACAATCATAATGAGATACAGAGATTAGATATTGAATTCCTCTTAAAATCATTGAAAAGCTCGTTAAATACAGAATTTCCAGTGATACTGAGAAAGTTTTAAGAATGTCCGCCATATTGAAATTAGTAAATTACTAATTTTGAGCTCCCTACTTGTCGTAATGAGCCTATTTTTGACAAGTAGCGAGCATCAAAGTGACCACCTTTCCAAATAAATATCCCTTTATTTAAAAAGATTTAGTGGTACGGTTAATTTTTTATAAACTTTGAAATAAAAAAAAACAAAATTGCTGATTGAATTAAAAAAACTAGATTTCGTGTGTGTAAAATGTCGTTCTCGCCGAATTGCGATAGAGTTTGATTTTTTACTGTATTAGAAAAGTATTTTAAGCTAATATATATCAAATCTTCTACAAATCCTATCAAGAAGTCATATATGTATGTTCTCTGATACCAAACATCTAGGTATGCTAATGAACAATTCCACAGACCAAGCTCTATTCAATAATTATCTAAAGAAATTAATCTATCTAAATCTAACGTGGTTTAATAAAAACACTATAAACATCTAACCTCTGACAGTGGGAACTCAAAAATTCAACCACAATAGATGAGATCTGACCTATTTCTGCATTTTTAGGATTGCTTCAGGTAGCCTCCATTAAGTTGAGTCAAATGTCTAACTATAAAAATTATTATACCAATAAATTAAAATTATTTGAAATTAAATGTCGACAATGTCAAACTGATTAATCTATCAATGAATTTAAACATCATAACGACCTACTAAAATAAATAACAAATTTTTAACCTTTTATGTATCGTTTTTTATATATTTTCAGGTATTAACAATATTGTGTGAAACTAACTACTCTGTGGACTAAACCCCAACCAGCGTTGAATTACACCCACAATATCTACCCATATATTCTTTATTATTAGCTTTTGTAACATTTTTTACTATATTAGAAGCTAGCTAGGGTTATTCGTCCAGCTAGTATGCTCGAAACCGATATATTATGGCCGGTGGGCTGATGACTATTGGCTGTTTGCTATAGGTAGGTTTTCCAGGTGTAATTCAATGTTGGTCGGAGCATTAGCCTGTAAAGTAGTCGTTTCCTGGAATTCCGTGTTTGTAGATTACATTTGTTTATAAAATTATATTTCCGTTTCCATAATAGATTTCAACGCGTGAACAGTTGCTGATTACATCTTCTACAGTTTACACTTTTTGATTTTGATAATATAATCTTCTTACTGTTTTTCGAATATCCAACAAAAACTCTTTAATAATAAACCGTACATGTTAGTCCACCACACGTTAACAGTAACACAACCTCTCTGCTTCCTTGTTTGGAAGGATGGGATGCGACCAGTTACAGAGCCGGTTACGGAACGTCTCAGAAGATCGCCGTTATCCGGGGAACGGTTCCGGCCCAGAGATATCGATAGCGGGTCTGCTTCACAGAGCCTAGCCCTAGAACAACAAGGGCAAGTCTAAGAATCCCAGCTAAGGCTAGAGCTCTGCACTTTAATTCTGTTACTGCTAACGACCAGTTACCGAGGTCACTGGTATAACAATCCGGAAAATCTCTATACCTATCTACTCTCTCTATCTACCTATCTCTATATTAAATAGATATTTCAAGTTTGTCATAATTACACAGGATGTACAACCTATTCGGATAAAAATAATACGGTCTACGAACATATATCCTAATCGGTTTAGTTTTAGGACACGGGATATTAAAATATTTGTTAAATATCACGCATACCAAGTGTCTAGAACGGTGTTTTACGGAATCAATAAAACGTAGGGTGATGACTAAAATAAATAAAATTTGACTGCAATTGTATGTGTAAGTAACTGTGCACAGTTACTATAAGTGAGGTACCATTAGATAGTACGACCATTTTGATAAATTTGCATTTTAAAGTCGGTCAGCGATTGAGGTTTAAGGTGTCAGTAGGTACTTGAATCTATGTTGCTTGCCATTGTCCGAGGATTGAAGACGAAAGATTGTAGACCAGCTATATTTGAGGAACACTGCGTCAAGTTTCAGAAGCTTTCATGAGTCCATTGTTGAATTATATTTACAACAAAATGTCCTCTTTATATTACCACCCTATACATCAATTTGCATAGACGCAAAACTTTCTATGAAATTTAAAATAAATTTGAAGAGAAAATGGTTTTGGCAAAATTAAATACTTGTTTGTATTTAAATAAGCAGCAATATTAATAATGATTGAATTCAAAAACATGTGATTTATAGGATAAGTGTTGCAGACATGTGATATTATTTATAACTTAAATTTAAATAATCATCGGCGACAAACAATAATAATACGTCGTTCCACATTAATTTTTCCAGCTATTAGCAATAATAACGTTTTATCTAATTGTTATGCCAACCTTGGCAGAGGCGACGACACCGTGAATCATGAATTGTCACTTATGGAAGTAGGTAGGTGTATGTACAAATTAGGATTATTATATTTATAAAGCAAATGCGTACATCCGAAAATGCAGCGGATAAAAATACCTAGTCAACACGTATTAAAAATATATATATATAGCTTCGAGCTCTTTAAATAATTATCATGTTGCAACATTGATACACCCGGTTTTACTTACAAATGCGACAGTTATAATTGCCCATGTTTATTTTTGCTTGAAATAAACACGTGTAGTAAACTTGTATATAAACTTGATACCTATATGATATTGGAAAAATATTATGATAAAACGTTAGATAGCAATAACAAGATGAATAATCTTTATTATTACTCGGAAAAAAAAAATAAAGAAACTGAGAAAATCACATCTGAAGCATACGATCAATCATTTCAAGATCAAGTTTATTTGAAGTGTATTTAAAATATAACAAATTCTATTAGTTTCCATTTTTCATTCTTAAAATACCTACGCCGAAGGTCAAAATTTATCTGATATGTAACGAATATGTAATACTTGCTGCCCAATGTTCAAAATTGCACTCTCCACATCATATAAAATGACCTGAAAAATAGATATTCATTTAAAGAATACAATATTAACAGTATAAATATTTCAAAGAAACATGTTTTTTTTTTAAAATACCAAAAAATTATTAATTAAATCGTATAAAGATACTAACGCCCAAATTTGTATTTTTTATTAAAAGCTTAATAACACAAAAACATAAGCACGCACTGGTTCGAATTACAGCCCATATTCCGTACTTTTTTGGAAATTTTAAATTGCTGTATCTCGTAAGAAGTGAACATTATAGTAAGGTTTATGCAAATATGTTCTTTATAACTGTAGATTCACCAAGACCAATTGTACTCCTCCTTTAGAAAATACCCTGTAGATTGTAGTATGCAGTTGTTAATAAACATTTTTTTCGTTTGTAGCAAGTTCAAATAAAAATTATAGGAGATATAGTAAAAAATTCACTTCACGAATTAGAGAACACATGTGTCATTTAAATAACTGTTTATAGTTAACTGTAGCAAGAAAATGTTCGTTTGCAGTAGCAAAGGAAAATTATTTTCAATATATTATCGTATGTAAAATCTGTATAACTATTCCATGTACTTTTGTACTTTTTTCCAACTCTTTCATCTGTTTTTATGTCACTGCTTTCCAGGAGCTAGCTGAAATCGCTTGTAGTTTTCTGTAGTAACTTTTATTTCATTTGTAGTTCCTCACAGCCAGATTAATGAAACGGGCGTAGCGTTAGTCGGACTAACCAGCTTTGCGCCCGTGTAAAGCGCGTTAGTCGGACTAACCAGCTTTGTGCCCATTCAAGAAACATGCGCTGCTAGTTAGGCTGTTTATTTACGTCCATATTTACGCCAAAAGTTAGACCCAGTATTGTACCTGCCTAAAAATCGCATAACTTCGGCCTCTAGTTCCTTGAATTTCCCATTGTATATCTAGTATTTTATTATATTATTATTTATTACTCAAAAAAACTACTTTTCAGTGCTACGGATTAATTAACAAATCACAAAATACGTATTATACATAGTAGTGAATAGGAGTACGGCTTTTATTTAAATCGGCGCAACCTAGGCCTAAATTTTTCGCGTAACCTCCGCTAGTCGGACTAACGTTACGCCTTGTTGATGAATCCGTATGTCAGCGTCTAACGTAGAGTCTTCACGATGACCCTCAAACATAGCTTGTACTTGTTGGTAGTAACTTTTACTTTCTTTGTAATTCCTCAAAATTTAACAAGAATCATTGTACCTCAAGCTAGGAATGGTAGATCATGAAATTGTTTACATAGTAATATTCATTTCGTTTGTAGTTTCTTGAAATCTAACGTAGGATCTCTACTTCAAGGTGACACTGAAAAATCGCTTGTAGTAACTTTTACTTTGTTCGTTTTTTAGTTCCTCAAAATAGAGCTGCAATAAATTCAAGTGAGGGATGAAAAGTTGTTTATAATTGTAGTAATTTTTATTTCGTTTGTAGTTCTCGAAATCTAACTTAGTCATTAAGTCATTATATTCAAGCGAACACTGAAACATCGTTTGTAGTTTTTGTAGTAACTTTTACTTCATTTGTAGTTCCTCGAAATCTAATGGTCACTATACATACTTCAAGCAGAAGCTGATGTTGGATTTCGAATAATTACAAACAAGTTAAAAGTTCCAGCACTACACTACTACAACTATAAAAGATTTTTCAACCACAGCTTGGAGTGTAGAAATTCAATATCGTGAAGATTACAGTTTCTTTTTACAAAATTATCACCTCTGTAGCAGTAAGTAACTGAAAATGATGGAAAACGTTATTAAATACAGGGTGTCGCAGATATTACTGGCATCCTTGGAAGGGATGATTGTACAGTCTAAATAAATGAGACGCTATCGATATATGGAAAAGTAAATACAAAGCGATTTTTAAAATTCGGTTACATACAAACGTCAGTTGTCTAGTTATTAATATTTTCACGTTCCTGGGACTTCCAGTTATACACAGCAGTCACTACCGATGCCTATTTTAAATGGAACATTCTGATTATTACTACATTTTTCGATTTTACGATCCATTTTAAGGTAAGTTTGTATACAATCGTCTAGAGATACCTAAATTAATCAGTTGTTTTCGAGTTATTTAAAGTTTTAAGAAAGAAGTGAAATTATTAAAAATGTCTTGAACAATGAAACATTTTTAATTCCAATATTTGCAACAATAATAATCCAAGAATCAGACATCTGAAAACGATCGCATAAGAAACATGCAGGACCGTCAAAAATACGGAAACACTTTACCCATTTAATAAGTCACTAAACTCGATTCTTTCAAATAGAACAGCCTAATTATATATAATTTATAGGGGATGTAACAAAAAAGCAGGTCATTCAATTAACTCGATATTGTTGGCGCCAGAATAATGACTATTTAATCTTAGTTGCCTATAAACAAAAATGCTTCCCTTAAAGTATACGGGGTGTTGAAGTGGAACATATTTTATCGTCAAAAATACGCAGTTAATCGGACGACCTGCTTTTTTGTTACACCTTGTATTGCTATATCTTAACATTTCCGAGATATAACGAATTTTATTACAAAAATTTTCAAAAACTAAATTTTTTGATTAATAATTTAATTTTTGTAAATTTGTGCTTTGGAGTGAATACAAGTGATGCTGACCAAGAAACTGATATGATATCCCAACTAACAGGAAAATAACAGTAAAAAAGGAAACACAGAACATATTTTGACACCTAAATAGTATAATAGAATAAGTAAGAGGTGCAAAGGGTACCACATAAGAGAGATTTTGTAAATGACCGCGCAACGTATTTTCAACTACTTATTATTTATTATTTTACAGTTATGTGACTTCTAAGTAACTCTGCTGGTTTTGAAGACGTCTTAGTTACTAGAGGGATGATATTGAAGTTTTCAGAACTTGAATGTGGTAAATTATCGTAGCAGCGTATAAACATGTTACTATATATATGACTCCAAAATATGAGTCACTTTCAAGTAGTTTTGATAACTGCCTCGATGTTCAGGGAACCTTAATTGTTTATTTAGGTAAACTTATTTACTTGTAAGTAATATTATTAATCCGAACAACATTAACGTTACATATAGTTTCCCAAAGTTGAAAACCTTCATACTATTCGCATTATGTAATGTCTGTATACATTCGATCATGTCATGTGTGGAGCGTACTTTTGGTCTTTGTGGATATTATCGTATTATTGTAACTATTGTACTTAGTTCTAAGTATGCTTAAAAACAAAACTTTGACCCATATTAAATAGCTTAGATAAAACACTAAAAAAAGGGACAAAATATGAGTAACAAGGAAAACCACAAAGAAATGTACTAATTTATTGATAAGTATTAAACTGTTATTAAAAGATAAACAAAATTAAAGGAGTTCAGTGTAAACGTCAGACGTACCGTGTTCAGAATGAACAACAGGAAAAATGTTATTAAGTAGTTGCAGTGGGAACTTTGACCATACAATGGTGGTAGTCACAACTTTACTGCTACTTTAAAATAGCTCTACAGCTTTGTTTTTTAGTAAATATTACTTCAAAGTTACATATTGGCAATTCCCATAATGAATGCTGAAGTATCAAGTTGCGTTTCTTAGAGCAAACGACTTCAAAGTAAGATTTGCGAAATGTGCAATTCTTACGTACTTCACTTATGAATGCCTAATACCTACTAGATTCAGCTATATAGCTGTCAGATAAAGCAAGCAAGATAGTGTTAAAATTCCTTAAAAGTTGCAGTTTTCACGCCGCAACGTCATCTTCACGAAACCACAATGTCGCTGGAACGTGGCCGAACAAGTTCCGGAAACGTCGTAGGGACGTAAAGGGAACGTTTCTATTACGTGATCATGGCTAGTGGCAAAACACTTTAAAATACCTACAAAAATCATATAGCTACGTTACAACGTTTAATTGTTTCGCGATTACATGGCAATATAAAATAACTCGAAAACAACTGAATTTAGATATTCCTAGACGATTCCAGAAACTCCAGAAACGTATTACCTAAGTAACCAAATTTTCAGAATCACTCGCATATATACTTTTTCATATATCGATCGCTGTCGTTCGTGGTGGGACACACTGTATAGATCATAAAGAACTTCAGATGAAGACAAATAAACCCTACACATCAAGTTCTCTTTTATTTAAGTAAATTTTGTAGTACTTGTAGCAGCTCGAATTTCATTTATATGTATTTCATGTGTTCGAAGCCGAGAATAAATTTTATTTCTTGTAATAAATCTCTAAAACAATAAAATATGTTGGTTATATTTTATACCAAGTAGCATATGCAATTGGCCACAAATTGTATTTTCCAGTAAATTTATAACGGAGGATAACAATGAGAAGGAATTGAAACCGAATCGTGCATGAGAAACAGACTGAGATATTAAAGTTTAAGCTGCTTTGCTTCTTACATCCGTTGTCAAGGCAACTGCTAATGATTTCTTTTATAATAAAATGCCACTGAATTCCACATAAACTATAATATAATGACCATAGCAGGCACCATATTAAATATTTCATGTGCAAGCAGAACTTATTCATTGCAATAATAAATGTCGAATTACAAATTAAGTCAAATAAACTGTGCTTCCTCGCAGATTTTTATTTTATCAAATGTTCAAAAATAGAAAGAAATGTTTTAATAAACATGGATCGGAAAGTCTCCCCTAAACGCGTTATGGTCCCTAACAAGTTTTTAGTTTCAAATATCTTTGAAACGGCTATAAATAATTTGATAAAATTTTGAAATGAGGTGAAGCATAAATTGGATCTCAACTTTTTTATGTGAAGATACTTTTGAGTTTTATTACCAAACTAAACAAAAACTAGAGTGTTTTGTACATGGAAAAAGTACTCTCGTTACACCTCGTTAAAATGCGCCGTTATCAAGTAATATGTAGTTCAAAATTTCATTGTATGCCGTAATCTCTCACCAAATGTCAAATAAGCTCTAGAAAACTTAGGTATGTTTTTCAGAGCTACCTGTAAATTTTCGAAGAGCCCGTGTTGACAAGAAAGAATTCCAAATAGTAAAACTATGGAAAATGTTTTGTAGCATTTTAAGAAAAATCGCTCGGACAAGTAAATTTTGTTTTTTTTTTTTGCTTCCAAGACTTACTTCAAACTTTTCGTCATCGTGGCAACGGGTCGTAACTCAGTGAATTCTTCTTTAATGACATACATTTTTTTAAAAATATCTCTTCAGCGGTACTAATATTAATTAAAACGGAGAATTTTAGCCAAGTGTAACGAGTATATTTCCATGTAGAAAAAAATTGACCTGTCCGAGCGATTTCTCTTAAAACGTATAAAAGAAACTAAAGAGTTTATGCCAATTTGGTATGAACCTTCATGACAATCATCTGACTTTGAAGAAAATAGTTTCAATGTTTTAATTGATACCAGTTTTATAATTTTCATGGTATAGGATAATTATGTTTTTCTGCCGTATTATTATTGCATTTTATCTAATAAAACTAAAGAGTTGTATAATAATTTTTTAATGATGTTCCCTAGCATTTCTTAAAGCGCTATACATTTTTTTATAACTTCTAGCCTTGCTCCAGACTATGCGTGAGTTCGCAATTCCTGATGCGTGATTTGTAAAGAATTCGTGCACAGTTGTAGGTCTTTATGAAAAGATTTTTAACGAACAAGGCCATATACACTATTCACGGATTTTTCACATATCACGCGCATAACTAATCGCGAACACACGCATAGTATGTAGTAAGAGACTTGGAGACAATTTACTTCTAAGAGCAAATAGCTGTAATATAGTTATTATGTAATGAGATTTACCACTACGACCACTAATGTAAATACTTAAAAATACACCGTCTACGATCAATGTAAGATTCCTATTACATACGGTAAAAAAATCGCACAGCTTGGTAAAAAAACCGTACAGTTTTCCTAGCAACCGTCTAAGCAACGGCCAATACAAACAAACTTATTCAAAAACTGTAATAATCTTCAATCATATTTAAGTATGTGAGGGTAATATTATTAAGTGAAATTAGTTTAATTACATAAAAAATGTCGAGTGACAGTGAAATAGAAAATTTAACTCCATCCAATATTAGTGACATTGCAGAAGCTGCTAAGAACTTGTTACCGGCGAAATCTGAATATCGATACTTTACTTACCAAAGATTTATGGAATGGAGATTAAAATCCGACGTTAAATCATTTTCTGAGAATGTAATGATGGCATCGAGGATGGCATATTTCCAAGAACTATCAAAAACCTAACGTCATAAACAAAACAAACATAAAGCCTTCCTCACTTTGGTCATTTTACTCAATGTTAAAGGCCACAATTAATATAAACCACAATGTCGATATTGCAAACTACTCCAAATTACAAGCTCTCCTGAAGAGACAATCGGACGGGTTTAAATTAAAAAAATCCAAGATTTTGACAAGCAAAAATATAAACGATTTTCTAGAAAACGCACCAGATGATAAATATTTGTTTATGAAGGTAATATATTGAGCTCAATATAATGTTAGATATGTAAATTTATTTCAAATCGTCTTTTAGGTTGCTCTTATAATTGGTATAAGCGGTGCGTGCAGGAAACAAGAGTTGCGTAATATAAAACCGTCAGATATTCAAGACACAGGGAAGAATCTAATTATTAATATTCCCGATTCAAAAACTAAACGGCTACGCGGCGTCGTGCGTAACTTTTCCATTTGTGCGTAAAATACTTTTTACAACACTTATTACCCAATATATTATTTCAGTTGTAAAACAAAAATAGCAATATAACAATTACAACAGAAGAACGTGTATTTTAACTTAAAATTACATTGACAAACCATTCTATCGCGATTTTAAGTACTAGTTCGTTAAAGTAGCAATTTAGGGATTGTTTTTAGTAGGTATATAATGTTAGTATTTTGGAAAATGTATACAAAGAAAATATGTATACTGAATAATATTGGAAATAAATAATATGTTTAGTATCACATACATTTTCTTTCCATAAATGGATATTTTCCATATAGTTTGTAAGTTGATTGCTAACATATCAATCTTTAGAACACAGCCAATATTACAATATTTACAGTTCAAATTATTATACATGCGTTTTAAGAATGGATGATACATTACCAGAAAGCAGCGCAAAATAAATTATACTTAATTATATATCATAAAGTATATATTTTCAATGAATAAGTGTAATGGCTACTGATGAATAATAAATTGACATTTACTGACACATAAAACTGAATTCAAATTTGGTACAATTTTCGAGAATTACAGGTACTGAAAATACACATTTGTTAACAAATTTATCAAGTACTTGTATTGTTATGTCATTACGCATTGGGTATCCCAATATCCTAGAGGAATTCCAAGTGATTTACTTCTGTTTACATTGCTTTCTTTAATTGCTTTCCCTGTACTTTTATAGTACAACTAGAATCGAAGTGTGCCTAGAGCTGCGGGTATTTTTCCTATAAATTGACATTTTATGAAATCCGATGTGATTTAGAATTATTTAAATAGTATTGTGATATGATATCTCCATGCCCATGGATTATTGGGGACACTGTATAAGTGTATAACTACATTGTAAAATTTGATGTTTGGTAAAAAAAATTAAATTTATGGACAATTGAAAAAATATCAAATAAAACTGCTATAAATCTTAAATTCTCAAATTACACATTTACATATTTGCATTTATTTATTTTAAATGGATTTGTAATTTACCAGAATTATACGAAAATATATCTCGACATACATCTAACTTTTATCAATATATCAATATCAAATTATAAATCACTTAGGCTGTTTTTTGATAATGAATATTGCTACAATGTATACCTTTTAGAGCAACGCAATAGTTACATTTATCAAGTTACAATCAATAGTCATAAAAAATTCAGGACATAGACACTATTAACTGTTTTTATATGACTCACAAGGTACTCAAATAAATTATTTATTAAACATTAGTAGATGCCTATGGTGAGGTGTCATTAAGTCATTATTATAGGCATAAAATATTAATAAACCAAGTTCAATGAATTGATTTGGAACTTTATCGTAGCAAAACGAAGAAATAGCTGGAAGAAATCGTCAGTATAGAACATTTGCCACACGATTTAAATTGGAATACCTGATGACAAAACGATAGAACCGTAAAAGACGTTAGAATTAGACAGATGAATTTATAGTTATGAAAATAGCTTATCGATTCTAATATAGGAACATTGCAATGTTGTAACGTAACTTCCTAAAACGGACTTCCAGTTTAGTAACTAATTTCGATTCCACGTTTAGTCAGGAAATTTAATGCTGAATCTACTTCAATACGAATAATCTCACGGGTAGCGAATTTCAATTATCTTATAGTAATGACACCGGTGTATATAGGAAACTAAGATTAAATTCAAGCAAGACTAGTATTTCATATCCGTATTTTCAGCTTTTTATTGTGCTTAATGGAAAATTAATCAACTTTTCCCTTTTCAATGAAACAAAATTGTAAAGTCACAATTAGAGTAGCGCTTAAGAGTGCGGTTTAATTACAAATAGCATCCACATTTATTTATCTGCCTGCATTTGACAGTATAATAACATTATACCGTTCTTAAACAACTGAATTCCTCAATAGTGTTTATAATTTTGTCAGAAAAAAAAATGCATTTATAACTTCAACTTAAATAGGCGTACTCTTGGGATTATACGTTCATAAGAGTACGCATGTGTGGTTTAAAAAGTGCGCAGCAAATAAGTACCATGAAAAGTGATAAAAATGACGTGATCGTCTGTAAATTTTTGTTGTCTTCACTTTTTCTTTTATATTTTCCGATTGTAATTTACTATAAATAAAAAAATGAGGTATTAGGTACAAGCACTTATTAAAGACGTTTAATCTATCATGATAATATAATATGACATTTGGATGCATTTCTATTAAATAAACTACACATTAGAAATTATTGTGGATTTGCTAATGCATTAGTTCTAGAAATGCCACAGTAAAAAAGTGTCTATTGCCTGAAATTGCCACATGAAACTCGAAAACGAATCTGCCTTAAAAGTTGAGAGCAATTAACTTTGCTGTTCAATATGTTGTGAAAAAACAGTGTAACATCATAAAACACATTAAGTGATTCTAAGCCGAAACGTTTTAAAAGACTGAGATGATCAAATCCTATGGGTGGATATACGCCTTCTTGAGAAAAAACTAGAAAATTTCTTTTGAAATTATTCCAATCTTTGCCGATCTACGTTATATATAGCATACCATATGATAAAAGCATATCGTGAAAGATAATTGCCAATTCAAAAAGAACTTGATGAGTATGTTGAAGTTTTAAGAAAATTACAAAATAACAGTACTCTCTTTCTCCACCACCTTTTCTGAATCAACTCCCTTCTGCCTTTGCCTTTTCCTTCATCAATATATTCGGTGTAAGAAATTGTACATTTATAGCAATAATTTATACATCAGCTATATTGCTGGTGTACGTGCATATTTTTAGTGCAGGTGAAAACACATATATCTGTTAAGTGTACTTAGTCTAAAAGAAAAACAAATGCGAGAAATTATACTATACAACACTCCATTTTAGAAAGTTAGATGTTGAATAGATTTTTTTTTGTAAATTTCTACGGTTCTTCTATCTCTCTACAACACAAACATTGTCTTCCCTTCAACTAATCATAATATTTTTTGCAGTTCTGTTTACATACAAAAAATACTTCAAATTAATAAAATGAAAATAGCATTCAATCTACCAAATCATGAAAGAACATAAAAGTGAATTCAATTCATCGCAAACTGTTCTATTGTTCAGTCCAATGTTCAGGACGAATTACACTATTCCTTCCGATAAAATTATCCATCTTTCTAGACTTAAAAAATGTTTGCTCTATAGCTCTGCAAATATAAGATCCAAAAAAAACTGATACCATCAATAATGCTACACTGAAACTTGTATTAACAACTTTTACTTCTTCATTTTAGTTTCAAGTCTTTCAGCAGCAGAAAAGGTGGTCCCAAGTCCCAAGTATCAACAAAGTGAATGGATATCGAAATCAAGACACCAAATTTCATCAATATTAGCTGTACTTTAGTACTTCCCATCAAGAATGGGACAATCTGTAAAATGTAATAATTTTCTTCCTACAAAACACTAATAAAATGTAGTAACAGGACTTTACTTGTGGCTAGTAATTTTCGAGACAAAGAGGGTTTCACCTCCATTTATTGTAAAACTGTCAAAACTGTTGATATCAAATTTAGCAAATGCATTTTTCATCAATAGTACTGTCTTTCTATAAATACGAAAAGTGTACTCGATGTCTACTAACGAAGAATCTAGGATATCAAAAAAAAATTTTTGTTTGGAACTGCCACTGGATTTTCGGCAAAATTTATGCTATTGCTGAATTTCTTTAACAATTTAGAAGAAAAAAATACTCCTTTTTTTTGTTTTCACAAAAACGCCAATGCCAAATAAATGTAATATCAAACCAGTACTTGTAGAAAAACTTAATTTTTCTTGAAGCTGAAACACTCCGTTGTATAAGATTTTAACTTAAAATGAGTTTTTCTATCTAAGGGTGAATTTCTACTATAAACTAAGACAACTTGAATACATTATTTACAGGCTTGTTTTAAAATCTAATATTTATAAACAGTTGAATAAAACATTAAAAAATACGATAGTTTCTTTAAATATTATTTCAAACACGAGGACTGAGGTGAAAACAGATATTGACGACTAGACGACTTATTTGTATTCTCTTCATTCTTGATTCAATACACAACGAAAGCAGAGATTAGGCGAATCCTTGATTCCTTCCTGTCGACAATAATTATTGACAACTTTCAAAGCTAGCCGTAGCTCGGTAGTATGCGAGACGTTTACAAACGTAATTTGCTATTTCAGAGTCCAATTGACTTTCCCGAATCATATGTAATTTTCAAATACAAAATGCCTTTTCAGAAATGCTATGCTCTAGTTTCCTCACACGCTGACAGTTGAAGTAAACAATAATGTTTGAAACCAAATTACTTTTACAGCCATTTTTCTGGCGATTTCATGTTAAACAAAAGGCACAAAAGATACAATTATGGTTACAAACAGAAGAAGTCAAGAATATTGGCTAAAGAGGAAATTTATACTTTTCTGAGTTGCTCCCGATGGAAAGGTAAGTTGTCATCTTCAAATGTAAAATAAAATATCCCTACATTATTTTTTTAATTAGATGGCACTGATTTTTGGTATATGTGGAGCTTGTCGTAGAGGAGAGTTATGTAATATAACAATAGATGACATTCAGGATTTAGATAAAACTTTGCTAGGAACTTAAAAGAATCCAAGACTAAAATACAGCGCATATTTAGTATAATAATCGACAATAAAAACAAGTCGGCAAGATATTTGGATAAGTACAGAAGATATGCATATATCTCTTCGTCAACTGGAGATTGAGCATCAACATTTTTTTATATATTATAACAATAAAATGCTCCAAGTAAGTGGTAGGGAAACATACGTTGAGTCAGATTCCGTACAAAATAGTAAAGTATCTTAAATTACCAAACCCAATGGAATACGGATATTATATTCGGCTACTTTATTAGCCGACGCTGGAGCAGATGTAACTAGTTTTAGCGCCAGGGTGGTTGAAAATCAACCACTGTTGCTAAAGGCTATATGAAAATTCAGTGTCCAAGTGGAAATAGCAAAAATAATATTGGCATTAATATGTATTCAACTAGTAAATGCTCTGGATCTTCCACAGGATTTTCTAACTATTCAAGTGTTACTGAAGTTACAAAAAGTAGTCCTGCAAAACAAGTAGAAAATGAACAGATCAATTTCTATCCTAATATTTTTAAGTTGTTTCGTTAATTGTATTCTATAAAATGCAATATAACGCCAGGCCGTGTGTAAATGTTATAAACAGAGAAAACTATTGATATAAATTATTCTTCAATTGCGTAATTCGATTTTAGGAGCTAATCGATGTTTAGCTTTTAAAAGTTCATTAAGTCTAGTTAGTAGTTTATTTATACTGCGTTTTATGACTTCTTATTAGTTTAACTTGAAATCACTTCATTCTTGTCATCACAAGATTTAATTTACCACTTAGATATTTTAATTTCTATCTTAAAATTTAGAAAAACTCGAAACGTTATACTTAATTTAGTTTAAAGGTGTCATTGCTATAAAATAGTGTTTTCTATAGAGACAAATGATTTCGAAATTACGCAAATGTTATAATTTAATTCAGTGTAAAGATGCCGTTCCTATAAAATGGTGCTTTCTGTAGAAACAAATGATTTTAAACTTTAAACAGCTAACTAATTATGGCTTAGTGGATAATGATAACTTTATATGGACAGTCTCCTGGACTAATTTCAAAGACAACGCAGAATGATGAACAAAAAATCAGGAGAAAGTAAACATATAAATCAACGATTTCATTAATCTTTTTAAATATAAAATTTACACCTTTTGAAAAAAATTATATATCAATAACTGCTGTGTTGAGCATTTTAGTTTATAATAATATTTTATAATATATAACATTTGCTCTTCATACTATCTAATAGATCAGTAATTTTCTGGTTGCATATTTACTATTTACTCTCTAAAATTAATAATAATATACAAAATGTTACAAAATACCTACATTTTAAAAAATATTCGTATGCACGATTTTTTATGAATCACGCAGCTCGTATCAAGAATTCACGCATAGTCTGTAGCCAGCTTTATGTACCTACTCATAAATGATTTTGACGAGGGGCGATTCACTGTTCGAAGTAGGTGTACATTTACTTACTTTGTACTTCGGAAGTACCTGAAGTACAATTGAAGTACTCGAAGTACAAATGAAGTACTCGAAGTACAATTGAAGTATTCGAAGTACAATCGAAGTACTGTCGAAGTACAATCGAAGTACTGTCGAAGTACAATTGAAGTACTCGAAGTACATCGGAAATAATCGCTTACTTTCGTTTGTGTTTATGGTAGATGAATAAACTGAGGAGCGGCAACAACGCAACATTAGTTTACTGTCTGATGCGGACCCGAGAGTCAGTCAAACATTAAATTTTGCTGCAGAAATTAGTTGGAAAATTAGTACGCATTGTTATTCTGCATATGTACAAGAGGTGAGCAACATAAATATTCCATTATGTTTAGCAAATAATTATTCTCGTCGTTCGTTTAATCCAAATCTAATATCGATTTGAGGTTATAATTGGTTGTATTGTCGAATGTCGGAACGTTTAAGTCGGCAACGGCGGTAATATCAGAAAAATTTACGATACACGTGCGGAAAGAAAACACATTTCTTTGGCTAAAAACGAGGCGAAGAAAGAGGCAAGTCTAACTGGAATGATATGTACAGATTCTGATTGGTATAAACCTGATTTTGAAACGAAGATAGATTTTGAGGATTTATATGACGTGGAAGACTTGGAGGAAGACGATAATGTTAGTCTGGTTCAGAATGACACTAAAATGGTGAAATTCTCGATATTTCAGAAGAAGTTTCTGGTGACATACAATATTTTTGCCAAATTTCTGTGAAGAAAATCACCTAAAAAATTCGATTTATCGAAAGAATTAGAATTAGACTGCGATAATTTTTTAAAACCAGTCCTTTCAGTAAAATTGTTATGAAAAATTATAAATCTTATATAATAAGAAAGTCCAGTTTGTGTTGGATGCTTGAAAATCAAGGCAAGAAGCTTAGTAGTGATAGGCTTCTGAGAGTTCAGCAAAGCTCAATGAATCAAAATAGCGATATAAATAAAGAAAACAATGTTACCAAAAAATGCAAAAAAATTTTTGTAGGCGATTGGTGTGCCTTTAATTTTAATAACAATAAAAAACGAGATAAAGAAAAACAATTATCAACTAATTTTATCATCGGTCGGATTCTAGCCTTCTCATATTTAACTGGAAACAAAATTAAAGACAAACAATATTCTTTAACATTTTGTGAGACAAGTAGTTCGAGCAACATTTCATAAAAGGAGTTGGATGTTTGGCCAATTGGTTAGTTAGTGACCAATACGGTAATCTAAATTTCATAAAAAGTGAAACTCATGATTTTAAAGATATCGATTTATATATTTGTACATTATCTGAAAAAGACATAAAATATGAAAATAAAAAATTTAATATCGACAAAGAAGCATTGTCAATAATCCATGATATGAACATAAATTTAATTGGAAACATATGTAACAAAAAAAAGTCAAAACACTCAAAAAACAAACAAAAGAGAACCTGTTTCATCAGAAAGCTCTGAAGAGAGTAACTGTTCGTATAATAGTAAACTGGCTGACGATAGCCTGAATGACTTGGAAGAGGAAGATTTATCCACGGATTTATCATTAAATGTAGTACCGGACAACACAGTAGAAAAAAATATTGAAATTGAAAAATATTATGCGACTTACTACAGAGAGGGACAAAACACGTCTTGTTCATGGTACGTTGGACGAATAATAAGAAAAATTTCAACAAGTATTGTACAAATAAAATTTTTAATTATTTTAAGAAGAGACCTAGATAGATTTGTGTGGCCACGCGAAAACGATATCCAAGCTGTCAATGTACAATTTATTTTTTACGGTCCTATAGATCTGACTGGGTATGATCCTTTTTTTATAACAAAATTTGATGAAAATCGGATAGAAAAAAAACTAAAGGAAATTAGACAATTAGCTGTATGACAAAATGTATTTTTTTCTAAATAAAGTTTTAAGTTTTTAACCAGTTTTTAAATGCTGCAAACATGACTTTATTTCCTACTTTATTTCAAACAAATATGAAAATCTCGTAATAAAAATCAGAAAGAGAAATTTGTATAAAGAAAATCACCAAATTATTAAAGTCCTTTTTATTTCTGTATAAGTTTTGCTTTCTGTCCAACTACTTTCGGCTTTTCAGCCATCATCAGGAAATATCATTTCAAATAATAATATGAAAAGTTTATTCTCATTAATAATGCAACATTGGTATTTTAAATTTAAATGACTGACTGACAATTAATAATAATAAACCGAATAATAAACTAAGAAATGTTCAGAAGTAATTTATTAATTTTCTAACTAGCTACAAAGCACCTACATTTGAGACTCGAAGTACTGCTGAAGTACTCGAAGTACATCTAAAGTACTCGAAGTACTTCTGAAGTACTCGAAGTGCTTCTGAAATACTTGAAGTACTTCCGAAGTACTAGAAATACTTCGGAAGTACTCGAAGTATTTAAAAGTGAGGTGTACTTCGAGAAATTCTAGGTGTACATTTTTATGGGTGAATCACCCTCGTGATTTTATTAAAGATGATAAAGGATTTTTATAAATCTTCCTTACCAAAATTTAAAGTTTTTGAAACAAGCGAAACATATTTTGCAATCATAATCACACTGTTCAATAATACTCAACTATTATTTTGAATGCAGTTAATTATACACATACAAATAGTTGGCGGAAACTGTGGTTTCCTCTTCAGAAGGCACATAAATTTGCTATAATTGAAAGTATCTTGAAATTCCACGGCTAATAAATAATTATTAGTTTCCTGACATTTCAAAAATAGTTTGCGGTTACAGATACGTGTTAAATAATAATACATCCTGATTTACCTTTGCACTCAATAAAAAGTTGTTTCGAATTGAAAACTAAGTTCAAATCAAAGTTTATGGAATAAATATAAATTGGTTCACTTTCTGTCGGCCCTTTGATATTATGAGAAACTGTGCATGTTGTGGTAGCTGGATTGCAACTAGAAATTTTTATATACGAGGGATGTTTCAAAAGTATCATGTTAGATCTGTTATTATATTTTAAAGAAAAAAAGTAATCATTAGGAAAATTCGCAATAAAAAGGTTATTTAAATATTAAAAAAATAAACAAGGAAATACATTATTTTAAAACTAAAATAACAAATAATGTAATCTGTAATATTACTCACAAAAATCACAAATGTAATATAGAAAGTTTTGTACATATTAACCTTACTCCCGGTTTTTATATTTTGATTACTAAAGAAAAGATTTTACATATATGACTTAAAGGTATATTTGCAAAATGAATTTTTAGTGTCTGCACAATGTGTTCTTCAGTATTTTTTATTTTTGAATTTACTAATAATGTTCTAATTCTTTAACAAATTTCACGATATTTTTAAAGGGTACCTACAACTAATCTCCCTGATATTTTGCTACTGTAGGATTTAAGATTCCAGAATGTGGTTTCTCTGTCACTTAAAGTGTTACGTTTCAGTAATATTATTTGAAGTAAACTCAAAATGAGTAGCCAAGCGTCAACCAAAAATAAATTTTAACTGTTTAATAACATTTTTCCCATTAAAATTTTCTACCTGCAAAATCTTTAAATAAATCGCCCATCTCTTCTAAAATTGAGATTTGTTTTTCAGTTCTCATAAAGGCTCCAAAAATAACCAGATTGTTTGAATTGAAAAATTAATTTTTTTTTGTACCTAAACTCTAGGGTAGGTTTTACTTTTTCCGATTAATGCCTTGAGAAACAACTATCCACAGGCAACTATACACAATACACATGTATCACAAACATTTTTGGAAAAAATTATAATAATAACTAAGAGATGATCAAAAAATGTTTTCTCTCTATACAGGGTGTAACTTTGAAGGGGGTCCGGTTTGGAGCGGGGGTACCCGTGACCTTTACAAACACATAACATAACATAAGTTTGTTTTCTTAAATTCTGTCACAAAAACTGTTTTTTTTTTTGTTGCCTTTTTTCGCAATTTTCATAGTACGCCACTGAGCAGACAAGCGCTGCGCATATCTTGTTGCAGCGTCACCAGCATTGTTGCCATATTTAATTATTGAAGTGGAAGATGGGAATAGACGCCACTCGTGAGTCACTGCTTTTTGACACATACATTTGTTTGTAGTGGGTGTTCGCTTTATTATTCCATATAAACAAAAAATTTAAAAAATGTATTCTGAGTAGAAAACTCAATAATAACTTAATACTTTTTACTTAGAGTCTTCCTCTACGGCATTTAAAATATTTGGTTCAAGTTTATTACTTTCCGAGTACCTTTATAAGGTTATTATACACTTGCACAGAATAACACATTCCACAAAATACCACTTTAAATTATTACGAAATTAAACTTGGCAAAATACAATCCTGCATTAAACAAATTCTAATTCGATTTCAGTAAAAAATCACGCAGAGAACTTGCTTTCTCTCTCTCATATCTGTATATTTTTATATAAAACGACCTAGTCTGGTTTCATGTATTTTGTGCAGTATTTATGCGATATTTTTATTTTATAAACTAAGTCAATGTCACGGTTATTGAAGGGACATTGATAAAACCCTTAAAAATAGTATCAAATCGTTTGTACTGAAACTGTTTTTTTTTTAAACAATTTAAAGCTATCAGACTAATAATTTGCTTATTTTTAGTTACGTACATTTTATAACACAGCAACAATTATTTTAAAACATTAAGTTTTACTGGCAATAATTATTAGTAGGTAACGTATTAAAATCCACCTACCAATACTATTATTTAATAATACCTAATAATTAGTTAATAGATCAGTAAAAATTTTTTATTTTTTCGTACTTTTACGCGACGTACTTTTTTACACCACTCGAAAATGGTTTTAGGATCCATACTTCATCAGAATTGACAGAAACGTATAATGACTGATGAGTCGCAATTTTATAAAAAAAACATATTTATTTAAAAGATGATTCATTGCAGTTTTTTCTTTTTTGTATCTCCGTTACTTAACATCTAGACGTCGGAACTTGTATCATTGGCAGTTGATTAAGATCACAGTATACTAAGCAATCAGTACGGAATCTTAGACAATTTATGAATTAAATACGTCTGGCAGTTTTTAAATGCCCCCACTCTAGAAAAAGTCGCCAAGAATATGGCGAATTCCACAGAACATACGAAAAAATAGCTAATAATTTGGCGTAAACATAACTAAAGTTGTTTCGTAGTTATAATATTTTGCATTAATTCTTAATTAACTGTTGTAATCCAGTGTAGTTTCATGTAAACTGAGGTATTGATTGAGAAATTATAGTAATAACTGTCAGTCGCCAACAACATGGTGGATTTTTGGAAGACGCGGGAAAGCTGAGTTTCCCTACTGATTGCTTAGTATACTGTAATTAGGATCAACTGTGTATACTCGTATATGCTAAAATATGTTAAACATAGGTATTTACATTGAATTCGTGTTATGTTATTTCTAGTGACTGGCATCGCCGAAATCTCATCACAATAAATTAGAAGCTGTAGATTTGCATATCCAGACTATTGTCTTCTGCATTCACATTACCTCACTAAAAAAATCCTCAGTTTGACATTTCACGGCCTCACAATTATGTCAAACTATGTCACTATGCGCACACTATCAAAGCTACGTATGAACTGAATTCATTATAAAACATCAGCTGTGACATCAGCTTCGGTCGCGCCGCGCTGCCTGGAATGCAACCCTGAAATGACGGGATAAGTTCCGATCCGACGTCTAGACTGGTAACAAACAACTAACTGGCAACACCGTAGACATCGTTCTGCAGTGAAACTCGGACGCTGTACAGGGGCGGCGTGTATAGCAATTTGGGTGCAGTTTACAAAATTAATTATAACTCGGCTATTTATTTGATTTAAAAAAAAATACTAATTTCAGATGAGCAATGTAGGAAACACGGACTACCCCCCCTCCAAACCGGACCCCTCTTCAAAGTTACACCCTGTATATCAATCGCGCACAAATTACAGGTCGAGCGTCGGTCACTGTGTAGGTATTTGGGTACCAACCGATCCTTACGACGGGTGAGGAGAGCAGAATAGGTACCGCGAGGCGTGGTCGAGAGTGATTAACCGAAGGTATAACGTATTATCACAGACTAAACCAGACCCGACAGTAAGACGAAGAACGCTGATTCAGAGAGAGATCAATATAACATCCAATTTAAAGGGACTGTGACGTCACCGTAAGAGCACTGAAATATACTACCTGCTCGGTAATCTCCGGGAGTGAAAGCCGATAGGCTCTCGCATTTAATCGGTGTTTGCAAACGTGTCATTTTAATTAACTTCATCTTGTGTTAGTTGCACAGGTCAGTTGTGTCTTGTGTGGTCCATGTTTTAATGTTGTATTTGAATTAAACTAAAATCGTACCTAATTTTATTGTTCTCTTAATATTTTTGTTCTTTAAATACAAGGGGGCCATCAATGCGGATATTATAGAAGAAGGAAAAGGGATTCAACATTTCCTTATAATAACTAATCATTGTCATACAACTGTTGATGATGATAATGTTTCAGCTTTTCTATAATACCCATATAACTTACTTACTGTCATTTAAAAACATGTATTAAGTATATATTATATAATAAATGGACTCTAATTACTTTCGATAAATAAAAAAAGATTATAGGTACAAAACATTTAATAATATTGTAATTTAAAAATAATGTAATTTAAATAAAGTAATTTTTGAGATTTTCAAAATTATATTTTAAAATACTTTATTACTTCATTACTTTATATTTTTGTATTTTTTTAATAAACGACTAATAATAGATATATCTCATACACAAACCGTAGACATATAATATAACAAGAGCAGCAAAAGTGATTGAATTTTTACCATTCCTTTTTAACCAAATTTATATGTTGATAATTTATTTTCAAGTTGACTGTCCTATGTTTGTTTAGATACTATATATAAAAATGTGCAGTGCTCTCTGTCCATCATTGCAATATAATATAAATAACAAAATATAAAGAATTTTTATATTCCTTTATCAATTTGTAACACAACACTTATATTTTGCATTCCTTGTTTGGCTATAAATTCAACGAAAGCAATTATTTATTTTTGTAAGATATTTTTAACAATTTTTCTATTATTTTCAAGTCTCATAGTTCGGTTTAATCGCTTTCTATAAAATAGCATTATTTCTATTGTTTATAAGTGTTTATACACGTTCTAGTTACACATTCGTACTGAAACCATACTGAAACATGAAGACGTGTTTTATTACACAATGCACCATGTTTTGATAAAACTATGCTTTCAGCAAAGATAGGTAAATCTGGTAAAGCCGGCAACGCTGCTTACATCCGATTTAAAGGGACGAGGTCACCGAGTCCCGGCGGCGAATATCAAAGGATTTTGCCTAAGTGTCGTATCTGTATTTTATTAATCTGTGGTATTATTCCGTAAACTTTGTTTCAAATATAGGTTTTCAGCTTCACAATAATTTAGGTTTCGTATAATTATTGTAGTATCTGGAGTAGGGATGTTTCTCGACTCAAAATCTATCGATAGGTAAATTGTATCGATACGTATCAAACGATTTAGTATCGATATTTCTAAATATCGGCCTTGAAAGTATCAATACCAATATCCGATATATCGACGTGGTACCCCCTCTACAACAAACCGTATAGAAATTGTTGATATATGATGCTAACTAAAAAAAGGAAATTTCAAATAAAAAGTCACATTATTTTATACATGTATACTAATTCATACAAATAAAACTATCCAAGTTAAATATATAATATAATTTATTATATATCAAATAATAGAAACAGGATTAACTAAAACAACAAATAACAAAAACAAAATAGAAATGTGTCACCATTGAAAATGGAAGCATGTATATAATTAACAAAAATCTGAAATTTTTGTAAATATTAAAAAAATTATATTTCCAATTTCCATGAAATAAATACGAAAACGAACATATATAACCGTAATGATAAACCAAAAACCAACCAATCATACTACCAGTTTCTTAAATTTGATCAGTCAGCTACAAAGATATCAGATCATGATCTACGTATAAAAGAAAATGGAAAAAATAACCAAAAGTCACTGCCAATAGCATGATGATAGTCACTATTAATATAAAAGTAAATTTGGGCAAACGGTTTTTCATTGAGATTTTACATAAACGGCCAAAAAACAAGAAAGATACAAAATTTAACAAGTACTTATAAATTTTAATTCGGTATTTCCCGTCGAAACTTTAGAAATGCAAAAAATTTTTCGATGTATCAATAATTTTGCAACAATTTTTATCGACACAAAATATCGAATATTGTAAATAATTATCGACATTTCGAATATCGATTTGCATCGGAACATCTCTAACCTGGAGAATATTAATCAAGTGTGTGCACAATTACAGAAAAAGTTAAAAAGACTCCACATCAATCAATTGGAATCAATTAATGGGGAAAAAACTGAAATTAATTAATGGAAAAATCACTATTTATTAGGTGGTCTGCTTACTTCCTGCTCGGCCTAAGCGGCTCGACTTACAGGAAGCGACCTACATTGCAGCAGGTACTTAACGCAGACCTCTCGCCCTGGGCGACGAGCCATTAAATCTGTAAATGATACTGCAGGAAACAACTACTCCGAGGACTAATGCCCCGACCGGCATTGAATTACTCCTGCAGTATATGTGTGAACAACCAAGACCCTTGTCGGACACACCACCGGACATAGACCGGTTTCAGGCTTGTTAGCCCTCATCAGTATGCCATAGGTGACATGACCGACAATTGAACTGGCTGTTCCTTCATATTATGTATGTTCACATATAAATTGAATGCAGGTGAGATATCATTTACACACTATTTATTAGTTTATAGACTATATTACTAGCAAATTTTTAAATTAGGTATATCTACAATTTAAAATAGTTAAGACAAAACTCCTATGCATTACTAAAACTATAGTAAAGGAATTTAGAACAAATTTGTTTCTTTTTTTTCAATCAGAACTAACTTATGGAATGTAGAATAAACAACATTAACAGGATGAACTCATAGATTGTGTGGATGGCTGGTTCTGTACCCTGAACGTTTCAATGCTCCCAGTATTTATTATCGCCTCAATGACAAATGTGTGGAAATGAAAGCACAGAAACAATTTCGCGGTTTTAAAGTGATAAAAACCACGACACTATCCAGTCCGCCGAATATTGTGTTATCAATTAATTACACTGTCACGGATTTTCATTAAAGTAGTAAATAATTTTTTTATTGCGACCAATCCTTGATACAAATAAAAAGAAATGTGTAACAAGTCAACAATTGTTTATTCGTTGTTACTATATAAATTTTCCTCAAATAAAATAATAGCTTTTAAATAGCGGTTATTAGACACGCCTTTGTTACTATACTAACGTCACATTTTAGCTGTTATTTTCACATACCTACAGGGTGTTCCGCAAAGTATTTTACAAACTTTGGGTTGAGATAGTACATAAAAAAATATGACTAAAAACTCTAATATTCATAACTTCTTCCCGTTTTGCAAGTAGGCCTTATAAGGGGCAACAATAATAGTAATTTTTATATTGTCTGAAGCTATTTATTTGTGGCATAATTTTAGTTTTTCTTTAGTTTTGTTGGGTTTTTTGCCACACTTCTGACAAAATAATAAAGATTAATTAAATAAGCCCTTGCGCCAAACGGAACAGTCAAGGGTTATTTTCGAAACTAAGTTTGCCTAACCAAAAAATCTCACACTGAAAAAAGCAGATAAGTAAAAAAAATAACAAAAATCACATCACTATCGCGCACTTCCGTGTTATTGACGTTTCGAAAAACTCTCTGTTTTCGTTCTCAAAATCGTAGTAAAATGTTTTAAACGTATGTCAAGTTTGACAGTTTAAAATTTCTGTATCTGCTTCCATAGAGATGTTAAATGTTTTTATTTTATTGTTACTTACTTCTTCTTCAGTTGTATCAAGAAGGAGTAAGTAACAATAAAATAAAAATCGATAGAACGCCCCTCGGAACGCCCTATACTTTATTTAAAAAAAAAAAACAAAAAAATTTAGTATAGCAAATATACAGGGTCGGAAAACGCTGATGGTCTATCTGGTTTTACAATAGAGCGATAGACAATGATGACTATATTGACGACGTTTACGTACAGAAGAAATTCAAAAATATGTATTTTCAACAATTTCTGTGCCTAAAAATATGTCAACTTGTTTTACTTTGGCCGGTATCTTTGAAAATTCGGAGGTGGCATAATATAACATTCCCGTTATTTTCAAAGCTCTACATGTCTAAAATTATTTGTATTTGTAGAAAACACTATTTGAAGAATACGGCGCTCTTAAACGATGCTATGTTTTTAAGAATACAACCAATTTCCAAAATGGTTGTTTCTGCTAAATAACCGAAATAGAACTAAAACAAATTTTATTATAATGTTGAAATTGAGCTCCTCCTGTGTCGATACATGATCTCTTTCTAAAATTAAATCTGATCTTTTGGAATATTGATTACTTATTCGTGATCAAATTAACTGCAATTCGCATTCAAGTGCAAGTTAATCTTCTATATCAACAGGGGTCCCATAAACTAACGATATTGCGTGTCCCCATAGATAAAAATCGACAAGATTCAGGTCAGGTAATTGCAGTGGCCTGACTATTGGTGCATTATACCAACACCACCTAAAAGTCTTTTAGGTGGTGTTGATTATACACGATTTTGTAAATTTACTAAAAAATTAATCATTTTATATAGAAAAAAAGAGTCTAAATTTAATAACCTTTCTAAAAACATTGGATATTTACTGCACAGAGTGATCACGCGCAATTTCGATTTTATTATAAAAAAAAAATCAAACACCGTACCTACTACTGAGATATTGATATCAACTTGGTTTTGAACAATGAAACGCCCTGTATATTATTATATTTTCAAATTCTCCACTTTTTCCTGATTGCATTGATATAAACAGATATTGATGATTAAGTAATTCCATAATCAAAATTTTATTACTTTTGTATTTGTTATAAAGAATAAAAAACTATATTCAACACAGTTAGTTCCTTGTTTTTCTATGCAAAACCTATATCGTCTTTCCAAATTATTTAGACAATTAAGAATCATTTTTGAATGTTGATATATGTACTTAGTTAATAGCTTCTTGCATTCTTCTATCTTGAATTTCTAAAATAGTGGTTGGTCTATTTTTATAAACATTATTCTTCAAATAGCCCCACAGAAATGTGTCAGGTGGTCTTAAGTCTGGACTATTGGCCGTATAGAATAATATTTAAGTATAATTTTATATCACTCTGAATAAAAAAAATATTCAGGTAAACGTTTTTTAGGTAACTTTCTTGCACCTTTGGCAACCTTGTGTTTGTTATGGAGCCAGTAACTTTGCAACCAAATTTGTTTTTTAAATAGCACCGTGCTATTTTCTGAATTTATTTAAAAAAAATATGTACGAACGTGTAAAATATGTCGGGTACCACGAGTAGAACCAAAAAATAATTTTTCTCGAAAAAATTTAAGATTAATAAATTAGTACCTATCAAATTATTTATTCGCAAATAGCTCTCGAAAGATCAACTTACCAAACAAAGTAGGTATACACATTTCTAGTTTGTTAAAAAATTAATATTAAAATGGAAGGAAAATACAAAAAACGAAGCATCTAAGTAGATATAATTAATTAGTATTGTCTTCCAATTAAAAAAATGTAGCATATTGTACACGAAAAGAAATTTACCCAGGAAAAGTGTATGTGTTATTGAAATGAAATCGTGGAAGTCAATCCTGCATGCATTGTTGAATTAAGTATTTCCGAGGTTATTTCTACTGGTACCGTACTAATTCTGTAACAACCACAAAACCGTTGTTTAACAAAAATTTCTACAGGCTGTCTTACAGTGGCGGCCCATTGGAATATTTCAGCGACTACTTCGATTTTTATTTTGAAAATTTAAGCTTTCCTTGTTCTCTTCTCCAATTCGAGAAAAAGTTCGACCTATGTTCGCATGTTGAACCCTCTTATAAAGTTTTTCAATAATTTAGTTAGTTTTTCGGATTAAACATCTTAAAATGAAACTTTCCTGTGTGCATGACTCGTATCGGCCTCTTTTAAGTAGGTATTGTCATATTTAATTCATTGACAGGCTAATGTCACTTTTGTCATTGTCGATATTTAATTTAAAATAATTTTAATTTATATTATAATTTTTATAGGTAGATATTTGACTCAACTTAAAGGAGGCCACCTGAAGAAGCAATCATAAAAAATGCAGAATTAGGTCAGATCTCATCTATTGTGGTTGAATTTTCGAGTTCCCACTGCCAAAAGGGAGTTAGATATTTATAGTGTTTTCATTAATCTAGGGGGTTCAGATCAGGCAATCTTGGAGGCCATAAAACAGGTCCAGCCCTTCCTACCCATCTATGTGGAAAAGTTTGGTGTAAATGCTCTCTAACGGCCATGGAAAAATGAGCCGTGGCCGTTACGAATGCCCAAATTACTTAAATAATATGAAGTACTAAAAAATTACCTGGACATACATATACATTGAGTTTTCATTTGAGTAATTCCGAGAGTAATTATTTTACTCAAAAGAATATATAGTTTATTAATTTACAAAACAAGAATATAATGCATTTTTATTATATTTCATATCAAGACTGCCAAACGTCACAAATATTTTCATGTAGGAGTCCAAGAAAAGCTGCAGTAAAAGAACAAGTAAAAAGTGATATTGCAGCATTTTTAAATTGGAAAAAATATTAGATTATATTATTTCTTATGTTAGTTTTAAAATTATGTATATTGTTTTTTTTAATATTTTTAAACAACATTTTATTGCAAATTTTTCTCATGGCTACTATATTTTTTATATAGTACCTACATATATATTTTATTTTAAAATTTACAAGTTAATATATACGACCAAGATTAACTACCAAAATACTTAACATAAATATAATTTTGTACAAATATTTTATTTATACAATAAGCAACCTCACATCAAACTTGGAATATCCCTCGTATATAAATATTTTCCAATGGCAACTACTTGAGTCCCTCGAATTTGACCGTTTTTGCGACAGTATTTACGTCCGGCGGTACGGCTTTAATTTCAAAACATCAAAGTGCCGACAGAGAGTGGTATAACATATTTATTCAATAAACTTTGGTATTATATAGTAAATATTTTTTTCTAAAACTTGAAAATAGATTAAATTTACATACTTATTTACATTAAATTAAAACTGAATAAAATTACTTGTATGTTTTACAATAACTCAAATGATAACTTAGAAATGCACATTCGAGAGCACAACCGTCAACAGATAACTGCTAATCGAGTACCTAATTAAAAAAGCGATATTAACATACTTTGAATTCATTAGACCGATGTCGTAAAAACGCATGCACACATTTAAACAGTAATAAAGCTTAAATTACAATATTTGTTGATATTGTATACATATTAATTATAGATAAATGTTATTTTTAGAATTATTTTAACGGCTCTCATATGCCCGCCGTTCTGGAAATATATTTCAAATAGAGATAATGGAAATTATAACTGTCATTAAAATGAGCGAGCAATGACAGGTTGCATCAGATATACAGCTGATAGCACTAAGCTATATAAAAATAATTTGGAAAATTAATTTATCAAAAGGGAAAATTTTGTATTTTTCGAACTTTTAATTTAAAAAGTTTAAAATTTCTACATCAATTCAATCAGTTCAATTGAATTGTTTTATATCGAAAAATCCCGGTAGAAATAGTGCTAATGCAAGCCCATACATAGGTAGGTACAATCTTTTGCAATAATAGTGACACTCTCAGAAGTGTTTTGAAATTTTGAGCAGAAATTTCATTACATCTTTATTGGTGAGTGGAACAAGCAAAAAGTAATGTTAAAGGTTCAAAGTGGATTTCAATGCGATACGTCAGAAGTACAAATAAAATCGTTGAATTCGTTTTAAAGAGTGCCATCAATATTGCAATTGATGATACGTTCGTACGAAAAAAAAACTGATTCCAAATAAGGGATGAGAATTAAAGTAGCGTAGTGCCATTAACAAAACAATATTGGTTGATATAATAACGGAATTACTGGCTTTTGAAACAAGTTTCAAAAGGTGAAGAAAAATTAGTTAAAAAATGTTTGCCCGATCAGTATTTTTAATACTTAATGGGTGTTTTTAAAAAGTTATAAACAATATTCAACACATATTATGTCAATATTACTAACAGTATCAATGACAAAATAAAATAACTAGGTAGTTTAATGTATGTAGGTAAATATTCGTATATTAAGTATCTTAACTTCTAGTGGTCAGGTAATGTTAGTCTTATAACCCAGAGTATCTAGGGTACCACCTACAATATAGAATTATAGAAATAAGTTAAAAAAAATCAAAAATTTCTCACAGAAAGTAACAAAATCAGAAAAAAACAGCAAATAAAATAACAGTGGAAGTAACATTGCAGAAAGTGACACACACAACAGTTTTCTCAGCTAGCGGCGCGTGGTTTACTTATATCACTGGCCAAGACGTTGAAAAAAAAGAGACAGCTAAAACCGCTATGTGTTTTGGTTTATCTAGCAACCGACTTGACGACACACTCCGCTGCCGAGCGGCACAAACGAATGTGTCTGTCATCGCCCTTTGTAAAACGAACGTATTTTGTATCAAACAAGCGTAGAAAAAAACTTTGAGAAAAACTAAAAGCAATACAAAAGAGAATAGTACCTAAGTAGTCTTAACCGTAGGTACAAAATGTAATTGATTCCGGTACCGATATTGTAGAGTACCATCAAAAATTAATCAAACCACAATTTTTACATTTTGCTAATCTGATAAAATAATTGTGTGTATTTTCTGCTTATTCTACTTTTGTAGATGTCGATGATAGTATATTTCTATTTACGAGCCTATTTCTACATTCGCTTGTCGTGTACAAAAAGACAGATGACCAAGGCTGCTCAAAATACGCACATCTGCAGCTGTAGCACGCATATATGTCGGTGAATGATGCCGTGGAAAGGTGACTTTTTAATGAAAAAGCCTGTTATAAGTGTTTATCGTGTGCATAGGATGATCATGTGTAAACATCAAATTCAACTGAAACTTTGTTATTTTAAGAAAAATGAAACATGCATTCATTGATTTTTCACGAGGATTTGTTTTTTTATCAAAATAAAAAATAAATTAAAAACAATCGACCATAGCATTAGGTAGAGATTTTAATACTAACTATTTTTTTCTTATGAAACATCCTGTATATTATTACATTGAATTCTGCACTTTTCCTGATTGCATTGACATAAATAAACATGTACTTAATGGGTTATCTTTTACTGTTTACGAGTTATTGATGATTCCATAATTAAAATTATAGAATAAAGTTTATAAAAATTGTTCAAACACATTTCCTTACCTTTATTGCAAAACCTATATCGTTTCCTCAAATTATTTAAACAATTATGAATAACTGCTGTGTCAATTTCTGCAGTCTAGAGCTTCTTGTATTCTACATTGAAAACAGTAGCTGGTCTATTTTGACAAATAAAATAGCCCTACAAATATGTATCAGGTGGTGTCAAATCTGGATTAATCGGCGGTCATCGTATGGTGCCATTTGCTTCTATCCATTCTATATAACTATTATTCAAATATTCATTATGTGGTGGAGCTCCATCTTCCCGCCATATGATACCGTTGACATTATGAAACTGGGTAATAAGTGGCGCAAAAGATCTAAATAATGTTTACTGTAAAAATATGATTCGACGATTACCTAGGAAGTTTGTTTTAATATATTGTGAGTATATTTTAATAGGCAAAACACCAGGTTTTGTTCAGTGGAGAACCCACGAAGGATTAAAGAAATTAAGAGACTAGGAAAGATATTGTATTTTTGGTGTAGTTTATACGCTAATAGAGTTATTGGGACAATATTTTTATAATAAAATGTATACATAGCCAAAGTCGAGACATGGATATCTGGATATACGGTCCTCAAAGGATGGCAAGATTTAAATGTCAACAGTATTTTTAGATGGATTTTCCACGGGATTAAAAGCTCCCTTGGGCAAAGAAGGTCGATTAATAATTACACATATCGGAAGTTAATGCGAATTTTTGGACAATGATTTGCATGCATTCAAGTCGCGATGAGCAGGCGATTACCGTAAGGATATGGACAGTGGAGTATTTGAATAATGGTTTGTATTTAATTTGCCTCACGTTGCACCTAATGCAGCTATTGTTATGGATAATGCGTTTTACTGTAGTTGATGACATGATTGGCGAATAGAAATATTGCCAACATATGCATGGAAAAAAGAAGAAATCATAGAATAGTTTAAAGGAAACATACTGAATAAAATTACATGATGATTATAGCAAAAAATAATCAATTAAGTACATGAAACATGTAGTGAACGAAATGACCTCGGAAATGGTTAAAGTTCATAGTGTTACACTTCTTCGATTCTATACCATTCTGAGCTGTACTCCATTGAACTAATTTGGACAATATAAAAAAACTTTATGGCTTAAAATAATACAACTCCTATGCATGTACAAAAGTAGTATCAACAAATGTGGAAGCTCGATATATTTAAGATGAAGTTAGTTAGTTTGTGTGATTTTGTGTCACCTTACTATTACATTACGTAAAGTTTATCACAGAGGCCACATGTTCAATTAACAATAAAAACTGTGTATGTATAAATAAGAAAGTAACTTCCTATCTCTTGGACCAAGGTGACTGTAGATTTATAAGTAGGTATAATCAAATTTTTACCTAAATCTATTTGCTGTTCTATATTTAAAGTTTTGAACTTTTGAACCTTATAAAATGATACGCTTAGGAATTAGGTACATTTCGCGCACTAGGTATCTATATTTTGGACACCTTTTTGGAGGAACACTAAATTCGAATCAGTTATTTATTTAAACACAATTATACATTTATACTTTGAATAATGATGCAGATGATGATTAAAAATTTTATAAACTGTCACGGAATTTGCCCCGCTCGCACCCAATTCGACGACTGCGGTATCGCGAAATGCGAGATTGCTCCGATCGCCCCTACGCGATTCTGGTAAACAAACCAATAATGCCGTGTATCGAGACGCAACTGGAAAAATGGAGAAGCGTTCGAGAGTCGTTCGAGAAATGGATCTAGAGGTGCTAGAAAATACCTGGTCTATAAAAGAAGAATAAACGGCCGAGTCAGTCACTATTGAATTAGTCTGGAATTACAGTATCGAATTAAAGTATTTAGCTGAAAATTTCCTGGAGATTCAGAGCGATTAATGAAATAGTGTTTAGTTGAGCTGTAATTAGTATTCAGTAGTGTACAGAGTAAAGATAAGTGATTAATTAACACATTGTTTTTCTGGTAAAAGAAAAAGACGGATTGAGAAATCCGTGACAATACAAAAATTACTGCAAGAGTAATACAATTAAAAAAAGACTAATACAAATTTCCTGCAGTAAGTGTATGGACGTAACACTGACATTAATCAGAAGGCAAGTTTGAAGGTCTATGGTATTCTTTTAAGTAGGTAAACAAAACTCAAAAATTTCTTTCATTTTTTTTACAATTTTCTGTATGTTTTATCCTCGGTTTTATCGAAAACTAATGCTATTAAAGAAAGTACCTCGGAAAGTACGTATTCTGGATTTTAGATAAACTTTAACCAATGAGTTGACATAATGCATTTTGACATAAAGAGTTCTGCTCAATATAAGTACCTACCAGGGGCGTATCCATAGGGGGAGGGGTCATGGGGGTAATTACCCCCCCCCTCAAGAAGCTTATTAAAATGAAATACATTACTTTATAATTTTCCATGTAATAAAACAGGGGGAAGTATTTGTAATTGGAATTACCTACTTGATAATCGCATGCAAACAATATTAAATTGTGTAATAAGTAATATTTAGCGTTTACTAATGTGACTTTCAAGCCTAAGTTCTGTAATTTTGATCGATGTTGCTGCATATTTGAATGCTGAAAATACCTGTGATCTAAAAAAATACAATATTTTTAAATATGCTTTCGTCCCCGGCGAAAACTTTCTCTTTCCCTATTCTGTTTACAAAAAATCCTTGCTCTTCACATACATAGACATATTAAGTTAGACATTTCAATTATTGATATGCAAGTAAAAAAAAATTAATTTATATTTTATTATTGATATTGGATATTAACTTCTTTTATTTAACAAAAGTCTTTATTTATGTTTAGTTCTTTAGATATCTGATGTTATAAGTATTTATAACTTTAGCCCCTCCAAGATAAAATCATAGATACGCCCATGGTACCTACTGATCAAAATAAATTGTTCAATACTGATGCCAGTAAAAAGAAGGTGTATACGTAAGCTATCAACGTTTTGGGAATAAATTATGAACTGTACAACCTCTAGAAAAGTGAAAGCATTTTATTCATATATTGCAATATTGACCTTTCTGGTTAATTCGTATTAGATAGGTTACTTTTGGGATACAATTTTTATAGATCTAAATTATGAGCCACATAACCTGCTACAAACTAAAGATTGAAGTATTGAATAATTTATAATGTTTAATCAATGTATTTATTTATTTTTTCGATATAAAGTCCATTACCTAATTCAATAGAACTACAAAATGTTAAGAAATCTTCCATTATTTATTTTCAATCAGAATCTGAATACAATTAATAATTTATACATTTTTTAATAATTTCAATATCCCAGGTTTAACTTTTTCATTAGTAATACTTAATTAAGCAGCTAGATCTTTTTTATTCTTAATTTAAATTATATGGATATATTTAACTTAAGACTTAAGATTTGAATTACCTAGTTTAATACCTTAAAATAAGGTAATAATCGAACTAACAATTAATCATACCTACAACTGTAGTTCTAAAATAAATACGTTTTCTTGTTGACTGCACGACATTATTTTGTGAAATCATTAAACTCACGGTCAAAATCATTTACGTCAGCGAGATAAGGAAATTATATTCTAATAAAATATATCGCGTGTTACTATATTATGTTCTTTGTTGTGATTAGGTACGATTTATATGTTTTAAGCAAGAAATAGTTCAATTGTAGTTTATTTATCCCAGTGCTTTTGTTATCTACAGCAAAAAAAACTATTTTTCCTTTAAATTACCATCATATTATTCCGAATATTATTCCTTAGAAATATACCGGGTGATTCATTAATAATTGTACATACGCTAACTGGATAATAAGTGGTAAAGTCATTCTAGAGATTTTTATTTTATTATGTAGGTAATTTATTTGTCATATTAATATTATTCAAGTAGGTGTCTTCTGTCATGCGAATTGCATTGCATTAGTTGAGTTAGGCTTTACAATTAAGTTTATTAGTAAAAATTAACAATTTAATAATAATGAATAAATTTAATAACAATAAACAGAAGTACATAGCGCAAAATCAAAAATATTTTAGAAATAAAGGTCCGTTTCATTTAATCTCATACTACAGATAGAATAACAACTTTACCGCTGTGAATGAATAGTAGGTTAATTGCATAGAAAGTATTGAAGAACTGGAAAAATTGTACGAAAATAAAAATTTCGCCAATGGCATAGAAGTTAGGAATGGGAAACTGCCCCTCTAGCCCTGTCGTACGCCTCTGGCAGTAGCCATGAACGATTTTGTAGCGTTTTTTAATATGTTCTATAGTATCTAAACTTGCCAAGTATGATAGGTAATGAGCAAAAATATATTTCTTTTTAATAAAACACCCTGTAACTTCGTAAGGAGTCGTATTTTATATAAGCGTTATGTGTTAATTCTTCATATTTTCAGCCCAGGATTATTCAGTTAGCGTATGTACAATTATTAATGAATCACCCTGTATAGTTTGTACCATAGGCTGTAAGTCTATAGTTTGTACTATTACTGTAACAGTATAATAATTCTATTTTATTTGGCTTCAAAAATTTTATTAAATTAAATATTGAAGGTGTATTCCAAAATTATTTTCAATTATATAGGATATATAGAAAACTGTCAAAGAGTAAGTTATTTCAATATTTAAATTCGTTGTATGATGGCATAAGGGCATAACTAATTAGTATGGCAATATGGAGTGCTAACATTTGTAATAACTTTCAAATTTGGTAACCAGTCTAGGGCCGAGACTATTACCCGCACCAGAACCAAAATATTTAGTGCCAAGTAGTTTACACTCCAAATTAGTAAAACATATATTTTATACACTGTGTTTCCATAGTTTCTACTACAGACCACTCGACAGACCATTACCAACTCTAAACTTCAAACAAACATTTGCCATATGTATCAACCGTGGTACCAACGAGGTACCAACCTATAATTTTTGTTTTATATAGTGTGAAATTAGTCGAGGAAATAGTAATATTGCGAAAACTGATCTGACTTTTCTCGCCAAAACTAAAATATTATTAATTATTCAAAAATCATTGAAGTTTTAAAGTTCAAATTTGGTACAATCTAACTTAGAGATCAGTTTTATAAACAAACGGAAGGAGCAGCTTTGGGTTCATTCTTGTCCCTAGCTTTGACCAATATCCGAGGGGTGTATCGCGATCGGCAGTGGTGTACAAAATAGCAGCAGTAAATACGACAGTTAAGGCAATGCCGTGAGCAATGTTTGCATTGATTAGGTAGTTGAAGGCATTCAATAGGTAGTGAACGGCAGTGGACGGTATTGTCGGCAGTGCTTTAGGCAGTTACAGCAGTGACACCGTAATTGTCGGAAATGATCGCAGTTTTGCGGCATTAAACTAGTAAATAACGGCAGTGATATACAGGGTGTCCAGAAATGATGAGCAAAAAATTCAGAGGATAATTCTAGACCGAAAATAAATGATATCTCTTTCTATAACATTCTTTTCAAAACTGATTATTAATGGAGTTGGGGGGTGTTAAAGTTATAATTTTATTTTCGATATTTGTAAATAACTTCTTACGAAATCCAAATATTTACATAAAATTTGTAAATCGGGGGTTTTTGCGGACGAGAAATTCAAATATGTTTCTAATTTTGACGTCACTAGTAGAGGGCGCCACTTGTGGCACGCCATGTTTCTTTTAAAATGGTAGAAAAATGTGTAAAACACCCGAGTCCGAAGATGGACAAGTCCATTAAAAAAAATCTATACAGTGCTTTCGAAAAGTAACGATTAAATTCATTATTTTTGAAATTGAGAAGTTTTCGAAAAAATTCTCTAGAACGTCGTTTTAGTTTTTTTAAAAAAGCATTTTTTGACATACGACCCATATTTGTGACGTCATCGTTGTTCGAGACATGACGTCATCGACAATTTTTTTAAATACAATTTTGACCATGCCATTTGAAAGTGTGTGTCATTCTACATACATACATTATAAAAAGTTATGGTGTTACATAACAAAAAATTCAAGAAAATAATGTTTGAAGATTTTAAAATTTAATTTTCACAATACTGAAAATGATAATAATTATGTAAAAAATCGACTAAATTAAATGTTTAAATTGTGCACCGTTGGCTGCCTAACACTAGCCAAGACGATTAATAAATTCTTTTTGGACGTTATCAATAACTTCAGGAGGTATACGATGTATCTCGTGACGAATTCTTGCTTTTAAATCTTCTAAATTAACCAGTCTAGCCACAAGAAATAATCTAGGCGTGTCAAATCAGGCGATCTGGCTGGCCACTCAATCGGCCCCCTTCTCCCTATCCAACGATTCGGGAACAGCTCATCTAAATAAGCACGGACAGGTGTTGCATAATGGGGAGGTGCACAGTATTGTGAAAATTAAATTTTAAAATCTTCATACATTATTTTCTTGAAATTGTTCATGATGTATGTATGTAGAATGACACGCTCTTTCAAATGGCATGGTCAAAATTGGGGGTTGCTATTTTAAAAAATTGTCGATGACATCATATCTCGAACAACGATGACGTCACAAATATGGGTCGTATGTCAAAAAGTGCCTTATTTAAAAACAAAAACGACGTTCCAGGGGATTTTTTCGAAAACTTCTCAATTTAAAAAATAATGAATTTTTTCCTTACTTTTCGAAAGCACTGTATGTGGAAACAAAGTGAGAATCATCAAACTCAAGTCATTAAAATTAATAATTAAGTAAGTAGCTGTTATGCATACATAGTTTTAATCAGTTAATAGTTTTTTTTATTGGCAGTATAGCATATTAGCCAATGCATATCTATAATTTTGTACATTATTTTTTGTTAAAAAGTTTTGTAAAAAAATATGCATATAATTATTACTATTAGCACACAATATATGTGGTGACCAATATTAACAGAATGATGATCGACACTGTCGGCATTGAGGTAGTGTCGCAGGGCATTTAGGCAGTACCTAGGGCATTGGTGTAATAATGGTAATTTTTAAAGAGCACTGCCTAAAACTGGCAGTGGTGTACAAATATTTAATACGTGAAACCCCCCTCGCCAATATCTATATGAAAATATTCGAGAAACAGGCTTTGAAGTCAATGGTTCTAAAACCAGTGTTGAACTAATTAACGGCGTCTGACGTCACAGGTTTACACTGTGGCGGCGACCGTTTTGTGGGTGTGTAGCCAGACTACACTTTCAAATACTGTTTTTAGGCTTGTTTTTCCACGAAATTGTGGCCATTTAGTTTAAAATAATACATTATTTCTTCTGCACGTATTTAAAAAAATCATGCAATTTCCCTAATGCGCCACATGACGACAAATCTAGGCTATAGGCAGTAGTACGGCGCTCGTACAGTGGTAAAAAAAACTTTCCCTGCAGGAAGCATATTGTGGCTTTCCAAAATATTGTTTCTCCAGGTTGTCGCCACTAAATTCTTATTGCTTGTTTTAATTCCGGGATGTAATGATACATCCACATCTCGCCGACGACAATGTGTCTTAAAAAAACACCTCCCTCTGCTTGGTAATATGCGATAACCATTTATAAACTGTTTGCTTTCTGATTTTCCATCAGGAGACGACTCAGATATCCATGTCGCCGAGACATTTCGGTAACCCAAATCATCAGAAATGATTGACTGAACACTTCCATACGATATTTCCGCCTTTACTGCAATGCGTCGGTAACCTTCAACAAGATCGCACGAATATTCGCCTCAGTGATGCTTGTCCGAGGTATAACATTTAATAACTTAATGAGAATGCATTGCTCAACGAGTGTGTGTATCTCTTGACTCTGGTATTACTAAGAGTGACGTTGAAGCTCGCGTTGAAGTGACATAGGAGGGATGAGTCGATAAATTTCCCCCTTCCTAGTATATATCAAGACTCGGTTTACCTAGCGGGCATTAAAATAATAACCATTTTTAATAAATTAGCAATCTATAGCGACGATATTTTCTAATGAGCTTTTTTTTCGTGAGTAGGTACGCACGTTGTGTTGAATATTCTCAGCTAAATATAAATACCTAATACCAGTTTTCTCAATTCTGACTTCTGTATTGTTGGCACTATGCAATAGTTATTTACGAGGTTATTTACGTACTAAGGGAGATACAGGGATGATTATGCCCGCAAGTGACAGGTTGCAACAAGTCGCCAAAGAGCATAATCATCCTAGTATCTCCCGTGGTGCATACAACGATTTATATTTCATTTGATACATAGTGATTTTCCGGATTGTTTTGCCATGACCTTGGTAACTGGTATCTGCCAGAAACAGAGTTAAAATGCACATCCCTAGCATTAGCCGGGATTCTTGCTCTGGTTGTCCTCGGGCTAGGCTCTGTGAGGATAGTCCCGCTATCGGTGTCTCTGAGCCCGTCCATATATTGATTACGGTTCCTATTGTTGGTATTACAACTGCTACGGTCGGAACCGTTCCTCGGATAATGGTGGTCCTCCGACGCGTTCAGTAACCGCCGCTGTAACTGATCGCATCCCATGCTTCCAAACGTTTCGCCGCTCTTCACTGTCGGCATCTTCAGTGGTGACTCTGCAAAATCTTCGCCGCGACTGAGCCTCAGTCCTCAGCACAACAACCCGGAAAATCACTATGTATCAAATGATAGCACCGGCCGTGAAAGCCTAAAAACCACTGTTTTATATTTCACTTCAATCGAAATAAAAGCTATAAAAGGTCATAGCTTTGACGTTTCTTGATTTGTGGTTATGACTGACTGACTAAATATTTTCAAACATATTCATGCCAAGCGTCATTATTTTCGGGTTCAAATGGCAGCCGACGTGAAAAGATTCATTTTGCCCGCTGCTATGACAGCAGGCATTATAAGTAAATGTCGAGAGTGATATGGGTATGTTTATATATTTCGTATAATACGTATTATAACTAACTTATAAAGAAGTGAAATATAATAAATTTATACTTTAACGGTGCCCTGTAATGTTAATAACTATAAATACTTACAAAACAGTTTCAACAATCTTTGAAACTAGACCCGAGACTAGACCCTATAAAAATTCATCAAATATTGACACAGATGGGAACCCGTAGAGTTGGATGTACCTGATAATCAAGTTTTGTCCCAGTTACCGCGTAATCCTTTTTCTTAGATATCCTATTACATCTTTCGGCGCATCAAATTTGATGAAATCTATGCCTTATCCAAAACATTTATCACTGAAGTCCTTCTTTCTGATACAGAATGTTACAGTGTTAATAAGAAAACAAATTGTTCAAGAACTCATCAGCAACAATTTCCGAATAATCTTTCAAATGCTGTATTACCTACGGAAACTATTGGGTTTACAGAGACAGTTCTGGGCTCAAACTGTAGCAAATTTACTCTACTTTGAAAACGTACACGTATAGTTATAATGAAATAAACTAGTGCTTAGGTCTAAAATCGCCAAAAAATGAAGAAAAGTAGATTTTTCGATTTTGAGCAATGGATTATTCATTGGGTCAACAGCATAAACAACTAATCAAAAAATCAGATCTCGAGATCTGATGTAAGTATATGGTTATTGGACTATAAACAGATATCACAAAACGCAGCTGAATATTTTGAATACTTTTTAATTAATCAAAAATTATTATTTAACTAAAACAATTGAAAATGGATTTCATCAAGAATAAAAATAAATAAAAATATAAATACTTAGGTTAAGTACCTGATATGTAGGTATACAACAAAATTAAAATAAACGTTATTCCGACACCTACTTATAAGTAAGTATATAGTACCTACCGAGAGGGGGTAACCACTGAAATCAAAATTGTGACAAGATTTCGTAAAATAGAAATTTCCAACGGATTTCGCGGAATTCCGAACAATTTCAAGGGATTTCCAAAGATTTCGCATTTGATAAAAATTATTTCGAAAATGTACTTATACAAGGTGACTGTAAAAGGTTGAAAAATATGATGGCCCAAATCAAATTACCTTAGTACAATTTTTTTTAGTTTCCAAGATACAGGGTGTTCAACTGTTTAAATGTTTTCTAAATAACCTTATTATAAATTGTAGTACTTAAATGCATAAAACTTGGTAGCGGTGAGTTTTCTGGCATGAAAATTGAAATATGGCCTCGAATTTTCTGTCAATTGTAGAGGGCGCCACTTACAGTACTTTACATGCATTTAAATCGTCAAAAATTTTGTGAGCGCTGGTGTAGATATTGATTTTTGAATTAATAATTTATATTATTTGGCTTTTTTTCCTTACAAAATGTCTTGAACAATCGGTTTTTGGATAGAATTTTAAGGTTTTCTTCATAAATATAAACCCATTCTCTTCTTTCATACTTAGGTATTATCAAATTTTGGAGATAAATCGGGTTTAATCATCATATGTCATTTTGGCTCTAGAAATATGTGGTAGCATTTTGTCCAGATCTTTTAGAGACACTGTACTGGATGTACAGGCACAAAAAGTTATGACGATTTAAACGAGGGAGCTCGCGAGGGAGTAACCACTCATAAAAATTTTGTCACAAATCTTGCGAAATATTTGCGAAATTCTGCGAAATCGTAGAAAATCCCGAGAAATCATGCGAAATCACAAGAAATCATGCGAAACCGCGAGAAATCGTGCGAAGTCACGCAAAATTCCGCGTCATCTGGAGGTAAATTTACCCGTAAAGACTGACAATCCACCTTGCGCTATTATCGACGTTATTATACTCATATTTATTTTCATTTCACAAATAACGCAGGTCTGAGCTCACATTATTATGTGCGCGACACGTATCATGGTTGTTTGGAACTACTGGAAGGCCGTTTGTCTTCAAATTTTTTGTTTCATTTTATTGACTGCATTTCGACGTTAAATTTTGAATTAGTGCCCTCATTCACTAGTTTATCTAAAAGTTTGTAAACATTAAAACCGGACACCCTGTACCTGGGGGCAGAGCAAGTCGAGGATTAACTCAATAGTTAACTTCGAGACTTCGAAATTTAACTATTGGACAAAACTTAGAAAAAAAATGACTGTCAATTTAATTTTTTTGTCAATTTGAGAGTTTTGCCAATGTCGTTCTTTCACATCTTCGACACTGACATCGATTAATTTTTTTACGGTTTTGTTCTTGTTGTACAAGGTGTTACTAGTATCAAAATCTGAGCAATCTTAGAAATTATTAATTGTCGAGCTAATACATCAGGATGTTTTTGAATTTTTTTATATATCTGGTGTAAAGGTCAGGAAAACATACTACCACTTGCCCTGAGCGGCAAAATATGTAAATTAAATATCTAAATTAAGATACTTTAAGTAGTCCAAAATTGTATAGTTTCCGAGATGCAGAATGTTGAAACTACAATTTTTTCCCTCGGTTTTTCCTCAATAATTTCATATAAATTGAAATATGTCCACGGATTTGTTGTGAACTGTAGAAGGCGCAAGACAATGGGTATGTTTATCAAGTAAAATCTTAAAAACCTATCCAAAAAATGGTTGTTCAAGACGTTTCTTTAAGAAAAAAAAGAATAAGAATTATTATACACCAGTGCACACAAAATTTATAATGATTTGAATACATGTGAAATATTGTAGGTGGCGCCCTCTATTATTGACAGCAAATTTGAGGCCATATTTCAATTTTCGTGTCAGAAAACTCACCGCTACCAAGTTGCATGCATTTATTAGAGCAAGTTATTGAGAAAAAACCAAAAAAGGTCAAGGTTCGAGGGTGTTTTCGAAAGAGTTCGAATATCATTGAGACGAAGATGTCATGCTTGCTTGGAAATGGACGGAGGGCATTTTGAACATCTTCTGTAACTTTGTTTTTTGTTTGTTAAAAGCTTCCTTTGTCAGTTTATTCCTATTAAAATAAAATGTTTGAAAAACGAATACTTAGTGGTCCATATCTCCGCAACCGTTACTTTGCGGACCCAAGACTTTTCTGCTTATTTTGGTTCATACTACCTATTATCACCTGAAATATTTTACACTCTTTTTTTAACACCCTGTATAGGTGCTTTAAATTTGTATGCAAAGATGTAGGTATACCTACATTGGACATACAAGGATAATTTTTTGTTTCATTATTCCATATCCTATAGGTAAGTAATATTTTGACATACAATTAAGTATTACTGTTATTATGGTATTTACGGTAAGTATTTGTGTTTGAAGTGTCCTCCAAAATTAAAAATGCCGAATCAAGTGGAACTCACTTGACAATTCAACACAAATTATTTAGCGTAAAGTAGGTGTCAAAATATTAAATTTAACTAGACAAAAATATGTCACGTCGCACCGCGACGCCTAGCGTCGTTATGATAAAGGGTCGTAGCGAGGGTCGTAGGTGGCTTTGATACGGCGCTTAGGTAAGGTCACTTAAGCACACTTTTAATTTTTTTATATTTTTCATCGTTTCCAAATATCGAATTTGAGCATATGAAATGAATTACCCTGTACATAGAATTCTTAAAAGATAAAAAGTAAGGGTAGCCAATTGGTACATGTGAGAGCATTATTTATAGAAAAATAAAATGGTACATTCGAGGAAATCGAGGGTACATTATAAACATTTTATATTTTTTATTTTATTTTATAATTTATCCTGCTCATCTATAGGTAGTTATTATTGACCTTATGTTCAATATGTGTTATCAAACAATCGTTAAACCTCTGCTATTTGGAAATTGTATATATTGTATACAAAATAGCATGAACACGCGGATATTGTAAAGGAAATCACTGGAAATCGTAAGCGATTGTGAGAAAATTGCCGGAAATCACTGGAAATCATAGCGATTGCGAGGAAATCGCCGGAAATCACCGGAAATCATAGCGATTGCGAGGAAATCACCGAAAATCATAGTGATTTCCACGAAATCACCGGAAATCACACGAAATCATGCGATTTTCGCAATACATGTACATTTTTTGGTAGAGTGCATGGCTCGGTGCATGGTTACCCCCTCGGATAGTATGTTCGGTTTTAAATGAGACAAAATCATTATATGTACTTACACTTACCTATAAGTACGTGTATTATACTTTGTCTGAAATATCTTACAAGACATGTTGTAATTGGGGGATTACTGAGGGGATTCCAAAGATTAAAATTAAAAAGTTATTTTTCTTCAGTAAAGATTAACAGCTTATCTAAGAATAATTACTTAGATATGTTGTGCAAAAGCCTCGACTTTCATTAATAATAAATATCCTTATACGAGTACTTACCTACTTAAATATCCAAAGCATTTAGTGACACATTTACTTAATTATTGTCAATAAAAGTTAAATATAAAGCATTTATTTCCAAAACATATTAGGTACGTAGGTAGGTATAATTATTAAATGGTGTGTCAAAAGTGCCTGTAGCTGCCATTAAGGCTGGCATTTAAATTCCTAGTATCTATAGGTACTAAGTAAATATCTACTGCCAAAAAAAAAACGTTTAATTAAATACCTATCACACACACGTTTCATCTATTTATATTATGTAGGTAACATAAATAAGTAACATGTGTGCTAGTTTTACAGTAATTTACGAATTTACTGTAGGTACAGCACAAGAAACCGAAAGGAGTAAAACAGTAATTGTTACCTATATATCCGCGTGTTCAAAAGAAATGTTCGGTATTTTTTTACCGTTAGTGTGCCAATAATTGGGTTTAGGCAAAATAAACCCAGTACCTACTTATTTGACCTGCATGTATGTCCATAAAATATTGGACACATACCTGTGCGTTTTGCTGACCAGATAGCGTTTATGAATAATAACATTGTAGATATTAGTTGGATAGATGTAAATTATTATAGTGTATCAAATCTAGAGGAAGTACAGACAGCTCATAGAAAATTAGGATTAATAGAAATTTAAATCTCACCTTCAATGCAAACGACGTGATCCCTTATCTGTTGAGCGATGATTCCATCCGGTATTAGATCTATCAGATCGTAAATTGCATAAATCGAAGGATGAACACTTTCAAATCTTTGAATTTCTTGTCTGATGGCAAGGGAATTGTTGAGGAACGGTTGTAGATGCACTCGTGAATTCATTATTGCGTCACTTTACAAAATAAAAGATTAATTATTGCACACAGGTAAACATAACAATATTGACAACTACTCTTGTTTATAAATAACACATCACTAATCAACTGGAATTGTTAATTAAAATGGTAAAACCCGTCACTAACTTTAACGGCACTGACATGCTGAAATTTAAGAAATATTTCGAGAAACGTATTCATGGTATTTAATAATAAAATATATAAAAATTAATAGGTTAGGTGTAGAACGACTGTACACTCCCTCTACTCATTCACCATTTGTCTATTTTCGCGATAAAAGCGACAGTACATGCTTCGCAAAGAATTTTAACTATCTTGAACACTGTCACTGAAGAAAGCAGAATTCTAACTGGAATTTAGAGAACTCTATTAACTAAACTGTTTTCGGCGTCAGAATATAACCGAGCACAGTTTACTTGTGCTTCTACTCACTAGATGGCACAGGCAGCGGATCAGTCAGCAGTTTCATCATGATAATACAACAGTGTCCTACTTTTATTCTGAAAAAATGAAAGAACAAATATAACTTAAAAATATAATAGAACTATATATAAACTTATTATTTACATTAGCGGAAACCTGTCCAATCTTAATTAGAAAATTTCTACCCCCTATTTTCTGTGCTGGACACGAATCTAAAATTAGTTTTGTACGATCGAATCTAGTTGCGCCCCCGTCATGCAAAAATTTAAACTACATCTAGGCAGAAAGACAGAAAGAGGCTTTATTATAATAATATATTGTTAGTTTAGTTGCATATGAAGGGATTATTATATTATCTCATATACCTAATTGATCGATTGTACTTTGTAAACAGAACATTCACCTTTTATTTATTTATTTACCTATATTTTTTAACCAATGTCGAGTAACCTCAATCACAGTTAGTACCGACTGCTTATCCTTGAAAAAAAAACAGCTGACAATTGGCGTTTTCAAGTTTCATGTGTTAAATGTCAGTGCATCTCTATTGGCACAAAAAATTGCATTGCGACAGAAAATATAAGTACCGTTCAGCCTGTACTCCCGATCCCTTTTATCAAAAATATTATGTTACGCCACTCATATTGTTGAATTTTAAAAATTCAATGTATATTGCTTTTATTTATTTTTTTATTCTTTTAAATTACAATAAGTGTGTGAGGTAACAACAAATAACAACATTAATCAGTAACAATAATAAAATAAAACTTCAGAGTATATGTCCAAAATGTGCTGCCTACACCTCAGTCCACTTTGCAATGATCTTTGCATATTAAATAAAATGTGTCTATTATTTTTAATCGCATTTGCGGCTTCTTGAATATTTTGTGGGAACTTTTCGATGGAATTAATTTTGTATTTGTAAACCATTAACTTTATTTGAGACCATATTGAGAAGACCAGAGGATGAAGAAAATGTTCATGTAGATATTGACGCACTTACAGAGAAAAATGTGGTACATCTTCTAGGAGTGTGTTGAAATTTTGGGTAAGACAGTAAGTCCATTCAGATTACGAGGGAATTCAAATATACCAATAAAAAAAACATATTTATCACACCACACCAAATGTTTACCTTGAAAAATGTCTTTTCCTTAGAGCATGTGGAGTTTCGGATTCCCACAAGTGATTGTTATTCTAATTGAAAACACCTTGTCTAGTAGACGCCTCTTCGTCAGTAAAAAGGATAATATTAAGAAAATCTTGGGTTTCGTTTTTGTTTATCTAGTCAAAATTGAGCAAAATGTAGGCGAGCTGGTAAATCTTGAAGTAATAAATTTTGGACAGGAGAATAGTGATAGAGTTTCTTTAAAATTGTTCAGATATACGATGCGTTTATCTCTGTTGCCGACGGGTACACATATTTGAGTTTTCCAAAGAATGGACTTGGAATGGAATTTTTGTAGCACCATTAAGATTTTTAGGATAAAAATTTCACACCTCTACTTTAAAACCAATAAGATGCCTTTATGTTGACTCGTTATCATGACAACAAGAAAAATTTCCGAAATTTTTTTTGTCGCGAGGCGATAGTGGAAATTTTTTGACAGTTGAGAAGATAAGCATATTATATGATCTACACATTGACATCTTATCTATAAATATATGAAATATGGTGAATATATACTCGCGTGATATTTGGTCGCGTTAAAAACAATCACTTTTTGCAATTTAGTGCAATATATAATGTAAATGTTTAGTGTAGTATCTAGTTTTATCACTATCAGTGGCAGTTTCTTAAATATTTTAATGAAAATATAATGAATTATTCATTTGTTCGTATGACGTAAGTCGTCTGAATTCTTGTCGCGAGTATATATGGCATTATAAACATTCTCATACCCCGATGAATTCTTTTAAAAAACTAGTAACACTTGAATTGATTGTAAGTAACACTGAATTGATGTAAATTATTAAGTACCTGCTATTTTTCATGATGTAAGGTACGGTGAGGTAAGGGTGGTTTTCATGCTCTCTCATGTTCAAGAAAATGATTCAATTTCAGCATTATAATTTAGCACTACGCTAACAACGACATCTACCTACTGGATGGATTTTTTGCGCATCTTTATCTTTAGATACGATTATTTGACATTGCAACGCCAGTCTTAAACCTCTATTTACGATATAATTCTTTGCAATTTTAAATACATGCTGCCTATAACATTTCTTCAACATACTTAAACATATGATATAATATTTATATTTTAGATATCTCAAATTTCAAACATATGAAATAGAGAGTATCAAAACCATAACATACTCAATGAATTCTAACCTCTAGAAGGAGACGATCAGACGTCACTACAGTGTATTATACAGTCCGTCGTCTTCACGTCTGCTCCTTTGATGACGAGGTCCCAGATTTCGTTTTTTTAGACGACCAAAAGACGACTGCGCATTTAGCCGCGCACATTCGCGCGCTCAAGGGACACGATGATTTATCAAGAAATAGATTTTCTCCCACTTCGTCGTGTACAAATGAATTTCATTGGTGTTGATTGCGCATTTAGCCGCGATTTAGCCACACCCTCTGGAACCTTCACTCGATGAACTGTATAAACTGTGGCGTCACCCACGAGAGTGCGATGATGCGGGTTGGACGCTGCGGTCACTGCGGTCATTAGTGTGCGCTTTTCCTAACACTATAATAGTGGCATTTTTAAACTTTGCATTGAAAAAATAAATTAATTGGGTAATATTTTACAATATCTGTAACGTTCGAGAAATGGATCTAGAGCTACTAGAAAATATCTCAAATATTAGTTTGGTCTATGAAAGAAGAATAAACGGCCGAGTCAGTCAGTCTTAAATTAGAGTGTTTAGTTGGAAATTTCCTGGAGTTTCAAAGTGAACTAGTGTTTAGTTGAGTTGTAATTAGTATTCAGTAGTGTATAAAATTTTTAATAAGTATCAGTTTGTTTTTCTGGTGAAAAAGTCAGGTAGTAAAAGCCCAGCATTGAAGAGCTATTGGTCTCAACAGAATTCCCTAGTGTTGGAAGACGGTGTCCTAAAAAGAGCATGGGAGAGCAATGACGGAACGCAGGTCAAGTAACAAGTACTACTCCCAAGGCTCCGGGTCAAGGAAATGTTGCAGGAAGCACATGGATGTACTGGTGGTGGACATTTCGGTATCAATAGGACACTACAGAAGATTAGGGAGCGTTTCTGCTGGTTGAGCTGTAGGACGGATGTAGAAGATTGGTGCCGAAAATGTGCCATATGTACAGCCAGTAAGGGACCGAAGACCCGTTCCATAGGCAAAATGCGTCAGTACATCGTAGGAGCACCGTTCGAGAGGATTGCCATTGATATCTCTGGCCTCAGTAAATGGCCGGAAGTATACCCCCTTCCCAATCAAGAGACCACAACCGTAGCAGAAGCGCTGGTCAACAAACTGTTCTGCAGATTTGGTGTACCCATGGAACTACATTCAGATCAGGGCAGAAATTTCGAATCAGGTGTGTTCCGAAAGGTCTGCGAGCTTATGGGAATCCGAAAAACCAGGACCACCCCACTGCATCCGCAGTCAGATGGTATGGTGGAACGCTTCAACGCCACACTAGAAACCAATTTGAGGATGTTTGTAAACGAGAACCAGACAGACTGGGACAAGCTCATTCTACAGTTCACACTTCCTGTTAGCTTACTGCTCAGCTGTCCATGAAGCTACTGGGAAGACTCTCGCAAGGATCATCTTTGGAAGAGGGGTTCGCCTTTCAGCAGATTTGATGTTTGGCCGTCCTTCGGAACAGCCCACATAATCAGACACTTATACCCATAAGCTAGAGCGAGGACTAGCAGCCGTACACGACTAAGTCAGATCACGAGTGCGACTAGAGAGCGATCGCAGGAAGACTCGATACGCCGTCCGGAACAAGACAGTAGGATTCTAACAAGGTAACCTGGTGTGGCTGTACAACCCCACGCAGAAAAAAGGAAAATTGCCTTAACTATAGAACCGTTGGTAGGACCAAAAGGATCAATGACGTCGTCTACCGGATATAGGGGGCTCCCATGAGTAAGATGAAGGTCGTCCATCTGGAGCGTCTGTCCCCGTATAGAGGTGCATCCGATCGGGATGATCGGTCCTAAGGAGGAGGGCAGTGTCACAGAACTTGCCCCGCTCTCATTCAATTTGATGACTGAGCGATGCTGGTAAACAAACAAAATAATGCCGTGTATGGATGCGTGACTGGAATATTGAAAATCGACGAGAATCTAGAGCTGCTAGAAAATACCTGGAATATTCGTTTGGTCTATAAAAGAAGAATAAACGGCCGAGTCAGTCAGTCTCGAATTAGAGTGTTTAGTTGGAAATTTCCTGGAAAGTTTCAAAGTGAATTAGTGTTTAGTTGAGTTGTAATTAGTATTCAGTAGTGTACAGAGTCTTTAATAAGTATCAGTAAAAATTAACTGTTTGTTTTTTTGGTAAAAAAAGGTCGGGTAACGAAACGCGTGACAATATGTATGTATTTTTATGCATGTCAAAATATATCCCGTTGCCGTCACTGCCATTGTGTTTCTTTGGGTATACGTTAATATACTCTGTCCTTATTAGTGATAGTTCTTTATCTAAATGTTGGATGCGACTGAAATTAATATATTACATTTACAAAGAATTCGTTGAACTCACTTACCAATCTAGAAGTAGAATATGTGGTATTCAATTGCAAACAACTTTTATATTTTTTTTCCTGAACACAATACTGAAAAAAATTACAAAGATGACCATTATAGGTATGTAATATCTAATATAAATAAACCTACAGAACTGGTTTACAGCGAAACAAATTTGAAACATAAATTAAAGATGAGATTATTGTGATAAAACATTAAAACAACATGAATATATTTTAAAGGATTTTGACCTAGGCATTGCCCTATTGGTTGGAATTGGCAGCCTTCAAAGTAAAGTACATTCCTTTATATATAGCAAATAATAAATGTAGATATAATACTAACTAAATTTTATATTATTTATAGTGAATCTCCGAAAATTAACCATACTTCAACGATAGTTTGCTTAGATAAAAACAATTGTTTGAATTTATTTCCTTTAAAACGATTTCCTTTTCATAAAATTACAGGGCTTATTTTAACTTCATCACTTTAAAATATATTACAAAAAAAAATTGTCATATGAAGGGTCTGGATAGCTGACAACGCTAAATTTTTGCTTTAACATTAGATGGTTGATGTTAACCAATGTTTTGTTTATAGCCATATATAGTTGCAGGAAGAATTCAGACGACCTACGTTATACGAACAAATAAATAATTCATTATATTTTCATCAAAATATTTAAGAAACTGCAATGGAGAATAATAGAACTATATACTACACTGCTCTATATTTATACTAAATTACAAAAAAATATTGCTTTTAACCTGACAAACTATCAAAAATTATGTTGACAATAAAAACAATTGCGTAACGTCAGCCATGACGTAAGTCGTCTGAATTTTTTTTACAACTTGTACTTACTTTTGTTGACAAGGATTCAGAGAAAACGATTTTTTTATGAATTGTCAATTTATTTACTTTAATTCTGGAGAAAAATGGTTCGTAATTTCTACATCACCGGAAACAACAAAGTTAGAAATTAATCCAGCTATAATTCCCGAATGTACGCAGGTGCTCGTCTTTTCTGGAAATTGTATTAAAATGAAATGATTGACACATCTCTTTCCAAACAAGAGACTGTTATAAGCCGGGTACCGATTAGGTGCAACACAAAATGCAATGCAACATAGTAAATTTGGACGGACTTTTTTTAGGTACAACAATAATAACATTGGCTACCAAAAAACGTGTTAAGCAATGGCTTATGAAAAAAGATATATATAATATATACGCATTTAAGCTTTAATAAAATAAAGGACGCGAACGAAGAGGACTATAGAAATTATTATAGTATGAAAAGAGCCTGCTGTGATTGTTAGACATGATTGAGGTAGATATAGTTACTTGGCAAAATATGAAATGTGCATGAGGAAGTTAACTTCTGAAAAAAATGTATTATTAATTATTATATATATATTGTTTTCTCCAAAGGAATACACTCCGATTCAAACGTACTCATACCAGGACTGACAGTGAAATTATTGAAATATTTTTCAATTTGGTTTATTAGTTAGCACATTACCACGATTCTAACCAATCATGGAATGAACTGATACCAAATTAAACGTATAAGACGGAGGTTAGGCTATAATTATAATTAATGTTAATAATACAACTAAAACAAAAGTCTACGGATGATTTAAATGTGCCAGAGATAAACCTATATGAGTAAGTCATGTATACATGGAACGTCTGTATTCAACATCTTTTTGATAACTGTTGTGTATGTTTAATTTCAATATAAGTATTAAAACAAAATAGAAGACCTTTTCAGTAGTAATTATTTTTATGTTTGGATATGCATAAATTATATCTACGATAACATCAAAATAGTTTTTCTTTAGTTTTTGGGTTTTGCCACACTTCTGAAAAAATAATAGAGATTAATTAAATAAGCCCTTGCGCCAAACGGAACAGTCAAGGGTTATTTTTGAAACTATGTTTGCCTAACCAAAAAATCTCACACTGAAAAAACAGATAAGTAAAAAATAACAAAAATCACATCACTATCGCGCACTTCCGTGTTATTGACGTTTCGAAAACCTCTCTGTTTTCGTTCTCAAAATCGTATTAAAAATGTTAAACGTATGTCAAGTTTGACAGTTTAAAATTTGTTTATCTGCTTCCATAGAGATGTTAAATGATTTTTATTTTATTGTTACTTACTTCTTCTTGATACAACTGTAGCCAACAAGCAGATAAATAAATTTTAAACTGTCAAACTTGACATACGTTTAACATTTTTAATACGATTTTGAGAACGAAAACAGAGAGGTTTTCGAAACGTCAATAATACGGAAGTGCGCGATAGTGATGTGATTTTTGTTATTTTTTACTTATCTGTTTTTTCAGTGTGAGATTTTTTGGTTAGGCAAACATAGTTTCAAAAATAACCCTTGACTGTTCCGTTTGGCGCAAGGGCTTATTTAATTAATCTCTATTATTTTTTCAGAAGTGTGGCATAAACCCAAAAAAACTAAAGAAAAACTAAAACTATGCCACAAATAAATAGCTTTAGATAACATCAAAATACTGACTGAAACTGTTTATTTGAATTTGGATGTAGGTACACAACAGTTAATACATAGTGATTTTCCGGGTTGTTATGTGGTGACCTGCTCGGTAACTGGTCGATCCTAGAAACGGAATTAAACTGCACATCCCTAACATTAGCCGGGATTCTTTGACTTGCCTTGGTTGTTCTCGGGCTAAGCTCTGTGGGGGATAGACAAGCTATCGGCATCTCTGGGCCCCGCCCATATTTTGATGTCAGCTCCCATTGTTGGTATTACGACTGCTACGGTTGGAACCGTTTCTCGGATAATGGTAATCACTTCACAAAAGCTTCACCGAGGCTAAGTGAAGCTTTTACGAAGACCACTGAAGATGCCGATAGTGAAAAGAGGCGAAACGTTTGTAAGCATGGAATGCGACCAGTTACAGAAGTGGCTACGGGACGTTCCGGCAGACCACCATTATCCGTGGAACAGTTCCGACCGCACAGTCGTAATACCAACAGTAGAAGCCGAAATCAATATATGAGCCCAAATTCTTATAGATAAGTTCTGAATCACCCTGTATACAAAACGTACATGTTTTGTCATTAATCTAAGATACAAAAGAAATAAACACAAAATGAAATTTTAAATAATTGCAGTTAGAAAAATATAGAAATTTTTTAATACTATCGAAACAATCTTCAGTAACGCTTAGTACACATTTAAAAATGTTTAGGATTCATTTTGGGACCACTGCTGTTTAATATATATCTAAATAACTTATTTTACCAAGATTTTAAACGACATGTATTTAGTTTTGCAGATGATACAGCTATTCTCTACACAGATAATACATGGGACGAATTATTGACAAAGGCAGAGAATGATTCCATTAACATTAAAAATTGGTTTGATGCTAAGACTTTAACTATAAATTTTTCAGACAAAATATATACCGTTTTCAATTAATAGAATCAATTTGACTCGACCACTAAAAGTTATGGATAATTTCAAAATTGAACATGTCGTGCAGATTAAATAATTGGAAGTGATTGTTTATGCTCATTTTAGTTGGGATTCTAATATTAATACGTTAGTTAAAAAAATCAGGACATTACTTCCAAAATTTAAATATTTGAGGCAAGTTTTGATGTTAGAGCAATTGAACATCCTGTATTATTCATTTCTAGCACCATTATTGAGAAATGGTATTCTGGGTTGGGGCGGTCCTTTCAACTAAGTATAGCATAAAAAGACTGGAGGTTATACAAAAATGGATTCTTAAAATAATTTACAGAAAAACTATTACTTACCCTACAAACTCTCTGTACCAGCTAGCTAAAGTCTTAGATATTCGTCAGTTGTACTGTTATAGTATATTGTTGCATCAAAAGCTGGAAAAAAATAAAAGTATTATTAGTCATTGTCAAGAAACCAGATACAAAAAACTTGCTGTAAATGTACCTAAAGTAACGAAAACTATTACTAAGAGATGTTTTACTTACCTGGAGCCTCGGACATATAATCAAATTCCTCATGACATGCACAAGATTAATTCTGTTCAACTGTTCAAAAAAAAATTGAAAATATGGTTATTAAATGCTAAAAATATAGAATCTAAGTAATTATATAATTTCTGTGTGTATGTAGATATGAAAGTGTAATTATTGTGAATATAGGTATAAGATGTAAAACCATTATTTAAACTCTATGAGAAAACCACAGACAAAGTTTCTTTTTGTGGTTATCTCGCAGACTATTTGCTATAGTTAAATTGTACCTTGCATCATTCATGCAAATGTTGTAATTGTTATTACTTTATGTACTATGTGGCAAATAAATTATTATTATTATTATTATTATTATTATTATTATTATGCCTTGTCACACAACCTCAACTCTTAGTTGGGTCTTTTTCACCAACACCCTGGAGTCCTTCGTCAGGGCGTGGCGCGGACTGCTGTTAATCCTTTGTAGTAGGTAAGTTTAGGTTGGAATCGTTACTCTCACCTAACGCAATCCATGCATTTAAGGTAAGGTAAGTGTAAATGTAGAGGTAGTTCTTATATTGTGTTCTCTTCAGGTTTACGACAATACCTTCCGCAGTATGTTAGTTATTATTATTATTATTATTATTATTATTATTATTATTATTATTATTATTATTATTATTATTATTATTATTATTATTATTATTATTATTATTATTATTATTATTATTATTATTATTATTATTATTATTATTATTATTATTATTATTATTATTATTATTTTTTTCCAGTAAACACCTTCCGAGGCTCCGACACATTCGGAGATGTTCTGGAGTCAAGCAATGACTACTCTCCACTCCGTGGAGTCAGTAATCATTGCGCCCGTAAATCGTGTGTTCTGAGCAGACGTAGCGAACCAAGGACGATTGCCTTCTGCATTCTGCCGGCTAAGATCTCTGCCAAATTTCGACAAGCCGGTATGATCTTTAAGTCAGAAAGCAACGTATGTCTCATTCCACCCAGGACGCCTATAATTAGCACCACAATCTTAACAGAGTGGTCTGGATACAGCCTGCGGAGCTCGGAGAGAAGATCTCGATATTTCCTCCGTTTTTCCTCCTCTTTTAGGACGATGTTGTTCTCTGCGGGAGCCGAGAACTCAATCACAAACATCGTCCTAAGCTGGTGGTCGAGGAGGACTACATCAGGCTTATTGGCTTGGATTTGCCTGAGGGTGGGGAATGAATAGTTCCAATAAATTAGTCACTTCTCATTCCCCACTGCGGATTCTATATTCCCCGGAGCATAAGGCAGCACTGGCGTCTCGTCTATCTCATACGAGTGTCGTAAATGATAATACAACACCCGTAAGGCTGAATCGTGTCTTTGGATATACGCTGTGGCCGCATATACCGGACAGGCCGACAGGAGATGCATAAGCGTCTCCGGCGCCTGGCGGCAGGCCCTGCAGCTGGTATCAGGAACCTCGATACCCAAGACACGACTACGATAGACGAGTGTGTTAATTACACCATCTTGGCAAGCCATTATGAATCCCTCGGTCTCAGAGTTCAGCCCCGCTAACCTCAAAAAAGCAAAGGTCAGCCTTTCAGATAAGCCAAGCCCCTCTAGATGACGGTAGAAGAGACCATGCATTTGCTTATCCTTATGTAGCTGCAGAAGATGACGCGTTTCTGCAGCTTTAATTAGGGCTTTTAACTGAGCAGGATCCGACTCGGTGACAGAGTCTGGATTTTCCCGCTCAGTATCGAACACGAGACCAAGTTCATCGGCTGCTCTTCTCGCTGCCTTATACACAAACGCTCCTATCCCTACTGCTTTATGGTCTTGGACCATGCAGAGAAGGGGATCCGAGCTCCTGATGACTTTGCAGGCCTCCTCCAAAACCACTCTGCCCTGGAGACACTCCAAACTCAAGAGTCCACGGCCTCCCGATTTCTTGGGAAGTATATCCGCGGAACGGACGATCTTGGATGCAAACTCCGATGGAGATGCATCATTTTACGGGTCCCTACATCGAGTTGCCTCAGCTCTTCTTGTGTCCATTTCACTACTCCAAAGGAGTAGAAGGATCGGAACGGCAAGCATATTTGTGGCACTCACCTTGTTCTTGTCCGACAGCTCCGAAGACCAGATCTGTCGGAGGCGGTGCCGATACCTGCCGCGGAGAGCGTTTTTCACCGTTGCCACCTCATGAGTGCCCCGCTGTGGGACACCCAAATAGGTGTACGACTCTCCGGCATCTAGATAGTGAAAGATGCTTCCGTCTATGAGCTGGGCGTCCTCTCCGTATGGACCGCATCGTCCTCTCTTGAGATGAACCAGTGCACATTTGTCCAGCCCGAACTCCATCCCAACCGCCTGCGTGTACTCATGTACCACTCTGAGGGACTGATTTAAATCCCCTCTCCGGAGGCGTAGAGTTTAAGGTCATCCATATAGAACAAATGGGTGACCTTATGCCTCCGGTCTCCTGGGGTACCGCAGTTGTAACCCCGGGTACGACGAAGTGCAACGGATAATGGCAGCAGTGAGATGCAAAACAAGAGGGGACTCAGGAATCTCCCTGGAACACTCCCCTCCTGAACAATACCGGCTCTGTCTGGACCCTTGCATTAGCCGATGTTATGGTAAAGCGGGTCCTCCAGAGCGGCATGAGTTGTTCAATACATCTGACTATGGGGTCGGCCACCGCAAGACATTGGAGCAAGTGGACTATTAGCTCATGGGATGTCATATCAAATGCCTTGCGGTAATCTATCCAGGCCATTGAGAGGTTTCGCTTGTACTGCACGGAGTCCTGCGTAATACATCTGTCGATGAGCAGGTTCTCCTTACAGCCAGCTACACCCCTATTGGACCCTCGCTGCACGTATATCTGCTGATAAACCGGGTACACAGCGTGGAGCACACGCGCGTACAAGATGAGAGTAAACACCTAGTAACACGCATACAGGCAGGTTATTGGACGGAAGAGCTTCGGCTGGGACAAATCACCCCTCTTAGGGATAAGCACGGGTCTCCCCTCGACCAACCACGCCGGAATTTGCTGCTCTCCATTTAGCCAGGACGTGAATATTCTGGCCAAATGGCGGTGGACACTGGTGAATTTTTTCCACCAGAAGTTGCTGATCCCATCGGGACCAGGAGCAGCGAAGTTCTTCGATCTAATAAATGATCTCCGAACTTCATCCGGGGTTATCGGTGGGCACACCTCTTGCGGCTCTCGAAGCCTTTGACAAAAGGCCTCGAAGTGTGCCAGGGCTGGAGTGTCTCTATCCAGTGGAATCCTGCGGCCATAAAGATCTCTAGAAGGCTTCTACCTGATCTACAGTCGGCGGATTGTCCGCAACACGCTGAGGCTGTTCAAAAGTCGAGAAGGCCTTACACGGAACAAATTATTTTGCTCCAACCTTCTCGACCGCCTCACTAGTGACTTTTTTTATTATTATTATTATTATTATTATTATTATTATTATTATTATTATTATTATTATTATTATTATTATTATTATTATTATTATTATTATTATTATTATTATTATTATTATTATTATTATTATTTAATTAAACTTATGTCAGTGCAAATGATTCACTTACATATTATAAAGCATGCATGCCTTATATTATAATAGTTATGATTTTCAAGGTTATGCTTGAAATTTTTCAAATTGCAGTGAATATTGAGCAGACTTTTCAACTTTTTAAGGTTTAAGATTAATACTGGCAATGGGTTTGTGGTAAAAAATTACTAATAATGCCGATTTCTGAAAATTTAAATCGCTCTTTCAAATGGGGATACTGTATCTCTCTCCATACGAGATACGAAATCTCATACAGCAAATAAATACATTCAAATGGAACCTTTGGGTGATTTTTGTGTAGTAGATCTTGAGATCTTAAACTTAAAACATCTTGCGAATATGAAGTGTGCAGTGTTTGACAACAAAGAAATTATACATGTTTTACTGAGGAAGAACTCAAGACCCGTCTATCACAAGTGAAGTTAATAATTTGAATTTTAGCGGGCTTTCAGACTAAAGATGCATGCTACGTGCGACTTGCTACCTGAAAACAGGAAACATGCTACTTTTTTAAACGTTATATTATTAAATGGATGCTTTCACACCAAAGTCACGTGGCATGGATGCGACGTAGCAACGTGTTACATGCAATTCAGAACAAGTTGTATATTTTGCTATATTGGTTTATAGGCCCGTGCTATCATTTGATACATAATGATTTTCCGGGTTGTTATGTCGTGACCTCGGTAACTGGTAGCTACCAGAAACAGAGTTAAAATCCACATGCCAAGCATTAGCCGGGATTCTTTTACCTGCTCTGGTTGTTCTCGGGTTAGGCTCTGTGAGGACAGACCCGCTATCGGTGTCTCTGGGCTCGCCCATATATTGATTTCGGTTCCTATTGTTGGTATTACGACTGCTACGGTCGTAACCGTTCCTAGGATAAAGGTGGATCTCCGAAGCGTTCCGAAGCCGTGGCTGTGACTGGTCGCATCTCATGCTTCCAAACATTTCACCGCTCTTCACTGTCGGCATCTTCAGTGGTGACTCTGCAAAAGCTATAGAGTCGTACTAAATAATGTTAGTAGGCCAAGAGAATTACAAAAAAAATGTTTCAAATATGGCTCTAACGTGACGTAACTTAGATAACTATTGAAATCGCTCGGGAATAGTATACCTATTGAAAACATCGAGGTACGCCAGCTTGAAAAGGGGTGCTATTTGCATAAACAACGAAAAAGTGAAAAAAATGCGAAAATCGCGTTTTTTCCGGAAACAATCGCATATAACTCGGTAAGTATGCATTTTAGAGAAAAAATGTATACTTATAAATTTGTTCGTTATTAAATTTTCTACAAGATAGAGTTGGTCCGATATCTCTAGATTTGAAATGTTCGCTGCAAAATGCTCAAAAGTACAAAAAAGGTAGGTAAAAACAAGGTAATTTTAAATTATTTATTTAACAATGAAAAAATAACCCAATCACGCCATACATTTAGAGAAAAGCACTTGACTTCAATACAAAACGAGAGCCGTAAGGCCGATTAAGATCGGACTGACAGTTTTTGCATAAAGCAATTGTTAAGTAACCTACCTGGAAAAAATGACCTTTTTTTAATTTCGTGCCAGGCTAAAAGTTATGAATATTTTTACACCTTCTTGGACCGATTTTCCGATTTTTCCCACTCGCAAATCCGCTTCACAGGCTTAATTATTTAAGAGCCAAAATTTTCAAACGTTCTAAAACCGCTCAAAAATTATTAAAAATTGAAAAAACTGTCAGTCCGGTTTTAATCGGCCTTACGGCTCTCGTTTTGTATTGAAGTCAAGTACTTTTCTCTAAATGTATGGCGTGATTGGGTTATTTTTTCATTGTTAAATAAATAATTTAAAATTACCTTGTTTTTTACCTATTTTTTGCACTTTCGAGCATTTTGCAGCGAACATTTCAAATCTACGGATATCGGACCAACTCTATCTTGTAGAAAATTTAATAACGAACAAATTTATAAGTATACATTTTTCTCTAAAATGCATACTTACCGAGTTATATGCGATTGTTTCCGGAAAAAACGCGATTTTCGCATTTTTTTACTTTTTCGTTGTTTGTACAAATAGCACACCTTTTGAAGCTGGCTCACCTTGATATTTTCAATGAGTATACCATTCCCGAGCGATTCCAATAGTTATCTAAGTTACGTCACGTTAGAGCCATGCCAATCTGTAACCCTCCTGCCCTATCGACACTACTTATTAAAGGGATTTTCAATAACTTTCTAATAATAATACCGACGAATTTATTCTAGATTCATCTAGTGAAATGCTCTTTAGCAAAAATACTTGTAATTCATTATTTGCTTAATATATACCCATTAGCAAAAATTAAACTATTTAGTATCTAAATAAATCAATATTCGACTGTTTATTTTCATACTTTATCCTTATCTTAAAAATATCAGCAGTATTTTCTCCACGGTAATAGCTCTACAAAAACTCGTATCCTGTAGGTTTCATAAATTCAATAAGCTTGTTGAATGTATCTCTTTCTATTCTATCAAAGTGTTGAAATTTTTGAGGATGCATTTGTCGCTGCTGAGAAACAGCAAACGTTTCGTAAGTACGGATAAATCCATAACCTCCTTATTTTCTTTTTCCTCCTTGTAATCGCAGTAACAATTAACATAATATCGTATTGTTCCAACGACATTATTCAGAATACAACAATTGTTTAACTGAGTTCGAACTATTGCTGTGTTTGAGAGTATTTGGGTGTAGCAGCATGCTATGCGACTTTGGTGTGAAAATGCCACGGAAAGACGCATGGTGCGACGTGCGTATTCCAGCTTCTGAGTAGCAAGCCGTTGCTAGCATAGTTTATTATACAGTTCGTCGAATGAAGGTTCTAGAGGGTGTGGCTAAACCGCGGCTAAATGCGCAATGAACACCAATGAAATTCAGATGTACACGACGAAGTGGGAGAAATTCTATTTCTTGACAAATCACCGTGCCCCTTGAGCGTGCGAAAGTGCGCGGCTAAATGCGCAGTCGTCTTTTGGTCGTCTAAAAATAAACGAAATCTGGCACCTTGACATCAAAGAAGCCGACATGAAGACGCCGGACTGTATAATAGACTGTGGTTGCTACGTTGCTTACTCGGGTGGTAATAAAAAAAACTGATGTACCAAACTCCTCAGTTTCGTTTAGGGTTAGCCCTAGCTCAGGAAGAGAGGAGTGGGTAAATACTATAAATTACTTATTTGACGCCGCCCGTTTTGCAACCCGTTATTATAACGTACCCTGTACTCTAAGGAGTAGTTACTAATATTCTTCAATAATAAGAAAAAAAGGGGAAAAAGGAAACAATTAATACACAGTTCTCTATTTGAGTTTACTAAAAAGGTAGAATAATGGCCATTGGTGTAATCAATAATAAATTATACAGATATTTAGCAATTAGGTACCTATATATCGTAATGATATAAATATAGTATTTAGCAAAAACCCACTCTACAATACTATATTTAACTATAAGAGCTTGTAATATTATATATTAATTTTTAAAATAAAGAATCAAATAGAGGTATAATATAAGAGTTGGGTAAGTATAAGTAACCAATTTATGGAAAAAAGGACCGTTAATATTAGATTATAAATATTTAAAATATATAAAACAGTATAACCAGTACAAATGAGAATAAATATGCAATTAAATGTTAATAAAGGCAAAATATATGTAAATATAGACATTCAAGATATCAGATGACAGTTTAAATCTTAAACTAAGCTTATCCGGTTTTGATTCGGTGAACAGTATGTTCCAGATCGTCCAGGAAATGGTGTCAACAGTAAGCGAACACCCTGTAAATGGAGAAAATTAATGCTCCTCGAAGAGGTGGTGTACTCCGATAATTTGCTTCGTATAAAAGACAGCCAGCAGGAGATGAAGTACAAGTACAGATAATCTCTCTAGAATCTTGATTTCGAAAAGCAAATCTTATAGCACGAAGATGATGAAGCAAGAAGAGATGAGGAATAAAACATCAGATGATATAAGATGAGGACTAGATCATATCAAACGTCTAAATAGATTATTCACTGAACAGAATATGTGAATTGTGAATTTTTATAATAAAAGAGAATAAACTTTTTATCTTTGTTTTCGAACGGCCTCGTGGTGAAAATCAGAGACTATTTTGCTTTCGGGAATAACTCCAACACCAGGTTGAAACAATCACAATAACCACTATCGACAAAATTGTATTTCCCAAAATTAGCAACAATATCCGTATATAACGGAAATTTCTGCGGTTCAAACAACGATCCAAATCTTGCTAGAAAAATAGAATCGAATAGAATCGTCCGCACAAAAAAAAGAGAAGAATCCTCGCGCAAAAAGTGCTTCAAATCAAATCAAATCAAATCAAAAAGTCTTTATTTGGCGGGGCTCAGCCTCTGGCTGCTTAGGCCCAACCACCAACGAATACAGTTTTTTAAACAGGATAAATACTAAATGATTACAATACTAATTAACAATATTAAACATAATGAAGTATGAGAAACAACAACAACAACACAACAAAAAAAAAAGAACTTAATTCTAATAGGAACACATGACAAGTTTAAAAATCTATTCGTCAATTTTAATTATGTCTATGTATTCTGGTAAGTTAACTTAAAATATGCCTTAAGTTTATGTTTAAACGAGCTGTTACTTACAATTAATTTTAATTCCTTTGGTAATATGTTATAAAAATGTGCAGCTAAATAAGAATATGAGTATTTAAAGAATGAGGATGAGTGCAGAGGTATATGTAGTAAAAGTTCATTTCTCAGATTTCTATCGTGTACATTATTACCGAATATTAACTTTGAATTGAGATATGGCGGAATTTTTGTATTTATGATTTTATGTAGAGGAAAGTCGCTAAATCTGGGCTAGGGTTAGTAATATGGGCTATGTAGGTTTCTCGGCTCATGTTGTTTTCTGTAAAAACTATTGCAAACCTTAGATGGCGATGTTAGACTTTTATAATGTAGATGGCGCTTTTATTACCCGTCGGTAAAATGGAGTTTAACGTTTGTAAGAGTTTTCGTGAGTCACTAAACTTTATCAGGTAAGTTTATTTTGTTGATTGCACGAAAATTATCAGTGTCTTCAAGTCAATTTCTGACTAACTAGTAACTGACTAATAAGCCTTTAAAGCGTGCATGTGTATTTCTTCCAGATAGTGTCATTTGAACACAATTTTATTTGATGCATAGACCTTGAAATTTTCTAATATGGGCTACCCCATTGCTTTCATTATGGGCCACCGGCCCATATTTAGAACCGATATGAATTATCTGTTGTTCACAACTAAATATTTCTTTCAGAATGCCTAGGAAAGAAGAAAAAAGAAAGCAATGGGATGAGAGCAATATGGAGCGTGCCATTATAGCTGTTCGACGACACGATATGGGTACCCTAAAGCTTCAAAAATATTTAATGTGCCTCGATCTACTTTGCAACGATCTGCAAAAAGATCGAACTCAATCCAAGTGAAGCTGCACAAATAAAATTAGAGCGTAAATCTGTATTAGGTAATGACATAGAAAATGAATTAGTTCATTATATTTTAAAGATGGAAGCAAAATTTTACAGGTTGACAAGGAAAGATTTAAGGCGGATGGCTTATAATTTAGCTTTAAGAAATAATATCAAACATCCGTTCGGCGGCGATGCAGCACGTAAAGTCTGGTTAAGACTTTTCTTAAGACGCCACAAGGAGGTACTTTCTGTGCGACGTCCTACAGGTACCTCATTTGCCCGCGCGAAAGGATTTAATCAGGAAAATGTCGCATCCTTTTGACATTTTGGAAAAAGAATACGAGAGAAAATTTTACCCTCCTGATCGCATATTTAATGTTGATGAAACAGGCCTTACAGTTGTGCAAAATAAGATAGCAGAAGTTATAGGACGAAAAGGCAAAGACAAATTGCATCCTTAACTTCTGCTGAAAGGGGTTCTTTGATAACTCTCATAGCGTCAATGAGTGGCTCTGGCCAATTTATTCCACCAATGATGATATTTCCTCGCAAAAACGAGAAGACAACAATTAATGAGGGGGCTCCACCGGGTGCCATTATGGCAGTACATCCTAGTGGTTGGGTTCAAACTAACATTTTCACTAAGTGGTTCCAACATTTTATTAACATTGTTAAGCCCACACAAGAGTCCCCAGTGTTGCTGATTCTAGATGGACATTATAGCCACACACGTAATATAGATCTGATAGATCGAGCTAATCATGTGACTATAATTGTTTTACCTCCACATTGCACTCATAAGCTACAACCACTAGATAAAACATTTATGGGTGTTCTTAAAGCTTAGTACAGCGAGGAAGTAAGAGTCTGGCTACGCCACAATAACCGTGCACTGACTGCATTTGATGTGGCAGAACTCTTTGGCAAAGCCTATTTAAAATCTCAAACTGGAGAAATTGCCGTCAATGGCTTTAAGGCCACCGGGATTTACCCCTTGAACAAAAACCTCTTTTCATAAGCTGATTTTATTGCTGCCGAAATAGAAGCTGAAAAGAATTCGAGCTGCCCAATCGATCATGACCTTCAGACACTGGATACTTCAAACAGTGAATGTGGAACAGATCAAAATAATTCTTGTGCAGTGCTTTCCTCCCCGATTCCATCAAGATCTGCTACACCATCCGGTGTAATTCCAATGTCCATTCCTACAAGCAGGTTTTACAAAGCACCCCTTCACCCTACAAATCAAAACAATTCTTGTTCAGCTCCTTCCACTTCTATTTCATCAGATTCAAATACACAGATTTCAAATGAAAAGATGTCTTGTGTGAAAACTAAAATGTCTTTTCTTTCGACTGCTTCTACATCGAAAACTGCGCCTTCGCAACAAAAACAAAATTCATTTATATCACCATTTGAAATTTCTCCTGTACCTTCTTTAAAGAAAAAGCTTCTAATCGTGGACGTAAGACAAGTAAATGCTCCGTAGTGACCTCATCACCGTACAAAGATGAATTGGCTCAATCTCTTGAAAGGGTAAAAGGAAAGAAGGTTTTAAAAGTAAAAAAATCTTAATGTGGAGGATCTGTTACCCAAAAGAAGCGGCGCAAGAGGAAGTCATCTAGTTCGAGCAGCGAATTCGAGAAGAAGAACTCTAACACTGGTTTTGTGGCCGCAGATGATGACAGCGACTATAACGAGTTTCCTGATTCCCAAATTCCACCAGAAGATAGTGATGTAAAATGCCTCTTTTGTGAGTCACTTTTCTCAAGTGATTTTCGTGGTGAAATATGGGTTCAATGTCTTATGTGCAACATGTGGGCACATAACGATTGCGCAGGAGCTGAAAAAGTTGACTACGTTTGTGATTTTTGCAGATAAACTCCCTTTTGTTAACTATTTGAATTAATAAAATACTATTTTTCATAATTTATCTTGTTATTATGACTTATAATATTGATTTTCTTATTATTTTTACAGTAGCCCATATTTGGGACCGATTTAAAATTTCCTCAAAAATGCACCCTCAACAATATATCAAATTATCACAACCACAGTTCTTCATATCAAAGTAATCAAGGAAATAGTTCATAAATAACTAATGTATGCATAGGCTAGCGTTTTTGCTTGTGAAATGAAACATGTTTTTGCGATATATCACACAAAAACAAAATGGTAGCCCATATTTGGCGAGTTTCCTCTATTAAATTGATATAATGAATATTTCTACGCACTTCCATTTTGAACCATTCATTTTTAATAAAGTAGGGAGTGATGTGATCTCCCCTCTTGACTTTTTCTGCATATCTCATACATAAATTTTGTAGAACTTGTATTTTATAACACAAACTGACAAACACGACCCACAAACAATATCGCAATAATCAAACAAAGATAGAATCAAAGAATCTTAATTTCAGTTTAACATTAGCTTTTAAGACATTTAAAAATATTTTAAATTTGTATAGAGATTGTAAGCGTGAATTTGCAGTTCTTATAACATTATTTACATGACATGTGATAGTTAAGTAATTATCAATCGTTAAGCCAAGATTTTTATAAGTACTTTTGAATTCTATAATAGACCCAGATAACCAGATAAATTATAACGGCTTCGCCGATAACATATTGATAAACTTAGTTCATTAAATACAAATTCGCTATACAGGGGTAACATAGTTAACAGATACAATTTTATTGTTACCCTCAAATGTGTTTAGCTGCAAACAAATCTCTAGTAGTAGTTAGACTAGCATATCCGAGAACATATTATGTTTGATTAAATGACATGTCAATTCACATCAGGGACATCTGATAAAAATATAGTCTATATACAGGGTGTCCAGAAACTCTCCTGACAAACGAAGACCGGAGATTCCTCAGATAATTTTAAGACAATTTAACCCAATTCATCTAGTCCGAAAATGCTTCCTAAGGGAACTAGAGCTCTTTGAAGATGGCGCCTTGTAAATAGTTTTGTTTAAATACCTCCAGAACGCTTCTACTTAGAAAAACAAAAACTGGTACGCTTGTTTAGCCTTCAGAGATGAATAATAATAATAATATCTCTACCCCTCATTCTAATCACAGGGATTAGCCCAGAAGTCGGAGACTTGTGCGGGAGGGGGCGGCATATTATTATTAAGCAGGCCGCATTTGCGCCCAGGAACGACTTATGTTGGTAGGCCCTAACCACTATTCAGTGCAGGAATGAGGGAAACCTGGAAAACCTCATTAATTAGGGGGTGGTCAAATATCAACCGGCATCAATCTCTCACATTGACCCAAGCTAACATTATTCCACCCTACCATACCCACAGAGAGGGTGCCAATCCTCTCCACGAATATAGCTTATATACGGTCTACCGGCAGCTGGGCTCGAACTAACTCCGTCTAGTCACCTCGATTCAAGTACTAACACCTTAAACCGCGCGGCCACTGACCGACCCGATGGATCGATTCCATCAATTGCGAATTTCTAGTACCGGTCATAGGCGTCCATTTTGGGTAGGTCAACGGTTATTTTAACGCATAACTTTTTTGTCTTTAACTTTTAAGCATTTGTGACACTAGATTATTAACGAAAAATTTTCAAATCCATTTTTCTAGAAAACGGTGTATCCTAATGACTTAAAGTAAGAGTACCTTTTAGTACTAGAATACCTGAAAATTTAATAATCTAGTGTCACAAATGCTTAAAAGTTAAAGACAAAAAGTTATGCGTTAAAATAACCGTTGACCTACCCAAAACGGACGCCTATGACCGGTACTAGAAATTCGCAATTGATGGAATCGATTCATCTCTGAAGGCTAAACAAGCATACCAGTTTTGGTTTTCTAAGTAGAAGCGTTCTGGAGGTATTTGAACAAAACTATTTACAAGGCGCCATCTTCAAAGAGCTCTAGTCCCCTTTGGAAGCATTTTTGGACTAGGTGAATTGGGTTAAATTGTCTTAAAATTATCTGAGGAATCTCCGGTCTTCGTTTGTCAGGAGAGTTTCTGGACACCCTGTATATATCAAAAATACAAATTATTGTATTATTGTATTTTATTGTTTATTCTGAAAAGTGACATATAAGATTCACGTTTCACCTTACATAATGGTCGATCTAGAAATTCGTCGACAGCGATCCAAAAACTCTCGTCTAGCAGTCATTCAACTACCTTCTGTAGTCAAACAACATTCTTGTAATCTATTTAACAAAGATTTTATGATACAACTGATCAGTGACGATATTTTAAAATAAACTACTTGAAATTTGAAAAAAAAAACTACAACAAATATTGTTTGGTTTCTTAATTTGTTCGTTATTGCGTATAATATTTAGTTAGATGAAGGGTTTTCTTTTCTTTTTATCATAAAGATGAAACTTTTGTTGTTTGAACATACAAAACTATATTTCTGCAAACCGTTCTACCATGAATCCATTAATGATACATTTTAATGGTTTGTGAATATTTAAATTTAAGCGTATTATCACGGGTACGAAATTCTTATAGAACATAATGCATATGGAAATTTAATTTTACGAAAACATACAAAAGGTTTATTTTGGTTTACATAATAAATCTCAAAATAATGTTATATAATTGAAACAATTCATTTTAGAACAAAATAGCATACAAACTGATAAACAGATAGATTTTGTAAATTCACGCATTACTAGACTGGAAAATGTTATTGAGCAGCAAACAGAAAGAAATGAACAACTAGAACTTGAACTACAGCAGGTTAAAGAAAAGAATACTTTCTTAGAGAAACAACTAAATAAAAACAAAATTATAATATTTAACCTGGAATACACTGAAGGTGACTTATTAAATTCTATCATATTAAAACTTAATGCACTTTTAAAATTGCCAAAGGCATTGATTGAAGCGGACATTAGCGACATTTATACCGTAGGGAAGTCTGAAAATAAACCGGTATTTATACAGTTCATTAGATATTTGGTTTAACACAGTGTCATTAAAAACTGTAAAAATTTAAAAGGAACGTCCATCAGAATTTCTGAAGTACCTACCAATTATCTAAACCAGAACAGGAGAAAATTTTTGGGCGTATTCACTTTAGTTGTATAGGATTACATAACTTGTACAGTGCGTTTCATTAACTTTGATAACATTTTGATCAGCTGTAACTTTTCTGTTTTTAAAGATATCGGAATGAAGCAAAAACCATATTGCATAGTGGACTAGCAAGTTTTTTCTTATTTGAAAAACAAAACAAAAGACCAACGATTTTGAGAGATCTTAACCTAACTTATATTTTTTTAAATGGAACGCCCTGTATATTATTGGATATTTGGATTCTACTCAAAATTCCAAGCATATTTTAATAAGCATATCCTATACCTATCTTCAACTGTTTCTGAGAAATAGTTTTACAAACATCTCAAATTATCATAAAAATCGCTCTACTTGTCTGCCATTTTCCTCAACAGAACAAAACACTAAGGCTCGATTGCTACCAGCACGACTCAAGCAATGCTGAACTTCAGCTTTAGCTCAGTGCAAAGTGTGCCATGAACAAGTAGAGCAATTTTTATGATAATTTGACATGTTTGTAAAACTATTTCTCAGAAACAGTTGAAGATAGGTATAGGATATGCTTATTAAAATATGCTTGGAATTTTGAGTAGAATCCAAATATCCAATAATATACAGGGCGTTCCATTTAAAAAAATATAAGTTAGGTTAAGATCTCTCAAAATCGTTGGTCTTTTGTTTTGTTTTTCAAATAAGAAAAAACTTGCTAGTCCACTATGCAATATGGTTTTTGCTTCATTCCGATATCTTTAAAAACAGAAAAGTTACAGCTGATCAAAATGTTATCAAAGTTAATGAAACGCACTGTACACCCTCGAACGGACTAGCTCTTCTGAGGATTTGATTATATTTATTTGTTCTCTTGTTTTTATTTGCTTTTAATGATTATAGAAATAAATATTATTATTATTATTATTATTATTATTATTATTATTATTATTATTATTATTATTATTATTATTATTATTATTATTATTATTATTATTATTATTATTATTATTATTATTATTATTATTATTATTATTATTATTATTATTATTATTATTATTATTATTATTATTATTATTATTATTATTATTATTATTATTATTATTATTATTATTATTATTATTATTATTATTATTATTATTATTATTATTATTATTATTATTATTATTATTATTATTATTATTATTATTATTATTATTATTATTATTATTATTATTATTATTATTATTATTATTATTATTATTATTATTATTATTATTATTATTATTATTATTATTATTATTATTATTATTATTATTATTATTATTATTATTATTATTATTATTATTATTATTATTATTATTATTATTATTATTATTATTATTATTATTATTATTATTATTATTATTATTATTATTATTATTATTATTATTATTATTATTATTATTATTATTATTATTATTATTGTTAATATTATTATTATTAATTGGTGTCTTAGAGATATCTCCTATAGAAATCTGAGAATATTCAGTAAAATATATCTTAAACGTACTCGTACATATATTTCCGTAAAGTTAAGCTGCCAATTCTAGTTGCTGTTTTTACACCAGTATTTTAAAAGACTGGTTTAATGTTTTATGTTTCTTAAGAAATATGAATATTTATCAAATACAGACTGATAATAAAATTTTAGAGGTAGCCTATAAAAGATCTAACCAAATTACTTAAATTTTACACGCCGATTACCACTGAGAAAATTATTAACATGGTGCTCAATATGTATGGAATATAATATTTATAACTTTTTAAACATCTTGTATAAAAATTGTATAGACACACATTGTTTAGTTAAGCTATTTTGCACCCTGAGCTTGTTTCGGAACAAGTAATTTCTATGACAATAATTTTTTTTCTTTAAATGGAACATACCATTTTCTGCTCTTATGCGGTGGTGTAAAATGTTGGTAATGGTGTTGCATTACAAAATTTTTGAAAACATCTAGCATCAGCTAAAGCTAAAAAAATCTGAATTTAAGAGCTTTGCTAAAGATGTAGGAGACATATGTCATGCCAGAAAAAGCAGTAACTGTTTGGGTGTTTCCAGTATAAAGAATGATTTCATTTAACTCCGCCGTTTGTTCGAAAAAGCTTTTGAATGCGGATGTTTTCTCAAAACATTTTTTTATAGCTACCTCATACACATTTTGCACGTTTATCCCCAAGAAAAAGTTGCTTCCAAATAAGGAAAGGAAGAAGAAAAATAGCTAAATAACAAAATTGGTTGCCATCGCAACAAAATTACTGGTTCCAAAACAAAGTCAAGACCAAAGGGTGAAGAAATTAACTAAACAATATATTTTTTTAATACGCTCTCAAAAATATCTATTTTACGAACTCATTGGTGCCCTTAAAATGAGTCTTTATCGAACATCAATCCCAAAAAGTTGCCATGACGAAGTCCATACAAAATAAACATCAATAGTTATTTAAAACTTTAGAAACGATATTCTATACATACCTTCTGTACGGCATTATAAACATTATGACACCCCGCACAATTTTTTAAAAGTAATATTTAAATTCATGCAAATTGTTTAATATTTTTATGGGCATTCAGCCATATTTTTGATGCATTTTTCCTCCAAATGTTCAGGAAAATGATTCAATTTCAGTATTATAGTTTGACTTTCGGCTAATAAAAACTGCCACCTCTGGCAATGGATTTTCTTTGTACAATATATTGCAATAATAATTGAACTCCCCCAAAACAGTTTTTGAACTACTACAAACTTGGATAGAAGTTTCATTGAAAATACACACCAATAGAGATTGATGAGTGGAAAAAAGAACAAAGAGCTAACGTTAAAAGTTGAAAATAGATTTCATTACAAATGCGTCAATAACAAAACAAGCCACCAAATTCGTTTTATAGGGTGCCATTATTATTGCAATATATTGTAGATAATTATCTTACTAAAAATACTATCCTTGGTCCATTAGCTTTAGAAAATTTTATTCTGATTTTCTAATAAGTGCAGGTGTAAGAGACATGTTTTCTTCACAATTTTATTACTACCTAATTAGTTAAGTAATTATAATTATTTCTTTTTAAAAAGACAACAAGTAATTAACTAATTATCAACAGCGTTGATAATCTTATTATACCTATTGGAAAGTGTAAATAAAAACTAACATAATTGTTTGGTCCACGCTTCCCCTACCCATAAAAAGACTGTTTGGCAGATATATATTACTAATTTATAAGTGGAATATTGTTCTAGGAAAACATTCAGGTGAATCGGTTTGTTTGCCGGGGAACATAGGTAGTGGCGGTCAATGGTACAATCTAACCGGTCTCGTTGTTGTCTGATATTGTAACCTTCTTGTGGAACGAGAAATACCTTTGCATGCAAATTAGTTTTAGAAACATTACATGTTGGTGGAGACTAATAAGTCTCGCATATCAAAAGTAAGTATTCTCTGTTTCTAAATTAATAATGTATGTAAAATTTGTCTAAGTATTATTGTATTCGTATACGTGTACAATTCAATGAACATCTATTAATTAATCACGAATAACAAACAATAATTTGAGGCAGCAATAATAATTTACAATTGTGTCTCGGCTCATTGTTTTTCATGTTAGTTTTTTGCTGAAGTATTTGTAGCTAAATATTTTTATAAAGTTCCATTTTTTGTTGTATTGAATAAACTCCATTAATTTAAGGATTATTTATTTGACAATTTTAGTGAAATTGAATCATTTCCTTTCCACTTTTGAAGGGAAAATGTGCTAGAGAACATGAAAATCCCTGAATTTGTATCTTATCACTGTGTTCAATACACCGTGAAATATACTTGATAATTTACATAAATTCAAGTATTTGTAAATTATTTTACATCCTGGAGACCACTTGTATAATTTACATAGTGAAGAGATATTCTTTCTAACTTACTCAAATTTTTTTTAGACTGTCTCAAGAAACAGCTATGAAATTTGTTGAAAATTTGCGTATAGAGAAACGGCGCCCTTAAGGTTGATTTGTTGCATTAATTTTAATCATTTGAGTTAACTGCTAATATGTAGGTATATTAAAAAATACCACAACAATAACTTAAACATGTGTGAACAATAAACAAATGATTTCGTAAAACACGCAAATAACATTCATAGATATAATTATGCTTTATTACCTACTTCTATATAATACTACCACGTAGAGTTCAAGTGTTGCAACCACTCTAGGAAAATTGTTTTTTCTTTTATTTTAATGATTAATCTGACGTCTTTTTCACGTTATACTTCAGTTTATGTAAAACTATTAGCTTTATTTGACCACTCTACGATCATCTCAAAGGGTCACAGTACACAAAATATTAATTATACTTTAAATGTTCGTTAAAAAATTATGTTAAATTTATTTTATATTAAACTATACAGGGTGTTCCTTAATAATACGCGAATATTTATGGGAGTGATTCTACATCGAAAATTAATGATAGTTTGTTTTATAAACTATGGTCCAAAAATGTTCCGTTACAAAAATACGGGGTGTTAAAGTTTTAGAAAAAAAAAGAAAAATAATTAATATTTTCGATACCGCTTTAGTTATTTTCATAATCTGCATCTTAAAATGATTTGCTTTTAATATTCTTCACTAAAAAATATAATATATTTTTTAAATAATACCAAAATACAGACTACAAAACGGTTTTATAGTTGCTATATAAAATTGTTTTAAAAGTATTGTATACATTTTTATGGAACTGTTACATTACCAAAGTGTTTTATAAAAGTGGCCCCTTTTCGATTCTATACGTATCGTATAATGGCATTTAACCACGTTATATGAATTTGAAGCTCCTATAAAATTTAATTTATAGCAATTTATACTATATTTATAAAATTTAATTTGGCTGATTGGAATAGTTTCTTCCAATATCTAATTTCCACATCGATATCTAGTATGTTTCCATCATTTTGCATTTGATGACAGTTAATGGTTCTTTGATATCAAATATTGCTGTGTATTAAATATTTGAATATTTGGAATTAAATAACAACTCTCCCTACTCGCGATGGGCCAAGTCGTGACAGTTATTAGAAAAATATAAAAAAAAATCTTTGTCATGTATTTTCCGAATTATAAGTATCAACAAATAAATTGGAAAAACTGACACCCTGTGATGATCTATCAAGTCCTGTGACTACAAAAAATATTAATGTTTCGTCAATACTTTTTCTGTAATGTAATCATGAATAACCCTTCTGTAAATTACAGTTTAAAATTAAAACATAACTGCCTCAGTTTCAAATAAAATGTTGGATTTTTGCCCAACATTAAATTCAAAATAATCACCCGACTTTAACCGACTGTACTGTAAAAAAATGTACTACACTATTTTGGCAAGTAATTTTAAAAGATGGCGCATTTAGTCCGGATTCTAAAATGGTATGATACTTGCTAGATTACTTCTTTGTTTAGAAAAAAAAAATTTTTTTAGTGAAACCGGATTTCAGGCCAATTTTGTTTGACAACATTAATATTTGCAGTCACAGAACTTGATAGATCATCACAGGTTGTCAGTTTTTCCAATTTATTTTTTGATAATTTGAAAAGTAGGTACATGACAAAGATTTTTTTTATATTTTTCTAATAACTGTCACGACTTGGCCTATCGCCCGTTTCCGGCTTAACGTTGATTTCTGGGACTCCCTGTATAATTTCTATTATCCAAAAAAAAATAGGCGAGAACAAAATCCAACAGAGTGCTGGAATTTTGTTCCCGCTTGTTTTCTAAAGCTAACTTGAATATCGACATTTTGGTATTTTCTTTCCATTTCTCTATTACCTCTCTTGCCTGACTTCAGTTCGTTTTCTTTCTGCTGTTGGTCCATCGAAATGACCAAACCATCACATTACATAAAATACCTCAGAGTCAGTCTGATAAATATTATTTGTATTTCTTATCTTAAATTAAATACTTCCATTTTATGCCCTATGATTGATTACCCTGGAAAATGATTATCCTAAAAGTATATAACTAAGAATATATATATATAATAACATCATAATGAACATGGATGTTTGCGTTGAGGTTTGCAGCGTTTGCAACACTTGTTGGAATGCGGATAAGTCGAATGTAGACGCTTTTTTGTCCAAATACAATTAATCGGATTGAATACAACGTGGAATATTCACGACGCTACGATGTTTTGTTTGAAGAAATTTTTACCTACCTTGTTACGCATATAATGACCTACTTTGATCATGTACCGAACATACTTACAAATCGAAGTTATGTTACATGTGTGTGCGCGACTTAATACGATTATTTTTGTAAAAAATATGTGCTACTAATATCGTCCGATACTTCAGTGCAATTATACTCAAGGGATGTGACAACGAAAAATTTCATTACTGACTGCTAAAGTTGAGGAATGAATTCAATCGACAATCATCTAAAGCTACGTACATACTTATATCCTCAAATCTTGATCCGTAACTGCTGGTCGCTACCAATCAGAGAATTAATGTGTACACCCCTAATCTTAGCTAGACTAGGATATGTGATGACAGATTAGCTATCGGTATCCGTAGATTCGCCCGTTTATTGATTTCGACTCCTGTTGTTGGTATTACGACTGGTACGGACGGAAGCACTGCTAGGATAACGGTATTTTTCTGAGACGTCCCGCAGTAGCTTTTGTAACTGGTCGTATCCTATGATTCCAAACTCTTTTCCGCTCTTCACTATAGCAAAAGCAGTATAGCAAACATACTGCTATTTCCATGGTATGTGTAAGACACATTGTGTTTGAATAAAAATCTGTGAAACCGCATACAGTATCATATTTTAATGCCACGCAGAAATACTAACAATTGTTGTGAATGCTGCGAACCTCAACGCAAACATCCGTGTTCATTCTAGTGTTGCGTGACATGTTACAAGGTCCCTTTCGCATGGCCGTATTGAAGTTATGCGACGATGTTTACAATAGAGTCGTAAATGTGAACGTGGTTGCATTAATGTTATTAAAATTTCATTTGAAATGCTGGAATTCCAAAAAATATAAATTTATATTTTTCAAGTTCAAACATTTAAACTTAAGCTGCTTTCTAGTGCTCTAAAAAATAAGACGTATTTTATAAATCTTCACATATATATACTACGGCTAAAGTGCAAACTGAACCTTCCGCTATTTTAATAGAAATCGGATAATCCACATTATTAGCGGATAGTTTATAAACTAACCAACTGGCTTGGTTAATTTACTTGGAATAGTAAAAGAAACTAAAATAGCGTATTTTCTTTGGTTAGTTTTTTAAACCATCCAATTTAGTCTGGTTTAAATAAAAACAATCATTCTGATAACACAAAATAGCCAATTATTTGGATAGTTCATAAACTAGCTCCTGGTTTGGAAACGATTAAATAAAATAATGTCGAAAGTTCTACGTTATTACGTATTAAATAAAAAAAAACAGTTTCACAGTACAGATATTCGTAAAAAATTAACCTGCAAGAAAATAATTTGCATTCCATTTTGTTGACGCTTGCAGACTGGTCCTAGCTCTTCAGGTTTTTGATTTATTTTAAGAAAGAAATAAATGTGGCGTTTTCGAAAATCGTCTGTAACTTTTTTATTTAGAGAAACTTTTCAAATCTGAAAACACTTTTTCACTGTATATTTAGATTTTCATTGCGACGTTTCGGTTGCGAGAATTCATCAGCAACTTACTATTTTCTTATGGGTGCAGAAACCTAAACGTCGCAATGCAAAATCTAAATACATATACAAACAATAGTTTACAAGATACCAATACATGAATCAGCAAACTGGTCCTCATTGTATGTATTTTATATCTTAGCTTTGCTATCATTATATATTTTATATTGCATCGTTACGTTTTTGTATATGATACATTTTTTAAATTAATTTAATTAGTTTACTTCACTGTGTATACACGGTAAACAAAATCAAAAAGTGGCGTGAAAACATTACATAACCCAACTTTATATCACTATATTAGCTATACTCGCGACAAGAATTCAGACGCCTTACGTCATGCGAACAAATGAATAATTCATTACATTTTCATCAAAATATTTAAGAAACTGTAACTGATAGTAATAGAACTATATACTACACTAAAAGTTTGCATTATATATTGCACTCAAGTGCAAAAAAGGATCGTTTTTAACGCGGCCAAATATCGAAAATTACGTTGACAATAAAAACAAATGTCTAACGTCAGCCGTGACGTAAGACGTCTGAATTCGTGACGCGAGTATAGAGAAATAGCTAGTTTATATACTATCCAAAGGATTGGGTATTTTGTGTTACCAGAATGATCGTTTTTATTCCAGCTAGACAATAAACAAACAAGTATTTGTTCTCTTTTCCGAAACTTTACCTTACTTTTTACGATTGTCAGTACCTCGAAATGTTTCTTTAAAAATAGGTATGTGGTTTATATTTAGCTAAACTGTTTTGTTACATTTAATAAAATAGAGAACTTTCGAATTTATTTTTGATTTAATTGTTTCCATATAGGAATAGAGAAATAGGTTATATACTATCTAGACAACTGGCTATTTTGTGTTAACAGAATGATTGTTTTAAGCTCAAGACCAAATTGGATTGTTTATGAATTAACCAAAGGAGAAAAGCTATTTTAATGTATTTGACTATTTCAAATAAATTAGTTCGAGTGAGTTAGTTTATGTCAAAATAACCAACGGCTCAGTTAGTTTGTATGCTAGCTAGTTTACAAACTAACCAACTTTACACTTTAGCCGTAACATGCATATAGAAGACGATGTCAATCCAAACAATGGCAAAGGATATATTAATTTTCTCGAATGTGATATGATATGTCTGAACTTTTAACTATAAAATTATTCTGCGCCGTCTGACAATTCCAAATCTATTTATAATTTCTTATTCAGATAATCCGAGTTCTACAAAACATACTCAAATGTAAATTTTAAATCGAATAGAATGCCTAAAAAGAATACAGTGTTACATGAAGACGAAATTGATGTACAGATTGCTTATAAATAACAAGGTAACTAATATACATCTGCTAATTGTATTCCTAATTTAAAACTTTGGAAATCGCATTTATATGTTTTTAGATACGAATAATTTGATATTCTTTAAAATTTTAATATAGATCATTATTTTTTATTAGATAATTAAAACAGTAATGCAAAAATATATAAATAGTATGAATATATTTGTATTTAAAATAAATTAATAAATATAATGAAAGTGTCACTACTTATTGTACTAGTTGTGCATACCAGTGAAATATAAATTATAAAAATATATAATTCTTCAACATATAGGTACCTACATTTGCCAAGTTCTAACAATACAATAAGCTGTAATTTTTGTGTAGGTACCTACTTATTTTAAATAACAATATTTTTTATATAAAAATTAATAGATAGTATTAGAAAATTTTTAACAGATTTCGGTCCGTAAATAAGTATTGTTGTTTTTTCATATATTTTCAGGTATTAACAATATTGTGTGAAACTAACTACTCAGTGGACAAAAGCCCCAATCTGCGTTGAATTACACCCACAATGTCTACCCATATATTCCTTATTATTAGCTTTTGTAACATTTTTTTACTGTTTAAGAAAGGTATTTTAAGCTAATATGTATCAAATCTCCTACAATTCCTACCAATAAAGTTCCCACTCCATATAATTATAGAGTATATCAGGTTAGTAAATAGAATATATTTTTTAGATAATTATTGAATAGAGTTTTGTCTGTGGGTGTTCATTAGCATACCTAGATGTTTGGTATCAGAGAGCATGCATATGACTTCATTGGTAGGAATTGTAGGATATTTGATACATATTAGCTTAAAATACATTTCTTAAACAGTAAAAAAAAGTATTGTTGTATCCAAGGCAACTAGTAAGTTAAGTACAAAACAGTGTTGTTTAAAATTTTATTAGTAATCTAATTTCTTGAGACAAAATTATCTGCTTTTTGTTTTGATTGCCAAACTGATGATAAGAATATGTGATGTCATACTTAAACTAAATTAAGATTACAATATAGCAGATGAATAATGTTCACTTCCTATTTTTAAATTATAATGAGATAATGGAAAATATTTTTGTTTATGTTGTGAGGAAGCCACATTTTTCACAATAGTCAACAACAAGTTAAGAAAGGAGCAATTACAGTTTTGACATTCAAAGTGTGAATACAAAACTTTCTAGCATATATAAATTGTACACTACAGATTGATGATAAGCTGGATGTAAACCCACTACTTGTCAAAACCCAACATTATGTCAAACATTTTAATATAAACTTGATTGCAGGTGAACTATGTTTAAAAAACTTTTTTTAATTGGACTTTGCTGGAGCTTGATAGAAACTAAGGATCCCACAATTGAAGAAGAAGAATTTCAAGCACGAAACTTTTTAAGAGCAATAAACCAGAAAACTGCAGAAAATGAAAATAAAGTAGCTTTGGCCAACTGGGCATATGTCTCAAATTTGACAGATGAAAATTTAAAACATCAGGTAGGTATCAATTATATCTTTGTAGATTTTATTAGTCTCTATACAGGGTGATGCACATAAATTAAAACCAAAAGTAGAAGTTTTCCAAAGCAAACTATAGAAGGCGCTGATGTCAAAAGTAATTTTTAGATGACAAAGAACTTTGAGAAGTAGTTTTTGCACATCACTATTTAATAAAGTAAATTACATAATATGTCCTGTATTTAAATTTTTAAAATTGAATAGTTGTCGAAACCCTGTAGTAAATATTTTCAATGCTAAATGATGAATTTAATTACAACGTCAACATATACCTACAATCTAAGCTAGAATATTTTAAAAAGGTATATAATTAGTAGAAAATATTTATTTAGTTTAATCCATCATAGTTCTTTAAGTGGCCTAAGTAACTTGTCGCTACTAATCACAGAATTTATGTGCATTTTTTGTTTCCCAGCTAGGCTCTGTGAGACGGACCTATACTATCAGAACTTCAGGGTTCCGCTTCACTGTTGGCATCTTCAGTGGGACATCCGCGAAAGCTTCATTTTTGAGTATCTGGATCGTGCATTATCTCAAATATTAGTAAATTTTCAAAATTTACGTAACATTAGTACATTAGTACTTAAGTCAATTGTTGCTGGGTCTGACAAGTCATAAAACCACGACAAATTCAATCAAAATCATCTCTCAAAACGAGCTTAGCTGCTGGATCATTTACAAGTATTAGTTTAAACATATTGGGACTATAAGTCGCAACATTCAGGCAATTATTAATTATAAAAGAGAATTAACAAGCATTTAATCCACGAAAAAACTGAACACTCGAGGCGTAACCTCATCGATGTGAAATATTCCATGCTAAAATCAATGTTGAAATTGCACAAAGGTATTGATATTTCGAAGTATGGTAAACTTACTTCATATTAGAAAGTAGAATCAATAAATTATAAACCAAAGAAGGTGAAGATACTGGAGGGAAACCAAATCGAAGAATTGTTGAAAAAAGCACCGGATGAGGAATATTTAGAGAGCAGAAAAGTAGAAAATACACGATTTTAATATTTCAATTTATGCACTGAGCATTTTATTTGGAACTCTTTAAATGTTGCAACGATCATGGGAGTCGCAGGTGCCTGTCGATGCAATGAATTAACCTTTTTGGATATCACCCATGTCTAAAACAAAGGCAGCTATCTATATATAGTCATTCCCGATACGAAAACAAATATTTCAAGAAGTTTCATGATCATGGAAGAAGCTTTTTCAGTCAGTACTGTAGAAATGTGTCGAAATACATCAATCTGCGATGTAAAAATGCCGGTGGGACATTTTTCTTGCAATATGTTGCTGGAAAATGTACTACACAACATGTAGGCATCAACACAATTTTGAAACGTTTTCAATAGTGGCTGCATTTCTTGGGTTCCCTGATCCAGAAAGTTTTACCGGTCATGGAATGGGGTGTTCTTCAGAAACGTTACTGGCCAATGCTAGGGGTGATATTACCACTGTGAAGCGTCATAATGGTTGAAAATCGACTACAGCAGCGGAAAGTTACATCGAAGATTCACTGTCCAGCAAGATGGCAATTGCTGAAAAGATCCAAGTTCTACCAGGCTAAGTTGTGGGCCTCTCCAGTCCTTCAGAAACTCCTTATCGAATGAATACTAATAGGATTAATAGGATCTGTTTGCAAAATGGGTGAAGGCAAAACCTTTCTCTAAAGGCACTACCTAACCAGTAATAGATTTTCTGAGAGAAGAAATTAGCAGCAGGTATGGTCGCCCCCTACACATAATAGTGGATCAATGAACGCCGTTTTTAAGTAACCAAACAGTAAAATTTTGTGTAATAACATCCATCTCATACCAGTAGCAGTCGAACATCAGAGGGCAGATCCAGTAGAGAGAAAAGTGCAGGATCTAAAGGAGACTTCGAATTTCAACAAGCAATAATCCCAACACAAACTGGGATTTAATCCTTCCTGAGGCATTATATTGCTTGGGAACTAGACGCAATGCAGCAACAGGATGAACTACCACAACTACTGCTAGCATATGAGTTACCTGCCTAGATAATTTTTTTCGTCTAACCCATAGACCTTATAAGGTCTATGGTATAACGCAAACTACTGGCGAAGAGACAGAAACTTGCAAGACATTTAAAAGGGGAAATAAATGAAAACCAACGCAGACATGAACACCACACAGAACATTAAATGTTGGCGATCAAGTGATGCATCAAATCCCAAAAGAGACTCTCTCGGTCCGCTTACGACGCCATTTTTATCTACTTCGTAGATAACCGAAACTAAATAACACAACACATAAAGACGTTTTGTGCAGCCGTTTTGAAGTTTTTAAGTAGTAGTTGAGTGTAGCTCTGAAGAAGAAATTTTTATTTCAACGATGTTGTATGAAGCGGAGGAGGCAAAGAAGCGAACAAAATGAGAAAGTTTTAGATTTACTCAATAGAAATGTATGGTGAACTTTATAATTTATTTTCTAAACTGGAGAGAAATCAACAAACATTTTTTCAGTATTTCCGTTGGCTAAACAAAATTTTTGATCTCTTAGATCGTTCTCACCACCAAAACACAGGATTTCGCAGCACAGTGTGATCTGACGGAAGACTTTGTTCGTATAAGGTAAGTATATAGAGGTTGTTGATAAACAAAGGTGCCCGACAGTTCAGTTACCCTTTCACAACTAAACTGGTCGAATATTTCTAACACCTTGAAACCAACTCCTGACTTTTGTGGGAACAGAACTTATGTTAGCCAAATATAAAAATTGCGACTACCTACACAACGGTAGTGACGGTCGTTGCAATGCCGGTCCATACCGGTGCTGGTCTAGTGTGCGATGCTTCTTTAAATACTATGTGAACCTTCTTGAGTCGGCTTTGCAGGTCTATGCTGTGGAAGTCCGTGCTGGGCTAAGCATATTGTGTGCAATCTTTAAAAGCTTTAGGTAAGTAATAAGAGTGCGTTTCTACTAAAACACAGCCAGGTTACGACGCGAATATTCATCTTGGTGAGACGTTAGTACGTTGGACATGGACTAGGTTCTCAGTTGTAGTAGAAGCACTTGGAGAGGTTTAGTATCCGTCAAAAAAGGATGCGATGGAGCAGAGCGTAATATAATTCGCTTAAATGTTAATAGTGAAAAAACTATTTTCCAAATTACCCTAAAAATTTTCATTTTGACATCGATGCCATCTACAATTTGCTTTAGATCAATACCATACTAGAGGTTTTAAGCATCATCGAAAAGTTTAATCAAAAGCCTTTACGAAACCAAAATATTCCTTTTCGTTATCAGTTAACGAGCCGAATTTTATATAAATTAATTACAATATGGGTATAGGGAATCTTAATTAACTATTGCATATTCATATATATTATTATTTTTAATTTTTTTTTATCAGTGAGGCACTTACTGACTGAATTATTTTTCTATCATCTGTAATACTAGTTGCTATTTTCTTAATTATAGTTAGAAGTGGCTGCAGAGGCCGCAAAGGTTGAAAAAGCAATTTGGCAGCAAGTCATAAATTACGATTGGAAAAGATTTTCGGACTATAGTATGAAAAGACAATTTTCTAAATATGCTGTTTTGGGGGAGTCTGCCCTACCTGAAGATAAATTTAAACAATTTCACAAGATCATCAGTGACATGGAAGCAATTTACTCGAAAGCCAAAATATGCGACTTTAACGATGCTGAAAAATGTGATTTAGCTTTGGAACCAGGTAATGTAATATTTTTACTGTATTAGAAAGGTATATTAAGCTAATATAAATCAAATCTCCTACAATTCCTATCAATGAAGTCACATGTATGCTTTCTGATACCGAACATCTAGCTATGGTAATGAACAATTCTACAGACAAAGCTCTATTCAATAATAATTATCTAAAATAAAAATTAATCTAGCTAAATTTACTAACTTGGTTTAATGAAACCATTCTATAAATATCTAAGTTCTCCTTTGAAACTGTGGGAACTCGAAAATGCAATCACAATAGATGAGATCTGGCCTATTTCTGCTTTTTCCGGTGGCCTCCTTTAAGTTGAGTCAAATATCTTACTATAAAATTTATTATACCAATAAATTAAAATTATTTAAAATTGAATATCGACAATGTCAAAAGGGACTTTAACCTGCCAATGTAATGAACATAAATAATATATAATATCATCTACATCTTTCAAATTACTTTTTTAAGGGTACACTAAGGGGTATTACTTTGTACAGTCATAATCATTTAGTGTTATTTGTCAAAGCAAGTGTTTTATTAATTAAAATGTTTCTAACATGTATTATATCTCGCATTCATGGGATCAAGTAAAATTTTTAACATTGATAAGGATAGGTTTGTACCTTGTTAGTCTTAGTACATTGCTGCATATTATCAGATATACAAGTAAGAAAGTAGGAGATTAAATTCAGATAAGGGATATATTATAGTTGCTTATTTATTAAGAAAATAACCACATAAAGAGAGAGAAAAACCATTATAACACTATACCTTTATATTTATAAATTTTCGTTAATGTTTTCAAACCCGATGCACGGACTATACTTTCAAGTTATTTTTTACGAAAATTTACAAAAAGTCTGTCACGTTCCGCTAAGAAAGTCAGTACCCATAACTGGCAAATATGTGCAATAAGTTACGCTAAATTAATCCATAAATTTAAGTATATTAAGTAATGGGTATTTCTTAAAAACATGTTACCAATTTGAAAGTAGGTATATGCAAATTATTGTATAAGAGTTAAATCTAATATTGGCTAAGTTCAAAATATAAATCATTGACAATAATTTATTATTTTTATATAAATGAATTATTATAATATTAGGTAATTAATCAGGTGTTTGTTTAAAACAAATTTGCTGTGGGCATTTATGAAGAAACTATTTACTTTATTAACACAAAGTACCTATACTCGGAATAACATGAGATTTATTTTTTGTATTCCAAGTTCAATGTGCAGTATCGGAAAGTTTATGTCTTTGCAGAGTTTTTGCTTTCTAGAAACAAAGTGAATTAGCATGTATATTACAGAAAATGTGCAATAGCTTACGAAATAATATTGCCCACCGATAGTGGGAATATTTCAGTCCCTATGCCGTCAAATCAGGCGGTGAACACAGGGATTTTGTGGGATGATTTAAAAGATAGTATGCAAGGAGCAGTGGAAGTATGTTGTGGAAAAATTGAGAACAAATGTAATGTAAAATGGTTTGATATAGAATGTAAACAAGAATTGGAAAAAAGAAAGTTACTATTAAAAATGCTACAGAAAGAAACAAATGAAATAAAGGAAGCATATAATAGACAAAGACAGATAACAAAAAACATTATAGAGAAGAAAAGACAGTATAATGAAAGATTAATAACAACGAGAAGGAAATTATAAAATTAATGAAATAAAATATACGGGATGAGTCAGGTTTTTGTAGACAAACTTTAACAGAAGATAGAACACATGTTTTTAAGAAGAAAAGTGCCTATAAACATATGTCGTAGAAGGCTTCGTTTCCGTTGAATAAAATTTTTTGTTCTCAAATATTCATTATAACATAAAGAAATACTTAGATTTTTTCATATTTGTGGAATAATGCCTATTAATTAAGGGGCATAAAGCAAGCGATAAGAATGTTCAAGAACTTGCACAGTGGCGGAGTGGAGGGAGTGCTGAACGCCTTTCTTAAACAGAATTTCTACACCAATGCCTGTTGTTTAAAAAAACTGTTATTTTCATTATCTACATACAGTTTACCAAAAATAATGTAGCTTCTTCTGTTTCGAAATTCCTGTGCGTTTCCGAGTTAGGTATTTTGATTTTTAGTGTTTGATGTGGTATTAAATTAAGTAATTGATTTATCATCAATTATTGTCTATATATTTAATTCTATCAACGAAATCTACCTAATTATGGTCTGCCATATAAGTAAAGTTGAATCTGTACAGCGTCGGTTTCTTATGATCATCAATACCCACCTAGAGGATACGATCATGAGTTGCTGTTGTCTAGATTTGGTGAGATATCGATGAATAACAGGCGAATAATAAATACTATCAAATTTTTATATAATTTAGTACATAACAATGTCGATTGTCAGCTGTTACTCCAACATATTAACTGGTTATATAATTGGTATTAATAAAAATAATAATGAAAATTTTGAAAAATGGCAAGAGTCCGGGTGAGGATGGAATTACTGCAGAAATATATGATAGGGAACACTTAATTAGAAACATACACAAAGTACTGGAAAATATATGGAAAGAAGAAAAAATGGCCCCAAAATTGAACGAAGCTATAATACAACCAATTTTTAAAAAAGTAGAAAGGAAGGATTGTTAAAATTATAGAGGTATAGATCTGCTCAATGTAATATATAAGATTTTGACGTCTCATATTAAGAACAGGTTAGCTGTGAAGATAGAAAATGACATAGGAGAATATCAATGTAGATTTAGATGGGGGAGATCGGTAGTGGACCAAATATTTGCATTAAGAGTGGTACAGGCACAAGGAAACGTATCTAATCTTTAGTGATTTTAAACAAGCATAATATGATAGAGTCAGAAGAAGCGAACTATATAATGGACTAATAGAGATGAATGTAAGTCCTAAAATAATAAATATGATAAAATTAACGTTAACACAAACAGAAAATAGTGTCAGAGTAAACGAAGAGTTATCGGAAAGATTTGAAGTAGCAGAAGGTCTCAAACAAGGACATCCATTATGACCACTCTTGTTTGATATAATACTGGAAATAATATTTAGAGAAACAAATACAAACAAAGCTGGCTTAATAGACATCAGTGTTTGGCATTTGCAGATGATATCGTACTTTTAACAAGAAGTAAAAAAGAGTTAACAGAAACCAACAAGAGATTGGTAGCATCAGCAGAAAGCATAGGACTAGTAATTAACCAAACTAAAACGAAATACATGGTATGGTATGATATGACAGGGAATTTGTACGTAATGAAACAGAAGAATAACAACAGATGAAGGAAATGTATAAACAATTGAAGAGGTTGAAAAATTCACATACTTAGGAACGACATTTACTAGAAAACCGAGTTTTGAAGAAGATTTAATAAACCGATTAATGGCAGGAAATCATTGCGTTCGGGCTCTTAATAATATTTTAAGGAATAAAGGTATATCAAGGAGTCTCAAAATCAGAATATGCAACACTGTTATAAGGCCAGTACTGATTTTTGGATGTAATGGATGGACATTGACATCGGCAGAACAAAATAGGTTAAGGATATGAGAAAGAAACATTTTGAGGAAGATATTCGGAGGAAAAAAGGTAGATATATGGAAAAGAAGAACAAATAGTGAGTTAGCATTCCTATTTAATGAGCTTGATATTATAGCAGTAATAAAGGTCATATAATAAGAATGCCGAGACATAGAACTCTATATAAAATTATATAAAGCTGTATTGGAGGGAGAAAAAGACGTGGAAGACCGATAAGATGGAAAGAGGACGTGGAAAAAGACAGAAAGAATAAACATCACTCAATGGAAGCAGAGATCTACTAATAAGAAGGAATGGAGAAGAATTGTGAACCAAGCCATGGGTCTACTAGGCCTGCAGAGCTGATGTATATAAATATAATTAGTATCACATGCGTTTATTCAATTTATGATGAGGGTCAGCAAATTTAAACAATCTATATGAGAGACTGGTATAGTATAAGATATATAAGGTGTTTCGAGTTTCCAAGATTTACTAAAAGAGCAAATTAGAGAATCCACAACATATCTAAATTTATAATATACAAAATATTGCATATCAATGGAAGAGTTCCCGATTTGACTCATACATACTTTATACACGAATTCTATTACAGAGATTGCCTGGCTGAATTTGCAACAGCTTTTTGCATTTTTGTCGAAAACAGGTTATTTACAAATTTATCAAGAACAACTTTTTTCTGAAAAATTAAGTTTTACATAAAATCACGTAATTTACAATGGGGAAAACATAAAAAGTTACATCATAGAATATCAGCGGAAGTGCTTGCAACTAGCGCTCTCTACTTTATACAGGAAAACTGATATCACCAGCGTATTGTGGGATGGGATGGGATGGGATGGGATGGGATGGGATGGGATGGGATGGGATGGGATGGGATGGGATGGGATGGGATGGGATGGGATGGAATGGGATGGGATGGGATGGGATGGGATGGGATGGGATGGGATGGGATGGGATGGGATGGCATGGCATGGGATGGGATGGGATGGGATGGCATGGGATGGGATGGGATGGGATGGGATGGGATGGGATGGGATGGGATGGGATGGGATGGGATGGGATGGGATGGGATGGGATGGGATGGGATGGGATGGGATGGGATGGGATGGGATGGGATGGGATGGGATGGGATGGGATGGATAGTATAGTATAGCATAGTATAGTATAGTATAGTATAGCATAGTATAGTATAGGAATTGGTATAGGTATATTCCTGTGAAAACAAACTTCTTATGTCAAACCATCCTAGAAATTGTATTTTTGTCATAGTATCATTGAAAAGATTTCTTATAATTTTCTAGAGCTAACACATATATTGGAAACGTCACGGAATGCTGATGAGCTGAAGCACGTTTGGCTGGAATGGAGGAATTCCGTAGGTCCAAAATGCAGAAATCTCTACAATGATTACGTAGATTTAAGTAATGAAGCGGCCCGCCTTAATAATTTTTCCGACACTTCCGAATATTGGTTACATGATTACGAAGATCCAAATTTCAAGGATCAAGTTCAAAATTTATGGGAGCAACTCAAACCTCTTTATATGCAAATACACGCATACGTTCGGTATAAATTGAGACAGAAATATGGAGACATAGTCTCTGAGAAAGGACCCATTCCCGTTCATCTCCTAGGTAAGTACTTATAAAAGATTACTTTGTCATAAATTCTTCAAATTTATGGTATATGTTCCAATATTTTATGATAATGACTTACTGAAAACACTATTCACACTAAATATAGGGTGATTCAGTCATAATGTCATTAATTTTAACCACGTATTCGGAAGGTAAGACAGAAAATCGAAAAAAAAATTAACTCTTTACCCTATAAAAATGGGTACACGACACTCCTGGTACGCTACAAATTTTCTGATAACGCGTGCGAGTCTTGAAGCTATATAGAAGTCCAACAGCGTTGCCAGCATATAATAACAGCATGTTCGGTGAGTGGAGTGATAGATTTTTTTTAATGACAAACTTTTTGTTTGCAATATAAAATGTATACATTTTGTATATTCTTTGAGGTATATCTTTAAAATTTGTTGCATTTTTTTAAGGTATTCATTAAGCGTTTTCTCAAGTTCTAACGTAAAATTCATTCATCATGTCCTCGTTATGCTAGTTCAAAAGCTCCGCAAAGTTTTTATACAGTAAATAATTTTGGATATAACATTAAAAACATACCTATTATGTTCTTGAAAGCAGAATCAAGGTGAGCTCGCATGTTGATATTCCCAAATTATGCAAATCACATTTGATTATGAATATGAATCAGAATCAAATCCATTACTCATGATTAGTAGGTACCGAATAACACAGACGCACACGGAAAGCATAGATGCACATGTCTATTAAAATGTCTTTTATAAATTCTTCAACGATTCTGTTCACTAGAGGACAATCCTGGTATTTCACTACTTCACTTTACCCAACTTGAATTGCATTTTGATTTAGGTAAATAGCAAATGTTATTAATAATTAATTAGAAACTACACTAGTGACACAAACACACGATATTCACCAGCATCTACCACGAGAAAATAATGATTGATGGATGAAGAAATCGAAGAAGTCGAGCCGCGTGCATCTGTTCCATATCGAGAGGGCTTGTCTGCATAGCAAAACGGACCTGAACGATGTTCAACTTATTCCGCCGGTAACGTATTAAACGAGAATTTGAACTGCCAACTTTTTAGCTGTGCCGAAAATATTTAAATTTGGCAACCAGCCGGCCAGCAATTGCCGCCAGCGGTCAGTGACAGTCTGCAAAGGGGGTTTAAATAATGATTTGGAAATATTTTTTCTGGCGTAAATATGCATTTAAAAATGTTTTAATCGCGTATTCGTATTATATATACTTATTATTTCCTATTTCTCTTTAAATTAATTACATTATGACTGAATCATCCTGTATATGATTATTTATTACTGCAATTTTAGGCAATATGTGGGGACAGACTTGGTCCAATATTGCAGACCTATCTCTGCCTTACTCTGGAGTAGAAGACGAAGATTTAACACTGGAGTTACTAAAACAAGTGAGTATATTATGTTACACAGTTCATTAAATTTTCTTACCCAAGAGGTTAGGACGTATACATGAAATTAAATATTTTGCTCTACGCATCATTTTTTAGAATTACACGGCTGTTAAAATTTTTAAAACATCAGAGGAGTTTTTCAAATCGATTAGCTTAACAGAAATGCCAGAATCCTTCTGGGAAAAATCAATTTTGAGCAAACCCAGCGATAGAGATATTGTTTGCCACGCTTCTGCATGGGACTTCTATGATCAAAAAGATTTTAGGTAATAAAAACTTATAACTAATAAATAAAACTCTTGATTCTTTCCAGTATCACCAACAATCATTTACAAATTATTAGTAAATATAACGCTGAGCGTTATCAGCGATTGAGCGATTAAGTCCTTGAGACTTTTTTCTTCTATTGAATGTTTGGTCAATAATAATTGACGACTGACAAGTTACCTAGTATCAAAACGAAATCCCTGTATATTAATAATTTACTATTAACTTATTTCAGAATTAAGCAATGTACTGAAATAACCAAGGAACAATTTATAACAGCTCACCATGAAATGGGTCATATTGAGTATTTCCTCCAATACAAGGATCAACCCACTAAATTCCGAGAAGGAGCTAATGATGGTAAATGTTTGACAGTTAAATCAGAAAAAGTAAATTACGTATTTATACTATTTTCACAGGTTTTCACGAAGCAGTAGGAGATTTAATTTCTTTGTCAGTTCGATCAACAAAACATTTAAGAAAAATTGGGCTGCTAAAATCAGAAAACGACAATCCTCAAACTGTTTTAAATAATTTGTTTAAGGTAATTATAAAGCTTTTATAAAATTAATAATGTCGAAATCTACATATCGATTGTGCTCTGTATTTTTGACAGATCAGCTCTAGAGTCTTTCATCTAAAATGATTTGTAGATATTTATCCGTATTTGAAATTTACATATCTATATAGATAACGCTTAGTCAAATCTTAATGAGGGATTCTAGTAGTAAATTAAGAAAAAAAAGTATGCGTCCGGCTGTGCTGTAGGTACCATTGAAAACCCCTGACCACTATCGCGTTTCGGCGATAACGATATTTGCAAAACGAAATTCCAGGAAGCAAGTACTTTGCGGACTAATGTCCTGATTAGTATTGAATTACACCTGAAAAATCTATAGCAAGCAGCCGGAGTTATTCGTCAGCGGCGGTCAGCTTATTATATATACTATATATGTTGGTCAGAGCTAATAAGCTCCATGACATGCAAAAATTTTAATAAAAAATACTTACCATTTTTTGTAAAATGAACAATGAAAATATGTTTTCTATTTTACATTATTCCGTGGACCAACTGTAAACTTGGACAATTAGATAATAACTCCATATAAAAACTATTTTTTGACATTTTTGTACTCTGTATAAAGAAACATTTTTTTATGAATTTTGTTTAAACATTTTTTAAATAGAGCATCTTCGTAGTTAAAACTTAATCAACTTATTTATTTATACCCTGTACACAAGAGCGTAATACTTAATGTTATATTTTAGATCGGTTTAGATAAAATCACATTCTTACCGTTCGGATATCTTATGGATCTGTGGAGATGGGATATATTTGCCGGAAAAACTAAGTCTGACGATTATAACTGTAAATGGTGGGAACTCCGAGAAAAATATCAAGGCGTTGAACCTCCTGTTGATAGGTCTGAGGAAGATTTTGATCCAGCTGCCAAGTATCACATAGTATCTAATGTTCCATATCTCAGGTTAGGTGCAATACACACTAAATTGTCATGTAGGTGCATTAAAATGATGTACTGAATTAATTAATACGTAGCTGGTTGCTGGAACAAACAAGTTTCGATGCAATACACATTCCACTAATAATAGTTAATAATAAGTATTGTCTTTCGTCAGAAGAATGATATTTATATTCACCTGCAGCAATATTGCCTTTGCTCCTCATATGTTTCTCCTGAAACCTTTTTTCCTTAAAGAAATGTACATGCTACATTCTAATATAAAAAATTCCACTGACCGTACAGATTTTTTAGGGTAAATAATTATACAGTTCATAAACAAGGTCGTCTTTTCCAAACAAAACTGAGCAATATCTTGGGGTCCCTGAATACGAGTCCATTGTCAGAATAACTCTAGCACATACATTTTGCTCCTGAAATAATTGGAAAATACCCGCAATTAGTCAGCTTGACTTAGCAAATAGCCAAACCAATTCACCTATATGTATGTATACGTTTTCACGTCATCTATGTAATAATTTGCTACCATCCCATAAACGAAGAAACCATAGATTCTTAGTAAATCCAGATTGTTGTTCCAAAAGGATTGTTATGATTTTAAAATTCCCACAAATATTCATCTTCACCAGCACATTTAGAACACTCTGTACCAGGATCAAAAATGTTACAGAACAACGTTTCATTGACCCAGAGAGGGTATCTCCTTTACATAAAACTAAGGCTTATGTAGTAATTCGTCAATGTGCTGGATACAGATTTATCGGATGTCAATTTACCATTGACCTCCGTAGAATTGATAGATGAAGTGATTGAGAGCTTCATGGAATTGGCATGCAAAGTAATGGACCAGTTACATCTCACCAACGTTTCATTGACCCAGAGAGGGTATCTCCTTTACATAAAACTAAGGCTTATGTAGTAATTCGTCAATGTGCTGGATACAGATTTATCGGATGTCAAATTACCATTGACCTCCAAACTACGTAGAATTGATAGATGAAGTGATTGAGAGCTTCATGGAATTGGTATGCAAAGTAATGGATTTTCAATTGGATTATATTCCAGATAACATTGATCATTCTGGTGAAAAACACAGACAACGTTTCCATCAAGATATCGAAGATATAGAACGGAGACATCAGGACAGAGGAGGCCAGAATATGGTGGCAGATACTTTTATGTTGCAGAGAAAAGTAACGAAAGGGACAAAACGATCAGTACATATCTTTTGTGGAGAAAAGAGTTCGTTTGATGATCCTTTGAACAACTTATATAGGTCTTTTTACGATATCTCGTTATTCAGTCTCTGAGAGAGATTTGACCTTCAGATGATTTCTGTAGGTCACTTAGAAACTAGGAACAAAAATGCGTTTCAATTTGATGTAAGTTCACTTTTAATATACCGTAACTTGGAAAATAACCTGAGTGATTCCGATTCAGCAATCCTAAAAACATATATGTGGACTGATTTGGTCATTAATTAAGCCTTGCTGAGAAAATCTGACCAATTTCGGATGATTTCTAGGATTATATGAATCCTTGGAAAAACTCTGTAGAAACTGGAGCTACTCTAACACTGAATTCGTCTTTAGAGATCCCAAAAACATATAAGTTGAACAGTTTGGTCTAGGGAACATGATCTTTATATATTTTTTCTGAAACTGTGGTATTTGTTACGAGCGACGTTCAATTGACAGTACCTACTTTAATTTTATTTATCTCTCTACTAATTTATATCTAGGCAATTTTAACGCAACTAATGCACGCACTACATCAAATCTTCGTTATGATGTAACAACTACTACAGTTCTTCCTTTCAACATAAATATTTTATTATTATGCAAACATCTTTGATCTTCCAGGTACTTCATAAGTTTCGTGATACAATTCCAATTTCATCGTGCTGTTTGCGAAAAGGCTGGTCAGTACGAACCTAACAATCCAAATAAAGCTTTGCATGAATGTGATATATATCAAAACACCGATGCAGGAAATGCTCTCAAGTAAGTCAACGACAGTATATCAATGTTTGTTAAAATTTTTGTCAAAATGAACAAAAAAATGTAAGCAGTTGTATTTTTTTAAATGATACGTAGTATGTATTTTTAATCAATTAACAAGAATTGTTACAGATTTTCATTTTCTCGTTATAATAAACCGTAGGCTTATTTTATTCAGTTTCTCAAATTTTCAGTAAATGTGTTATCTATTTAGTTTTTTTACATTTACGTCCAAATTTGTTCAATTGCAATGTTTCTGGAATTTACTTGTAAAATATATGAAGAACTTTTCGCTGAAAATAGTGCATGCAATAATATTTTCTCCTATAACTTTTTAACGGTTAAAATCATAATTCGAATGACTTTGGCTTGAACGGTCATGCAGCCCTTAATAATTTCGATAGAAATTGTTGATAATAATATTTAGTAGGTATCTATGTATTTTATCAACAAATATTGAATCAGGTTTTATTTTATTACATCCACAATGCCTATGAATACTAATTTGCTGAGAATGTTTTATTTATTGAATAAAAAACTTATTTTCAAGAAAAATGCTTGCTATGGGGTCATCGAGACCATGGCCAGACGCAATGGAGGTATTAACTGGTCAACGTACGATGGATGCCAGTGGTCTATTGGAGTACTTTAAACCCTTGCAAAACTGGTTAGAAAAGGAAAATGAAAATAATGGAGCTTTTATCGGGTGGGAAAAATCAAAACGAGGTATTTTGTAGAGGTGAACTAATGTTTCTAAAGTTAATTATTACTTTTTATAGTTTGTGTCAGATCTAGGAAGGACAAGGAAAGACAAACCAATGCTGATAGTGTAGACTCCGTTGATATTTTTAAATAATTAGTACTTATTAAATATATTACTTAACAAATATTAATTTAGAGTATGTTTTTACCGTTTTGTGATGAAATTTTATAATATATATAGACTAAATAATTGTATATAAAATACATGTATTTTATTTCCCCATTATGAGTAGATATTATTTAATAATTAATTTATAAATTAGATAACCAATTAAATATTCGCATTTTAAGAAAAAAGTATTTTTATTATTGCACTTATAAAAAATTTCTTCTAGGCGGTTAAAGATCAACCCGAAATTTTAACCACGATACCATTGACCGAACTTATTTCTGAATTTTAAATACTGCTTCTTCAAATCACTTTCTCCAATAGTGGTTGAACTTTGGTCGCCGTACTTCTCGCCTTAAAGTACTAAATTTGTGGCGTTTTTAGGTACAGAAGTCTCGAAACGAGTGACTTTATCATAGGTTTTTTCAGATGTAATTTAAATCTGGTCGAGACATTAGCCCGCAGAGTAGTTGTTTCTTGGAGTTCAGCGTTTACTTTAAAAATTGTTTATTTGACATTGTGCATCTCTTAAGATCGCCGTATTTCTCGCTGTAAAATGATCAAATTTGTGGCGTTTTTGAGGTACTGAAATCTCGAAAAATAAAACACGTAGAGCAAAAGTAATAAGTATCAAAAATAAAATTACTGATGTTTTTTTACTATTTAAACTCTCCTCAAATAATATAATAAGTTTTAAAATGCATTTGTATGACACACATTATTTCGCTATTCTAACCCCACATTTTAACAATTATTTTCACATACTTATATACTCGCGTCAAGAATTCAGACGTCTTACGTCACGGCTGACGTTACACATTTGTTTTTATTGTCAACGTAATTTTCGATATTTGGTCGCATTAAAAATAATCATTTTTATGATATATTGTTAATATCCTTAAACTTGTATTTAGGAAGGAATAATAAATTATCATTCTTCCCACCCATTACAGCGAAAATTAGCAATTATGAAAGCTATGTACAATAAAATCGTGTTACTTAGTAATATTTGTTTTCACGATCAAAATATTCGTAATTTCAAACAGAAACTTAAATGTAATGATTATCCCACTTCCCTTTTTAACGTCATCTTGAATAATAATCGTAATTATAATAATAACATTAATAACAACAATGGCTCAGGTGTGAATTCAGAAATAAATAATCTAGATAATAATGTTAGATATGTTAAGATACCCTATGTTAAAGGTTTATCAGAAAAATTGAAAATAATTCTTAATAGTGAAAATATGCGTGTAGTTTTTTACCATAACAAGACAATAGGTCAACTATATTCATCCATGAAAGACAAACTAGAAAAATCATATCTGTCGCACGTAGTTTATGGTATTCAATGTAATGATTGTTTAGGGATGTATATTGGACAGACAAAACAAAATATTAAACATAGAATGAGCTCGCATAAATCGTCATGTAACCCTAAATATATTAACAAAAAAGAACATACAGCATTGGCTCTTCATCATTTCACACATAACCATAATTTAATTTTTTAATTTTAATAATGATTCAATTAAGATTTTTGACAAGGAATATAATTACCAAAAAAGACTTATTAGCGAGATGGTGTGTATACATTCTCAAAATAATACCCTTAACAAGAAGTCTGATACTGGACATTTAAGCGTAATCTATAATGGTATCATTAAGAAATTTATGAAATGAGAATACCTATAATATGAACATTCAGGACATCATTTCTTTCTTTTGTTGTCAACGTCTTATTTTTATTGCTTTTTCTTACTGGGTTTTTTACTTTTCATTAATTAGTATCTCGATGTCTGATATTTATATTTGATTTAGAAGACTATTCGAAACATTACAGTTTACCACTAAGTATACATTTATATCGTTTAGTAAAAGCATTCCCTATTGACTTGTTCATTATATGATGAATAATAATTTTATTGTTTTTGACTCTGGTTTTATCTCACTAGATAAGGTTGCTACTAATTTTTTAAAACAAAATTATAAAAAAGAAATTTTAAATTAATGTTTTAATCTAATGTTGTGTTGTTTACTTAATAGTATTCTAATATGTGTTTTCAAATTGTTCATATGTATGTATAACTATTTTCTTTTGTTTTGTTTTAAATTTTAAATTGTCAATATTATTTTATAATTCTTATTTCTTGCTTCCTATTGTAGCCCTGAAGAAGATTTAAAATAATTCGAAACGTTGGCTTAGTTAGAAAATCTAGACCATTAACTATATTGTCCTGCGATCCGATTATTCCTTCCTAAATAATCATTTTTGGCAATTTAGTGCAAAATATAATGCAAACTTTTAGTGTAGTATATAGTTTTATTACTATCAGTTGCAGTTTCTTAAATATTTTGATAAAAATATAATGAATTATTCATTTGTTCGCATGACGTAAGTCGTCTGAATTCTTGTCGCGAGTATAAACAAAAGTGAACAATCTCATATGCAGAACTATGTAAGTTTATGTTATAACAATGTTTACATCTATAGTTGAATTTAAAAAAATACGTATTTTGAAAGATTTCAATACCTAAAAATTTGCTGGATAGATCGATTTCTGACATTATATATTGATTTTACTTCGGTACCTTTGAATATTCGCAGGTGGCATGAGATAACATTCTTGTTATTTGCTAAACTCTAAATTATTCAGTTTTTAAATGTATTTGTAGATAACACTATTTCAAGAATACGGCGTACTTAAACTAAGGACTAAGGGATACGGGGACACTGGAATCGTATTGCAGAATAAGTTGCAAAGTTCCCGACTACGTTATCCGATTTTAGCGAATTTGGTGTTATTTTTAAGTTGTTTGACATATAAATCATAATGTGTAACAATTGCTACGTGTTTGTTTAAGCCCATACCGTCAGATGGCGTTATTTAATATATTTAGAAGTTTACCCAATTTTCTATGAAAAGTAAACATTATATTTTTTGTTTTACTATTTTCTTACTCGTAAAACTGTTTAAAAAATGATAGAATACAGAAGCGGCTATCATTTTCCAAATTTAAGTTGATGTATGATAATATTATTTCTAAATACCGAAGCAAAATTCTAAATTATTCGCAACATCCCCAACATCTATTATTAATCTACTGAAAACTGACTAAAATTGAGTAAACTTCTAAAGATATCAAACAACGCCATCTGGCGTAATTGTTACACTTTATGATACTGTTATCAAATAGCTTTAAAACAAGACCAAGTTCATTGAAATTGGTTAAAGTAGTCGGGAGTTTTCTACTTTTTCTGCAATTCCACTCTCCCCGTACCCCTTAGTTTAAGAAATACGAGAGCAATAGGAATTTCCAAATTTATTCAACATTCACTATTGATTTTATGGAGAAAATCTCACTTTTAAATTGGGATTTAAAAATACGTCATTCAGCAGTTTAAAAGTATTACTATGTAGTAGTAGCATTTATTTCCAACAAATAAAAAAATACAAAAAGTGTAAAATATTTTTTTATATATTTTCAGGTATTAACAATATTACATATTTTTTACGCAAATTAAATAAGTTATCTGTGAATGTGTGCTTATATTTCAATATTAAATATTACCAAATTAGCGGCAAGGGTTTTTTCCCACTGGATTTTGTTAATAATATAAGCATTGTTGACAACAACATCCACATTTTTAAATTTATGTATTGTTTTTTCAAAGGCATCTGCAAAAAAATATTCAATTGATAATAATTTTTCAATTTTCCTTGAATTACCTTCAAGTTCTTACGGCTTAGTTACGTCAACTTTAACAAACAGTGTTTTATTCGGATAACTTGTACCAAAAGTGTTACTGACCTTTACCAAATCTTCATCTGAAATGTCGACTCCTGTAACTCCCTATAATATTAACCGACCTATTTATAAATCATTATTTAGCAATTATGGCTAATGATATGTAATTCATTTAAAGATGATACTGATTAGCATTTACAATTTTGTGAGATCAATGAATTATTAGCGCAATTCAAATTTTCAGACCCATCCAGCATCCAGAATAACGCATGGGCCAGAATTTTTAAGATTACAATATTGGAAAGCCTAGAAATTTAACTAGAGAAAAGTAATTGGAGCTGATGGAAATCGCAATTATTTCCACTGCTCTGACATACAATACGATTGTTACCATACCAAAAGCATGATTTTTCACCTCCTCATTATGCAATTCCTTTGAGATAATTTTTACGCGAAACATTTCAGCAATAGATTGAAACTAAATGGCTTACATATTCATCAGAATTGTCTCCGTTAGATTTTTTTCTCTGAGGCCATTTAAAGACAAACATTTCTGCAACATAGCCTGCATCAATGCCTCGCAACAACACATCATGCACATTAATTAATATTTTGAACAAATTCTCTATTACTCCATGGAGATTGTCGATAGAAGTTTTCATCATCTAATAAAGAGTAAAATTATAGTAAATATATTTTGAAGCTCGGGTCGATGGTCGAGCGGTTAAAGGTGTCGGTAGGTACTTGAATTGATATTTGCCACTGATCCAGGTTCAATTGTCGCGGTCGGAAGATCAAGCTAATCTTAAAAAGGATTAGCACCTTCTGCGGATACGGTAGTCTGGAAGAACGTTGGTTTGGGTGAGAGATTAATACTGGTCGGCATTTAACCAACCCTCTAAATAATAAGGTTTTCCAAGTTTCATTCATTCCTGCACTAAATGGTGGGTTAGGTCTTACCAACGTAAGCGTTCCTGAACGCAGTGAGGCCTACTAATTATTATTACCTAATTATTATTCTCCTTCTTCTTTCCAACAGTTCACCTTTAATTTGTCGAGAACTGAACATCTAAATTTAAAAACTAGATGGCGTTAAAAATATAACTGAATGACCTTTAAAATGGTTATCACATAATATTATTGTAACTAATAACTATATTAAAGTTAAACACATAATTACTACCTTAATTCCATTGACTAGTAAACTCTGTATTATATTCTATAATTTAATTCCACTTGCTTCACCAGTCACAAGAGCAACTTTATTATTAAAAAATGACATATTTGAATCGTTCACTGACCGATTAATATTTTTATTTACAAATAATTTCAAAATGACAACGCTACTAAACACGATATGCAGGGGCTGCTTGTACTTTTCCTAAATTATAATGTCAAACATTTAGAAACCAGTTATACCTATATACATTAGAAGAACTTCCTATTAAATAGGAAGTATAGGTACTGCCATTTTTTATAAATATAATTAACCAACTGCTTATCGGTGACAAAATTGACAAATTTTTGATATTTTAATATAGTAATATCCATAGCACTGCCATATTTTATTTCATCACACTGCCACTGTCTCTGACCCATCCAAAACATATTTAAAGATAATAATTATTATATATTTATTCATAATGGAAATAATAATTCGTATTAAAATTATTTTATAATTATATACAACTTAAAAGGTTTAATATAAATTGTTTAACAATATATATGTTACAGGGTTTTACGTGACGTACTGGACAAACTTAAAAACCAAGTTCCTTAGGTCATTCTGAGTAAAAGTTATAATATACATTGGACCAATTCTACATGGCTACGAAGCTGTGAACCCTTAAAGTTTAGAAATAAATACTACATCTACATTTTAGATTTTTAAACTTTTACTAAGTTTGATTGTCAGAAATAATAATAACAAAATGGCAACAAAACAAAGATACAAAGATAACCAAAAAAATAAAAAGCACATGTAACCTTGGAGAAATGACCACTCAGAATGACTTCAAAAACTTGTTCCTTAAGTTTGTCCAGTACGTCATACAACATCCTGTATATCACTTAATTATTCAAAATTCAATTGACATTATATAAATACATTTTATTTTTAATGTTAAAAACTTCAATGCAGGAATTTTATTTTCCACAGTTTCTGTTTTTTTCAAATTTTCCTTTCGTTTGTAAATTGTTACGACTTGTTGCTGAATTTCATGTTGATGTTTGTCAAACGTTATAGTTATTAGAAATAAGAATATGACATTATTTTGTTAAAGGATTGCGTTATTTTATTTCACTATATTCACTATACTCGAATTTATTTGCACGTACTATACTTACCTTCAATACAAATAAAAAAAATACTTATTAATTATAAAATACTTTAAAATACATACATTTATACCCGAATAATTTTAAGAAATTAAAAATACATACAGACTGATCTGTAGTGTAATAAAATGGATGTTAAAAAGAAAATACGGGAGAAATGTTTTATAAATTAGAATAGATCACTAGCACCAAGTTTATTAGCTTTTTGAAACTCTTCACAAAATGAACCGTTCTTGATTATTATGCTACTCATTTATAAGTAAAATACATTACTACCTAATTGTGCTTATAATGTTGTCTCTGTGATTGGATTTTTGTTCGCAAACAAAGCATACTAAGGATTTAAAAGTTCATAACAAGATTTTCTTCAACCCCTTCCTTTTCTTTATTAACTTGAAGCAATCAAATTAACAAAATTAGGATATGTCTTTGTGAATGCTAACTGAATTTCACACAGTTTCAACGAGGACACTAGAACGAAGTAGAAAAAATAGTTTCATGTAGACATCCAAGAATTTTACTAAGAAAATCCATTACATTGTTTACCTGGGCTATTGGCTCAATTAATATAACAATTTTTTTAGAATAATCTTGAAGACATTTATTCCAGATATAGAAGCTATTATCACTTTGGATCTAAAATATTGGTTAAACTGAAGTGACAACCATCCACAAGCTTTCAGAAAAAATTTAACATAAAATGGAAAACGGTAATATGTTACGTTAGTCTGTAGTACACGTACAGTTATATAACTAGCATTTATTTTTGCTAAAAAATGTTTAATACTAAAGACCTTTTACGAAAGACAAATTTTTAGCCTATATGTTGAGCAGCCTATAATGGAACAACCTTTTTTATTATCCTTAATGTATAGATCATTAGTTAATTATCCCCAAAAAAACTTAATATCCCTACCTCCGCACTGTAGCTAGTTGATGTGAATTTTTTTTTTATAACATATTACGATACAGCATCTGCAAAATCTTCTAGTGCTAAGACTGCTATCAATGGTTTTACAAAATTGATCTTTTAATCCAGACCCTACCAAACAACACAAAGACCACTCGAAGAGGGTAGGCACGTCGTACCTGAAAATTATGGCATCTTAACATCTCCTGCCTTTCCTCTTAATGTAACAGATCAATACTGTCAAAAACAGCTCGCGATAATATTCTTGGCAATGTAATAGAAAGATAATTAAGCGAACATTTTTGTCCATGAACAGATACAGATTCAAGACAAGTAGAATATAGAAAAAATAATATGAAATATAAAGCGAAACAAATAGTGAAGACAATATACAATACAAAGAACAACCAACGTGTAAAGATGGATGCAGAAACAAAAATAATACAAGCAAATATGTGATAAATATGCAACATTTTAGAATTATTTGTAATTATTATTAAGTCAGAAACCCTATAAATAATTATAATAAAAACCACACACTTCAGTAAACCTTTTATTTTTTAGGTATGTAGATTACTCTAGTTTTTGTTGATTGTATATTAAACAAGTCTCCTGCATTGAAGGCACAAGTGGAGATGCATTTTCGTTATTTCCTTAAATCTGATTTACTGGGAAATTTAACTTCATACGGTGGTTCTTCATTTTCGATAATCCAAACAGAGCCATGTTCACCATTTTGAATTAACTGGATTACTGATTCTCCCACAAAGTCTGGTCTAGATTTCAGAAAAATGTTAGTAATATAAATTCTTATCATGCAGGTATACGGGCTTAACCATGACTAAGTACAAACATTTTAACCACATGCTCAGGAAGACTAAAAGACAATAAAAAAATTATTTCAGAATTTTAGCTCGATATTTCAAAAATGGGACAAAACCCTTTTTTCCTACGGAAAGTCGGCGCCTATGATAAGCATCGACTGAGATGGCTTAGATCCATAGATAAAGTTTATGTCAGTCAACAATGTCATCTACCATGCGGTTGTCTTTTTGCAGCGTTTCTACATGCAGAAACGACAAAAATTAACATTAGTATTAGTAATAATTACAAAAGGAATTAAGCGGATCGTAAATATACAGGATAGAAAACATTTAGCGGCTCAAGGATCCGGAAAAGAAGGTGATAAGGAACAACGAGCAACTGCGGACAACGTTGTTTCTAGGTTATTGCCCTTCATCAGCGCAGTGCAGCTTAAACAAACAAGAAGGAAAAAAAAAAGGGAGGGCAAATGCCACGACTACACAGGAGAATGACCAGCAGCCACCTATCCCTAATTTGCAGCATCGTGCCACACATCCTCTGTTTTGAGGACAAGAGTAGCAGTCGCTGCGGAAGAGAGTCCAGCGACTACTGTGTCAGGGTCTCAGCCAGAACAATACAAGTACAAAAGGAATTAAGCGGATCGTAAATATACAAGATAGAAAACATTTAGCGGCTAAAGGATCCGGAAAAGAAGGTGATAAGGAACAACGAGCAACTGCGGACAACGTTGTTTCTAGGTTATTGCCCTTCATCAGCGCAGTGCAGCTTAAACAAACAAGAAGGAAAAAAAAAGGAGGGCAAATGACACGACTACACAGGAGAATGACCAGCAGCCACCTATCCCTAATGATGCTGATGAAGGGCAATAACCTAGAAACAACGTTGTCCGCAGTTGCTCGTTGTTCCTTATCACCTTCTTTTCCGGATCCTTTAGCCGCTAAATGTTTTCTATCTTGTATATTTACGATCCGCTTAATTCCTTTTGTACTGGTATTGTTCTGGCTGAGACCCTGACACAGTAGTCGCTGGACTCTCTTCCGCAGCGACTGCTACTCTTGTCCTCAAAACAGAGGATGTGTGGCACGATGCTGCAAATTAGGGATAGGTGGCTGCTGGTCATTCTCCTGTGTAGTCGTGTCATTTGCCCTCCTTTTTTTCCTTTTTTTTTTCCTTCTTGTTTGTTTAAGCTGCACTGCGCTGATGAAGGGCAATAACCTAGAAACAACGTTGTCCGCAGTTGCTCGTTGTTCCTTATCACCTTCTTTTCTGGATCCTTTAGTCGATAAATGTTTTCTAATTAGTAATAATACCTGATTGATAGGTAACAGTTAATCTAGTTAGCTCTAGTATTTTACAAACTGGAAAACTACATTTTCACTCATTACAACCACCCACTACCGATCAAATTAACTTCACGTAGGTATTATTTATTATAAGAAAAGTATTTATTATAAGAAAATCGAAAGAAAGAAATAGGTAGGTACTAATAGATAATAGAAAACGTTTAATGCTTCCGAGACAGTCTTATCCCATAACCTAGAAAAACAAACCGGTGAACTATATTGTGGAAAAATATCTGTACCTGACACATATTCCATTATTTAATAACTATAAAATGAAAATTAAAATAAGGCACTAGAAACTGAAGAAGAACACAAAACTGCAACGTAAGTAAACACAGTAATTGAATTATGACATTACAGCGAATTTTACCGCTGTTTGCTGGTTGCCTACTCTGACTGAGTAAACGTGAGGCGGACGGATCGCATAGGAGTTAAATAAAGATTTAATATAATATCGAAAAAAATTTTTGTTCGCTTTATAAATAAGTTTGAAATTTTTTGAAGGGTTATTCTGATAATTCTTATTTTGCTCTACCCCCTCTTAAAATATTTCTACTTAGTCATAGTTAACCCTAAAGGCATCGAAAATAATCCACCCCGCTTTTTGCCCTTCATGGTTCTAATAGCTACATTTAAAGGTTAAAATTTGTGCAACATAGCCCAACTTATGCAAGACATTAGGTTTTTTTGCAGTAGTTGGAAACGGTTTGAAATTGTCAGAAATAATCGACCAGTTAAGTTAAGAACGCGTTATCATTAAATTTAATGCAATAAATAGTTAGACGGACATTTCTGAGAGTTTCAAAACGGATTCTAACTGCTGCAAAAACAAGCCTATTACTACTGTTCTCTCCAGACAATTTTGCAACGTTTGACAGTATTTTAAATTATTATTTTTTTAATATTTATACGGAAGTTCATCCATCTTTTCAATTTGTTAATTACGTTTCTGATTGCTTTATATTTATAATTTTTATACCTAATACCTCTATTTTGAACATTCCAGGTTATGTTCGACTTGGTCGAGATGCGTTCTCGAGAACTAAAGAAAAACTAAAAATTATTTACGTCCAGGTTTAATTGACGTATATTTGTTTACATGATCAAGTAGTGACAATAAAGTGCATATTGTCACGAATTGTTTGAAGCCACTTTCATGATAACTTTTCTAATGGGGTGGATAACAAAGAAAACATGCTTCATAGACAAAAGCTGAGAAGTTTTTTGTTTTTTCATTACATTATTATTAAATGGAGGGATTATTTTTGACTCCCTATATTCCCATACATACGTATACTAATGAGTTATGCTACTTACGGAGTCACCTTATCCGAAAATTGACGAAGATCGTGCTGAAACTTAGCAAAATCCAATACAATTGGTCGACTACCGAGTAGTGGAGTATCTATTACCCCAGGGCAGATGGTTATTATTTTAAATTTATGTGAACTTTGACATTTCTGTGCTGCCAGAGACATACCTAAATACAATTAATTGAACTATTAGTTCTTGAATATTGTTTTGCCACTTAATGGTGCAAAAAAGATAATATTAAAATATAGTACAATCGTTTTCGGAAGGCAAAGTGGGCAATAACACGTTGGTAAGACGAAATGCATACAATTATTTCAGTTTAACTTATACCTGCTTACGGCAGGTGGTAGTTGAGCCAGCACAAATTATGCTAGGAAGGACGTCTTTAGGAATGTATGTGGTGGAAATATTAGAGTAGTGCAGATATGTCGGTACTCAATTATCTCTAGATGTTAATTTGCCAGGGTCGGCTGAGAAATAGTCTAAAACATTTAACACAAGTTCCTTATTTTGATCGTTCAAAACTTCACGATAAGCCATTTTCAAATTTCGTAAAAACTGTATTACAAACACACCACAACAGAAGAATTGACACAACGCAATATAATGATTAATACATCTAGATCCATTACTGCATTGATAGGATCGGTCAGTGGTCGCGCGGTTTAAGGCATCAGTACTTGAATCGAGGTGACTAGATCGCTGTGGGTTCGATCCCCGCGGGTTCGATCCCCGCAGCCGGTAGACCGTATATAAGCTATATTCGTGAGGAGATTGGCACCATCTCTGCGGGTATGGTAGGGTGGAAGAATGTTAGTTTGAGTCAATGTGAGAGATTGACACCGGTTCACGTTTGACTACCCCCCTAATTAATGAGGTTTCCCTCATTCCTGCACTGAATGGTGCTTAGGTTCTACCAACGTAAGTCGTTCCTGGGCGCAAATGCGGCCTGCTTATTATTAATATGCCGCCCCTTCTCCCGCACAAGTATTCGATTTCTGGGCTAATCCTCATAATTAGAATGAGGGGTGGAGATATTATTATATTATTATTATACATTCCAACTATGTATATGTCGGGTTTCACGTTTTATTGCCTACTTCGCCTTCCGAAAATGATTCTATTATATTATTAGATTCTCTATACCTAGTTACTAGTTGCCGATTGCCACCTTCACCTTCTTTATACATCTTCCGAATCAGAATTGAAGGTAGTAACCGGACTACTAGATCCTATCCAGCTTGGTCAGAAATGACTCAATTTGGTAAGTTCCGGCTTTAGATTTGCGTAGATATTTGTCTTTGCAAGGAGCGATACTTTTGGTGTCAACGAAAATAACTTAAAATTTAACCCTCAATTTTAGTCTCTATTTGTTCAATCTATGAGAAAATGTTTGAACCATTCATCCATGACTAATTTTCATTTATTTAAAATTCCGTGTGTATATGCCAAAATAAAAGTTTACCTGTACTGTCACTGGGTTTCTAATATTAAAAATACAGACAATGGATACAAAGGAAATCAATGATTTTTTTTATAACGAATTATTATTGAATTTATAAATGACATGACATGACCAACATACAGCGTTGACCTGAAATAAATACAAATATTTTAATTGGCAGTACGGTTGTGTGTAGATCACAAAATTAATAGTTTTTTTACAAAACAATTAGTAACAAAAAAATTAAATTTTAAATAAATTTCATGATTTTTCAATAGAAAACTTGTTGTGGATCACAGATTTTTAAGAGTGATGGACTTTACCATTCCTATACCATTATGTATGTCCGTGTATCTAAGTACATGAAATTGAAAACATAAACCAGACCAGACTCACAGTTATCCAGAATTTGGAAGTTATTTATTTTACTACACTGCAACTGATTTATGACAATATATACTATCGTTATCACTATCACTGATTATCAACTTTTCACTTTTTTATTTATGCACAATATTTTTATTGTTTTCTGAATTTTACTAATAATATTAATTAAATACTACACTATGCACTTAAGTCAAAAACTCTGCCCGTGAAAATTTTAAATCGATTTAAATACATTTTATACGTTAGTGCCGCCACAGCTGCGTCAAGCAGAAACCATTAGCTTAGTTTGGTTTCAGAAGATGCAAAAGTGTCTCATATTAACTTTCAGTTTACGTGTACTGAAATTATCAAATTTCTTTCCAAATATTACATGTTTTGTTTCCACCTGTACCTATATGCATTCAGTCCACGAGCAGCGACGGAGTAGGTACTGCCCTACTAAGTGTGCGAGTGAACAGTAAAAGTGCAAACCAGTGTGCGCACAGTGAAGTGGAGGCCCCACAAAATACTGTCTTTTATAAGACAAAATATTCTAGTCTTTCTTAAGGCTAAATATTAAAAGAATTCGTTGCAGTCTTTATTAAGACTATTTTAAAAGATATTCGAGGTGTCTAACCGTCTGAAATCTTCCTGCCTAGGCAGAGAGAGGGCAGACATTTTTGTTACAGGCGAGAGTGCTGCGAGTGTCGAGGAGGACGACGCCGAGATGAGGTCGAGATCGACAACCCCCAGTGAGGAGAGCTCCTGCGCCAGTAGGAGCCCCAGTAGAAGCCCTAGCCCCCAACACCAAAGGCAACAGGACGACATGGCCAGGCTCAGAGCAGAAAATGTGCAGCTCAGGCAGCACATAGCCGAGCTGACGGAGCGCCTCCGCGAACAAGAGGAGGCAGCCAGGGCGCGAGAGGTAGCTGCCGAGGCCAGGCACAGGATTCTGGAGGAGCTAATCAGAAACCTGTCAACAAGCTCCAAAACCGCCACCAGCCAGGCGAACACCCCCGAGGCGATGGAGGAATCGCCTGTGCCAGCCCCAGCAGACGCATCCACCCCCACCGCACCTGCCGCCGCCGCAAGCAGCGGAAAAGGTAAGGGCGGAAAGAGGAAGAAACTAACTTCTTCCTCTGTTTCAGGGGACGCCGGTTCTTCCGATGAGGAACCAAAGGTGCTAAAGAAGGCCGCACCATCCCCTGCCCCCTCAACAAGCGCCGCCGCCGCCACTGCCACCCCCGCCGAGGCCGAAGCTGAAAAGCTTCCTAAAATCCCGCCAGTTATCCTCAGGAAGGGCGAACGGTGGACCGCCGTGTCACTTCTTCTGAGGGAAGAAAAGATCAACTTCGCCAAGGCGAAGATGGTCAGAGAAGGAGTGGCCATCTCCCCTGCCACCGCGGGTGACCACAGGCGGCTCACCAGACTGCTGGCTGCCAAAGGTGAGGAGTACCATACGTACTCTCTCCAAGAGGACAGGCTACTGCGGGTAGTCATCCGTGGCATTCCTTGCGGCACCCCGCTGGAGGAAGTCATCGAGGACCTCCGAGGCCAGGGCTTCGCCCCCGTCAACGCTGCCAGGATGACGAAGCAACGGACGAGGCAGCAGATGCCACTAATCCTGGTGCAGGTGCCCCAGGACCAGGAAAGCATCTTGCAGGTGACGAGGTGCTGCTCGCTGGTCGTGCGAGTGGAACCCCAGAGGGCGGCAGCGGTGGCGTCCCAATGCCACCGATGCCAAAAGTTTGGCCACGGCCAGAGCCGCTGCACCGCTCAAATGAAGTGCGTGAAGTGCGGCGAAGGTCACCACTCCGCCGACTGCAAAAGCCGCGAGAAGTGCCTGCCAAGTGCGCGAACTGTGGAGGTCCTCACCCGGCCAGCTATAGGGGCTGCCCCAAGCTCCTAAAAAGACCACCGGAAGAAGGCAACGGCGGAGCGGCCAAGCCAGCCAAAAGAATCAGCTAAGTGTCCGCAGCCCCTAAGACGACGACGGGGAAGAGCTTCGCTGACGCCGCGAGGCAAAAGCAGGCTCCGGCCGCGACGCCTAGGGGGCCCCAAAACCAACAGACTCCACAGGCGTGGAGTACACCCTCCGACTTCGACACCGCGCTGGCGAGAATGGAGGAGATGTACTCCGCCCTGCGCGCCTTTTTCACTAAAATGCCATCTTTGTTACAGGAGTAATGGCAGTTCCTCCGAGGGTGCCGTCCTTGGGAGTCGCCTCCTGGAACGTCGTCGGGTTCCAGCGAAGGAAGAACGACCTGCTTGAGCTCTGCCGCGTCTAGACGTAGACGTGGCTGCCATCCAAGAGACCAAGCTGAAGGACGCACAGGCCGCCAGGATGCTCGGATATGTGATATATCGGAGGGACCGGCCGGCCAGACAAGGAGGCGGAGTCGCCCTGCTTATCAAGAGAGGTATCGAACACCATATGTTGCAGGTCCCACAACTGGTGAACATGGAAGCCGTGGCAGTCTCCGTGAGCACCCGCCATGGAGATATCGCCGTGGTATCCTGTTACCAGTCAGCATCTCTCCCGCTCGTTGACCAGGACCTGGAGGCGGTCATGGGGGCATGGCCGCATACGGTTGCCATCGGCGACTTTAACGCGAAATCGCCGGAGTGGAATAGCACGACCACCACAACACGTGGCAGGGTGCTTCTGCAGTTCCTGCAGAACCACGACGACGTGCTCGCGTACGGACCCGATGAGCCAACCTTCCAGAGAGGCGAAGCTAGGCCGGACGTGCTGGATATCGCTTTGCTCAAGGCAATACCGATGGAAGCCGAACTGACGACGCACCACGAGGGTTCCACGAACCACTCGCCCATCCTGCTCGAACGAGGGCCGGAGCGTCGCGACGAGGCAACCTTTGTCAGGAGGCAGACCGACTGGGAGCAGTTTCGCGCAGAAATGCAGCGAATCTGTCAACCGAGTCCTGTCATCCAAGACGAAACGGACCTCGAGGCAGCAGTCGTGAGCCTTGAGACGGATATCCACACCGCCCTGGAAAGCAGCACCACCGAGAGGACGGAAAGGAGATGCGGACTATGCAGGTGAGTTACCTTACGATTTGCAGGTGCAGATCAGGGAGAGACGCGCGGCCAAGCGACGAGCGATGAGAACAGGACATCCAAGAGATAGGCAAGTCGCAAACCAGCTCAACAGGAGAGTCAAAGCCGCCCTGGACGAACTCTACCAGGAGCGATGGCAGAGACACCTGGAGTCACTGGATCCTGGAGAAGTAGGTCTGTGGAAGATGCAGAAGGCGCTGAGGGCTCCCCGCCGTCCGATACCTCCGATTCACGGCGAGAACGGGATCGTCTACACGAAACAGGACAAGGCAGAAGCTTTGCAGACAGCCTTGAACTGCAGTGTAGAGAAAACCTTCTCGACGACGAGGACGAGGACCACACCGACGAGGTGGAGCGCCGTGTGCGGCGTCTACGACGCCTACCAGATGCGGAACCCATTAGGCCTGCCACTCCGGAGGAAGTGAAGGATATCCTGCGTCACCTGAACCCCGCAAGGCACCAGGATACGACGAAATCGGGAACAGGATCCTCAGAAAGCTCCCCCACCGGGGAGTGATGGCGCTGCTGAACATCTGCAACGCCATCCTGAGACTACGCAGGTTCCCCAAGAGATGGAAAAAGGCCGACGTGATTCTCATCCCTAAACCAGGTAAGAACCTAACGTTCCCCTCCAGTTACAGGCCCATCAGTCTCCTGCCGATGATGAGTAAAGTAGCCGAGAGGGTAATCCTGGCCAGACTGCAGGAGACCACGGATGAACTGCAAATCCTCCCGGACGAGCAGTTCGCGTACCGCCGTGGCCACTCGACGGAGCAGCAGATTCTCTGGTTAGTGGAACTTGTATCCGCAGGTTTCAACGCCAGAGAGTCTACTGGAGCGGTCTTCTTGGACGTCGCCAAGGCCTTCGACAGGGTATGGCACGATGGGCTTATCGCTAAGATGCTCGACTTTGGCTACCCTGTAGGCCTAGTCAAGCTGGTGGCGTCCTTCCTGAGAGGCAGAGAGCTGCGTGCGAAGGTGGATGGGGCCTTGTCCACCTATCGACCCATGGAAGCCGGAGTCCCCAAGGCGCCGTGCTGTCTCCGCACCTTTTCAACATCTTTACAGCGGACCTACCCAGGACAGAGGACACTTCCGTGTGCCTCTACGCCGATGACACCGCCATACTAGCTCGTTCCCTAAACCCGGATATGGCGACGAGGCGACTCCAGAGAGCGTAGACTGGAGAACTGGTGTAACCGCTGGAAGGTAGCGATCAACGCGGAGAAGAGCAAAGGTATGATGTTCTCTCGTAGGTACAGAGCGCAGCCGCGAGGCCGCGTGACGTTCAACGACGAGGACATCCAGTGGACCGACGAAGCCAGATATCTAGGGGTGACCCTAGATAGAAAGCTGACCTGGAAGCCACACGTCACCGAAGTGGTTCGCAAGGGCAGATTTGTGAGGGCGAAACTCTACCCGTTACTCCGTAGGGATAGCCGACTGAGCCTTGGAAACAAGGTAAGGTTAATCAAGTCTGTTTTGCAGCCACAACTGACGTATGCCGGAGCAGCATGGGGATACGCAGCGAAGACGCACTTGACAAAGGTGCAGGCCGTCGAGAATATCGCCCTGCGTTGCGCGACCGGAGCCCCCTGGTTCGTCCGCAACAGCGATATTCGCCGGGATCTGGGATTCACGCCAGCCCTGGAAGCGATGAAAGCGCGAGCGGAGGCCGCCTTCGCTCGCGCCGAAGTCCACAGCAACCAGCTGATCCAGGCCTCAGTGGACTACCGACCCGATGCGGCCGCCAGGTACAGGCGGCCAAGGTTTCAACTCCTGGACGCGGGGTAAGTTGAGACATTTCTTCTGTTTCAGGACCGCCAGGATCAAGAATAGGACTAAGAAGACACGCGATCCCACACCCTACCCCGGAGCCTGCACGCAGGCTCCGTTACCTAATCCTTTCCGCGACGCTGGACGACAGGGCCATTACGGCTCTTTGTCCTAGCGTCTCCCTAGAGCCACAGTGCTAATCCCGACTTAACCCAAAACCCCACCTGGTCGGAGGCGTCCGCGCCGCGACCAAAACACGACACCCCCGGGGGTAAAGAAGCAGTCGGCGAAGAAAGAAGAGAAGACAGAAGAGCGCCAGAAGATAAGCCCTTGCCGACGGGGCTTGCCAGGACAGGAGGAGGTTCCTAGAGCCGCCGGCATCGACCGCAACAGCGGTCGAGGCCGACCGGAGAAGGGAACCCACCTCTACGAGGCGTCCGGGCCTACAGCGATGAAGTGGGTAAAGAGAGATAATCCCTCTCGACCCCGCTCATCCGAGGTCATTTATCCAGCCAAGGATATTGGCGCGCCACCTGTACCTTGCCTCTTCCACAGCTTATTATTTTTCCCTGGACCAGACCATTGCACAGATATCAACATAACCTCTTCACCGACCTCGCCTATCAATCCTAGAGGATAGGGCTGCTGCGGGACATTTCGCCTACTGGTCGTGACCTGGTCGTGGTCGTTAATTGTGCCTAAGACACCAGCTTCTTTTTGCATGCGATTAACACTACGTTTAAATATTTTACCTTGCCTTTTGATATTGAACGTATACATCAATCTAGTTATTTTGTTATTCCATGCTTTGTGTTTATTTTTAAAATCTGTTTCACCCACTACGAAACTACAAAATACGAAATGGTTAGCACTGACACTTTGCTTGAGGTTATGTGGCGAAAATTAACTCTGAGGTGTTATGTGAAAATCATAGTTTTTTGTTGCTCTTCATAAAATAATTTAAAGAGATAATTTATAATAATATTTCTAACAGTGTATAATATTATTAAATTGTGAAATGTGGATAACTGTATAAATAGTTGGATTTTCAGCAAGTAGGTTAGCTTTTATACACGTTTTTGGATAATCTTTGGAATTATTGAACAAAGTAACTTCCTAAACACTTTAATTAATAGTATCGAACTTGCGGAAATTCATATTTTATTCGTTTATGATAATTTTACTTTACTTATTTCTAAAAACAAGTGTTTTTAAATTAGAACCAACCGCAAAAATTAAATTTATGTAAAAAAATTATTTATCTTACAGACGGTTACGTCAGTGGTTTATCTGGTCAGCGGTCCTCAAAATGTTGGTATTTAAAAAAAAAATTAGTGTCCGTAAATATTTGAAATGTTTAAAAATGACTTTCACTAGACTCATCTATATGATGAACTACACGTGCAATTAAAATATTTACACTTATTTAAGGTTTACCCTATATACAGCTAAAGAACGAAAGGATTATCCTATAATTCACTTGCAGAACAATAATTGTTCCATAAAATATTGTTAATCATATAATAGTGTCACAAATTAAGGGCCGTTTGTTTTATCCACGTAGGTATTTAGGTAACTTTTCTTAAATTGATATAATTTGAATATCCAATTGCTTCTGAAGTCAAACTAAGAAAACTGCGGAACTGCATGATGAAAATATTTTAACGTCAATACCAAAAAGACAACTAACTTTTATTGTTGCTAACTAAGGCAGATACTTACCATTTAATTTATTTATTTTATAATTAAGCAAAGTGCAATACTATGATCAAACTCTAATTGCCGGCACAGGTTAATTTAATTCCAAGTTATAATTATGGGAAAAGTACCGATGGTTAATATAATAAAAGGAATATCATTGATTATAACTAGGGTATTTAACCCAAATATGCAAACCGCATTGATAAAGCTACCCTCTCAGATAATAAATGCCAAGGGTATGTTCCTATATGAGTCAGTTACATCAGAAATGTTCGCCCAACTGCTTGAGTTGCATGCGCTGACTACACATGCGCAACATTACTGGTCGAATATTTCTAACAGTCTGAAGCAAATTCCTGATTATTCTGTGCCTATAATGCGCATATTTTTAATATTTCCACTTGCATATTTGAGTATCCTGATTATAACCAATATCTTACCTAATCCAATTATTCCATGTTTAGTAGCGCAATACGTAGGTAGATGATCCATTCCAAAAATCCTAGAATGGAAGCCGTATTCACAATGATACCTTCTTCTCCAGATTTATACAGAGGAAAATATTTATCCTTCGCTAAATAGCAGCCTCTAATTACTCCTTCCTAAAAGTATTTAGCTAAATATGTTCACTTATAATATACGTATATTAAATTGCATTGTTAATACTAAATCTTATTTTTAAAATTAAAAGTAAAAACATAATTACATGATCTATCGAACTACTACTACTTTACTGTACAAAATATATTATATGAATTATATGAGACCAATTACTTGAGACCGATTACAATTATACCAGCAATTTCAAAAATATTAGAGAAGGTAATACAGACTCAGTTGTATAAGTACGTTATGGATAACAGCATTATATCTGACCTTCAGTCTGGTTTTCGTAAGGGTTATAGTACTACCACGGTTTTAACAGCTGTCACTGATGATATTATCTCCTCACTGGACAAAGGAAATGCCACTGCACTAATTTTGCTTGACTACTCAAAAGCGTTTGACACCCTTGATCATGTCTTACTATGTTCTAAATTAAAGTATTATGGGTTTGACAACATAACTATCAGTTTTTTTAAGTCTTATTTGGGAGAAAGACGTCAAATGGTCATATTTGATGATAAATGTTCCAGTCCTCTGTCTGTTACCTCAGGAGTTCCCAGGGTTCAGTTCTTGGGCCGCTTTTATTTTTGGTGTATACAGCAGATATGTTTAATTGTGTAAAATATACGAGAATGAAATGTTATGCTGACGATACACAGTTCTCGTTTAGTTTTTGTCCAAAAAATATCGTTGATGCTTGCAGTAAAATTAACTCAGATTTAATGTCTTTGCAGGAATATTCTTTGAGAAATAATCTAAAATTAAATCCTGATAAATGTAATGCCATTTGTTTTTGTTCTCGGTAAGAAGAACATTTATTGATGAAAATTTTAATTTAAGAATAGATCAGCAACCACTTAGATCTGTTGGTACAGTAAAAAACCTTGGTATAATTTTTGACACTGATTTGCGCTTTAAAGAACATATAAAAGTTTTAATAAAAAAATGTTACGGGGCTCTACGACTTTTATATGTAAATGTAAATATTTTAAATTTTAAATTTAGAAAAAAGCTGGTCGAGACTCTAGTCCTACCAATTCTGTCATACTGTAGTGTAGTTTATTATTCGTGTTTAGATAAATTTTCAAAACGTCGCCTTCAAGTGATTCAAAACTGTTGTTGTAGATTTGTTTATAGATTAAGAAAATATGATCATGTTTCTTCTAAAATTAACGAACTATCTTGGCTTAAACTTGAAAACTTGTATAGATATAATTTAGCTGTGTTTGTTCATAACATTTTAACTACTTCATCACCACCCTATCTTCGGGAGAAAGTTTGTTTTAGGTTTAATTTTCATTGTGTTAATGTTAGATACTCAAATTTGCTAGCACTTCCCCGTTATCACTCCGCCATATTTCAGACAGCATTTTCGTATAATGCAGTACATGTTTACAATAATCTAAGTTCCCACCTTAAGCATAGATTTGCATTTCATAAAATTATTAAAATGTATCTTTTATCATTACAAATGTAATTTTAGTATATGTGTAATTGTATGTATGTATTTCTATGTATTTTCAGATGTACTTATGTGGAGCATTTCCAGTTTTATATTATTTATTTTTATCATATTATTTTTCTTCATGAAAATGTTATTCCGCATTTTTACCTATTTGGGTTAGTTCTTATGAAAATGATTGACTTCTGTTTGTATTTGTTTTATTTTTCTGTTACTGTTAAGGTTAAGTAGAGTAGCCGTAGGCTAAACTTCGCCTTTTCCGATGTGATTGTCTCTAAATGGCATCCATTTTAGAAATAAAGCCATTTTATTATTATTATTATTTTTTTTTTTTTCAGTAAACACCTTCCGAGGCTCCGACACACTCGGAGATGTTCTGGAGAGTCAAGCAATGACCACTCTCCACTCCGTGGAGTCAGTAATCATTGCGCCCGTAAATCGTGTGTTCTGAGCAGACGTAGCGAACCAAGGACGATTGCCTTCTGCATTCTGCCGGCTAAGATCTCTGCCGAATTTCGACAAGCCGGTATGATCTTTAACTCAGAAAGCAACGTATGTCTCATTCCACCCAGGACGCCTATAATTAGCACCACAATCTTAACAGAGTGGTCTGGATACAGCCTGCGGAGCTCGGAGAGAAGATCTCGATACTTCCTCCGTTTTTCCTCCTCTTTTAGGACGATGTTGTTCTCTGCGGGAGCCGAGAACTCAATCACAAACATCGTCCTAAGCTGGTGGTCGAGGAGGACTACATCAGGCTTATTGGCTTGGATTTGCCTGAGGGTGGGGAATGAATAGTTCCAATAAATTCGGCACTTCTCATTCCCCACTACGGATTCTATATCCCCCGGAGCATAAGGCAGCACTGGCGTCTCGTCTATCTCATACGAGTGTCGTAAATGATAATACAACACCCGTAAGGCTGAATCGTGTCTTTGAATATACGCTGTGGCCGCATATACCGGACAGGCAGACAGGAGATGCATAAGCGTCTCCGGCGCTTGGCGGCAGGCCCTGCAGCTGGTATCAGGAACCTCGATACCCAAGACACGACTACGATAGACGAGTGTGTTAATTACACCATCTTGGCAAGCCATTATGAATCCCTCGGTCTCAGAGTTCAGCCCCGCTGACCTCAAAAAGCAAAGTTCAGCCTTTCAGATAATCCAAGCCCCTCTAGATGCGGTAGAAGAGACCATGCATTGGCTTATCCTTATGTAGCTGCAGAAGACGACGCGCTTCTGCAGCTTTAATTTGGGCTTTTAACTGAGCAGGATCCGACTCGGTGACGGAGTCTGGATTTTCCCGCTCAGTATCGAACACGAGACCAAGTTCATCGGCTGCTCTTCTCGCTGCCTTATACACAAACGCTCCTATCCCTGCTGTTTCATGGTCTTGGACCATGCAGAGAAGGGATCCGAGCTCCTGATGACTTTGCAGGCCTCCTCCAAAACCACTCTGCCCTGGATTATTATTATTATTATTATTATTATTATTATTATTATTATTATTATTATTATTATTATTATTATTATTATTATTATTATTATTATTATTATTATTATTATTATTATTTATGTACATGAAACATTCAGTTCACAAAATCTTGAAGAAAATTAAAAAACAAAGACGGGAATAGCCAGTGAAAATTAATAATATAACTATTCAACTATGTGTTGTAAATAGAAATATAGAAATAAAATGTGGATCAAATATCATTTGAAAGGTCTCTTAATAATGCACTTAGTCCAGGCGTCAGAGATTCTATTGACCGTAAAATTTTTACTTAAGGTTTTTTCTATCACTTTTTCACACCAAGAATACCTCGATCGTTTAGAATCAATAAGTCCAGAAATCATCAAAGGACGACATGAATTGTGAAAAATGTATATACCTAGACGGAAAAATCTTTATTTTGCCTGTTTCTGCACTGAATAGCAATGGGCCTGTCATTATCACCAATTTTAAAGTAACAATATTATGGATTTTTTTGAAGAAAACTGTATTCAAAGTATAAATAAAGAACTTGAAAATGCAAATTCTGTAGAAACAAGTGTTTATAAAAAATAAAATCACACCAACAGATATTTAAATTTTAGATCTAATCATCACATTGATATTATGAGAGATGTTATTAAATGTTTATACCTATACAACATTTTTAACTACTTTTAACTAAAAATATTTTAATAAATAATGAATACCCTTCAAATTTTGTTGATAGATCATTATAAAATATTAAAATAAATACTTTAAGCCAAATAAGACAAACTAATGACACAATAGAAATTATATACATTTCTATAGTATCGGAAAGATTAAGAAGTATCGGTAACAAATTTGATAGAACAGATTTTCTGATAACTAATACTTTACCAACATTTTTATCAAAAATACGTCCAAAAACGATATACAAAATTAAAAAAATTGTATCCACAGCATGCCTTGTGAATACAATAATCATTATGTTATCGAATGTTATGAATATTAGAGTTGAGGAACATAAAAACCAGAATTTTAAAATTTTGGGAAAACGATCATTTGGCTCAATGGGGTTTGGCAAAACTTTTAGAGAAGGAGGATAATACAACAAAAGAAAATTAAAAGAGACCGCGATTATTTTGTTAAACGGATAACTGTGTCAAACTTAACGTGAAGCAGATGAACAAATTTTACGCTGTTAAATTTGACTTACGTTTAATACATATACAATTTTTAGAACGTAAACAGAAAGTTTTTCGAAACGTCAAAAAATAGGGAAGTGCGCGATAGTGATGTGTTATTATTTTTACTTATCTGCTTTTAGTGCGAGATTTTTGGTTAGGCAATCTTAGTTTCAAAAATACCACTTAACTGATCCTTTCGGGGCAAGGGGTTATTTAATTAATCTTTGTTTTTTCGGAAATGTTGCAATATACCAAATTAGACTAAAAGAATTACTTCTTTTATATGAAAGAACGAATAAATTATACCATTTGAAAATATAAACTACAGATAACATAGAATATATTATGGAAATAAATAATTGAATGATATCACATAGAATATTTAAATCGTTGTTTTTACAAATCTGTGTGTGATGTAAGGCCGATTATTGTATAAATAAAACATTTATAATGTAATAAAGAAGTATTATAAAACAGTTATAGATAAAAGTATAGTTTTGTTAGTTAACTTGGCCCTTACATCTTGAGTTGTAAAGTATAATATATACGTAAAATTTTGTTGTATTATCTGTACTAAATGTATGTTCTCCCGGTTTTCATATTTTACATTTGAATACAAAATAATTACAAAAATTTAATAAAATTGACTAAAAACATTTTACATGTACGATTAACAATTACATTTTTTGAGAAATAAATATTTAGTGTTTGTCCAATATGTTCTTGATATATGTACTTGATAAAATATATTCAATGTTAATGTTCTATTTCTACAACAAATTATACATATACATATGACAGTTTATAACTCGATCAGTTATCCACATTTCAATTATTGTTTTTCATTACTGATAGGCTGCAATAAAGCGCATATTAATAGATTGCAAGTGTTACAAAATAAAGCAATGCGTATTATACTAAACTGTAATCGTTACACACCAATAAATTATAAATTATATTAAGTACCTTAAAATGGATTTCTGTCGAGCAAATTGTAACGCGATCATGTATGACCCTAATATATAAAATTGAAAGAAATCAGGTACCTGATTATCTTAAAGAGTTTTTAGTTAAGAGATGTGATTTGCATAAGTATAATATAAAGTCTGCTGGAGAATACAATATTGAATATACTAAGTTAACTTCCTTGAAAAAATCTCTCTTTAATGAAGGATTACATTTATATAATGCTTTGCCTGAGAAAATAAAAAGATCTGTAAATGTGAAAGTATTTGTTAGAAATATCACAAACTTTTTTCGTAATGATAGGGCATGGTAAACATTGTCTTTTGTTGGTATGTTTTTGTTTATGTATAGTAATGTAAATAGCATTTGTGTTGCTAAAATAAATGAATATTCTATTCTATTCTATTCTATTCTATTCTATTCTATTCTATTCTATTCTATTCTATTCTATTCTATTCTATTCTATTCTATTCTATTCTATTCTATTCCATTCTATTCTATTCTATTCTATTCTATTCCATTCTATTCTATTCCATTCTATTCTATTCTATTCTATTCTATTCTATTCTATTCTATTCTATTCCATTCTATTCTATTCTATTCTATTCTCATTCTATTCTATTCTATTCTGTTCTATTCTCATTCTATCTATTCCATTCCATTCTATTCTATTCTATTCTATTCTCTTCTATTCTATTCTATTCTATTCTATTCTATTCTATTCTATTCTATTCTATTCTATTCTATTCTATTCTATTCTATTCTATTCTATTCTATTCTATTCTATTCTATTCTATTCTATTCTATTCTATTCTATTCTATTCTATACGATTTTTATAAAGGGCACAACTAGTCTCCTTGATGTTGTGCTCTTATAGGATTCTATTCAAGGTTGCAGAAGGTGGTTTCGCTGTCATTTAAAGTGTTCCTAAAATTGCTTCAAATATCGTGAGAATACTGACATTTTCTTAATGACGAGAATTGAGATTTCCAAAATCGATTGTATGGACTTAAAGCGGAGTGTACGTAGCTTTAAAAATAATTAAGTCGTGACTGACATTTCGACTTGTTGAATAGCTAATAAAGAGGACAGTTAGTCACATCAGACTTTGGTAAGTTTTTATCTATTTTTTTTTGTCATTTTGCATTGCAACATACAGTTCACTTCAAAGGCCCATTTAGGCCCCATCACAGTTTTAAAAATTATTGAAAATTGGGTAAGTAAATTACAATAGATATTTATTGTAGTTATGTTAGGATGTCAAAAAACCTCAAATTTTGACCGTAACATAATGGTTAGGTCAATACGTGTGATAAGAATGACAGACAAGGGGTTGAACCGGCATAAATTAAGCAAAATATAGTAGTGAAACCTTTATATTGCGGCAAGTGTACTTGTTGGAGAAGGTCAATACTAGTAGGTTAAATACTAGACATTTTATAAAAATCTTTCACGAAACTTGATAAAAGTTCTTTTTGAACAATGTTTCGTTTCTTATCGACATTAAACTTAAAAAGCAATACTTCCATTTAACAGAACTTTAAAAACACGTAGTGGGTGAAGACCATCCCATCTCTTTGAAGAACAATCATTTAAAAGAGTAGAGTTACACAGAGAGAAACGTTTCTATAATGATGAGTTACTATTACTATAACAACAATATGGATTAAGAATGATTAAACTAATTATAGTATCACACTTAAAACCTAATTCCAAAGTATTTTATAATAATAGAAAAGATAAAAGTTACCAAATTGACGGCAATGGTTTTCCCACTCTATCTCATTTACAATTCCAGCATTGTTTATAACAATGTCGAGATTTTTAAATTTACTTATTGTTTTCTCAAAGGCATCTGAAAATAAAAACATTAATCTATACTTGTTAGGCACATGCTTTAAGTTTACCTTCCAGTTCTGTTTTTTTGGTTACGTCGGCCTTGATTACTAGTATTTTGTTAATATATTTCTCTCGTAGCTCTCTTTCAGTTCTCTTTCCATCTTCTTCCGAAATATCGACTATACCAACACCCTATTACATTAATTAGAGCATTTATATTAATCAGAAATAAATGAAGTGCAAATAGTATGATATTTTATGACAATATATCCTGTACTAATAGACTTTGCAGGTGTTCTGGGTTCTGAAGAACAATTGATATTATTCAACGTCATCAATGTTAGGTTTGTTTTGGTTTCGAATTTAAATGATCCTAGAACAGTTCTAAAGAGTGACCCCAATTGGGATCTCAGCTTGCCATCGCTTAGAAGTTCATATTAATAATAATATACTCAGTTATTTTGAACCGGTCTGGAACAATTTGCAATTGGAACTAAAACAAGCCTAACATGGGCACCTACAAATTTTATTATTAAAGTTACTGTTTCAACAAAAACTTAAGACATCTAAATTGTTGCCCAAATTTTATATACCTACCCATAACTATAATACAGAATGATTCAGTCATAGTGTTATTAGTCTTAAGAGGAGATACGAAAAATGGGTATAATAAGAATACGTCATTACAAAAATTGTTTAATGCATATTATTATTTATTATTTAAATCCCTTTTCAGACTGTCAGTATTGGCTGTTGACGGAAGTTCAACTTGATATTGGTTTGACTCGACGTTGTCAAATTTAAATACTTTTTGTAATGCTATAAATTATTTTTAAAACTATGTAATAAACATGTTAAGTTTCAATTTAAAAATTAATAATGAAGTTAAATTATGAACATTTCATCATATACATAGTGACATAAAGACTCATACTCGCTAGGTAAATTATTATGAGAGGCTCGAGTTTCCCCCCTTCTCCCATCAGTTACAATCTTTGCGTTGTTTAGGATGGTGCGTTTCATGTGTTTGTTGTTTGTGTCGCCAGTATAATTTATAATTATTAATTAAATTTACTATGTACATAAATAAAAATGCAATCAAATTCAGCGTACTGACTAAATTTCACAAACTTTCCTACCAGGAACAATTAACAGTGAAAGAGCGAGTTAATAGTGATTTAAACATTGAAGTTGCTGAACAGAATCGCGGAAAAAAATAAAAGATATTTTAATAAAGATATATATTTAAGAAATGAAAAGATGTGTGGCTGAAAAATATATTTTCTTTGTTTCCGTGTATTAGTCAATATTAATCACGACAAGAAAGCTTGGAAAAAAACGGGAGTAAGGCATCTGATTCTAATGCACTTAAGTAAGAAGATAAAAAGACATAAAAATGGTAAAACTCATATTCATAATAATCACATGCGATTTGAAAATATTAACTTGATTTAGATTTCCAAAATATAACTAAGAAGTAACCAAAAGTTTTATGTTTTATCGAAAATCAATTAATTACTGTATACAATTTTGAAAAGCTTTTGAACTTGCAGTATGAGAGCATGATCAATCCGAAAATTCTGGTATTTTTCGCGAATCTTTGGATATCTTAAAAATGCAACAATTTTTAAAGGCACCTTAAAAATTATACTAAATGACATTTTAGATTGCATACTAGAAATTTGTCATTAGAAAAAGCATATTACTTTAGTACCAAACTTTAATTAACATGCTGTCATTATGTATATAGTTCTAACACGGCAACGCTGTTTTGCTTCAACACTAGGACACGTCATCAGAAAATTTGTAACGTACCTGAAGGACCATGTACCGATTGTTATTCACTGATTTATTGTTTATCTTTTGAAAAACCAAGTATTTTTTTGTCTCTATTAGGCCTTCCATATATGTGGTTAAAATTAATGACATTATGACTAAATCACCCTGTATAAGAATGCGCTGTTATAAATTAACTTATTCTTATTAGTTAATAGTATAATGTGTAGATGCAGATGTACCTCCCTGAAAGCAATCCTGCCAGCGCCCATGAAGCCTATTATATTAGGTAGTAGTTATTAAATAAGCCTTTAAATACTGTTCGTTGTTCCGTTATATTTTAACAAGATAAGATAAATCTTACAGCATCAGTATTATGTATAGATTTACTACATAATATATAAATAAACCTCTGACCTTAACTTTGTTTCTGAATTTAATTTAAAAAGACATTTTTTAGTGTTACAGTTACACTATTTTACATTGTGTTTTCTACTTTAGACACCACCAGCTTTCTGTTCTAGAACGTTTGGTTCGAATTTTAACTTTTTCTTTTTCCCCAGAACTACGCAACCTACTGAATCGTATATAATTTCTCCTTCTACCATCATTTCATAGCCAAACAAAATTTTGTCAAATGCTAGAAAATAATATTAAGCATTAAAAGAACTAATAGCTAAGTTAAATTAAAATATTAGATATTAGAAAAGTTTACTAATTTTTTATCGGTTTTGCTGTAAACTCAACACAAACGACTATTATTATCTGCATTTATAAAATCTGTGTTTCATATGTTCTTACTAGAAAAACACCCTCTGGCAATGAAATCGTATATGTTTTTCCAAATTTTTATGTGTTATGAGGACGTCATGAAAATGAGGTAATAAAGATAATATACTATAATACTATCTAATCTATATACTAAGAGCTAAAAATACTTGTGAGAGCCAGGCGTTCCGAATAGGGAAATACTGCTGATGAAATGAACATAGTAAAGTAATTTTATTGTTAATTAATTACTTTAAGTAATGTAATTAATATCGAAAAAGTGCACTTGATCAAATAAATCAATATTATTTGGCAAATAATAATCGATGACACCCGCCACTGGTAAGTTTCTAAAGTTGGTAACTTTTAAGTAATTTCTACTTGCATGCTAAATGTGCACCAAGAATTTGGTGAAATTATCTCAAGCGGAAATTGAAACCTATTTTTTTTTAAATTTTTTACACTAGCTGGGCAATGGCTGCCTTAAGACCCCACATTTATAAAGCAAAAACTCTTACTTTTGGACACAAAATACCCTCCTGGTTTTAGACCTTTGCTTAAGAAACACCCTGTATAACTACACATTATTTTATCAATCGTAAATGAAATACATTTTGGAGAACAGATATTACAAAACATATACTCGTAGAACAATCTCCACATTATCCACTGCCATATAGGCTTTAAAATTATTTTATTTGATGATATAGTAATAAAGAATGTACTTGAATGAACTTTTAAGTGTTGATAAAATATGAAAGTTATTAAAATAGTTACCTTAATACCATTTTCCAATAATTTTTTTACTATCGAATATCCTATGCCACTTGCTCCACCAGTCACTAGAGCTACTTTTGAATTAAAATAAGACATTATTGGTGACGCCAAAATTGAAATAATGTGCCAGTTCTGGATTCAGATTACATTTGATTGAATAGATATATAATAACGTTCAATTTAAGATTTATATTACATCAGAGTAGAGGGGTGATAAGTAAAATTCTATCAGACTCGACGCAACAATGGAAGAATACTATATGAATAACGTTCGTACATTCTATTATCTATATTGGCAAACAGACATGCTTCTTATAATCTTAACCATAATCATTTATAGAAGGTTATCCATGTTATCATATTTTATGAATAAAGACCAGCTAAAAGCGTTTACAATTTTTAAATAATTCAATTTATCAAATACACCTAAGAAAATTTTGAAATATTGGGCCAATAAAAGTAGAAGTAAGTAATGGACAAATAATAAAACTATATACACAAAATGTTTGCACTATATATTGCACTAAATTACAAAAATTATTATTTTTCACGCGGTAAAATATCGAAAATTATATTGACAATAAAAACAAATGCGTAACCCCAACAACATATTTTATATAACAAACTTGCAGTATTTTTCAAAGTTCCCTCAACTTTTTTTCTTTTAAGTCCCTCTAGTATAGTATAGTATAGTATAGTATAGTATAGTATAGTATAGTATAGTATAGTATAGTATAGTATAGTATAGTATAGTACAGTACAGCACAGTACAGCACAGCACAGCACAGCACAGCACAGCATAGCATAGTATAGTATAGTACAGGATAGTATAGTATAGAAATTTGTATATTCCTGTGAAGACAAACTTATTATGTCAAACCATCATACAAATTGTATTTTATCATATTATCATTGAAAAGTTTTCTTATAATTTTCTAGAGCTAACACATATATTGGAAACGTCACGGAATGCTGATGAGCTGAAACACGTTTGGCTGGAATAGAGAAATTCCGTAGGTCCAAAATGCAGATATCTCTACAATGATTACGTAGATTTAAGTAATTAAGCGGCCCGCCTTAATAATTTTTCCGACACATCCGAATATTGGTTACATGATTACGAAGATCCAATTTTCAAGGATCAAGTTTAAAATTTATGGGAGCAACTCAAACCTCTTTATATGCAAATACACGCATACGTTCGGTATAAATTGAGACAGAAATATGGAGACATAGTCTCTGAGAAAGGACCCATTCCCGTTCATCTCCTAGGTAAGTACTTATAAAAGGTTACTTTGTCATAAATTCTTCAAATTTATGGTATATGTTTCGATGTTTTATGATAATGATACTGAAAACACTATTCACACTATATTTAGGGTGATTCAGTCATAATGTCATTAATTACGGAAGGTAAGACAGAGAACCGAAAAAAAAAATTACTCGAAATTTCAAAAGCTTATAAAAATGGGTACACGACACTCCTGGTACGCTACAAATTTTCTGATGACGCGTACGAGTCTTGAAGCTATATAGAAGTCCAGCAGCGTTGCCAGCATATAATAACATGTTCGGTGAGTGGAGTGATAGATTTTTTTTTAATGACAAACTTCTTGTTTGCAATATAAAATTTATACATTTTGTATATTCTTTGAGGTGTATCTTAAAAATTTGTTGCATTTTTAAGGTATTCATTAAGCGTTTTCTCAAGTTCTAACGTAAAATTTATTCATCATGTTCTCGTTATGCTAGTTCGAAAGCTCCGCAAAATTTTATACGGTAAATAATTTTGGATAAAACATTAAAAACATACCTATTATGTTCTTGAAAGCAGAATCAAGGTGAGCTCGCATGTTGACATTCCCAAATAATGCAAGTCACTTTTGATTATGAATATGAATCAGAATCAATTACTCATGATCAGTAAGTACGGAATAACACAGACGCACACGGAAAACACAGACGCCTGTCTATTAAAATATCATTTATAAAAAAATTTTTCCACGATTCTGTTCACTAGCGGACAATCGTGGTCTTTCACTGCTTCACTATACCCAACTTGAATTGCATTTTGATTTAGGTAAATAGCAAATGTTATTAATAATTAATTAGAAACTACACTAGTGACACAAACACACGATATTCACCAACATCTACCACGAGAAAATAATGACTGATGGATGAAGAAATTGAAGAAGTCGAGCCGCGTGCATCTGTTCCATATCTGCATAGCAAAATGGACCTGAACGATGTTCAGCTTATTCCGCCGGTAACGTATTAAATGAGAATTTGAACTGCCAACTTTTTAGCTGTGTCGAAAATATTTAAATTTGACAACCAGCCGGCCAGCAATTGCCACCAGCGGTCAGTGACAGTCTGAAAAGGGGGTTTAAATAATGATTTGGAAATATTTTTTTCTGGCGTGAATATGCATTTAAAAAATTTGTAATCGCGTATTCGTATTATACTTATTATTTCCTATTTCTCTTTAAATTAATTGCAATTTTAGGCAATATGTGGGGACAGACTTGGTCCAATATTGCAGACCTCTCTCTGCCTTACTCTGGAGTAGAAGACGAAGATTTAACACTGGAGTTACTAAAACAAGTGAGTAGATTATGTTACATAGTTCATTTAATTGTCTTACCCAAGAGGTTAGGACATATACATGAAATTAAATATGTTGCTCTACTCATCATTTTTTAGAATTAAAATTTTTAAAACATCAGAAGAGTTTTTCAAATTGATTAACTTAACAGAAATACCAGAATTCTTCTATGAAAAAACAATTTTGAGCAAACCCAGCGATAGAGATATTGTTTGCCACGTTTCTGCATGGGACTTCTATGATCAAAAAGATTTTAGGTAAAAAAAACTTTATAATATACAAAACTCATGATTCTTTCCAGTATCACCAACAATCATTAACAAATTATTAGTAAATATAACGCTGAGCGTTACCAGCGATTGATGTTATCAAGTCCTGGAGACATTTTTCTTCTATTGAATGTTTAGTCAATACTAATTAACGACTGACAAATTACCTAGTATCAAAACGAATATCCCTGTATATTAATAATTTACTATTAACTTGTTTCAGAATTAAGCAATGTACTGAAATAACCAAGGAACGATTTATAACAGCTCACCATGAAATGGGTCATATTGAGTATTTCCTGCAATACAAGGATTGTATTTGTACTTCCCGGTGTCGGCCTGTATCAAAACTTCTTTTTTTGAAATTTCCGGATTCACATAGTCTTCGATGAAACTTAGCAAATATACTGTGACGAGGAATTCTACGGTTAGGATACGCTTCTGCATAAAAGCGACAAGCATGTAAGGAATTTCCATTTGCCCGGCCGTACATAAAGTGCATGTCTGTCATATCTGCATTTGTGAAAATAACCATTTTTGTTGTATTAACTTAGTAATGAATCCCAACGTACTCCGCAATCAAACACATCACACAACGAAGGCAAATTATCCCGTAAACCACTCTCAAAATGTTAAAATAATACAAACCATTTGCTATCTGTCAAAGCAACAATGGAAACATTCGGAAATTGACAGCAGCCAACTAGTTTTTCCTAATAATGGGTGTAGTAACACTGCCTCTTCCCGACGTGCAATACTTTACATTTTATTTTTTAACGTCGAAACAGTTAATTTTATCAAAAAAATATGAGAGAGAAAACAGTTTCTAAATGAATCGGCTTAACCTAATTTATTTTTTTCTACGTCGTTAAGGAAGTTTTTTGAAAGTATAGTTAAAAGAACTGAAAGGGGTAGTTTATTTCAACCCTTTTCAATTATTTTCAAAAAGTGAAAAAATATGTGACAAGTGTATTTTGATCATGGTAACACTTCCACAAAATTTTACCCTTCCCACGATTTTCGTTTCCGAGAAAAACAATAAAAACGCTTTTTTTTCCGCCATCTTTGCAACGTGATATCTCCCTAATGGTTGACTTGTGACCCAACGTTTATATAACAAACTGCCCTTTATTTTCAACAAGGAATCACCCCCTGAAATTTTTCGCCTTTGTTTTGAAACACCCTGTATATTGATTTTACTTCGGTACCTTTGAATATTCGCAGGTGGCATGAGATAACATTCTTGTTATTTGCTAAACTCTATATTATTCAGTTCTTAAATGTCTAAAATTATGTACTTGTGTTTGTAGAAAACACTATATCAAGAATACGGCGTCCTTAAAGTAAGGGATAGGGGGAGACTGGAATCGTATTGCAGAATAAGTTGCAAAGTTCCCGACTACGGTATACGATTTTAGCGAAATTGGTCTTATTTTTAAGTTGTTTGACATATAAATCATAATGTGTAACAATTGCTACGTGTTTGTTTAAGCCCATACCGTCAGATGGCGTTATTTAATATATTTAGAAGTTTACCCAATTTTCTATGAAAAGTAAATGGAACATTATATTTTTTGTTTTACTATTTTCTTACTCGTAAAACTGTTTAAAAAATGATACAATACGGAAGCGGCTATCATTTTCCAAATTTAAGTTGATGTATGATAATATTATTTCTAAATACCGAAGCAAAATTCTAAATTATTCGCAACATCCCCAACATCTATTATTAATCTACTGAAAACTGACTAAAATTGAGTAAACTTCTAAAGGTATCAAACAACGCCATCTGGCGATATTGTTACACTTTATGATACTGTTATCAAATAGCTTTAAAACAAGACCAAGTTCATTGAAATTGGTTAAAGTAGTCGGGAGTTTTCTACTTTTTCTGCAATTCCACTCTCCCCGTACCCCTTAGTTTAAGAAATACGAGAGCAATAGGAATTTCCAAATTTATTCAACATTACATACCTTCACTATTGATTTTATGGAGAAAATCTCATTTTTAAATTGGGATTTAAAAATACGTCATTCAGCAGTTTAAAAGTATTACTATGTAGTAGTAGCATTTATTTCCAACAAATAAAAAAATACAAAAAGTGTAAAATATTTTTTTATATATTTTCAGGTATTAACAATATTACATATTTTTTACGCAAATTAAATAAGTTATCTGTGAATGTGTGCTTATATTTCAATATTAAATATTACCAAATTAGCGGCAAGGGTTTTTTCCCACTGGATTTTGTTAATAATATAAGCATTGTTTTACTGTTTAAGAAAGGTATTTTAAGCTAATATGTATCAAATCTTCTACAATTCCTATCAATGAAGTCATATGTATGTTCTCTGATACCAAACATCTAGGTATGCTAATGAACATCCACAGACAAAACTCTATTCAATAATTATCTAAAAAAATTAATATATTTACTAACCTCTGGAGTGGGAACTCGAAATTCAACCACAATAATTGAGATCTCACTTATTTCTGCGTTTTATTTTGGATCGCTTCATCAGGTGGCCTCCTTTAACTTGAGTCAAATATCTAACTATAAAGATGATTATACCAATAAATTAAAATTATTTGAAATTGAATGTCAAAATGAAATATCGACAACGTCAAACTGATTAACTGTCAATGAATATCATAACAACCTACTAAAATAAATAAAAATTAATAAAAATTTTACCTTTTATGTATAGTTTTTTTTCTCATATATTTTCAGGTATTAACAATATTGTGTGAAACTAACTACTCAGTGGACAAAAGCCCCAACCTGCGTTGAATTACACCCACAATATCCACCCATATATTCCTTATTATTAGCTTTTGTGACATTTTTTACTGTTTAAGAAAGGTATTTTAAGCTAATATGTATCAAATCTCCTACAATTCCTATCAATGAAGTCATATGTATGTTCTCTGATACCAAACATCTAGGTATGCTAATGAACATCCACAGACAAAACTCTATTCAATAATTATCTAAAAAAATTAATATATTTACTAACCTCTGGAGTGGGAACTCGAAATTCAACCACAATAATTGAGATCTCACTAATAATAAGGAATATATGGGTGGATATTGTGGGTGTAATTCAACGCAGGTTGGGGCTTTTGTCCACTGAGTAGTTAGTTTCACACAATATTGTTAATACCTGAAAATATATGAGAAAAAAAACTATACATAAAAGGTAAAATTTTTTATTTTTATTTATTTTAGTAGGTTGTTATGATATTCATTGACAGTTAATCAGTTTGACGTTGTCGATATTTCATTTTGACATTCAATTTCAAATAATTTTAATTTATTGGTATAATCATCTTTATAGTTAGATATTTGACTCAAGTTAAAGGAGGCCACCTGATGAAGCGATCCAAAATAAAACGCAGAAATAAGTGAGATCTCAATTATTGTGGTTGAATTTCGAGTTCCCACTCCAGAGGTTAGTAAATATATTAAATTTTTTAGATAATTATTGAATAGAGTTTTGTCTGTGGATGTTCATTAGCATACCTAGATGTTTGGTATCAGAGAACATACATATGACTTCATTGATAGGAATTGTAGGAGATTTGATACATATTAGCTTAAAATACCTTTCTTAAACAGTAAAAAATGTCACAAAAGCTAATAATAAGGAATATATGGGTAGATATTGTGGGTGTAATTCAACGCAGGTTGGGGCTTTTGTCCACTGAGTAGTTAGTTTCACACAATATTGTTAATACCTGAAAATATATGAGAAAAAAAAAATAAGCATTGTTGACAACAACATCCACATTTTTAAATTTATGTATTGTTTTTTCAAAGGCATCTGCAAAAAAATATTCAATTGATAATAATTTTTCAATTTTCCTTGAATTACCTTCAAGTTCTTACGGCTTAGTTACGTCAACTTTAACAATCAGTGTTTTATTCGGATAACTTGTACCAAAAGTGTTACTGACCTTCACCAAATCTTCATCTGAAATGTCGACTTCTGTAACTCCCTATAATATTAACCGACCTATTTATAAATCATTATTTAGCAATTATGGCTAATGATATGTAATTTATTTAAAGATGATACTGATTGGCATTTAAAATTTTGTGAGATCAATGAATTATTAGCGCAATCCAAATTTTCAGACCCATCCAGCATCCAGAATAACGCATGGGCCAGAATTTTTTAAGATTACAATATTGGAAAGCCTAGAAATTTAACCAGAGAAAAGTAATTGGAGCTGATGGAAATCGCAATTATTTCCACTGCTCTGACATACAATACGATTGCTACCATACCGAAAGCATGATTTTTCACCTCCTCATTATGCAATTCTTTGAGATAATTTTTACGCGAAACATTTCAGCAATAGATTGAAACTAAATGGCTTACATATTCATCAGAATTGTCTCCGTTAGATTTTTTTCTCTGAGGCCATTTAAAGACAAACATTTCTGCAACATAGCCTGCATCAATGCCTCGCAACAACACATCATGCACATTAATTAATATTTTGAACAAATTCTCTATTACTCCATGGAGATTGTCGATAGAAGTTTTTGTCATCTAATAAAGAGTAAAATTATAGTAAATATATTTTGAAGCTCGGGTCGATGGTCGAGCGGTTAAAGGTGTCGGTAGGTACTTGAATTGATATTTGCCACTGATCCAGGTTCAATTGTCGCGGTCGGAAGATCAAGCTAATCTTAAAAAGGATTAGCACCTTCTGCGGATACGGTAGTCTGGAAGAACGTTGGTTTGGGTGAGAGATTAATACTGGTCGGCATTTAACCATCCCCCTAAATAATAAGGTTTTCCAAGTTTCATTCATTCCTGCACTATATGGTGGGTTAGGTCTTACCAACGTAAGCGTTCCTGAACGCAGTGTGGCCTACTTAATTATTATTACCTAATTCTTCTTCTCCTTCTTCTTTCCAACAGTTCACCTTTAATTTGTCGAGAACTGAACATCTAAATTTAAAAACTAGATGGCGTTAAAAATATAACTGAATGACCTTTAAAATGGTTATCACATAATATTATTGTAACTAATAACTATATTAAAGTTAAACACATAATTACTACCTTAATTCCATTGTCTAGTAAACTCTGTATTATATTATATAATTCAATTCCACTTGCTCCACCAGTCACAAGAGCAACTTAATTATTAATAATTACATATTTGAATCGTTCACTGACCGATTTATATTCTTATATTTATATTTTTATTTACAAATAATTTCAAAATGACAACGCTACTAAACACGATATGCAGGGGCTGCTTGTACTTTTCCTAAATTATAATGTCAAACATTTAGAAACCAGTTATACCTATATACATTAGAAGAACTTCCTATTAAATAGGAAGTATAGGTACTGCAATTTTTTATAAATATAATTAACCAACTACTTATCGGTGACAAAATTGACAAATTTTTGATATTTTAATATAGTAATATCCATAGCACTGCCATATTTTATTTCATCACACTGCCACTGTCTCTGACCCATCCAAAACATATTTAAAGATAATAATTATTATATATTTATTCATAATGGAAATAATAATTCGTATTAAAATTATTTTATAATTATATACAACTTAAAAAGGTTTAATATAAATTGTTTAACAATATATATGTTACAAGGTTTTGCGTGACGTACTGAACAAACTTAAAAACCAAGTTCCTTTGGTCATTCTGAGTAAAAAAGTTATAATATACATTGGACCAATTCTACATGGCTACGAAGCTGTGAACCCTTAAAGTTTAGAAATAAATACTACATCTACATAGATGTTTAAACTTTTACTAAGTTTGATTGTCAGAAATAATAATAACAAAAATGGCAATAAAACGAAAATACAAAGGAAACCAAAAAAAAATTAAAAAAGCACATGTAACCTTGGAGAAATGACCACTCATGTATATTAAAACTTTTTACTTTACTCAGAATGACTTCAAAAACTTGTTCCTTAAGTTTGTCCAGTACGTCATACAACATCCTGTATATCACTTAATTATTCAAAATTCAATTGACATTATATAAATACATTTTATTTTTAATGTTAAAAACTTCAATGCAGGAATTTTATTTTCCACAGTTTCTGTTTTTTTCAAATTTTCATTTCGTTTGTAAATTGTTACGACTTGTTGCTGAATTTCATGTTGATGTTTGTCAAACGTTATAGTTATTAGAAATAAGAATATGACATTATTTTGTTAAAGGATTGCGTTATTTTATTTCACTATATTCACTATACTCGAATTTATTTGCACGTACTATACTTACCTTCAATACAAATAAAAAAAAATACTTATTAATTATAAAATACTTTAAAATACATACATTTATACCCGAATAATTTTAAGAAATTAAAAATACATACAGACTGATCTGTAGTGTAATAAAATGGATGTTAAAAAGAAAATACGGGAGAAATGTTTTATAAATTAGAATAGATCACTAGCACCAAGTTTATTAGCTTTTTGAAACTCTTCACAAAATGAACCGTTCTTGATTATTATGCTACTCATTTATAAGTAAAATACATTACTACCTAATTGTGCTTATAATGTTGTCTCTGTGATTGGATTTTTGTTCGCAAACAAAGCATACTAAGGATTTAAAAGTTCATAACAAGATTTTCTTCAACCCCTTCCTTTTCTTTATTAACTTGAAGCAATCAAATTAACAAAATTAGGATATGTCTTTGTGAATGCTAACTGCATTTCACACAGTTTCAACGAGGACACTAGAACGAAGTAGAAAAAATAGTTTCATGTAGACATTCAAGAATTTTACTAAGAAAATCCATTACATTGTTTACCTGGGCTATTGGCTCAATTACTATAACAATTTTTTTAGAATAATCTTGAAGACATTTATTCCAGATATAGAAGCTATTATCACTTTGGATCTAAAATATTGGTTAAACTGAAGTGACAACCATCCACAAGCTTTCAGAAAAAATTTAACATAAAATGGAAAACGGTAATATGTTACGTTAGTCTGTAGTACAAGTACAGTTATATAACTAGCATTTGTTTTTGCTAAAAAATGTTTAATACTAAGGACCTTTTTCGAAAGACAAATTTTTAGCCTATATGTTGAGCAGCCTATAATGGAACAACCCCTTTTATTATCCTTAATGTATAGATCATTAATTAATTATCCTCAAGAAAACTTAATATCCCTACCTCCGCACTGTAGCTAGTTGATGTGACATTTTTCTTTTTATAACATATTACTATACAGCATCTGCAAAATCTTCTAGTGATAAGACTGCTATCAATGGTTTTACAAAATTGATATTTTAATCCAGACCCTACCAAACAACACAGAGACCACTCGAAGAGGGTAGGCACGTCTTACCTGAAAATTATGGCATCTTAACATCTCCTGCCTTACCACTTAATATAACAGATCAAGATGGTCAGAAGCAGCTCGCGATAATATTCTTGACAATGTAATAGAAAGATAATTAAGGGAACATTTTTGTCCATGAACAGATATAGATTCAAGACAAGTAGAATATAGAAAAAATAATCTGAAATATAAAGCAAAACAAATTGTGAAGACAATATACAATACAAAGAACAACCAACGTGTAAAGATGGATGCAGAAACAAAAATAATACAAGCAAATATGTGGTAAATAAGCAACATTTTAGGATTATTTGTAATTATTATTAAGTCAGAAACCCTATAAATAATTATAATAAAAACCACACACTTCAATAAACCTTTTATTTTTTAGGTATGTAGATTACTCTAGTTTTTGTTGATTGTATAGTAAACAAGTCTCCTGCTTTGAAGGCACAAGTGGAGGTGCATTTTCGTTATTTCCTTAAATCTGATTTACTGGGAAATTTAACTTCATACGGTGGTTCTTCATTTTCGATCATCCAAACAGAACCATGTTCGCCCTTTTGAATTAACTGAATTACTGATTCTCCCACAAAGTCTGGTCTAGATTTCAGAAAAATGTTAGTAATATAAATTCTTATCATGCAGGTATACGGGCTTAACCATGACTAAGTACAAACATTTTAACCACGTACTCAAGAAGGCTTAAAAGACAATAAAAAAATTATTCCAGAGTTTTAGCTCGATATTTAAAAAATTAGGCAAAACCCTTTCCTACGGAAAGTCGGCGCCTATGATAAGTATCGACTGAGATGGCTTAGATCCATAGATAAAGCCTACATCTGTCAACAATGTCACCTACCGTGCGGTTGTCTTTTTGCAGCGTTTCTAATCGCAGAAACGACAAAAATTAACATTAGTATTAGTAATAATACCTGATTGATAGGTAACAGTTAATCTAGTTAGCTCTAGTATTTTACAAACTGGAAAAACTACATTTTCACTCATTACAACCACCCACTACCGATCAAATTAACTTCACGTAGGTATTATTTATTATAAGAAAAGTATTTATTATAAGAAATACGAACGAAAGGAATGGGTAGGTACTAATAGATAACAGAAAATTTTTAATGACCGGCCGCAGTCTTATCCCATAACCTAGAAAAACAAACCGGTGAACAATATTGTGGGAAAATATCTGTACCTGACACATATTCCATTATTTAATAACTATAAAATGAAAATTAAAATAAGGCACTAGAAACTGAAGAAGAACACAAAACTGCAACGTAAGTAAACACAGTAATTGAATTATGACATTACAGCGAATTTTACCGCTGTTTGCTGGTTGCCTACTCTGACTGAGTAAACGTGAGGCGGACGGATCGCATAGGAGTTAAATAAAGATTTAATATAATATCGAAAAAAATTTTTGTTCGCGATTTTTTTGAAGGGCAATTCCGTTAATCCTTATTTTTCTCTATCCCCTCTTAAAATATTTCTACTTAGTCATAGTTACCCCTAAAGGCATCGAAAAATAATCCACCCCGCTTTTTGCCCCTTCATGGTTCTAATAGCTACATTTAAAGGTTAAAATTTGTGCAACATAGCCCAACTTATGCAAGACATTAGGTTTGTTTTTGCAGTAGTTGGAAGCGGGTTGAAACTGTTAGAAATATTCGATCAGTTAAGTTGAGAACGCGTTATCATTAAATTTAATGCAATAAATAGTTGGACGGACATTTCTGAGAGTTTCAAAACGGATTCTAACTGCTGCAAAAAACAAGCCTATTACTACTGTTCTCTCCAGACAATTTTGCAACGTTTGACAGTATTTTAAATTATTATTTTTTTTAAATTTATATAGAAGTTCATCCATCTTTTCAATGTGTTAATTACGTTTCTGACTGCTTTATATTTATAATTTTTATACCTAATACCTCTATTTTGAACATTCCAGGTTATGTTCGACTTGGTCGAGATGCGTTCTCGAGAACTAAAGAAAAACTAAAAATTTTTTATAAACTTCACGTACAGGTATCTACGTCTATCGATTGCGAGAGACGTAAACGTAAACGTACAGGTTTAATTGACGTATATTTGTTTACATGATCAAGTAGTGACAATAAAGTGCATATTGTCACGAATTGTTTGAAGCCACTTTCATGATAACTTTTCTAATGGGGTGGATAACAAAGAAATTATGCTTCATAGACAAAAGCTGAGAAGTTTTTTGTTTTTTCATTACATTATTATTAAATGGAGGGATTATTTTTGACTCCATATATTCCCATACATACGTATACTAATGAGTTATACTACTTACGGAGTCACCTTATCCGAAAATTGACGAAGATCGTGCTGAAACTTAGCAAAATCCAATACAATTGGTCGACTACCGAGTAGTGGAGTATCTATTACCCCAGGGCAGATGGTTATTATTTTAAATTTATGTGAACCTTGACATTTCTGTGCTGCCAGAGACATACCTAAATACAATGAATTGAACTATTAGTTCTTGAATATTGTTTTGCCACTTAATGGTGCAAAAAAGATAATATTAAAATATAGTACAATCGTTTTCGGAAGGCAAAGTGGGCAATAACACGTTGGTAAGACGAAATGCATACAATTATTTCAGTTCAACTTATACCTGCTTACGGCAGGTGGTAGTTGGCGAGCCAGCACAAATTATGCTAGGAAGGACGTCTTTAGGAATGTATGTGTGGTGGAAATATTAGAGTAGTGCAGATATGTCGGTACTCAATTATCTCTAGATGTTAATTTGCCAGGGTCGGCTGAGAAATAGTCTAAAACATTTAACACAAGTTCCTTATTTTGATCGTTCAAAACTTCACGATAAGCCATTTTCAAATTTCGTAAAAACTGTATTACAAGCACACCACAACATAAGAATTGACACAACGCAATATAATGATTAATACACCTAGATCCATTACTGCATTGATAGGATCGGTCAGTGGTCGCGCGGTTTAAGGCATCAGTACTTGAATCGAGGTGACTAGATCGCTGTGGGTTCGATCCCCGCAGCCGGTAGACCGTATACAAGCTATATTCGTGGAGACATTGGCACCCTCTCTGCGGGTATGGTAGGGTGGAAGAATGTTAGCTTGAGTCAATGTGAGAGATTGACACCGGTTCACGTTTGACTACCCCCCTAATTAATGAGGTTTCCCTCATTCCTGCACTGAATGGTGCTTAGGTTCTACCAACGTAAGTCGTTCCTGGGCGCAAATGCGGCCTGCTTATTATTAATATGCCGCCCCTTCTCCCGCACAAGTCTTCGATTTCTGGGCTAATCCTCATAATTAGAATGAGGGGTAGATATATTATTATTATACATTCCAACTATGTATATGTCGAGTTTCACGTTTTATTGCCTACTTCGCCTTCCGAAAATGATTCTATTATATTATTAGATTCTCTATACCTAGTTACTAGTTGCCGTGTGCCACCTTCACCTTCTTTATACATCTTCCGAATCAGAATTGAAGGTAGTAACCGGACTACTAGATCCTATCCAGCTTGGTCAGAAATGACTCAATTTGGTAAGTTCCGGCTTTAGATTTGCGTAGATATTTGTCTTTGCAAGGAGCGATACTTTTGGTGTCAACGAAAATAACTTAAAATTTAACCCTCAATTTTAGTCTCTATTTGTTCAATCTATGAGAAAATGTTTGAACCATTCATCCATGACTAATTTTCATTTATTTAAAATTCCGTGTGTATATGCCAAAATAAAAGTTTACCTGTACTGTCACTGGGTTTCTAATATTAAAAATACAGACAATGGATACAAAGGAAATCAATGATTTTTTTTATAACGAATTATTATTGAATTTATAAATGACATGACATGACCAACATACAGCGTTGACCAGAAATAAATACAAATATTTTAATTGGCAGTACGGTTGTGTGTAGATCACAAAATTAATAGTTTTTTTACAAAACAATTAGTAACAAAAAAATTAAATTTTAAATAAATTTCATGATTTTTCAATAGAAAACTTGTTGAGGATCACAGATTTTTAAGAGTGATGGACTTTTACCATTCCTATACCATTATGTATGTCCGTGTATCTAAGTACATGAAATTGAAAACATAAACCAGACCAGACTCACAGTTATCCAGAATTTGGAAGTAATTCATTTTTACTACACTGCAACTGATTTATGACAATATATACTATCGTTATCACTATCACTGATTATCACCTTTTCACTGTTTGAATAATGCACAATATTTTACTTGATTACTGCATTTTACTAATAATATTAATTAAATACTACACAAGGCACTTAAGACAAAAACACTGCCCGTGAAAATAATAAAACGATTTACAAACATTTTATACGTTAGTGCCGTCACAGCTGCGTCAAGCAGAAACCATTAGCTTAATTCGGTTTCAGAAGATGCAAAAGCGTCTCATATTAACTTTCAGTTTACGTGTACTGAAATTATCAAATTCCTTTCCAAATATTACATGTTTTGTTTCCACCTGTACCTTGCCTCTTCCACAGCTTATTATTTTACCCTGGACCAGACCATTGCACCGATATCAACATAACCTCTTCGCCGACCTCGCCTATCAATCCTAGAGGATAGGGCTGCTGCGGGACATTTCGCCTACTGGTCGTGACCTGGTCGTAGTCGTTAACTGTGCCTAAGACACCAGCTTCTTTTTGCATGCGATTAACACTACGTTTAAATATTTTACCTTGCCTTTTGATATTGAACATCAATCTAGTTATTTTGTTATTCCATGCTTTGTGTTTATTTTTAAAATCTGGTTCACTGACTACGAAACTACAAAATACGAAATGGTTAGCACTGACACTTTGCTTGAGGTTATGTGGCGAAAATTAACTCTGAGGTGTTACGTGAAAATCATAGTTTTTATTTTTCTTCATAAAATAATTTAAAGGGATAATTTATAATAATCTTTCTAACAATGTACAATGTTATTAACTCGTGAAATGTGGATAACTGTATAAATAGTTGGATTTTCAGCAAGCAGGTTAGCTTTTATACACGTTTATGGATAATTTTTGAAATTATTGAACAAAGCAATGTCCTAAACACTTTAATTGATAGTATCGAACTTGCGGAAATTCATATTTTATTCGTTTATGATAATTTTACTTTGTTATTTCTAAAAACAAGTGTTTTTAAATTAGAATCAACCGCAAAAACGAAATTTATGTAAAAAAATGATTTATCTTACAGACGATACGACAACCTCGCCAGTGAATTATATGGTTTATTTTATTAGGTTACGTCAGTGGTTTATCTGGTCAGCGGTCCTCAAAATGTTGGTATTTAAAAAAAATTAGTGTCCGTAGATATTTGAAATGTTTAAAAATGACTTTCACTAGGCTCATCTATATGATGAACTACACGTGCAATTAAAATATTTACACTTATTTAAGGTTTACCCTATATACAGCTAAAGAACGAAAGGATTATCCTATAATTCACTTGCAGAACAATAATTGTTCCATAAAATATTGTTAATCATATAATAGTGTCACAAATTAAGGGCCGTTTGTTTTATCCACGTAGGTATTTAGGTATCATTTCTTAAATTAATATAATTTGAATATCCAATTGCTTCTGAAGTCAAACTAAGAAAACTGCGGAACTGCATGATGAAAATATTTTAACGTCAATACCAAAAAGACAACTAACTTTTATTGTTGCTAACTAAGGCAGATACTTACCATTTAATTTATTTATTTTATAATTAAGCAAAAGTGCAATACTATGATCAAACTCTAATTGCCGGCACAGGTTAATTTAATTCCAAGTTATAATTATGGGAAAAGTACCGATGCTTAATATAATAAAAAAGGAATATCATTGATTATAACTAGGGTATTTAACCCAAATATGCAAACCGCATTGATAAAGCTACCCTCTCAGATAATAAATACCAAGAGTATGTTCCTATATGAGTCAGTGACATCAGAAATGTTCGCCCGACTGCTTGAGTTGCATGCGCTGAATACACATCCGCAACATAACTGGTCGAATATTTCTAACAGTCTGAAGCAATTATTATTCTGTGCCTATTAATGCGAATATTTTTAATATTTCCACTTGAATATTTGAGTATCCCTGATTATAACCAATATCTTACCTAATCCAATTATTCCATGTTTAGTAGCGCAATACGTAGGTACATGATCCGATCCAAAAAATGCTAGAATGGAAGCCGTATTCACAATGATACCTTCTTCTCCAGATTTATATAGAGGAAAATATTTATCCTTCGCTAAATAGCAGCCTCTAATTACTCCTTCCTAAAAGTATTTAGCTAAATATGTTCACTTATAATATACGTTAATTAAATTGCATTGTTAGCACTAAAACTTATTTTTAAAATTAAAAGTAAAAACATAATTACATTATCTATCGAAATTAACTACTTTACTGTACAAAATAGATTATATGAATTATGTACATAAAACATTCAGTTCACAAAATCTTCAAGAAAATTAAAAAACAAAGGCGGGAATATACATTGAAAATTAATAATATAACTATCCAACTATGTGTAAATGGAAATATAGAAATAAAATGTGGATCAAATATCATTTGAAAGGTCTCTTAAGATTCTACTAACCGTACAATTTTTACTTAAGGTTTTTTTTCTATCACTTTTTTTCACACCAAGAATAATACCTCGATCGTTTAGAATCAATAAGTCCAGAAATCATCAAAGGACGACATGAATTGTGAAAAAATGTATATACCTAGACGGAGAAATCTTTATTTTGCCTGTTTCTGCACTGAATAGCAATGGGCTCGTCATTATCATCAATTTTAAAGTAACAATTTTATGGATTTTTTTGAAGACAACTATATTCAAAGTATAAATAAAGAACCTACTTCTGGTGGAGGTATGTAGATGACATTTTTTGCATTTAGTCTTTTACCATTACATAACAAATGAATCTTTAAATGAAATTAACAATAAACAACCACCAATAAAATTCACTTTGAAAATAGAAATTAATAATATGCTAATATGTTTTGGCCGTTTTAATTAAAAAATGCAAATTCTGTAGAAACAAGTGTTTATAAAAAAACAAAATCACACCAACAGATATTTAAATTTTAGATCTAATCATCACATTGATATTATGAGAGATGTTATTAAATGATTATTACAAAATTTTATCTACTTTTTAACTAAAAATATTTTAATAAATAATGAATACCCTTCAAATTTTGTTGATAGAACATTATAAAATATTAAAATAAATACTTCAAGACAAATAAGACAAACCAATGACACAATAAAAATTATATACATTTCTATAGTATCGGAAAGATTAAGAAGTATCGGTAACAAATTTGATATTAGAACAGATTTTCAGACAACTAATACTTTACGAACCTTCAAATATCAAAAAATGATATACAAAATTCAAAAAATTGTATCTACAGCATGCCTTGTGAATGCAATTATGTTATGAATATTAGAGTTGAGGAACATAAAAACCAGAATTTTAAAAATCAAACATTTCCGAACACGCTTGGGAAAACGGTCATTTAACTCAATGGGGTTCGGCAAACATTTTAGAGCAGGAGGATAATACAAACAAAGAAAATTAAAAGAGACCGCGATTATTTTGTTAAACGGAGATAAAAGAAATAAATTATACCATTTAAAAATATAAACTAGAGATAACATAGAATAGATTATGGAAATAAATAATAGCTGAACGATTTCAAATGAAATATTTAAATCGTTGTTTATACAAATTTGTGTGTGATGTAAGGCCGATTATTGTACAAATAAAACATTTATAATGTAATAAAGAAATATATTATAAAACAATTATAGGTAAATGTATAGTTTTGTTAGTTAAGTTGGTCTTTATATCTTGAGTTGTAAAGTAAAATATATATGTAAAAAATTTTGTATTATCTATACTAAATGTTCTCCCTGTTTTCATATTTTAAATTTGAATACAAAATAAATACGAAAAAATTAATAAATTTGACTAAAAAACATTTTACATGTACGATTAACAGTTACATTTTTTGCGAAATAAATATTTAGTGTTTGTCCAGTGTGTTCTTGACATATGTACTTGATAAAATATATTCAATGTTAATGTTCTATTTCTACAACAAATTATACGATATTTATTTTATAAAGGGCACAGCTAATCTCCTTGATATTGTGCTTCTATAGGATTTAAGGTTGCAGAAGCTGGTTTCCCTGTCATTTAAATTGTTACTAAAATTGCTTCAAATATCGTGAGAATGTTGACATTTTCTTAATGACGAGAATTGTCTTCAGCAATTTTGAGATTTCCATAATCGATTGTATGGACTTAAAGCGGAGTGTACGTAGCTTTAAAAATAATTAAGTCTTGACTGACATTTCGACTTGTTGAATAGCTAATAAAGAGAACAGTTAGTCACATCAGACTTTGGTAAGCTTTTCTCTAATTTTTTTTTTGTCATTTTGCATTGCATCATACAGTTTACTTCAAAGGCTCCATCACAGTTTTAAAAATTATTGAAAATTGGGTAAGTGTTAAAAGTAAATTACAATAGATATTTATTGTAGTTATGTTAGGATGTCAAGAAACCTCAAATTTTGACCATAACGTAATGGTTTGCATCCTAACACTTTTAAAAGATCATCGATGGTTGTTAGATCAATACGTGTGACAAGAATGGCAGACAAAGGGTTAAACCGGCATAAATTACGCAAAATATAGTAGTGATTGGAACTGGAAACCTTTATATTGTGGCAAGTGTACTTGTTGGAGAAGGTCAATACTAGTAGGTTAAATACTAGACATTTTATAAAAATCTTTCACGAAACTTGATAAAAGTTCTTTTTGAACAATGTTTCGTTTCTTATCGACATTAAACTTAATAAGCAATACTTCCATTTAACAGAACTTTAAAAAACACGTAGTGGGTGAAGACCATCCCATCTCTTTGAAGAAAAAAATCATTTAAAATAGTAGAGTTACACAGAGAGAAACGTTTCTATAATGATGAGTTACTATTACTGTAACAACAATATGGATTAAGAATGATTAAATTAATTATAGTATCACACCTAAAACCTAAATTCAAAGTATTTTATAATAATAGAAGAGATAAAAATTACCAAATTAACGGCAATGGTTTTTTCCCACTCTATCTCATTTACAATTCCAGCATTGTTTATAACAATGTCGAGATTTTTAAATTTACTTATTGTTTTCTCAAAGGCATCTGAAAATAAAAACATTAATCTATACTTGTTACGCACATGCTTTAAGTTTACCTTCCAGTTCTGTTTTTTTGGTTACGTCGGCCTTGATTACTAGTATTTTGTTAATATATTTCTCTCGTAGCTCTCTTTCAGTTTTCTTTCCATCTTCTTGCGAAATATCGACTATACCAACACCCTATTACATTAATTAGAGCATTTATATTAATTAGGAAATAAATGAAGTGCAAATGGTATGATATTTTATGACAATATATCCTGTACTAATAGACTTTGCAGATATTAGCTTCTGAAGAAGTTATTTACACTATCTAAAATGAGTTACTGCTGTAACAGCAATAATTGATATTATTCAACGTCATCAATGTTAGGTTTGTTTTGGTTTCGAATTTAAATGATCCTAGAACAGTTCTAAAGAGTGACCCCAATTGGGTTCTCAGCTTGCCATCGCTTAGAAGTTCATATTAATAATAATATACTCAGTTATTTTGAGCCGGTCTGGAACAATTTGCAATTTGAACTAAAACAAGCCTACCATGGGCACCTAAAAATTTAATTATTAAAGTTACTGTTTCAACAAAAACTTAAGACATCTAAATTGTTGCCCAAATTTTATATACCTACCCATAACTACAGAATGGTTCAGTCATAGTGCTATTAGTCTTAAGAGGAGATACGAGAAATGGGTATAATAAGAATACGCCATTACAAAAATTGTTTAATGCATATTATTATTTATTATTTAAACCCCTTTTCAGACTGTCAGTATTGGCTGTTGACGGAAGTTCAACTTGATATTGGTGTGACTCGACATTGTCAAATTTAAATATTTTCCTAGTACTTTATGTAATGTTGAAATTTGTAATGCTATAAATTATTTTTAAAACTATGTTATAAACATGTTAAGTTTCAATTTAAAAATTAATAATGAAGTTAAATTATAAACATTTCATCATATACATAGTGACATAAAGACTCATACTCGCTAGGTAAATTATTATGAGAGGCTCGAGTTCCCCCCTTCTCCCATCAGTTACAATCTTTGCGTTGTTTAGGAAGGTGCGTTTCATGTGTTTGTTGTTTGTGTCGTTAGTATAGTTTATAATTATTAATTAAATTTACTATGTACATAAATAAAAATGCAATCAAATTCAGCGTACTGACTAAATTTCACAAACTTTCCTACCAGGAACAATTAACAGTGAAAGAGCGAGTTAATAGTGATTTAAACATTGAAGTTGCTGAACAGAATCGCGGAAAAAAATAAAAGATATTTTAATAAAGATATATATTTAAGAAATGAAAGGATGTGTGGCTGAAAAATATATTTTCTTTGTTTCCGTGTATTAGTCAATACTAATCACGACAAGAAAGCTTGAAAAAAAACGGAAGTAAGGCATCTGATTCTAATGCACTTAAGTAAGAATATAAAAAGACATAAAAATGGTAAAACTCATATTCGTAATAATCACATGCGATTTGAAAATATTAACTTGATTTAGATTTCCAAAATATAACTAAGAAGTAACAAAAAGTTTTATGTTTTATCGAAAATCAATTAATTACTGTATACAATTTTGAAAAGCTTTTGAACTTGCAGTATGAGAGCATGGTCAATCCGAAAATTCTGGTATTTTTCGCGAATCTTTGGATATCTTAAAAATGCAACAATTTTTAAAGGCACCTTAAAAATTATACTACATGACATTTTAGATTGCATACTAGAAGTTTGTCATAAGAAAAAGCATATTACTTTAGTACCAAACTTTAATGAACATGCTGTTATGCTGTTATTATGTATGTAGTTCTAACACGGCAACGCTGTTTTGCTTCAACACTAGGACACGTCATCAGAAAATTTGTAACGTACCTGAAGGACCATGTACCGATTGTTATTCACTGATTTATTGTTTATCTTTTGAAAAACCAAGTATTTTTTTGTCTCTATTAGGCCTTCCATATATGTGGTTAAAATTAATGACATTATGACTAAATCACCCTGTATAAGAATGCGCTGTTATAAATTAACTTATTCTTATTAGTTAATAGTATAATGTGTAGATGCAGATGTACCTCCCTGAAAGCAATCCTGCTAGCGCCCATGAAGCCTATTATATTAGATAGTAGTAGTTTAACCTTTATTAAATAAGCCTTTAAATACTGTTCGTTGTTCCGTTATATTTTAACAAGATAAGATAAATCTTACAGCATCAGTATTATGTATAGATTTAATACATAAAATATAAATAAACCTCTGACCTTAACTTTGTTTCTGAATTTAATTTAAAAAGAAATTTTTTAGTGTTACAAAGAGTTACACTATTTTACATTGTGTTTTCTACTTTAGACACCACCAGATTTCTGTTCTAGAACGTTTGGTTCGAATTTTAACTTTTTCTTTTTCCCCAGAACTACGCAACCTACTGAATCGTATATAATTTCTCCTTCTACCATCATTTCATAGCCAAACAAAATTTTGTCAAATGCTAGAAAATAATATTAAGCATTAAAAGAACTAATAGCTAAGTTAAATTAAAATATTAGATATTAGCAAAGTTTACTAATTTTTTATCGGTTTTGCTGTAAACTGAACACAAACAACTATTATTATATGCATTTATAAAATATGTTTTTAATATGTTATTACTAGAAAATCACACTCTGGCAATGAAATCGTATATGTTTTTCCAAATTTTTATGTGTTATGAGGACGTCATGAAAATGAGGTAATAAAGATAATACCTATACTATCTAATCTATATACTAATAGCTAAAAATACTTGTGAGAGCCAGGCGTTCCAGAATACGGAAATACTGCTGATGAAATGAACATAGTAAAGTAATTCTATTGTTAATTAATTACTTTAAGTAATGTAATTAGTATCGAAAAGTGCACTTGATCAAATAAATCAATATTATTTGGCAAATAATAATCGATGACACCCGCCACTGGTAAGTTTCTAAAGTTGGTAACTTTTAAGTAATTTCTACTTGCATGCTAAATGTGCACCAAGAATTTGGTGAAATTATCTCAAGCGGAAATTGAAACCTATTTTTTTTTTAATTTTTTACACTAGCTGGGCAATGGCTGCCTTAAGACCCCACATTTATAAAGCAAAAACTCTTACTTTTGGACACAAAATACCCTCCTGGTTTTTGACCTTTGCTTAAGAAACACCCTGTATAACTACACATTATTTTATGAATCGTAAATGAAATACATTTTGGAGAACAGATATTACAAAACATATAGAACAATCTCCACATTATCCACTGCCATATAGGCTTTAAAATTATTTTATTTGATGATATAGTAATAAAGAATGTAGCAACTTTCAAGTGTTGATAAAATATGATTGAATATATTAAAATAGTTACCTTAATACCATTTTCCAATAATTTTTTTACTATCGAATATCCTATGCCACTTGCTCCACCAGTCACTAGAGCTACTTTTGAATTAAAATAAGACATTATTGGTGACGCCAAAATTGAAATAATGTGCCAGTTCTGGATTCAGATTACATTTGATTGAATAGATATATAATAACGTTCAATTTAAGATTTATATTACATCAGAGTAGAGGGGTGATAAATAAAATTATATCAGACTCGACGCAACAATGGAAGAATACTACCTATATGAATAACGTTCGTACATTCTATTATCTATATTGGCAAACAGACATGCTTCTTATAATCTTAACCATAATCATTTATAGAAGGTTATCCATGTTATCATATTTTATGAATAAAGACCAGCTAAAAGCGTTTACAATTTTTAAATAATTCAATTTATCAAATTTTGAAATATTTGGCAAATAAAAGTAGAAGTAAGTAATGGACAAATAATAATAATAATAATAATAATAATAATAATAATAATAATAATAATAATAATAATAATAATATAATAATAATAATAAAAATAATAATAATAATAATAATAATAATAATAATAATAATAATAATAATAATAATAATAATAATAATAATAATAATAATAATAATAATAATAATAATAATAATAATAATAATAATAATAATAATAATAATAATAATAATAATAATAATAATAATAATAATAATAATAATAATAATAATAATAATAATAATAATAATAATAATAATAATAATAATAATAATAATAATAATAATAATAATAATAATAATAATAATAATAATAATAATAATAATAATAATAATAATAATAATAATAATAATAATAATAATAATAATAATAATAATAATAATAATAATAATAATAATAATAATAATAATAATAATAATAATAATAATAATAATAATAATAATAATAATAATAATAATAATAATAATAATAATAATAATAATAATAATAATAATAATAATAATAATAATAATAATAATAATAATAATAATAATAATAATAATAATAATAATAATAATAATAATAATAATAATAATAATAATAATAATAATAATAATAATAATAATAATAATAATAATAATAATAATAATAATAATAATAATAATAATAATAATAATAATAATAATAATAATAATAATAATAATAATAATAATAATAATAATAATAATAATAATAATAATAATAATAATAATAATAATAATAATAATAATAATAATAATAATAATAATAATAATAATAATAATAATAATAATAATAATAATAATAATAATAATAATAATAATAATAATAATAATAATAATAATAATAATAATAATAATAATAATAATAATAATAATAATAATAATAATAATAATAATAATAATAATAATAATAATAATAATAATAATAATAATAATAATAATAATAATAATAATAATAATAATAATAATAATAATAATAATAATAATAATAATAATAATAATAATAATAATAATAATAATAATAATAATAATAATAATAATAATAATAATAATAATAATAATAATAATAATAATAATAATAATAATAATAATAATAATAATAATAATAATAATAATAATAATAATAATAATAATAATAATAATAATAATAATAATAATAATAATAATAATAATAATAATAATAATAATAATAATAATAATAATAATAATAATAATAATAATAATAATAATAATAATAATAATAATAATAATAATAATAATAATAATAATAATAATAATAATAATAATAATAATAATAATAATAATAATAATAATAATAATAATAATAATAATAATAATAATAATAATAATAATAATAATAATAATAATAATAATAATAATAATAATAATAATAATAATAATAATAATAATAATAATAATAATAATAATAATAATAATAATAATAATAATAATAATAATAATAATAATAATAATAATAATAATAATAATAATAATAATAATAATATCTCTACCCCTCATTCTAATCACAGGGATTAGCCCAGAAGTCGGAGACTTGTGCGGGAGAGGGGGCGGCATATTATTATTAAGCAGGCCGCATTTGCGCCCAGGAACGACTTACGTTAGTAGGCCCTAACCACTATTCAGTGCAGGAATGAGGAAAACCTGGAAAACCTCATTAATTAGGGGGGTAGTCAAATATCAACCGGCATCAATCTCTCACATTGACCCAAGCTAACATTATTCCACCCTACCATACCCACAGAGAGGGTGCCAATCCTCTCCACGAATATAGCTTATATACGGTCTACCGGCAGCTGGGCTCGAACCAACTCCGTCTAGTCACCTCGATTCAAGTACTAACGCCTTAAACCGCGCGACCACTGACCGATCCATAATAAAACTATATACACAAAATGTTTGCACTATATATTGCACTAAATTACAAAAATTATTATTTTTCACGCGGTAAAATATCGAAAATTATATTGACAATAAAAACAAATGCGTAACCCCAACAACACATTTTATATAACAAACTTGCAGTATTTTTCAAAGTTCCGTTGACCCTCAACTTTTTTTCTTTTAAGTCCCTCTAGTATAGTATAGTATAGTATAGTATAGTATAGTATAGTATAGTATAGTATAGTATAGTATAGTATAGTATAGTATAGTATAGTATAGTATAGTATAGTATAGTATAGTATAGTATAGTATAGGTAATATATAAGTGGTCTGCTTACTTCCTGCTCGGCCTCAGCGGCTCGACTTACAGGAAGCGACCTACATTGCAGGAGGTACTTAACGCAGACCTCTCGCCCTGGGCGACGAGCCATTAAATCTGTAATGATACATATGAAGGAACAGCCAGTTCAATTGTCGGTCATCTCACATATGGCATACTGATGAGAGCTAACAAGCCCGAAACCGGTCTATGTCTGGTGGTGTGTCCGACAAGGGTTCTTGGCTGTTCACACAGATACTGCAGGAGTAATTTAATGCCGGTCGGGGCATTTGTCCGCGGAGTAGTTGTATCAAGCAGTAGTATAGTATAGTATAGTACAGTACAGCACAGCACAGCACAGCACAGCACAGCATAGCATAGTATAGTATAGTACAGGATAGTATAGTATAGAAATTTGTATATTCCTGTGAAGATAAACTTATTACGTCAAACCATCATACAAATTGTTTTTGATCATATTATCATTGAAAAGTTTTCTTATAATTTTCTAGAGCTAACACATATATTGGAAACGTCACGGAATGCTGATGAGCTGAAACACGTTTGGCTGGAATGGAGAAATTCCGTAGGTCCAAAATGCAGAAATCTCTACAATGATTTCGTAGATTTAAGTAATGAAGCGGCCCGCCTTAATAATTTTTCCGACACATCCGAATATTGGTTACATGATTACGAAGATCCAATTTGCAAGGATCAAGTTTAAAATTTATGGGAGCAACTCAAACTTCTTTATATGCAAATACACGCATACGTTCGGTATAAATTGAGACAGAAATATGGAGACATAGTCTCTGAGAAAGGACCCATTCCCGTTCATCTCCTAGGTAAGTACTTATAAAAGGTTACTTTGTCATAAATTCTTCAAATTTATGGTATATGTTTCGATGTTTTATGATAATGACTTACTGAAAACACTATTCACACTATATTTAGGGTGATTCAGTCATAATGTCATTAATTTTAATCACGTATTCGGAAGGTAAGACAGAGAATCGAAAAAGAAATTTACTCGAAATTTCAAAAACTTATAAAAATGGGTACACGACACTCCTGGTACGCTACAAATTTTCTGATGACGCGTACGAGTCTTGAAGCTATATAGAAGTCCAGCAGCGTTGCCAGCATATAATAACAACATGTTCGGTGAGTGGAGTGATAGATTTTTTTTTAATGACAAACTTCTTGTTTGCAATATAAAATGTATACATTTTGTATATTCTTTGAGGCATATCTTTAAAATTTGTTGCATTTTTAACGTATTCATTAAGCGTTTTCTGAAGTTCTAACGTAAAATTTATTCATCATGTCCTCGTTCGAAAGCTCCACAAAATTTTATACGGTAAATAATTTTGGATAAAACATTAAAAACATACCTATTATTTTCTTGAAAGCAGAATCAAGATGAGCTCGCATGTTGACATTCCCAAATAATGCAAGTCACTTTTGATTATGAATATGAATCAGAATCAATTACTCATGATCAGTAAGTACGGAATAACACAGACGCACACGGAAAACACAGACGCCTGTCTATTAAAATATCATTTATAAAAATTCTTCCACGATTCTGTTCACTAGCGGACAATCGTGGTCTTTCACTGCTTCACTATACCCAACTTGAATTGCATTTTGATTTAGGTAAATAGCAAATGTTATTAATAATTAATTAGAAACTACACTAGTGACACAAACACACGATATTCACCAACATCTACCACGAGAAAATAATGACTGATGGATGAAGAAATTGAAGAAGTCGAGCCGCGTGCATCTGTTCCATATCTGCATAGCAAAATGGACCTGAACGATGTTCAGCTTATTCCGCCGGTAACGTATTAAATGAGAATTTGACTGCCAACTTTTAGCTGTGTCGAAAATATTTAAATTTGACAACCAGCCGGCCAGCAATTGACACAAGCGGTCAGTGACAGACTGAAAAGGGGGTTTAAATAATGATTAGGAAATATTTTTTACTTGCGTGAATATGCAATTAAAAATTTATAATCGCGTATTCGTATTATACTTATTATTTCCTATTTCTCTTTAAATTAATTGCAATTTTAGGCAATATGTGGGGACAGACTTGGTCCAATATTGCAGACATCTCTCTGTGTAGATTATGTTACATAGTTCATTTAATTGTCTTACCCAAGAGGTTAGGACATATACATGAAATTAAATATGTTGCTCTACTCATCATTTTTTAGAATTAAAATTTTTAAAACATCAGAAGAGTTTTTCAAATTGATTAACTTAACAGAAATACCAGAATTCTTCTATGAAAAAACAATTTTGAGCAAACCCAGCGATAGAGATATTGTTTGCCACGTTTCTGCATGGGACTTATATGATCAAAAAGATTTTAGGTAAAAAAAACTTTATAATATACAAAACTCATGATTCTTTCTAGTATCACCAACAATCATTAACAAATTATTAGTAAATATAACGCTGAGCGTTACCAGCGATTGATGTTATCAAGTCCTGGAGACATTTTTCTTCTATTGAATGTTTAGTCAATACTAATTAACGACTGACAAATTACCTAGTATCAAAACGAATATCCCTGTATATTAATAATTTACTATTAACTTGTTTCAGAATTAAGCAATGTACTGAAATAACCAAGGAACGATTTATAACAGCTCACCATGAAATGGGTCATATTGAGTATTTCCTGCAATACAAGGATTGTATTTGTACTTCCCGGTGTCGGCCTGTATCACAACTTCTGTTTTTGAAATTTCCGGATTCACATAGTCTTCGATGAAACTTAGCAAATATACTGTGACGAGGAATTCTACGATTAGGATACGCTTCTGCATAAAAGCGACAAGCATGTAAGGAATTTCCATTTGCCCGGCCGTACATAAAGTGCATGTCTGTCATATCTGCATTTGTGAAAATAACCATTTTTGTTGTATTGAATCCCAACGTACTCCGCAATCAAGCACATCACACAACGAAGGCAAATTATACCGTAAACCACTCTCAAAATGTTAAAATAATACAAACCATTTGCTATCTGTCAAAGCAACAATGGAAACATTCGGAAATTGACAGCAGCCAACTAGTTTTTCCTAATAATGGGTGTAGTAACACTGCCTCTTTCCGACGTGCAATAATTTACATTTTATTTTTTAACGTCGAAACAGTTAATTTTATCAAAAAAATATAAGAGAGAAACAGTTTCTAAATGAATCGGCTTAACCTAATTTATTTTTTTCTACGTCGTTAAGGAAGTTTTTTGAAAGTATAGTTAAAAGAACTGAAAGGGGTTCAACCTTTTCCAATTATTTTCAAAAAGTGAAAAAATATGTCACAAGTGTCTTTTGATCATGGTAACACTTCCACAAAATTTTACCATTTCCACGCTTTTCGTTTCCGAGAAAAACAATAAAAACGCTCTTTTTTCCGCCATCTTTGCAACGCGATATCTCTCTAATGGTTGACTTGTGACCCAACGTTTATATAACAAACTGCCTTTTATTTTCAACAAGGAATCACCCCCTGAAATTTTTCGTCTTTGTTTTGAAACACCCTGTATATTGATTTTACTTCGGTACCTTTGAATATTCGCAGGTGGCATGAGATAACATTCTTGTTATTTGCTAAACTCTATATTATTCAGTTCTTAAATGTCTAAAATTATGTACTTGTGTTTGTAGAAAACACTATATCAAGAATACGGCGTCCTTAAAGTAAGGGATAGGGGGAGACTGGAATCGTATTGCAGAATAAGTTGTAAAGTTCCCGACTACGTTATCCGATTTTAGCGAATTTGGTCTTATTTTTAAGTTGTTTGATAGATAAATCATAATGTAACAATTGCTACGTTTTTGTTTAAGCCCATACCGTCAGATGGCGTTATATAATATATTTAGAAGTTTACCCAATTTTTTATGAAAAGTAAATGGAAAAATATATTTTTTGTTTTACTATTTTCTTACTCGTGAAACTGTTTAAAAAATGATACAATACGGAAGCGGCTATCATTTGCCAAATTTAGGTTGATCTATGATAATGTTATTTCTAAATACCAAAGAAAAATTCTAAATTATTCGCAACATCTATTATTAATCCACTTAAAATTGACTAACATTGAGTAAACTTCTAAAGATATCAAACAACGCCATCAGGCGATATTGTTACACTTTATGATAATGTTATCAAATAGCTTTAAAACAAGGCCAAATTAAAATAAAATAGGGCCCAACACAGTACCTTGTGGAACTCCCATAGAGCAGCTTATTGAATCACTATAATAGTACATTATACTATAAGGGAAAGAAATGCGTTATTTTGGCAGAGGTGCAATGCACCGAGGACAAAATAGCATCTCTCCCAAATGGTATATTATACTATTTTTTCCACGGTCTCATTAACTTAAAACACATATTTTGTCATTATGAAGTAAGTAGCACCAGAATTATTGTATTCGGATTTGAGCATTTATTTAGTAGTCGTTGAGTTATTGTCATAACTACAAAATAAACAAACAAAAAGAATTGTCAAATTAAGGTGCTAGTTTGGTTTAGTTTAAAGTTTGTTTAGTGCACAATGAATAATTGTGAGTCGGAAGAGATTGTGGAGGCTGCAAATATTGCAATAAGCAATTTGCTGCCTACGAAGTCAAGATCTTTATACGATATAGCCTACAATCGGTTCAAAAAGTGGTGCGCCGAGAAAATGTTCAAGTATACAGCGAGAATGTTTTGTTGGCATACTTCAGTGAAAATGCAAAGAATTACAAGTCCTCCACATTATGGGCGCAATATTCTATGGTTAAGTCATGCTTGATAATTTACGACGACATAGATATAAGCAAATTCCCCAAGCTGATCGCATTTTTGAAAAGAACCGGTGACGGATATCAAGCGAAAAAATCGAAAATATTGACAAAGGGTGAAATCGACCTTCTTTGATTGTAAAAATTCCAAACACTAAGACAAAGATTCCACGAACCTTTCTGGTTACCGATGTGGGAAATATGCTTGAATTGTTTCGAAAATACCTGTCCCTTCGTCCTCCCCACGTCAAGCATAAGCGCCTTTTTTGTACTACAAAGCAGGAAAATGTAGTTCGCAGCCAGTTGGCAAGAATACCATGGGAAAAATTCCGAGTGTAGTAGCTTCGTATTTAAAATTACCTGATGCTGCATGTTATACTGGTCACTGCTTACGAAGATCTTCAGCGACATTACTGGCAGATGCTGGTATAGATATCACGACAATAAAGCGTCATGCTGGTTGGAAATCAACGACAGTCGCTGAGGGTTATGCCGAGAACTCCATTGAAAATAAGACCAAAATTGCTAATCAGGTTTTAGTAGGTACCACTACTAGCGCAATCACAAAACTGTAAATGTAAGCGAAAGTAATATTCCTTCTAATATTAATTTTGAAAATTGTACAAATGTAACATTTAATTTAAATGTCAATAAATAATTTCAATGTTATCTTTTTTTTGCATGAAAAACGTTCTCCATAATGTAAACTCCCTTGGGAGCATTATGCTCCCTTGGAAATAATCGACTACTTCTGTTTTAATTTTGATGTCATAGAAACTGATTGCTACTCCCGACCGTGGAAAAAAATTATTTCTTTTACCCGTTTGTACCCGACATAAAAAATAATTCTTAAAAATCTGAAGTGCTAAACCACGTACACCAATTTCTTCCAATCTTTGAAACATAGTATTATGATTCACCGTCTCAAACGCCTTGGAGAGGTCTAAAGCTACCGAAATACATTTATAGTTTATTGATTACTTATTATATTAGAAATAAATTCGTTAATAGCATCTTCTGTACTAATATTTTTTTGGAAACCGAATTGACTTTTGTTTAATAGATTATTTTTAGTAAGAAAATTTGTTAACGGAGCTTTGTACACTTTTCGTTGTTCTCTGCGGAAGTTAATAACTCAATCACGAACATCGTCCTAAGCTAGTGGTCGAGGAGAACTACATCAGGCTTATTGGCTCGAATTTGCCTGAGGGTGGCGAATGAATTCGGCACTTCTCATTCCCCACAACGGATTCTATATCCCCCGGAGCATAGCAAAGCAAATAGTAAAGAGAATATACAGTACAAAGAACAACCAACGTGCAAAGATCAATGAAGAAACAAAAATAATACAAGCAAATATTTGGTGATAAATAAGTGACATTTTAGAATTATTTATTATTATTATTAAATCAGAAACCCTATAATTAATTATAATAAAAACCACACACTTCAGCAAACCTTTTATTTTTTATGTATGTCTAGTTATTGTTGATTGTATATTAAACAAGTTTCCTGCTGTGAAGGCACAAGTGGAGGTGCATTTTCGTTATTTCCTTAAATCTGATTTACTGGGAAATTTAACTTCATACGGTGGTTCTTCATTTTCGATCATCCAAACAGAACCATGTTCGCCCTTTTGAATTAACTGGATTACTGATTCTCCCACAAAGTCTGGTCTAGATTTCAGAAAAATGTTAGTAATATAAATTCTTATCATGCAGGTATACGGGCTTAACCATGACTAAGTACAAAAATTTTAACCACGTACTCACGAAGGCTTAAAAGACAATAAAAAATTATTTCAGAATTTTAGCTCGATATTTAAAAATTAGACAAAACCCTTTTTTCCTACGGAAAGTCGGCGTGTATGATAAATATCGCCTGAGATGGCTTAGATCCATTGATAAAGCTTACATAATAATAATAATAATAATAATAATGCCTTTATTAATGCGTGAAAAATATTAATACAAAAGAAAATAATTCAAAGGATGGCGATATTCACCATACGGTGCTCTTCCATATCTCCATCTGTTAACAATGTCAACTACTATGCGGTCGTCTTTTTGCAGCGTTTCTAAATGCAGAAACTACAAAAATTAACATTCTTATTAGTAATAGTACCTGATAGATAGGTAACAGTTAATCCAGTTAGATCCAGTATTTTACATTCGTCTTTAATTTTTTCGTTACAAACTGGAAAAACTACATTTTCACTCATTACAACCACCCACTACCGATTAAATCCACTTCCCGTAGGTATTATTATAAGAAAAGTATTTATTATAAGAAAATCTAACGAAAGGAATGGGTAGGTACTAATAGATAATAGAAAACTTTTAATGCACCAGGTCTTATTCCACAACCTAGAAAAACCAACAGGTGAATTATACCGTGGGAAAATATCTGTACCCGACACGTATTCCATTATTTAATAACTATAAAACGTTTAAAATTAAAATAAGGCGCTAGAAACTGAAGAAGAACACAAAACTGCAGCGTAAGTAAACAGAGTAATTGAACTAGGACATTTTTACCTCTGCCTGCTGGTTGCCTACTCTGACTCAGTAAACGTGCGACGGACGGATCGCATAGGCGGCGTTAAATAAAGATATAATATAAAATCGAAAAAAAATTTTGTTTGCTTTATAAATAAGTTTGGAATTTTTTTGAAGGGCGATTCCATTAATTCTTAATTTTTTCTATCACCTCTTAAAATATTTCTACTTAGTCATAGTTAACCCTAAAGGCATCCAAAAATAATCCACCCCGATTTCTGCACCTTCATGGTCCTAATAGCTATATTTAAAGGTTAAAATTCGTGCAACATAGCCCAACTTATGTAAGGTTAGGTTTGTTTTTGCAGCAGTTGGAAACGGTTTGAAACTGTTAGAAATATTCGACCAGTTAAGTTGAGAACGCTTTACCATTGAATTTAATGCAATAAATAGTTGGACTGACATTTCTGATAGTTTCAAAACAGTTTCTAACTGCTGAAAAGAAAATCTATTACTGCTGTTTTCTCCAGACAATTTTGCAACGTTTGACAGTATTTTAAATTATAATTTTTTTAATATTTATACGGAAGTTCATCCATCTTTTCAGTTTGTTAATTATATTTCTGATTGCTTTACATTTATAATTTTTATACCTAATACCTCTATTTTGAACATTCCAGGTTATATTCGACTTGGTCGAGATGCGTTCTCGAGAACTAAAGAAAACCTAATAAATATTATAAACTCAACGTACAGGGTTTATCGATTGCGAGAGACGTAAACGTGAACGTCAAGATGTAATTGACGTATATTTGTTTTGCATAATCAAGTAGTGATGATGTGCATATTGTCACGAATTGTTTGAAGCCACTTTCATGATAACTTTTCTAATGGGGTGGATAACAAAGAAAACATGCGTCATACACAAAAGCTGAGAAGTTTTTTGTTTTTTCATTAAATAATTATTAAATGGAGGGATTATTTTTGACCCCATACATACGTATACTTACGGAGTCACCTTTTCCGATAATCGATAAACATCGCTCTGAAAAGCAGCAAAATCCAATAGAATTGGTCGACTACTGAGTAGTGGAGTATCTATTACCCCAGGGCAGATGGTTATTATTTTAAATTTATGTGAACTTTGACATTTTTGTGCTGCCAGAGACATACCTAAACACAATTAATTGAATGATTATTTCTTGCATATTTTTTGGCCACTTAGAGGTGCAAAAAACATATTAAAATATAGTACAATCGTTTTCGGAAGGCAAAGTAGGCAATAACACTTTGGTAAGACGAAATGCATGCAATAACTTCATTTCAACTTATACCTGCTTACGACAGGTATAACTGGGTGGTAGCTGACGGGCCAGCCCAAATTATGCTTGGAAGGACGTCTTTAGGAATGCATGTGCGGTGGAAAGATTAGAGTAGTGCAGATATGTCGGTACTCAATTATCTCTAGAATTACCAGGGTCGGCTAGGAAATACTCTAAAACATTTAACACAAGTTTCTTATTTTGCTCGTTCAAAACTTTACGATGACCCATTTTCAAATTTTGTTAAAACTGTATTACAAACACACCACAACAGAATAATCAACATAACGCAATAGATTGATCAATACATTCCAACTATTTCAAGTTCGGCTCTGTTCAACCGTTTGTTTTTGACAGGAAGTACATTTTATTGGCCATCCTTCTCTAGCGCAGGTAATTTCTCCGTAACGTTAGTTACCTGAGCATCACTTAGGTTTATTATAAACAAGGGGAAAGAGTTCAGAGGTATATATCGGGTTTCGCCAACGTTTTATTGCCTACTTCGCCTTCTAAAAATGATTCTATTATATTATTAGATTTTCTATAGTTACTAGTTGCCGTTTGTCACCTTCACCTTCTTTATACATCTTCCGAATCAGAATTTAAGGTAGTAACCGGACTGCTAGATCCTATCCATCTTGGTCAGAAATGACTCAATTTGGTAAGTCCCGGCTTTACATTTTCGTACATATTTGTCTTTGTAAGGAGCGATACTTTTGGTGTCAACGAAAATAACTTAAAATTTAACCCTAACTTTTAGTCTCTATTTGTCCAATCTATGAAAAAATGTTTAAACCATTCATCCATGACTAATTTTCATTTATTTAAAATTCCCTGTGTATATGTCAAAATAAAAGTTTACCTGCACTTCCACTGGGTTTCTAATATAAAAAATACAGGTAATGGATAAAAAAGAAATCAATGATTTTTTTTATAACAACGAAGAATATATATTAAATTTATAAATGACATGATATAACCAACATACAGCGTGAACCTTAAAATAAATAAATATAAATATTGTAATTGGTAGTACAGTTTACTGTGCAGAACACATAATTAACAGTTTTTTACAAAAAAAAATTATAAACAAAAAAATCAAATTTTAAATAAATATCATGATTTTTCAATAGAAAACTTGTTGAGGATCACAGATTTTTAAGAGTCATGGGCTTTTACCATTCCCATACCTCACTATGTATGTCCGTGCATCTAAGTACATGAAATTGACAACATAAACCAGATTCTCGACTCACAGTTATCCAGAATTTGGAAATTATTCATATTTACTACACTCCAACTGATTTATGACAATACATACTATCGTTATCACTATCACTGATTATCACTGCTTAACAAATACGTAGACTTTTAGCATGTCAACCTTTCCCTGTTTGAATAATGCGCCATATTTTACTTAATTACTGTATTTTTTAAATAACATTAATTAAAGGCTCAAGACACTTACGACAAAAACACTGCCCGTGAAAATAAGAAAACGATTCAAATACATTTTATACGTTAGTGCCGCTATAAATGCGTCAAGCAGAAACCATTAGCTTAGTTCGGTTTCAGAAGATGCAAAAGTATTTCATATTAACTTTCAGTTTAGGTGTACTGAAATTATCAAATTTCTTTCCAAATATTACATGTTTTATTTCCACTTGTATCTTGCCTTTTCCACAGCTTATTATTTTACCTTGGACCAGACCATTGCACCGATATCAACATAACCTCTTCGCCGACCTCGACTATCAATCCTAGAGGATGGGGTTGCTGCGAGACATTTTGCCTTCTGGCCGTGACACCTACCTGTTACCTGTGCCTAAAACACCAGCTTCTTTTTGCATGCGATTAACACTGCATTTAAATATTTTACTTTGCCTTTTGATATTGAACGCATACATCAATCTAGTTATTTTGTTATTCCATGCTTTGTGTTTATTTTTAAAATCTGGTTCACTCACTACGAAACTACGAAATACGAAATAGTTACTGCACTTTGCTTGAGGTTATGTGGCGAAAATTAACTCTGAGGTGTTATGTGAAAATCATAGTTTTTTATTTTTCTTCATAAAATAATTTAAAGGGATAATTTATAACACAGCCCCAAAAAAAATAAAAGTTCATACACAAGAGAGTGACATATGTATTCCCATGTATTTTTCGACGCTGAATCCGATCCCGAGCTCAGAGTTGGGCCTACACGTCTGGAATTGGCCCCAGGGGCCGAAAATGGCCTGAAATGCGGTTCCCGGGATAAGGCGAAGTCGACGCTGAATTTTGTAGCTAGAACCGGATTTGTGCTCGAAAAGTTTATGGCCAACTAAAATTCTGGGTTTGGGTCCGGGTTTGGGTCCGGGAAAATTACCCCTTGGGGCGGGAAAATCCTGTTTTGGACGTCCCGGTCGCGACTGGTATTTTCGTGTGTTTTTCAATTCTGGACCTGAGACTGGGTGTGAAAAGTTTTTGACAGCTGAAATTCCCAGTTTGGGTCCGGGAAAAGGGCCCATTGGGACCGGAAAATCATATTTTGGACGTAGCAGTCGCAATAATGGGATTTTCATGTATTTTTCAATCCTGGTCTTTAGAGTATGCTCAAAAAGTTTTTGGACGACTTAAATTCCCAGTTTGGGTCCGGAAAAATGGCCCATTGGGGCCGTAAAATTATATTTCGGACGTACCAATCGCAACAGTGGGATTTTTATGTACTAATTACTGTAGCTTAGACTGTGCTTGACAGGTTTATGGCCATGTAAAATTATCTGTTCGGGACCGGGAAAATAACCCTTGGGGGCCGGAAAATCGTGTTTTGTACGTCTCAGTTGAGACATTGGTATTTTCATGTACTTTTAAATTCCGGAACTGATACCGTGTTTGGAATGCCTTTGGTCGATTGGAATATCTCAAAACACGATTTTCCGGCCCCTAAGGGTCATTTTCCCGGTCCCGAACAGGGAATTTCACATGGCCATAAAACTGTCAAGCACAGTATAAGCTACAGGAATTAGTACATAAAAATCCCACTGTTGCGATTGGTACGTCCAAAATATGATTTTCCGCTCCCAATGGGCCATTTTCCTGGACCCAAACTGGGAATTTCAGCTGTCCAAAAATTTTTTGAGCATACTCTAAGGACCAGGATTGAAAAATACATGAAAATCCCACTTTTGCGACTGGTGCGTCCAAAATATGATTTTCCGATCCCAATGGCCCTTTTCCGGACCCAAACTGGGTCCGGGAAAAGGGGGTTCAGTTGACCAAAACTTTTCACACCCAGTCTCAGGTCCAGAATTGAAAAACACTCGAAAATACCAGTCGCGACCGGGACGTCCAAAACAGGATTTTCCCGCCCCAAGGGGTCATTTTCCCGGACCCAAACCCGGAATTTCAGTTGGCCATAAACTTTTCGAGCACAAATCCGGCTCTAGCTTCAAAATTCAGCGTCGACTTCGCCTTATCCCGGGAACCGCATTTCAGGCCATTTTCGGCCCCTGGGGCCAATTCCAGGCGTGTGGGCCCAGTTCTGAGCTCGGGATCGGATTAAGCGTCGAAAAATACATGGGAATACATATGTCACTCTCTTGTGTATAAACTTTTTTTTGTGGGGCTGTGTAATAATCTTTCTAAGTGTACAATATTATTAACTTGTGATATGTGGATAACTGTATAAATAGTTGGGTTTTCAACAAGTAAGTTAGCTTTTATAAACGTTTATGGATAATTTTTGGAATTATTGAACAAAGTAATTTCTTAAACACTTTAATTGATAGTATCGAACTTGCGAAAATTCATATTTTTGATCGTTTATGATAATTTTACTTTAATTATTTCTAGAAATAAGTGTTTTTAAATTAGAATCAACCGCAAAAACGAAGTTTATGTAAAAAATTATTTATCATACAGACGATATGGCAACCTCGCCTTCAGTAAATCATATGGTTTATTTTATTAGGTTACGTCAGTGGTTTATCTGGTTAGTGTTCCGCAAAATGTCGGTATTTAAAAAAAAATCTCCGTAAATATTTGAAATGTTTAAAAATTACCTTCACTAGGTTCGTCTATACGACGAAATACACATGCAATAGGCAATTTGCACATTTTTTTATTTTATTACCAAAATATTATTCAGTTCATTTTATGTGTACTGTGTTAGTTTTATGTCATTCTCTGCAAAAATAAAGCGGTAATAAATTAATAAATTCATTACGTCTTTCCCAACCACAAAAACGCGAGAAATACAAATGGCGGTTATGTGACGTCACAGTATATGAACATGTCATGTTGTTTTATATGCGTAACATAAATGTCAAAATCGAACTGACAAAGTCAAATTATTATTTGTTTTGTTGCTGTGCATTGTGTACATAATATCCATATAATTATAGTAAATAATGGCAACAGAGAGTGGATTTATCAAAGGACAATCAGATAACCTGCCCAAAATTGACTCATTGTCAATGTTTTCGTTTCTGGAAGAAATTCCAAATTATATGGTGCATAATTTCAAGACGTCTGCGTTTTGCATTACTTTGTTGCTCAGGTACCATTTTCCCGTGACAGTTAAAATTATGGGGTATTACACTTTTTTTAGTTGTAGTCTTTGTACATTCCCATTTAATTTGTGCTGCCAATAAGTCTCCATATCTTCTTCCAACTATTAATTTTAAAACACACATCATCTTTATAATCTCTGAATAAAGTGAAAAATGACTTACGGTGAAATGATCCTCGCAACAATATAACGCCGTTGTGTTCGATAATGTTGCATTCTCTTTTCGTCTCTATTCATTGAAATGAACCATTTCTTACGCATTTTCTCATGTTTAAGAACTAAGAAAAATATTTTTCCGGGGTGGTTACCGTAGTGTTTTTGCACTTTGGTATCACACAATACTTATAAAATTTGTTTTATCGGCTCCATCCTTCGGCAATCCAAAACTTATGTTAGAATCAATGCTGGACACCACACAAACACAGATTATGGAAGTTACGGAACGAGTTCGCTAACTGACTTAACTAAACTACGTCGATTTGACAATTTGACGTGTCACCATAGACGTTTCCATATACTGTGACGTGGACGAATCAGAATGTTGTTTCCGAACCCGTGACTATATTTGAATAAATTGCTATATAAAATAATTAATTATGAAAAATATAAGAACAATTTTACAGAATTAGCAAGATATTCTTGTTAAGTACTTAATATATAATAAAATAACAATATTTTTAAGCATTTAAAAATTTCATGCAAATTGCCTATTAAAATATTTGCATTTATTTAAAGTTCACCCTGTATACAGCTAAAGAACAAAAGGATTATCCTATAATTTACTTGCAGAACAATAATTGTTCCATAAAATATTGTTAATCATATAATAGCATCACAAATTAACGGCCGTTTGTTTTTCCACGTAGGTATTTAGGTATCATTTCTTAAATTAATATAATTTGAATATCTAATTGCTTCTGAAGTCAAACGAAGAAAACTGTAGAACTGCAAACTGAAAATGTTTTATCGTCAATACCATAAAGACAATTAACTTTTATTGTTGCTAACTAACGGCAAATACTTACCATTTAATGTATAATTAAGCAAAGGTGCAATACTATAAATCTACTCTACCTAATTGCCGGCACAGGTTAATTATTTAATTCCAAGTTATAATTACGGGAAAAGTACCGATGCTTAATATAATAAAAATGAATATCATTGCAATATCATATCAATATGCAAACCGCATATTTTGCACCTTATATGCATTTTCAAAATATTTGCATATATTCTTAAAAACATGCATTTGGTGCATACAATTCATCGAAATGAAGGTATTTAGAATTACATAGATGTTTGGTAGGCACTTTTATTCTATTGTACGAAAGATTTATTAGCCCTGTTCACAGAACAACTGGAAACGTCAGACGTACGCGCACTGTATTTTTAATGTCTGTATAAAGTTGAAAAAGGTGAAGGTGAAAAATAATTAGCATGGGCAACGAAAATAATGCCTGCATAAGGTTTTAATTGGATGCCCATGCCCCTGACGATTGGAAACATTATTCTAGTGTTGATAAAGCTACCCTCTCAGATAATCAAAACCAAGAGTCTGTTCCTATATGAGTCAGAGACTACATACTTTGAAACTATCAGAAATTTTCGCCCAACTACTTGAGTTGCATGCGCTGAATGCACACCCGCAACATAACTGATCGAGTATTTCTAACAGTTTGAAACAAATTCCTGATTATCGTGGAAACAGACCTAAAATCTTGATAAATTATAATGTAGGAAGCAGACCAAGTGAGCAAATAATCCATTTCCATATTTTATATTTGATTTATTTATTTGCATATTTTCAAATAACTAAATTCTGTGCATATTAATGCGCATATTTTTAATATTTCCACTTGCATATTTGGGTATCCCTAATTATAACAAATATCTTACCTAATCCAATTATACCATGTTTAGTAGCGCAATACGTAGGTAGATGATCCATTCCAAAAAATCCTAGAAGTGAAGACGTATTCACAATGATACCTTCTTCTCCAGATTTATATAGAGGAAAATATTTATCCTTCGCTAAATAGCAGCCTCTAATTACTCCTTCCTAAAAGTATTTAGCTAAATATGTTCACTTATAATATACGTTAATTAAATTAAAAGTAAAAACATAATTACATTATCTATCGAAATTAACTACTTAAATCTTGAAGAAAATTAAAAAACAAAGACGGGAATAGACAGTGAAAATTAATAATATAACTATCTAACTATATGTTGTAAATAGAAATATAGAAATAAAATGTGGATCAAATAGCATTTGAAAGGTCTCTTAATAATGCACTTAGTCCAGGCGTCAGAGATTCTACTGATCGTTAAATTTGTACTTAAAGTTTTTCTTCTATCACTTTTTTTCACACCAAGAATACCTCGATCGTTTAGAATCAATAAGTCCATAAATCATCAAAGAACGACATGAGTTGTCAAAAATGTAAATACCTAGAGGGAGAATCTTTATTTTGCCTGTTTCTGCACTGAAGGGCAATGGCCTCGTCATTATCACCAATTTTAAATAACAATTTTATGGATTTTTTTGAAGAAAACTATATTCAAAGTATAAATAAAAAACCTACTGTCTGGTGGAGGTATGTAGATGACATATTTTGCATTTAGCCTTTTACTATTACATAACAAATGAATTTTTAAATGAAATTAACAATAAAGAACCACCAATAAAGTTCACTTTGAAAATAGAAAATAATATGCTAATATTTTTTAGCTGTTTTTATTAAAATATGCAAACTCTGTAGAAACAAGTGTTTATAAAAAAACAAAATCACACCAACAGATATTTAAATTTTAGATTTAACCATCGCATTGATATTGTGAGAGATGTTTCTAAATGTTTATATACAAAATTTTTAACTACGAACTAAAGTTTATTAAAAATGTTTTAATAAATAATGACTACCCTTTAAATTTTGTTGATAGAACATTAAAAAATAATAAAATAAATATTTTAAGACAAACAAATGACACAATAAAAATTGTATACATTTCTATAGTATCGGAAAGATTAAGAAGTATCGGTAACAAATTTGATATTAGAACAGATTTTCAGACAACTAATACTTTACGAACCTTCAAATATCAAAAAATGATATACAAAATTCAAAAAATTGTATCTACAGCATGCCTTGTAAATGCAATTATGTTATGAATATTAAAGTTGAGGAACATAAAAACCAGAATTTTAAAAATCAAACATTTCCGAACACGCTTGGGAAAACGGTGATTTTACTCAATGGGGTTCGGCAAAAATTTTAGAGCAGAAGGATAATACAAAAGAAAAAGAAAGTTAAAAAAGACTGCGATTATTTTGTTAAACTGAGATAAGTGTGTCAAACTGAACGTGAATGCAAATAAACAAATTTTAAACTGCCAAATTTGAGTTACGCTTAACACATTTGCAATTTTGAGAACGGACACCGATACTTTTTCGAAACGTCAAAAAATACGGAAGTGCGCGATAGTGATGTGATTTTTGTTATTTTTTTACTTATTTTCTTATCAGTGTGAGATTTTTTGGTTAGGCAATCTTAGTTTCAAAAATAACCCTTGACTGATCCTTTTGGGGCAAGGGTTTATTCTATTAATCTTTATTTTTCACAAATGTTGCAAAATACTCAATTAGACTAAAGAAGAATTACTTTTTTATATGAAAGAAGGAATAAATTATACCATTTGAAAATATAAACTAGAGATAACATATAATAGATAATGAAAATAAATAATAGCTGAACGATTTCAAATGGAATATTTAAATCGTTGTTTATACAAATGTGTGTGTGATGTAAGGTCGATTATTGTATAAATAAAACATTTGTAAGTAATAAAAATATATATTATAGGTTTTGTTAGTTAAGTTGGTCCTTATCTTGAATTGTAAAGTAAAATATAATAATAAAAGAATGTTTGAAATATCTATACTAAATGTTCTCCCTATTTTCATATTTTAAATTTGAATACAAAATAAATACGAAAAAATTAATAAAAGAGCATATAACAGTTATATTTTTTGCGAAATAAGTATTTAGTGTTTGTCTAATATGTTCTTGACATAATAATATGTACTTGATAAAATATATTCAATGTTAATGTTCTATTTCTACAACATATACGATTTTTATAAAGGGCACAACTAATCTCCTTGATGTTGTGCTCCTATAGGATTCAAGGTTGCAGAAGGTGGTTTCTCTGTTATTTAAAGTGTTACTAAAATTGCTTCAAATGTCGTGAGAATGTTGACATTTTCTTAATGACGAGAATTGTCTTCAGCAATTTTGAGATTTCCATAATCGATTCTATGGACTTAAAGCGGAGTGTACGTAGCTTTAAAAGTAATTAAATCTTGACTGACATTTTGTCGATTTGTTGAATAGCTAATAAAGAGGACAGTTAGTCACATCAGACTTTGGTAAGTTTTTATCTATTTTTTTTGTCATTTTGCATTGCAACATACAGTTCACTTCAAAGGCCCATTTAGGCCCCATCACCGTTTTAAAAATTATTGAAAATTGGGTAAGTTTTAAAAGTAAATTACAATAGATATTTATTGTAGTTATGTTAGGATGTCAAGAAACCTCAAATTTTGACCGTAACATAATAGTTTCCATCCTAACACTTTTAAAAGATCATCGATGCTTGTTAGGTCAATACGTGTGACAAGAATGACAGACAAGGGGTTAAACCGGCATAAATTACGCAAAATATAGTAGTGATTGGAACTGGAAACCTTTATATTGCGGCAAGTGTACTTGTTGGAGAAGGTCAATACTAGTAGGTTAAATACTAGACATTTTATAAAAATCTATCACGAAACTTGATAAAAGTTCCTTTCGAACAATGTTTCGTTTCTTATCCACATTAAACTTAATAAGCATTACTTCCATTTAACAGAACTTTAAAAAACACGTAGTGGGTGAGGACTATCCCATCTCTTTGAAGAAAAAAATCATTTAAAAGAGTAGAGTTACACAGAGAGAAACGTTTCTGTAATGATGAGTTACTATTACTATAGCAACAATATGAATTAAGAATGATTAAATTAATTATAGTATTACACCTAAAACCTAAATCCAAAGTATTTTATAAAAATAGAAGAGATAAAAGTAATTACCAAATTAACGGCAATGGTTTTTTCCCACTCTATCTCATTTACAATTCCAGCATTGTTTATAACAATGTCGAGATTTTTAAATTTACTTATTGTTTTCTCAAAGGCATCTGAAAATAAAAACATTAATCTATACTTGTTACACACATGCTTTAAGTTTACCTTCCAGTTCTGTTTTTTTGGTTATGTCGGCCTTGATTACTAGTATTTTGTTAATATATTTCTCCCGTAGCTCTCTTTCAGTTCTCTTTCCATCTTCTTCCGAAATATCGACTATACCAACACCCTATTATATTAATTAGAACATTTATATTAATTAGGAAATAAATGAAGTGCAAATGGTATGATATTTATGACAATATATACTGTACTAATAGACTTTGCAGGTATTAGCTTCTGAAGAAGTTATTTACCATTACACTCTCTAAAATGTGTTACTGCTGTAACAACAATAATTGATATTATTCAACGTCATCAATGTTAGGTTTGTTTTGGTTTCGAATTTAAATGCTCCTAGAACAGTTCTAAAGAGTCACCCCAATTGCGTTCTCAGCTCGCCATCGCTTAGAAGTTCTTATTAATAATAACATACTCAGTTATTTTGAGCCGGTCTGGAACAATTTGCAATTGGAACTAAAACAAGCCTAACATGGGCGCCTAAAAATTTAATTATTAAAGTTACTGTTTCAACAAAAACTTAAGACATCTAAATTGTTGTCCAAATTTTATATACCTACCTATAACTATACAGAATGATTCAGTCATAGTGTTATTAGTTTTAAGAGGATATACAAAAAATGGGTATAATAAGAATACGCCATTACAAAATTTGTTTAATGCATATTATTATTTATTATTTAAACCCCCTTTTCAGACTGTCATTGGCTGTTGGCGGCAGTTCAACTTGATATTGGTCTGACTCGACGCTATCAAATTTAAATATTTTCCTAGTACTTTTTGTAATGTTGAAATATGTAATGCTATAAACACGGGAATTAATGAGCCTTAATAACCTCAGGCAATTGCTGTCGCGCAAACTTTGCCATCGGTAATTAAGGCCCTTATAATTCCCTTGATACATAAATAACTATTAAAAGTATGTAATAAACATGTTAAGTTTCAGTTTAAAAAATATTTAATAATGAAGGTCAATTATGAACATTTCATTATATGCATAGGACGTAAAGACTAATACTCACTAGGTAAATTATTATGAGAGGCTCGAGTTTCCTCCCTTCTCCCATCAGTTACAATCTTTGCGTTGTTTAGGAAGGTGCATTTCATGTGTTTGTTGTTTGTGTCGCCAGTATAGTTTATTAATTAAATTTACTATTTACATAAATAAAAATTCAATCAAATTCGACGAACTGACTAAATTTCACAAACTTTCCTACCAGGAACAATTAACAGTGAAAGTGCGAGTTAATATTGATTTAAACATTAAAGTTGCTAAACAGAATCACGGAAAAATCTATAAAAGATATTTTAATAAAGATATATATTAAAGAAACGAGAGGATTTGTGGCTGAAAAATATTTTTTTTGTTTTCGTGTATTATTCAATACTAATCACAACAAGAAAACCTGGAGGAAAATGGGAGTAAGGCATCTTATTCGAATGCATTTAAGTAAGCAGTTAAAAAGACATGAAAATGGTAAAACTCATATTCATAATAATCAAATGAAATTTGGAAATATTAACTTGATTTCGATTTCCAAAACATAACGAAGAGGTGACAAAATGTAGATATGTTTTATCGAAAATCAATTACTTACATACAATTTTGAAAAGCTTTTGAACTTGCAGTATGAGAGCATGATCAATTCGAAAATTCTGGTATTTTTCGCGAATCTTTGGATATCTTAAAAATGCAACAATTTTTAAGGCGCCTTAAAAATTATACTTATGACATTTTAGATTGCATACTAGAAGTTTGTCATTAGAAAAAGCATATTACCTACTTTAGTACCAAACTTTAATTAACATGCTGTCATTATGTATATAGTCCTAATACGGCAACACTGTTTCGCTTCAACACTCGGACACGTCATCAGAAAATTTGTAACGTACCTGAAGGGCCATGTTACCGATTGTTATTGACTGATTTATTGTTCATCTTTTGAAAAACCAAGTAATTATTAGGCCTTCCATATATGTGGTTAAAATTAATGATATTATGCAGTGGCGTAGCGTGGACTAATCTAGACGTGGGCGAAGTCGCATGAGCGAGCCCCTTTCTTCCACCATTGGATGCAGAATGAACTGAATATTGTGACACAATAGCTTACATGCAAGATCACAGTGTGCATCAATTTTGGTTCAAATATTTCCGTACAATCGGGATATTAAAAAATATTTAATTTAACAAAAAAATTATAAATGCTGTATCTTGGTGATGATTAGTGTATATAATTTTTTTATTATTTTTTGGTCCTCTATCGCGTGATACTATGCATTGTAGTTTTTTCAATGTTACCCTGTATATTTTCAAGAAAAGAAGGGTGAAAAATCAGAAAGTTTGTTTACAAAATTATTCATTTATGATTAAACTAGTTAAAGTAGTGACGTCTGGATTCTGAAAATTTCATAATTATAAGGTGTTTAAATGCTAAAAATAAAGGTATTTTGTAACCTCTTCAGTACTGAAAAATATGTCGATAATAGAGCCTCGCGCGAGGCCCCTTTAAGTGCGAGGCCGTGGGCGAGGGGCCGCTTCGCCCACGCCTAGCTACGCCACTGATATTATGACTGAATCACTGTGTATAAAAATGCACTGTTATAAATTATAGATTAGTATAATGTGTAGATGTAGATGTACCTCCCTGAAAGTAATCCTGCCAGCGCCCATGAAGCCTATTATTAGATAGTAGTAGTTTAACCTTCATTAAATGAGCCTTTAAATACTGTTCATAGTTCCGTCATATTTTAACAAGATAAGATACATCTTACAGCATCAGTATTATGTATAGATTTACCAAATAAAATATAAATAAACCTCTGACCTTAACTTTGTTTCTGAATTTAATTTCAAAAGAAATTTTAGTGTTACAAAGAGTTACACTATTTTACATTGTGTTTTCTACTTTAAACGCCACCAGCTTTCTGTTCTAGAACGCTTGGTTCGAATTTTAACTTTTTCTTTTTCACCAAAACTACGCAACCTACTGAATCGTATATAACTTCTCCTTCTACCCTCATTTCATTGCCAAACAAAATTTTGTCAAATGCTAGAAAATAGTATTAACCATTAAAAGAACTAATAGCTTAGTTAAATTAAAATATTAGATATTAGCAAAGTTTACTAATTTTTTAGCGGTTTTGTTACAAACTCAACCCAAACAACTATTTCAATATATATATTATCTGCATTTATAAAATCTGTGTTTCAATTGTTCTTACTAGAAAAGCGCCCTATGGCAATGATATCGTATATGTTTTCCAAATTTTTATGTATTATGAGGACATCATGAAAATGAGGTAACAAAGGTAATGTACTATAATACTATCTAATCTATATACTAAGAGCTAAAAATATTTGTGAGCGCCAGGCGTTCCAGAATACGGAAATACTGATGATGAAATGAACATAGTTAAGTAATTCTATTGTTAATTAATTACATTAAGTAACGTAATTAGTATAAAAAAGTGCACTTGATCAAATAAATCAATTTTATTTGGCAAATAATGATCGATGATACCCATACCTCCGCCACTGGTAAGTTTCTAAAGTTGGAAACTTTTAAGTAATTTCTACTTGCATGCTAAATGTGCACCAAGAATTTGGTTATCTCAAGCGGTTTAGAAATTAAAACCTATTTTTTTTTAATTTTTGACACTAGCTGGGCAATGGCTGCCTTAAGACTCCATATTTATATAGCAAAAACCCTTACTTTTGGCCACAGAATACCCTCCTGGATGTTGGCCTTTGCTTAAGAAACACCCTGTATAACTACTCATTATTGTATCAAACGTAAATGACATTTTGGAGAACAGATATTACAAAACATATAGAACAATCTCCACATTATCCACTGCCATATAGGCTTTAAAATTATTTTATTTGACGATATAGTAATAAAAAATGTAGCACCTTTAAAGTGTTTTTAAAATATGAAAGTTATTGAAATAGTTACCTTAATACCATTTTCCAGTAATTTTTTTACTATCGAATATCCTATGCCACTTGCTCCACCAGTCACTAGCGCTACTTTTGAATTAAAATAGGACATTATTGGTGACGCCAAGATTAAAATAATATGCCAGTTGTCGATTCAGATTACATTTGATTGAATAGAAATATACTAACCTTCAAATTTAAGATTTATATTACATCAGAGTAGAGGGGTGACAAATAAAATTCTATCAGACTTGACACAATCAATGGAAAAATACTATATGAATAACGTTAGTACATTTTATTATCTATATTGGCAAACAGACATGCTTCTTATAATATTAACCATAATCATTTATAGAAGGTTATTCAATTTATGAATAAAGACCATCTAAAAGCGTTTACAATTTTTAAATAATTCAATTTATCAAATACAACTTCTAAGAAAATTTTGCATTATTGGGCCAATAAAAGTAGAAGTGAGTAAATGGAAAAATGTATCTACTTCGTGGATTTATTATCCACTTTTACGAAATAATACTTACAATACAATAATTCAGAAACTTATGTCTTCATTAAAAGTTTGAATGAATAAGCTATTTTCAGTCTTTTTTCTTTTAGGTTCTTATAAAACAAGGACTACTATGTATTTCTAATTTTTAGTTTTCGACATGTCATTTAAAAATGTTTAGAAAATAAATGAAAATAAAAGAAAAAAAAAATGTATTGCACATTTGCGCAGCAAAAAAACATTCTCATTATTCAAATTAGTTCGGTGTTGGTCTAATGCGACGTTGCCAAATTTAAATATTTTCCTAGTAACTTAAAATATTTATAAACGGTTGTGTTGCTTATTTTAGAGACTTTTATGTGTTTTCTTATTCCCTTCGGCTAACAATTAAGTTATTGTTAGCCGAAGGGAATGTTAAAATATGTAATAAACACTATAAATTATTTTTTTTTTAATTCATACAATTAACATAATTAAGTTTCAGTTTAAGAAATATTTAATATTGATTACTGACTGAGTAATAAAAATGTTTTTTTGTATTACTCAATCAGCAAAACCGACAAAATTGCCTACAAAAGACAATCCGAGATGCATTCAGTGATAAGCAATCCGGCAACAGTAAGTCTTGACCTACCTTATTATTAGGTCAATAAATTTGTTTTTACTGCATACTCAACGGCAAGGGGTAACTAAACATACCTATTTTACATAGATACATAAATTAATAAGAAATGTTACATCAAATATATATATTTTTGTTAATAAAAACAATCGTAAATAAAATTGTCAACGGTCGCCGAGAGGCCGTTATATTTCCATCCCCTACCTCCAAAAGCCCAAAACAACTCTCTGAACTTAGAGAACTTAGTTTTCATTCTAAAATCACCACACAACGACACGAAAGCCGCTTTCAAATCGCAACTGAATCACCCCTGCGCCCACCGATGGCGACTGCACTTATATCATAGATAAATAAGCTAATTGATCTGTGCTTATATTTGTTGCATTCTAAAAGATTATATTATATCTCTCTATACATCTAGCACAACGCTATTAATTCTTTAAACGTTTCTTATATTAGAAATTAATTTGATAGTTTTAAAGTTTATATTTCTTTACTATACAGGGTGTTGCAAAGAGATATGACAATATTGCTAGAGCCGATAAAACATTAACAAGTAAGTGTGGTTTGCTTAATAAACGTATGACTTAGAGTCACTTATAAGATAATTTTAGAAAATCAAATTTTAGATGCATTTTTTTTTGGAACCACAAACTATCTTATCAAAATTTGACACAGGTATGTTTTTGATGGTGCTTTTTAAAAATATTTGTGAATGGGCAAAGATTTCCTGTTATTAATTTAAGCGTGAAATTTTCGGTAAGAAAATTTCACAACAACTATCTTTTAATTTGACCCCGTAATTGAAAGTAAGTACATGTAGAATATAATGAATAATAAAAACTTATTCTTTTTGTTTGTTTTAATTTATTTATAGACCATTAGAATTTAAGAATAAAAAATAATTCAAATATCTGTCAAACAAAATGACAATCTATTTTTAAACGTCATAAAATTTCCAGAGTAATCAATTGCACCTTACACGAAGAAAAATATTTTTTGAAATTAATATACTAACGAAACAAAATATAAGCTTCTAATTAGTTAGAAAATGTTGTAGTGAAATGTTTTATCAGCTTCAGCAATATTACCGTGTTTTTTGAAGCAGCGTATGTAATAATAGGTATAAATAGTAATTATTATAAACTTCAGAAACTTAATTTTTATCTCCCACTGAGAAAATTTTCTATGGCCCACATACTGATATGATAATGTGCATACTCCGTCATGAATATCTGTTCGAAAATATACGAGTTACTGTTTGATTTCTTATACAGGGTGGGTCAGTCATAATGTCATTAATTTTAAGAGGAGATAGGGAATAATGAGTATAATGCGAATACGTGATTAAAAAAAATCTAAATGCATATTTACGCCAAAAAAATATTTTCAAATCATTATTTAAACCCCCTTTTCAGACTGTCACTGACCGTTCACAGCCTTGGTCGGTTACAGCTCACAGTTCAACTCGATGTCGACCTGATGCAATGTTGCCAAGTTGAAATATTTTTCTAGTGCCTACCTACCTAGGCATTAGACATCAGAAATAAACGATTGTACTCACTATTTTACAATCTCATATTATTTCTTGCTCAGTTCAACCAATAATAATTTAAAATGTTAATGTTCAATGTTTAAAAAATATTTAATATTGAAATTACAAAACTCCAACGTATCTAATAATAAACTGAGTAATAAACCATTTAGGCACATTACATAAAAACGTATACCCAATGGGTAGGTAAATTATTAAGAGAAGCTGAAAAGTGTCCCGTGTTTAAATACAAAGTAATAAAAAAACCCTTGTGCTTGTGTTATCGACAATACACTGTCCAAGACCGAAAGAGCACGCCTCTGATCTGATGCTCATAAAAAATTATCGAGAGTAAATCTGACCTACCGTATTATTAGGTCAATAACCTAGTTACCTAGTTTTTGTACTGTTATTTAACGACAAGGAGTAAAACTAACTTTTTTTATCTAGATACATGAATTAATTTTCCTTAAATATTGATTTATTTGTTAATAAAAACAAATGTAGATAATAAATAAATGTTTTCGAATGTTAGGTTATTTAGTTTTAATAATTTTGATATTACGTTTTCACTACGTTTTACAATTGAATATGAATTTGTAGTATTAGTCGTAAGTATAATAATTAATTATTTAGTTTGTAGTTACATACATCTAGCCTAGAAATGTATTGCTTTTAAGTAATATGGTACTAACCTATTTAAAAATTCCACTTCGAGTAAAGCTACACTCATCCGTCCATAGCACTTTATTAATAAAATTTGGGTCAGCAGCAATTCGATTTTATAACCAATTGCAAAATTCAAGACGACTGGGGAAATCAGCAGGTTCTAAAGATTGAACTTTCTGAAAATGATAGGGGTGCAGGAGTTTTCTCGTAATATTCTGCAGACCTTGCTTTGGGATATTTCCAATCGCCTTGAAATGATTCTTGTAGAAATTGTAGGTTGCTCCTCAACTAAATTTAAAACAGCTTCTATTACATTTAAGTCATTTTGAGGATGCCCAGCAAGTTCTCGGCGCGGTCTCACACATCCCGTATCGCGAACACGTTGAAACACTTGGACAATAGTTCGCGCACTTAGATGAAGCCGAGCCGATTCTCCGGTATTCGACAGCAGCGGCATTCACATGTTGTAAACATTTCCCGTATAAAACTAGCATTTCCGCGTGTTCTAAATTAATAAAATTAGGCACTGTGAATTTACGACCAATACACGACCGAAATAAACAAACTACTGCTTGTATCTCTCCATCCCCCCTCCAAATGTGTGGTGTGATCGCTAAATTTGGGGGAAAAGAACTGCGGGAAATGCGGAAAGTGCGACTAAATGGTGGCAAATTTGAATAGCACGCACGCTGAAGTGTTATACGACATTATGTATGTAAACATGATATATGGCAACGATGTTTTTCCATTGACATTAGATTATGATATCATATGACTGCGACATCAGAAAGTTTGTAGCGTACCAGGAGCGTCGTGTTACCGATTTTTATAGGGTGATTTGTTTATTTTTTTAAAGGTAGAGTAAAAAATATTTTTTTTCGATTTTCTGCCTCTATTAGGCCTTCCGAATACGTGGTTAAAATTAATGACATTATGAGTGAATCACCCTGTATATTGTACATATATAATTTATGAACGTACTGTTTAATGTCCTACTTTCTATTTCTTTAAGGGTACTTTGGAAACTCCAAATTTATATAATAGTTATTTATGTACCAAGTAAGAAAAGTGGCTCTTTATTGAACGAGCTTGAGTTTATGGGGCGAGTAGCAGGTGAGTTCGATAAGGACACTTTACTGACGTATGCATACAAAGTTTTATCAAAAGGTGTAAAATTTTATAATTTAAAGAAATGGAAATATAATAACTTATCACATTTTAATATGACAAAGGAAAGGAAAAAATAACACCAAATACCAAATAAATCTACTTATTTTTTGTTATATGTAGGTATTAAACGTAAGCGTACAGCTTGACGCGTTAGGATAAAAATTAATTCCTGACAAAATCGAAGTAGTTTTAATTGAAAATGGTTGAGGATTATTATTTTTATTAACAATTTATAGATCTTAAGTAAAATTATCATTGGTAATAATTATGTTCTCAGTTTGACTTTCATCTAAAATCGTCTGTGTGATTTTCGTGTTGTTGGGCTCAGAATCCTCAACATAGGATTCTGCAATCATGTCTCGGTTTCCCACCCTCCGTGACGTTTAAATTTTCCTTATGATGGTTCTGGTAAATGTAGGTAGTTGGTAATTTTGCTTGGTACATTTTCAAAAATATGGATTTCAACTGGATGGACTGTGCCTTTACCATTTCTATAAGTTAGGAAAAATTGGTCGTGGAGCGTGGTTAGGACAGAACTAAAACAAATTTTATTTTTCCTTCAAACTCCCAAATGATCATCAATATTCGACGCGCAAGGGTTGCTTTCATCATGGAATAATACGACCACATTGAAGACAGAGAATACGATCCAATATTTTAGAAAAATATGCTAGTAAAACATTTTGGCCATATTTCTTGCACTATTCCATAAATATGTCAATTGTATTTTTTGACTGATTTTTGTGATAGAACTTTGAAACCCGTTTCTAACGACTTTTCACGGATTTCAAGAGGCCTGTACTGAATGTTTTCTTCCATCATTTTCGATAAATATTTCGTGACAAAACTTTTACTGTTGGGGCTGTGACAGCGACAAACAAATTCTGTTTAATGTCATACAGTAGTGGCTATGTTGATATATATTTGCGTCGAGTATGATTTTTAGTAAAATAAAACTTTGGTTACTTCCGAAAATCGCTATATAAATTTCAGTCTCTTCACGGACATTTTATTCATTATTATTTAAATGTATAGGACTCAAATTATGTTAATGGGAATTAATTAATTACTCATATATCCGTTTCACATGAATTGAGCATTAATAGTACAATAACAGTATTATTTAACAATTAATAAGGTTGTTTTCATTATTACGTTAGATACTAAAATTTTAAAATACATAAAAGATCGATTTATTTCTAGAGCAACACCAAGGTTAGTCATGACATGACTTTACCCTTGGCCTTGAACCTTAATACGTAACACATCACATCATAGTTAGAAAAAAAACTGATGTTTACCTCGACAGGTAAGTACAATTATTAATGAATCATAAGTACACGTCAAGCAATACTACTATGATTATTCAATATCATACAATGTGAGTCCCATTAAGACGTCGAGACGTCAACTAATCATCCTTTAAGGCCTATAGAACACTTAAAACAATTGGCAATTTAGCGCTGTGTGAAAGCGATGACAATAGCTAGGGACAAGGTGTTCGCCCCACCTTCCCATATTTTTTCTCACGTGCACTCTGGAAGCTACCAAAACAATTGGCAGTATGTATATGAACCTGCATTAAACAAGCTGACTTAGTTAACAGTGGCAAATAGACACAATGTGTGACATTAGTGCAATAAGAAAACCATTCATAATACTCCTTTTGCCTTTTTTAAATAATTGTGTAAATTGTAATGCTCAGTTAAATTATCCACAATACGACTATCAAGACAATAGGTATCCTAATCAAAATGTAAACCCTTCTTCGACTCCCTATCCTACACGTGACTTTAACCCAAATAATGTAGCGTACAATGTGAATGGGCAGCAGCGGCCCTTAGGGAATGATTTTAGCAGAAACCCTGTTGGTGATGTAAGAGGGTTGTTACAGGCACTAGATATCCAAGCTTCTCAACAGTGCACCAATAATGTTGCTGCCCAGTGGAATTTTGAAACAAATGTTAATCAAGCAACTCAACTGGAAGCTGTAAGTATCACTAGATTTTAAACACAAAAAATCCTAATAATAATTATTATTAATTAATAGGTGTATAAATTAATGAAAATATTTTTATGACACAGTGTGACCCATTTCAAATGGACATTGGTATTTACCATCCGATTTAGCTCGGTTAAAAAAAAATAAGAAAGATGGAGCAGTTATAGCTCCCTTCTGGCGCAAAATAATAAATTTTGTTTTTCATCAAGGCCTACTTCGAATTTTTTTCACTGTCAAATTTTACGAAAACTGTTTAACGGTTTTTTTCTTCAAATGTATCTACGGCACTGGATTCAGTATCCCCTGAAAACGGTTTTGTACCAAATTTGGAAAATAAATTAAGTATTTAAATTCCATTAATTGTAAAAATGTGATTACTTACAAGTGTAAAATAAATTTCTGACTTTTTAAATTAATTTTTCATAGCCAACATTTTTAAAGAAATTATTATAAATATATTCTATATAATGAAGTCTACATTAGAATACTTATAAATAATTTATTATTAACATTTATTTACGAAATTTGGGGATGTTGAATCCAATGCCTTAGATAGATTTGAAGAAACAAATCGCTAAACAATTTTTGCAAAATTTGTTAGTGAAAAGAATTCAAACTAGGCCTTGAAAATAGAAAACAGATTATAATATTTTGAGTCTGAATAGTTTTTACTGCTCCATCTTTTAGAAAAAGGAAACATTTAAATCGAATAATAAATATCATTTTAAACTTCATTTTAAATAAGGCACACTGTACAAAAATGTTTGATTTTTCATTATGTAAAACAAGCTATGAAATACAAATTTAGTAAAATGAAGGAAATCCATTTTTAAAATTTGGGTAACCTTTTCAAGCAACATTTTGCTGTATTTTGAGCAAAAAAGGCGCTTGACCTGAGACCAAAACAATTTTTCCTCGGTGCATTGAATATTTCAAATAGAATTATTTCGAAAACGGTTACTCGTAACGACGTCAACAAGGTATACCTTTTCCACATAAAGAAGGTGGAAGAATCGATTGTTTTAATAGTCAGATATTATACACTAAACCGTAAAAATTTTCTGCTATTTAAAGAAAGCATGATATTTCATAAATAGCGCCTTCTATACTAGTAGCGTCAAAATTGGAAACAAAATAGAATTTTTTATCCCCAAAAAACCCCCAATATTCAAAATGTATCCAAATATGTTAAAACATTATTTACAAATATCGAAAATGAAATTTTTACTACGACACCCTAACCATCAACTTTTGACTAAAGTAAGTTTAGTTATATCGCATTATATTGTCGTCAGGAATATACAGTTGCCCTATCGTGCATTAATTTCGGGACACCCTGTATTACTGAAGCAGAATAGGTCTCACCACGCACAAACTACGAAATGCGGAGATATTTTTTTTAAAGAACAATTACCTAAATACAATGCATTTTAAAGACAATTTTAAATAATAATTATTTGTTAAAAATACAAAATTTAAGTATCTTACGTTTTTTTATAATTAAGGCAGTGGCATTTTTATTTTAAATAAAATAAGTGTGGCACGGGGATTCTACGCCACTGGTGATGATGGACATATTTAAATATATTCAATCATAGACTAAAGATATCTCATTAGAACATAGGACTATTGCTGTTTTCTCTCGAAAGGTTTCCAAGTAAATAACAAATATAATACAAATTTCGAAATCTTTGACACCCTGTATCTCGGAAACGGTGAAGATTAAGATAGAGGTATATTTGGGTAAATCTCATTTATTTTGACTGTACAATCACCCCTTCCAAGGATGCCAGTAATACCTGAGTATGACAATATTCAGGAGCAATCTTCCTGTTAAAGTTAAATTCTATAATGTAAAATTAAAAGAAAAATTGAAATTACATGAAGAGATCTACAATTTTTGTTGAATATAGTGATTACAAATAGATATCTAGTTAACAATACGCATTTATTAGGAATTAATTAGATTAATTAAAACACAAATTTTTAAATCAAGAAATTTATAATGCATTTTATTTAAAATGAACGTTCAGTTAAATCAAGACTTTTTACCATAAATGGAAAATTATTTCGTTCTGTACTGCCCCTTTGAAGGATAATATGTAAAATATTTTCGTATCTAATATTTTAAATTAAAACACTTAAAGTTATCGATGTGCTGAGTTAAAAAGATAACAATAACATTCCTTTAAATAATTAAAAACAAATTCATCGATTTTATTGCACAGTCGCTAATTCTACTTTCAATTAAAATTTTAAATTGCTTCTAGGAATGGTTTTATCAAAATTAATATCCTTTTTATAATTATATTTTGCACTAAATAAACATTCATAATAATTTTGACTTTTGGGAGTTATCAATAATATTAGCGAAATTATAATATCCTATTTGATTTTATGATTCCATAATAATTAACAGATTAACCTTACTTCGACGATAATAATTTTGAATTATTAGTTATATCAGTTCCTTTGGTCGCTTCTTAGGATATTGCTATGTTAATAATTCTTTTCTATCCAACTGTGTGCCTTTACTATTTCATTCACAGATACTAAATAAATAGTCTTCCTTCTGAATTTAAGTAGTTTTTATTAGGTATGTATTAAAAAAATGTCGATAAGTTCAGTTTAGTTTGAACAGACAAACAAGTACGAGTATCAAATTAGTACATGTCTCTAATTAAAATTTAATATCCAATAAAATCTTTTGTAGTTTTAAAAATAAGATCAAAAACTGCCATGTAGAATAATAAACGTCATTGAAGAAGATATATTAAGCTAGACTTAAACCAGGAAATGTTTCCATGAGAATTTTGTATATAGAGAGTAGAAGTTCTCGCAATTGTTCTGTTATTGTAGTTCCATTTTATTATATAAAATTAGCCTTAAAATTAAACACTAGTACTGTTACAAAATGTATTTTTGTTTTAAACTTACTGTTTTGCCTGAGGATCTTTTCTTTATAGATTAATTAGATACTTGCTGCAATTTTATTTACTAATTAATTGATAATACTAAATAATTCTTCATTATACCAGATCAGAAAATTAGGAACACACTTAATTCAAGATTATGAGAAGAATATGGGAAGAAATGATTTATTTGCTTACATAGAATCATCAAATTAAGTACAATTTCATTTTAAGTAAAAGTTATTTCATTTAAATAACACAGATTATATGTATATAATTTTATCACACGAATATTAAATAATGTTTCTATAGGATTTTGGTACGTTGAATCCGAAACCAACCTCAGAATTGCTTCATCACGTCAATTTTTCGAGATATTTTATCCCATATGTAAAAGAAACGCTGTTGCTCCATTAGAGGTTATTTTAGTACAGAATGTAGAATTTGGCCTAGAAAGTAAGAGATCTTCAGATCTGCCAAAAGTTTCTGTAAATATGCAATAAAGCATAATCATCTCGATCTGATACAGAGGTTCCCGATTTCACTCTATTAAAAACCTATTTTTATTTTAATGTATCAACCTAAATAGTAGTAGCCTAGACCTTAAAAAATGTGTTATGTTTATAATTTCACGGTTGTATGATTATCATTGCGCCAATATAACTATACTCGTATTATTATCGATAATTGTATTTACATTGCAATCCAAGGTTGTAGGACAAAATTTTATTATCTGAAAATATATACATATTTTAATTAGAATATGTTTTTATTGTCATTTGTTAATACATTGCCTTATTGACACCAAATATTTATGTGTAATAACGTTTATGCAAATAAAGTCTTTTAGTAGTGTTTAAGGTATACCTATAGCTGTTGTCTTTAGATATAAAAACAATGTGATTATTAAAGTAGCATAAATTTTTCTGAGATACCAAAATTTTGCATCTAATGAACATTTCCAAGATGTTAAATAAGAGCACTGAATTTTATCCATTATACAAAATTGTATTATAGTTCACCAACAGCAAACATGTGCGTAAATCATGGATTTATTGGTAAAGTGTGCATTTTGAAGCAATCAGAGATCTTCATTATACTTATTAATCTGGACGACTGGAAGGGTTTTTATGAATATAAAATGTGCAAGTTCCATTTAAAACAACACCAATTTTCTGTTCTATATATTACAAAATGTTGGCGTTTCATAGAAATTCATCCATACTGAAAATTTTTTCTTCAATAATAATTGGTGTGTTGCAGAATACATAGTGTTAAAGTTGTAAAGGGGTATCTTGGAAACGTAACACTAATGAGAAACCATTATATTCTTACTATTTTTACAAGTGAACTTACCCATCCCATCGGAAAACGGCATACTCTATTGATATATTTAATTTTACTTTCAGTAGATTTATTTTCTATGTCAATTTGTTTAAAATGGATACATCAGTAATACAAAATAAAACAACCAAATTGCATTTCTATCACATACGTTTCGGTTTATTAATTTTTTAAAAACATCTTCAGATCCGCCAAAAGTTACTGCAACATGCTATAAATATGCAACAAAGCATATCCATGTCAAATTAGTCAAACAATATGTTTTTTGTTTCTAATAACTGTGATGTGTATTGTTTGGAGAACTTACAAATTAATAAGAATTTTCGAAGAAACATTTGAGTGTATTTCATATTAAAATGAGGTAAAAACTAAATACAAAAAACCTTTTTTATAAAACTTAAATTTAAATGCAGGGCAGCTTTACAGACAATTACCTACTATATACAGGGTTAACTATGACTAAGTACAATTTTAACCACATGCTCAGGGAGGTCCAGAAGAATTCTAGCTCGGAATTTAAAAAATGGGACAAAATTCGAGATGGCTTAGATCTGCCAACTATCATGGGGTCATTATTACAGCGTTGTCAAATGTACAAACGACGAAAATAAATATTTTTATTGATAATACCTAATAACGATACCTGATAGGTAAAGTTAATTTAGCTAGCTGCAGCATTTTGAATCATTCTTCGTTGCCTCGTTGCACACTACAAAAACTACATTTTCATCCATTGTAGCTTCGCCAGAATTATCCACTAACAGAATACGCAATATGTTAAATAAAATACTATTTATTGTAAGAAAATTGAAATTTAATGTAAGGAATACCTTTACTAATAAAAAACTCGGAATGCACCCGCGGCAGTCTATAATTATAAAATATTGTTCGATTGCCGTAGCTCCGTTAGATTTGCCCTTGATTCTAGAAAAACAAATATTTGTACCCAACACAAACTCCTTTATTTAGTGACCATAAAATGTTTAAAACTAAAAATTAGTCACTAATACTGAACCATGACATAACCTAGAATGTTGCATTGCTAGTTGCATACTCTCCAAGCATGAAAAAATACTGGTCAAAGCTTACAATATTAGGTATATTATTTATATTCTAAGGCCTATGATTTTTACAGAACACTGTAAACATCTAGAGATGTTATAGTCTAAAATAAAACTAATTTTTTATGTAAATATGGTCGATTATTATTAATATTGTTGTTATTATTCGTATTTACAGAATTTAATTCCCCAAGTTTAAAAATTTATCGGCGTAAAGTACACCTTGCACTAGTGGCCTAATGTCTACAGATGATGGCCACTGCATCAGATTCTGTCAAAAATAATATCGCATACGGTGTTAGTTTGAATAATTTTTCAGTATGTACTTCGCAAATTAAATGTTTTGCCCATTTTTTAAGTATTTGCAAATATGTCATTTTCAAGTGCCCAGATAACAGATAAGGGCTTATTTATGGGAAGTGTGATAAGTGCATCTTATCGCGTGGCAGCATAATACCAAAGACGTTTTATAAGTAGACAAAATATTATGCCCAATCCTCTTTGAACCACATTGAACAACTGATGCAATGCCTTGGAGTAAACGTGTGGTAGTGTTTTTATGTATTTGGGTATATTTTTTTGTTGCCCTTTGTGGTTTTTTTCTACTGAGGGAATCCACCTGGTCGTGGTCGACGGACCAAGTACTTCGCTTTAAATAAGACAACTTTCAATGTAAACAAGTAAGAACATTCTTGAAAACTCTCCAAATACCAATCTTGAAAATAAATATCAGTAACTCATGTGTTTTTCATTAAATAATCATCTACATTTTAGATATATCATTTTTCTTTCAAAGCGACGTAAATCGATACACATGACAATATGGTGCCCTGTCACTATCTTTGACACCATTGACTTGCGACCTTTATAAATAAATTTGATAATTTTTTATGTACGATTCCATTAATTCTTATTTTTCCTCTTAAAATATTTGTACTTAGTCATAGTTAACCCTGTATATGCACGATTATATATTATTTTTGTTAAATTTTACTCATTCTATTTACGAAGTCACACAAATATTTCAGCTTAATAATTAGATTTGTTCAGATAAAACCTTGATACAAAATAACGATGTTGTAATGTCATGTCAAATGTATTACTGGGCTAACAATGTATATGTACTACTAAGAAGTGTTTCATATCTTGACCTAATTGAAGATTCCAGAGTTAAGTAACCGACTAGCGCAATTCGTGGAGTACCTAAAACGGCAATTAACCACTGCTATAAAGCGGACACTATCAGGTTAAGTACAATGGGCAGAATGTAGGACAATACCCTGATAATGTAGACTTATCAAACTGCTCACAACGCAACATTTTACTGATAGAAAATATATATATTTTCACGTATAGTTAGGTAATAGTTTTAATTATCAAATACGTAGGTATAATACCCGCGGATTTGACACACAAAATTAAGATAAAAATTTATAAATAATGGTGTAACTTTTTTAACAAAATTAGGTCAAGTTTGTGGTTAGTGGTTTTTCTTTGTATATTTCTCACACCTTAGGTTCATGGTCTTCGGTTATAAACTAAGTACTGTTTACAGTTAATAAGTTCATAATTGAATCTCAGTTCTTATTGTACAGTAACAAAAAAATAGAAAAAAACTTACTACCTAGTTAATAAACATTGTAAACTAAATGAGTTGTAAATTATAATAAAATTGATTTAACTTATTTATTTGATTATAGTGTTTAAATTTATGTAAATGAAATTATAAAACAATGTAGATTTATCAACAGTCGGATGAAATTTTCATTTTTATTTCTAAACAATTTATAAAAACTAAGTATCTATTAAGTGTATTACTTCAGTTTAACATTGAAATGGAATGTAAATATTAATATAAACATGGCGATTCTTAATCTATACGCAAAACGTGAAATTATAGCTGAAAACAAATAATGCCTGGTGAGAAAAATGTAAAATATTTTCAATTTCTGAAGTTTATAAAAATTTATCGGATGCATTTTTTGATTATAAAAACTAAGAAGCAAACAAGTCAGGACGATATGTTGGGTATTTCTAGCAGTACTTTATTATCAGTTGTGGTCCTCTTCGATTTTATTTTCACGACCAAACAGAGAACTTATGGACATGATACAGCCACACGGGGACTCATATCACGATTCAGTGACTGCTGCACATCTTCATGCCCAAAGGTTCTCCCAAAGATATCATTCGTACTTGAAGCCTTTTTACATGGTTCAACGGGTTCAACTGGCAATTTGCGGTCGAGGGATGGGCAACATGGAGGAGGTATTAGGCCTAAGTAAATTATGAATTTTAAGGAAGAGATTGTAAATGCCGTCGAGGAGCAGCCTCGCATATACAGTAGGTTGCAGCGCAATCTGGGAGATGACAGTCCACAATCTGGCAAACGTTAAGGTGCGACTTACTCTACCCATTTCACACATGCAAGTGGTTGTTACATAAGTAGAACTTAAACCCAAACTTTATCATGAACATTTTAGTTACGCATGAGGCAATTTTCACAACACGTATTAATGGGCATTGGAAAATCTGCATGTCATTCGGCGAACACACCTTCAACAACGATTTTTAGGAAGTGTGTGTTTGTTTCTGGAAAATCGGTTAACTGGCGCTACTTATTTACAACTTTTACGTAATAATGTACCGGTACTTCTCGAAGAAGTTAATCTCAATATTAGAAAGCATAGGTATGTGGTTTTTCACGATGATACTCCACCACATTTTGCGGAACTAGTGCGACAATAATCACGGATATAACTTCGAACAGTTACTATGATAAATTAAATGCATTTACAGTTTTATGAAATTCACGTTCTTTTATTTTTATTTCAAATAAATTAGTATCGCCGTAAGTACACTAGTACACTATTCTGTCTTTTTCATGTTCCTTATCTTCTTACCGACATCCAATTCTTATAAAATCTTATATAGTTGTTTTCTCGCAGAATGAAAATCTGATCTACGGTACTTCTTCCTTGTCCAAATCCACATTGATATTAACCAATTTTGTGCTCCACTTCTATTGCTGATCGGCTAGTATTTTATATGCCACCTTCAGCAATATTATTCCCCTTCTAGTATACCCTCTATCTCTTTTATTATGTATGGGGCAAGTTACTGCCTCCGTCTATTCCTTTGACAATTCTTCCTTGTCCCAACCCATTTCTAAATAGTTCAGCTGTCACTTCTTGGGCTTTTATTATTTTTAAATTTTTAAATTATTTCTTAATTTCTTGTTCACTTGGCGCTGGCACCATATTATTCTGCTTCTTATATTGTCTTCTTCTGTATTGCTATTGCTTTATCCCCTTTCCTTTTCACTGATTTCATCCACGTTTAATAACTCTTTAATATATTCTTTCCACCTGTTCCATATTTCGTCTTTTCCTGCAACTACCTTTCAATTTTTGTCTTTATAAAATACTGGTTTTGGATGATATCCTCTTCTATCTCCTTGATACAGGTTTGTAATGTGTTATTTCTCAATTTCTCTACTATTTGTTCTAATATAACTTCATAATTCTAGTATGTCTAAGCACCCTTTTGGTTTTCCTTCTTTGTTCCTCATATATATTCTTTCTTTCCTATGTAGCAAGAAGGGCTTGCAGCATATTTTGTGTTAGTTTTATTCTAACTTCAAGCTCCCACTTACATTCATTATCAAATCTTTTTTTTTGCTTCTTGCCTTTATTGTTGTATTTTTTACCGGTCGATTCAATATTTATTGAACATTTCTCATTTTATTGATATTACTACTGATCCTTGATAGCTACTTAAATTACTTTCATATTCTATTATCTCTTCCTTGGTTCTTGGCCTAGGCAAGTATTTCCTACTTTTTTCTATTCTGGTTTCTAATTTCTGATAACTGTTGCTCCTACCATAAAGTGACCCAAATCTGCGTCTAAACCTCTGTCTTTACATTTTTAATGCATTTTACCTCCTGTTTTTTATTGCAATGTGATATAATATATGTGATGTATTTTTTGTTTTCCCATCCGGCGATCGCCATGTTCCTTTGTGTATTTATTTCCTTTGGAAATATATATTGTATCTTTTATAATCATATTACTTTCCTTCGTAATCTATTAAAAATTTCCCGTTTTCATTAGTTACTGGATGCTTGCTATAATCTCTTATTGTGGGATTATACAGCTTGTCTTTAACTATTTTTGCATTTGCATGCCCTAACAAAATTTTGATACCATACTTTGGAATCTCCTCCTACATTCTATCCAATTCATTATAAAATTCTTCCTTAATACCTAAATCAGCTTCTTCATGTGGTGCAAGTATATTCAAGAAAGTAGTTTTTTGATACTTTTCTCTAAGCTTTAAAAAACATATCATATTTGATGCTAGTTTAACCTGTACTACTAATTATGTTAACCTCTTTCTTTAAAAAAAACATATACCCAGTAATCTGTCTCCGCTATTTATAAATATATAGTTCTATATTTAGCAATAAAAAATTAATATACAACAAGTTTTAGACAATGATTTGGTAACTTGGCAATATCTTTATTGATATTAAACATAGAGGTACCAGACCTTATAACCTATCTGATTTAATCTAGGTCATCTATGTCTTGCATAGTCTTTAGTTTTACCTAATTACGTCACAAAAACATTTAAAAATTAACAATTTACTGTATGGTAATATGTAATATATTTAAAGATTATTAAGCTTGATAGGAAAAGAGTCATATAACTTTTTAATAGAATCTAATTTGGGATAGGTGTTAACACTTATCTACTCGGTTAATAAGTCATTACAATTTGTGGTCGTTACGGGTATGCGCGTGCAAATAATGACAAAAAAATAAATAATATTCATACATCCACCTATGACCTGTGTCCTGGGAATAGCCCATGGTCACTCCCATGAGGTTGCACAACCTCTATCATGTCCATTGTCTTTCTCCCATTTTAATCTTAACACGATGTTTCTGTATAATTCTAATTTAATTAATATCATATAGGTTGCCCAAGAATTGTTAGTATGTCCGAGTAAAACAATTTCGTAAAATTCTGGTAACTTTGACATACAAAAACAGAAAAATACAAGTAATGCCAATGTCAAGAACAATACGTGAGAACTTTTTGTTTTTCTGTATCTAGAAGAAATTGTTTACACTATTAACTTAATATAATTAAATTTGAATTTCAGATGGGCCTTGCAAAAACAGTAGGTATTATTTTAATTTTGTTTTATTTGAATCCCAATTATATATAAAGTAAAATAGCAATAATCTGTTTCTAGCAAGAACCCAATTGGTTTTCCTGAAAATGGCTTTCTGAGAGGTGTATAGTTTAAGTAGGTGCTGTTAGAAAGCATTTAGAGAAATATGTAATAATATCCTCGCAAACTATTTTACATTTTCCGGATCTTTTGAATTTGCAAATAAATCCCTTGGAATATACCTATTGACGGAATCATACAAGTTGCCTCTCTTTTGCTCTACTGCAGTATATTATTATTTATTATCATGTATATTATAATCATCTTAATATACCTATGTTACTGAAAATTTGTTGTTTATGACCTATATTTATTACTCTTTGTATTGTCAAATGTACAATAAAGGTCAAATTTCAAAATATATAAATTACAACATATTTCTTTCTAACATTCCAAAAATATGTTTATATACAAAATATTTGTGTTTTATGATTTACATTTGCATAAGAATCTACTGTTAATTTTTTTTAATATTACGTTTGTGAAGGTTGATTTTTGTAAACATATATTAAAGGTGTTGTATTACTTATCCTTAGGGATCAACTCAAGGCCAATTACATATTTTCTATTAATGTTCGTAACAAATTTTAAACAAAATTAAATTGCTATATGAATCTGTAGATATCATTTTTTTTAACAAAAGTTAAACCTTGATAGTAGTGACAATATTTTAGGTGTTTACTACATATGCTTAGTAATTGACGGCCACCTGTATTTTTTATATAAATCACTTTCAAATAACTCAAAATAGTAAATATAAATATTTCCATACTTCAATTTTCAATCATTTGATAAGCAATAATTATGACAAAACAACAATTGTTGTATTATTTGAAACAGGTGGTTCCTCAATTAATTCAAATTGGCCACTGGTGGTCTGTAGACGTTCTAGGAGGCCCCTAAAGGAAAATTCGCATGACGTTACGTCTAGAGGAGCCAACGTAAATTCCGTAATTCATGGATCTCTAAACGTGCGCCAAAATATGATTATTAAGCACGATGGCACAGATCCCCATTTTGTGTTAATTATAAGTGATTTCCTCTACGATAATTTCCATTGACGTTATCTTGGCAGAGACAGTACATTTGCTTGGTCACATGCGACTTTTTTTTCTTCCTAAGAGAGTTTGTGTACAGAACGCTAGTGACAAATTTTAATGAATTAACAGCTACCTATTTCAAATAATGTGATAAATATATCACAGATGATAACACAACTTCGTTCGAGCAATAGCACAAAGTGCTGAAGCAACATTTTTATTATCTGTTGTATAACCAAGGTCGTCATCATTGCCGTCAAATGACTGAAACAATTTTTGGATATTTGAAGCTGTTGTATCTCGAGAATTATTGGTCTGATTTAAAAATCATATTTTGTATCACCTTATCTTCCACTGCCCGTGTTCTCGAATTTCGTAATACCCTGGATATCTAATACGTCAGAACATGTATCTTCTGTACGTGTTAATTATTAGTTATTAAGAAGTCGCATGAATACTTATATTAGTTAGGTCCTAAATTCATGCTAAAATATATTTTAATTTTGTTGGCAAGGAGGCAGAGTTAGAAACGCGTGAAATGCCTTGAGGTGGTATTTAGTAGTAAAAGTGGTTTTAAGATATTTACGGTTCAAGTGTTGTTCAAACTACTGCACAAACCGTACAAAAAGTACCTAATGTTTGCCACTTTTTGCTAGCAAAATATTCAGTGAAATGGCATCTGACTCAGTTTTAAAGCTAAGTAACTTGATATAAACCATAAACGTAACAGCACTAATTCTTTTTATAACCATGTTCATCTTTAAAGATCGTACACATTATGCCTGCACGGACCTGTAAAACCTATTCATAAAGGTTCCCATATTATTTAATGGAGGATCGCACACTAGACCTGCACTAGCACGTACCGTCACCTGCAACTTCTGTTAATGCAGGTCGTGCAATTTCTATGATAAACAAAGCGTCTACCACACATAAAATATAGACAAAAAGTTGCTGGTTTGCAGGCCTGCGCTGTGCTGGTCTGTGTAGGCATAATATACGTAATATACTAGTTGTTTGATCCATCTCGTTCTTGGACAATAAGGAAGCATTCGTTTTGGCTATATGTTCCTATACATTTTTAAAAGGAAGGCACAAAAAGAAAATTGTAGCATGTGGTACAAGGGAGGGTCAATAAAAATGAAAAATCTCACATCGGTTTCATCAACTGAAACAATTTATTAGTGATTCTTGTGGTGCAATGGCTTGTACTATTAACAGTTTAAAATGATTTTTTCTGATATTTTAAACCTGCCGGTACTAATGTTTGTGTACAAATAAAACTGCATTCGATATATATAACGCTTGTAGGGTCAAAATGTTTGCGCAAAATTACGCAACAAACGCTCCAACGTACTTGCACAAACGGATTGTTTATGCAAGCTTATCAAATATGTAGATACGGTTGTAATCACTTTTAAATGATTAGCGACAGACACATTTTTGGTATAGTTCAAAGATTTATATTTTAATGAATAAATATTTAATTTTAGATTGTATTTGTTCAAACAAATTATCATTACTTAAATAATTAAATCAGTGATACGTGCTATTCTTTGTTTTGTCTTTCTTGTCATTATCTAGTAGTACCTATTCGTCTGCTATTTTATATTTTCCTTTAAATTAAAAAAAAAGAAAATGATTTAATCTGCTTCAGTTTCATTTTATTCCAATATAATGCATTCCATTCCATGCTTACATTTTAAATATATCTGTTTCATAGTTGTCTTTTCTCTGTGGGGAGAAAGAACAAAGAAACACTTTTAGAGCAGTTTCGATGTTATTACTAAAATTATTACATGTATCATGACATATCTTTAAGAAAACGAAGAGACCATTTCTTTCTGGTTCTTGACCAAACCAGAATTGTAGTTACAATATTACTGAGCAATAGACGTATATAAATTTAATTGCTCCCTATAAGCAATTATGTATACTTCGTAACCTTGCTGTCCTTAATAATAATAATGATGATTATTAGCCTTGGAGATCGCAAAATTAATAGCGATATTATTATAAATAGGTGGAATATGGAATGCGTTTTTCGTATCCGCCCTAATATTTGTTATTTGTTGATCGTTGTTACACAATAAGAGTCGACAATGCTCATTCTAATTTGGAATGAACAAAACAGATTTACATAATCGTGATCATCATTAGTTAATTCAAATTATATATAATAATTATACTGTATATGATACATAACAGATGGGTGTGTTTAATTAAGTCGTGGTCTTCATTTGTTTGACTGAGTGCTGTAGAATTACGTTGCAATCTTAATTTCAGCTTATGAAAAATAATTGCGGTAGCAATACAGTTTATAGTAATTGCATACAATCTGGAAACAAATAATAGAAACTAAGAGTAAATAACAATATTTCTCAATTTTAGTCTTTAAACTTATTCGACGGATCCATTCTTTAGATATATTTGTTATATTATTTTCTATTTCCTTAATGCACAGGGTGGTCAGAAATGCAGACCCAACTTTACCAGTTTATAAAGCTTTTAAAATAAGAAAACAAGTTTATATAAATATGGGTGAGAATATGTATAGTTTCCGAAATACAGAGTACTAAAAATTATAAGAAAAATTAATTTTATATTTAATGATCTTGTAACCAAAATTATTTTAAAATTGGCACAAATATTTTTTGCGTATGTTACTTTTTTGGAAATACTCTTGAAAAAAATTATTGTTTACAACTAAACTACGTGCATTTGATAGCAAACTTGATTTGCAAACTTTTATATAACTTTAGAACAATCTATTAGATACTTCTTTTCTTAGTCATTATTTTCCTAATGGGAAAGTTGCATGAATTTTATATTGATATGAAATCTATTACAGGGTAATCATTCAAGCATCACATAATAATTAAAATATTAACATTAATAAATTGCCAAAGAATGTAAACAAAACCTCCTGGCCGAAAACGCGATATCATTGGTATGACGTTGCACGCCGTACAGTGCGGTTTGTTTCCGTGAATACAGGTGCAGGTTACGATGTTGGTGATGACAGGCGTTTTTTCGTGTAGTTTTGCAATTTTATGACAGTATAAATTTTTTTTTTATATAATATATTTTTAGGTATTAACAATATTGTGTGAAACTAACTACTCTGTGGACTAAAACCCCAACCAGCGCTGAATTGCACCCACAATATCTACCCATCTATTTTTTATTATTAGCTTCAGACTCAACTTAAAGGAGGCCAGCTGAAGAAGCAATCCTAAAAATGCAGAAATAGGTCAGACCTCATCTATTGCTGTTAAATTTTCGAGTTCCCACATTTTCAAGAGTGAACTTAGATATTTATATAGTATTTTCATCAAACCAGATTAGTAAATTTAGCTAGATTATTTTTTTTAGATAATTATTGAGTTGTGTTCATTAGCATACCTAGATGTTTGGTATCAGAGAGATACATATGACTTCATTGATAGGAATTGTAGGAGATTTGATATATATTAGCTTAAAATACCTTTCTAATACAGTAAAAAAAAGTCTGTGTAGATAATGACATAATTATTAGTGGTGAAGTGGTAAACTTACCGTATTGTAAAACGTAACTTATTCTTTTGTTTAAAATATAAAGGCGCTCGAAAATTATCACAACCATACTGATAATGCTCTATAGAATATTTCTAGGATTGTAAAAATTCGAAAAAAAATAGCTGTACACTTTTTTTTAATACACAAACATATATTAATTTTCCAATGGATTTGAAATAAAATTCTAACACTTAACTTAAAAAAATAATGTAACTATATCATGAGTAGTAATGGATACTTAGTTATTTATTTTTATGAAAGATATATAATAATAAATACGAAAAATATAAATTCTGATGATTTATTAATTGCAATTATTAGATAAAATAAAATTTCCTGACTACTGTAACAAATGCTCATAATGATAATAATTAATTTTCAAACAATAGGAGAGGTTATCTTCAAATTAGAGATGTTTCACGTCGGTCGGTTGTCAGTCAGTGGTCGCGCGGTTTAAGGCGTAAGTACTTAGATCGATGTGGCTAGGTCAGTATGGGTTTGAGCCCTGCAGCCGGTAGACCGTATATCAGCTATAATCGTGGAGAGGATCGGCTTCCTCTCTGCGGGTAGGGTGGGTCAATGTTTCCTCATTCCTGCACTGAATAGTGGTTAGGGCCTACCAACGTAAGTCGTTACTGGGTGCAAATAGGCAATGCTTAATAAAAATATGGCATTCCCTTTCCGCACAAAGCTTTTACTTCTGGGCTAATCCTGACTTGAATGAAGGGTAGAGATGTTATTATTATATTATTATTATTATTATTATTATTATTATTATTATTATTATTATTATTATTATTATTATTATTATTATTATTATTATTATTATTATTATTATTATTATTATTATTATTATTATTATTATTATTATTATTATTATTATTATTATTATTATTATTATTATTATATTATTATTATTATTATTCACGATAATTCACTTCCACTTCGACAGTATTATCAATCAAAGCTTCAGGTCAGTGGATTGGAAGAAGAGGTATAACAAAATAGGCCCATTTACACGTACGTTCCAATCGTCATAGTTTTGGAACGACGGATTGGAGTACCGCACTGGAGCGAGATTTTGAAGCGTACCCTCCAAGTATGTACTGTTAAAAAGAATAACGCTCCAAGCCTAGACGCCAGAATTGCAGATTTGGAGCATCCATTCCAGAAATGTCTTTGTAAACGCAAAATTCCGAGGAATTGGAATGGCGTGTGGAATTTCCTCCAAGTTGGAAGTTCCACATGATGCGCCAATTCTTCTTGAGTTATCCATAGCCAAATTACATGCCCATATCGTATTGTAGTTAGTTTTTGCCAATTTCAAAAGTTTTGAAAAACATAAATAAAAGTCGCGCATGTGCTGGTTTTTTACTAATGTAGAAAAAAATTAAACTTTCAGAAAAATTTGGGTTAAAAATGGCGAGAAAATAGAAATCGTCATAGTCATATGTCACTGTTGAACTTTGAGAAAATAATCCTAAACACTTCAAAAATTACTTACGAATGGGCAACTTAACATTTGATTTCATTTTAAATTTAGTTATATCAACACAGGACACAGTAATGAGAAAATGCATAAAGTGGAGAAGAACAATGAATAGCAACTTTACAGTTCTAGCCAACTGGGCCGTCTTTTCAAGATTTAAAATTTTGTACTTGTGTGTAAACGGGTCTAATGTATTTCCATCTATTATTTTTTCCCATACCCGATTTTTTAGATTTTTATTTTTGTAATCGTCACTTTTAATTTTCCATAAGCACGGAAAGTTTCTGCAGAGTTCGATAAACTTTTCTAAATTATCCTTCCACCCGGACATTATTTTGTATATTTTGGTAAAAACTAATAAAGGCGAAATGAAATGTGTACTTGTCAGAAAATATGTATTAGTAAGTCTATAAATGTTAGTTTAAATCTTCAGTCAATGCGCGCGAGTCAAGAAAGCGCTCCTTACCTGTCTTGCAGAGAGTACAGGGTGATTCAGAACCTGTCAAAAAAAAATTTAATCTACAGAAGGCTTGTACAAACACAATTTTGTAAAAAAAATCGAAAAGGGCAGTTCGAAAATGATTTAAAAATACACTTCTGCACGGCACTGAAAACTGGTCCACTGTAAAACCTAATACGGCGACAAAGCATGCAATCGGCGATCGGACAAAAAGTGGAAAGACATTCCCAAGGAAAGAAATAAATAACATTTTACAACACTTTTATACAGCTAATTCAACTGCGTTTGCTGTTATTGTTATTATCTAATTATTAATAGAATTAATTTGTGGTTTTAATTAATAAAATAGTTTGACATACCTGATGTTACAACAAAATTTTGGGCCCGTCTTACCCAGTTTCTACAAACTAACACAAATGTTTCTGCTTCTTGTCCGTTTTGAACTTGTAAGTTATTGGCAGCAACTATGATACGTTTGAGTAAATCATCAAATACCTAGTAGGTATCCACTTCGGTTCGATACACTTCATTTTTTAAATATACTCACAAAAAGAAGTCCAAATGATTTAAAGTCGGGAGATCGTGGCGACCATGGTGCCAGTCCTCCTTGTCCAAACCCTTGGTATTAATGCTTGGACACGCGGTACATAACGGATTTAATTGAGCCTCATGTGTAATACGCCACACTGTTGCAATACGCCGCGGAGGTCTTAAACTTTCGTCTCTTCCACGATTCGGTTTCAAATTTCCCTCGCGTTGCACTACACTTGCACGTACTGCACAGTGCGGTAAAAGTGGCTGCATTTGGCACATGCTTACCGGGAAATCGTTCTGCTAAAGCATTTGCATATCGTCATAAATTAAAACAATATCCATCAACTCCGAGTTGCTATACATGTAAGTAATTTTTTAATTTAAATAATAAACTTAATACCTACCTACAAAAAGTAATCGAATTTCAATATTCGGAATCGCCTGGCTAGAGACTACAGTAGCCCAGCGATGTCAAGGTTGAAAATACTACAACTTCAATAATGTTTTAGTTGGAAACTATAAGGATTAAAAAAAGAATTTACGATAAGTTCTGAATCACCCTGTACAGATGTATATATTTGGCGTTTGCGATTGGAGCGTACACTGCAAAACCGTGCATGTAAACGGGCCTAATGGTCAGTTAAATCGTCGAACCTATCTTTCCTGGACTACTTGTTGAGTTACTTGAAATATAACAAGAAGTAAACTAACCTTTATTATCACTATTAAGAAAAGACAAGACAAATTAAATTATAAATAGGTACTCGTATTTTTAAAGCACAGCTTTTTAAAGTAAAACTCTTAAATGGTTCGCATTTAGTAAATCAAAAAGATCCCTTCAATTATTTTGAAAATACTCAAGATATAGAAAATCTATCTATCTAAAAAGATATCCTGTTATTATAGTAAATAAACAATGTGATTAATGTTTAATTATTTCCGATGATCCACATGAATGCAGTGCTACTACATCCGTAAGATACATGATAATTCCTGGAATAATTTAATAATTCATCCATCATTAAATGAATAACTGAACATAATGCACTACTTTTATCATTAAATTTACCATGTCTACATATTCATTCATTACAGGTTTGAATCATTCAAGGTCAAAAAGTATAATATAGTGTGTATACATTTTGTGGTTAAAAATCAGGTCCGGTAGATGGGAATCTTTTTGTTTACAAAATTCTGACTCATTATGTCTATATTTAAATATCAATATAAAGATAATAATTATCCTTGATATCCCTTACAGGTTGTTGTTATTTTCTTATTCAGATGTTAATATTAATATATCTAATTGCATAGTTAAAATCTTCAAGTGGCTTCAGGTATAGCTACCGTCTAGATATATCTTTTAAATGATGATGCTGTGAAAGTACATTTTCTCTTGATTTTAGGAAGATACATTTTATAAATGTACATGACTACATTCATGTTGAACAGATGTATTCCATTTCATCAAAATATATTGTTTATCAGTATATTATCCTAAAAACTAATGTTGCGAGAAAAAAAGGAAGTTCGTAAAATTATACTTACAAGTCAGAAAATATTAATAGAATCATATTGTTCTGTCTTGGAAATGACAATCGGAAAAATTTTTTTTACTTAATTGAAAAATATTTTAACAGTAATAATTTGTCAAAATTTGTAATCCTAGAAATGTCACCTAATATGCGTTTTAGCGATATTCGTTCGTAAACAAATTATTTTTTACACTTTTATCTTGAGTGGATAGTTATACCTAGGTGTAAGTTATGAAAAAAAATTTAAATAAATTTTCAAACCTACACTACATTATTTTATTTTTATTTACTAATTTTACCGCAGCGTTTGACAAAAATACTAATATGTATATACATACAGTAGTTTAGTTGCTTATTCAGTCAAATTCGAATGATTTTTTGTTGAAAAATACTTTGTCTCTGAGAGATCGGGTGTTGAAGATGAAAAAAATCAAAATGTTTTTCAGGATATCTCGAATATAGGTACTTTATTGTCACTACTTGATTACACAACAAATATACTTCAAATAATTATCAACTGTCAAATCTTTACTTTGATGTTTGTTATTCGCGTTCGGCTTCTCAACATGAACCAAATTGTGGAGACTGAGCTGCGCTTATATATATATCTTTCGGATTCCCAAAATTTCTACCGTCTCCGACAACCAAATCGAATATAGCCTGGCATGCTCTAGACACATCAAAATAAAGGTAATACAAAAAATATAAATTGGAAGGGAATTAGGAAAGTAATTAACAAGCTACAAAGATAAGTGAGCTTCATAACATTGTCCCGTCTTAGAGCTGATTGTACTGATCAGGTTACTCCACTGTATAACCTTTTTTATTTATCGTACAAGTAGCTACTACATTGTTGACACCATTCTTCCACATCGGAACGACTTTCAAGCCAATCGCTCTCAGACTTTGTTGAAAACCTTATTTCTTCTACAGATGCCACTATTTTAGGGTAATGATATAGTTTGATAAATCATTTTTTTGGTATTAGGATTCTTCAGTACTATTTTTAATACGCCATCCTGTATTACTAAAGAATCATATATGCTCCAGTAATTTTTCAAAAGCAGTTCCAGTTAGGTGAAGTTTTGAATCTTCCGCTGGAAAATAGCACCGAAATCTGAATCCTCACTTTATTCTTTAGCAAGAATTCTGTTATTCCATTCATTCGGGCATCCCAACTTAGTTCTTTGGCACAAAAATTTTTCATTTTTTCTTGTCATTCAGTTCAGTTGTTAAAGTTGATGATTTTTCTCTTTCTATTTATTTCAAACTGGTTTCCAATTTGTTTTTATTGGTATTTAACTGATCCTTATGTTTTAAGTTTTTTTCAACAATTTCTCTTTTTCTTTAACCCACTGATCAATTACTGCGTTCTTATCCTTTTCCAGATCTTGTCTAAATTTTCTGGCTGAATTCTTTTGCTGCTTGTTCGGCAATTGTTAGGTTCTCTATAATCTTGATTGAATATATTCCTAGGGCATTGATTCCTGAAATGTCCATTTGCTCCACAGCTTCAACACTGGATAGGTCTTCGCCTCCTGTACATGGTGAAATTAGCACGGTCCCGTCCTTTATAAAAGTTATCCGATAAATTTTGCAAACTTTTTACAAACTCTTCTACAATTTTTTGGTTTCCTCGTTGTTCTCCAGTCTGAAGCAAAATTCGCCCTGTCCTATCTTGACCACGTCGCAATTCGTCGCAGTTTCCAGCACCAGAGCTAAAGCGTCAGATATATTTTTATGTCTGGCTAACCTTAAAGCTTGATTGATTTCAGAATCTTGCGGGCCATCTTTGAAGCTGCTCACTGCCTTTTTCAAACAATTCTCAACTGTCAAATGTTTACTTTGGCATTTGTTATTCGCATTTGGCTTCTGAACATGGATTACACTGTAGAGGCAGAGGTGATCCGCTTATTTTTCGGGTGCTCGAAAGTCAAATCGAATATAGCCTAGAATATTCTATTAAAATAAAGATAATACAAAAAATATATATCTTAAAGTTAGATTACATCTTTTCAGATGTCAGCGTGTTTCACAAAACAGCAATAATTAGGTATCTATATCTCAGATAAGAAAACAAGAATAATTAAACGTATGTCAAGTTTGATATTTTTATTACTATTTTGAAAACAAAAACAGAGAGATTTTCGAATAGTCAAAAATACGAAAGTGCACGATAGTGATGTGATTTTTGTTATTTTTTACTTATCTGCTTTTTTCAGTGTGAGCTTTTTTGGTTAGGCAAACTTAGTTTCAAAAATAACCCTTGACGGATCCGTTTGGCGCAAGGGCTTATTTAATTAATCTTTTTTTTCAGAAGTGTGGCAAAAACCCAATAAAACTAAAGAAAAACTAAAATTATGCCACAAATAAATAGCTTCAGACAATATAGAACTCTTTCTTTGAGAATTTTAATAATGCTATTTGCCATTGGTAAACGTATGCATATCATAATAAATATCATATACGACGTCAATAACGTTAACAAATTCGTATTAACTTAACATTATTTAAGTAGTTATTGAACGCTTAAATAAATAGCATAATTGTTTCATTAGGATGAATTAATACGTACATAATAGATCTATGTTTGGAGTACGGGATATTAAAATGTATTTTCTGATAGTATTTTATGTTTTCTAAAATTTCTTATATATTTTGGTTCTAAATATTCTTTTCCAACTACATTTAATTTTCTAACAAACTATAACAGATACGTTTTCCTGTGTTTAGGTGTGAAAATGACTTCATTCATTGATGAATCATCTGATAACAATGAAAGAAAATAATAATCATCATTCTCATGAATACTTACTTCACCGTTGCCTGATATGTGTTCATTGTTTATGGATGTAGATTCATTAATTACTTTCCATTGCCATAAATTAACATTTATTTTTCATATACGTTCATCAGTACTAGGATAATTTGTAACATGTTAATTTTCTGTATCCTTTTAATTTGTTTCCTATTTTACAATTAACTTTTTGGTGTACATAACTGTACAGGGTTTTGCATGACGTGCTGGACAAACTTAAGAAACAAGTTTCTATTACAGGGATCGCCTGGCTGACTTAATTACAGTTCTTTGCATTTCTCTCGAAAACAGTGCATTTTTAACAAATTTACTAAGAGTAGCTTTTTTGTGTCAAATGAAATTTTACATAACATAACAAAGCCTAGAATAGAAAAAAACCAACTTAAAAAAGTTATAGAATAGTGAAAATGCTAGCAACTAACACCCTCTAATTTGTACAAAAGAACTAATAACACCATCGTGTTCGGTACCACCAAAAACGTACCTGTGTCAAATTTTAATCAGATCTATTGGTCATTAAACAAATTACACCCAAAATTTGATTTGTTTAAAATCATCCTACACGCTCTATATCTCGAGATTTAGTGGCTCTAGGATATATGTTCATAAAAAAAATAATGAAAATTTTCTTCAGTTTTGACATTTCACTTGTTTATTTTTTACAAAAAGCCTTAACTTATAATTCTTTGTGAAGGTAACCGAAGTTTCTATTCTTATTTCTGCGTTCGAGAAATTTTTCTATAAACTTTTCGAATATTTCTCTTATACAAACACATATTTCCACATCACATCAAAAGATTTCCTAACGCAGTTGACCGGACTGCACACAATATGAAAACATCAAAATGTTCGCGATGCAACGCAGTTTTAGGTTCGGAGAGCAATTTTCTGTCAACATGTTACGCGTATCGCGAATAACTTTGTCCGTCTTCGAGACGCAGTTATATATCGAGGTTCTGTTACAAATGTGTACGCGGCTTTACTTTTCATTAACGCGTGTCGACGTGAGTCCTGATATTTGCATTCTTCGCGTACCCCTATTTTTTCCGCTGGACTAGAGAATTCGTTACTTCTTTTTGAAGACGAATTTTATATTTATTAACCAGATATCTCTTGAAGCATGGCCCATACCCATGCCACGCGTAATAAGTTTATGGCCACAATGGCGCACCCGCCCATAACCAGAACCATAACCTAGTATCCAAGCTCGGCACCTAAGATGTCTTGTTTTAAATGTAAACATCGGTGGAGCGTTGTTACGGCTGTTTACATTTAAAATAAGACATCTTAAGTGCCAAGCTTGGATACCAGGCTATGGTCCAGGCTATGGGCGGGTCTCCATCATCATAATCTTTATCATCATCATCGTTATCACTATTATCATCATCATCTTCAGTTCCATCATCATCATCATCATCATCATCATCATGGGCGTTCTCATCATCCTTGTCATTAATATCGCTGTCGCCATAGAGTAAGAACCAGTAAAAGGAGTCTGGTCAATTGCTGATTTAAACCTGATCCAATTTTGTTAGGCACTATGTATATAAGGCTTCCGGGATATTGATTAGGATTGATTAATTCTATAATAAAATTTACACTAAACTCTGGTCTTTTATTAATTTTGTGTGTACTTTACTGTACGAGTATGTAGTATGTCAAGAAGGCATTGGGTTTGTATTGTTTCCAAAAACGAGGCGGTGAAAGCCGCTGTGTGTGTTTTGATCAAGTGCCTACATAAGAACCCCGTAGGGTATCATTAAAGAATTAAAAATAGTATAGCTGTTTTTATTTTAACGCATATTTTGTAACAGTGTAATATATTTTTTACAAGGCTATAAGTTATGTTAACCTTGGATTATCCCATATCACATCATCACAAATAGGTGCTAGATTTATACGTGCTACTTTATATTTATGAGCACATAAAATGTATGAATATGGTTCAGGTATTTGCATATATATATATACATATAAATTTATTTTTATGGTATGTAATATTCATAATATAGTGAGCTTTAACGAAAACTTGAGCACCTCATGATTTTGTACTATAGTTTTTAAAAATTTTTAGAAACAACTTTTTGCTCTAAGGGATCATGCTCGATGCCATCCTACAAACTCGTACAGCTCGACTTCCGCTAGGGGCACTATAACCGTATGATTTTCCTTAGATGTTTCATCTTTACCTGCTTTGTCTCCCATTGCCTATGGTGGAATTGTGTTCTCGTCTATTTGCGATAATAGTCGAAAGCGAACGTCACTCTATAAAATAAACTGGTATTTTGTATCTTCCTAAACTATTGTAATTACACTTCGGTCAACATCGACTTCTACATTTCGGTAGGCAGAAATAATAAAATGGGGTAAGAGACGTAATAGAGAAATAGAAACAAAGTTAGCTTTAGAAAGCAAACGGGAATAAAATTCTAGCACTGATTCTATTTAAACATTAACGGTTACTCAGCACTTTCTGTTATTATCAATTATTTTCAAAAACAGGCTGTACATAAGTTAATAAAATAGTTTGCCGCTTCTAGAATACCAATTTATTTTGTTATCTTTACGTTATAAACCCTTTATTCAAATACAAAAATATGAGGACATCATAAAAACTATATATATTTTTAAGAAATGCAAGTTACATCAATATCGGATCATTATTATGGAAGTTATTTTAACACTAGTTTCAAGGTACCTAAAGAGTCCCTTTAATGTCACCACATTTCTCGCCAAAGCACCTATCAATTTTTAATATTTTAATCTATTTCGGGTGAAATTTGTTTTATTTAAAATTCTCTACGTCGCATAAACGACATCCTTCAATCAAAATGCGTCATTCTCTTCCACCTCATTTTCCTATTCATATGTTAAAGGGGTCTCACACATATCCTATTCACAAAGGCACGCTCAAATATTCGGTTATCGCTCTTGCACTTGCTTATAATAAAGACGAAAGAGTAATATGTCACATTCATTACTCGCTAACAGACACAGCTCTTCATTCGGAACATGTGGATCATCGTCATTTACTGTCAAGAAGGAAATGCTGTTCAGTTTGAAAATTTTTTTGTGTTAGAATCATATTTGTCTGTTAATGTTTCTAATGTTTGATGTTACAACAGTGCTTTGAATAAAAATTATGTTTTCCGATTATTGAAACGCCCGTTTTGTTAAAAAGAACAATGTATGGCTATAATAACAGTGATAAAGATCTTCCCCAAAATAAAAAAATCGTCTCAATCTGTCTGAGATTTTTTTATATATTAACTTAATTGATTCAATCGCATGCTAACATTCGATAAACGGTAACCTTTTCTTATGTTTACAATGTATGAGCTGAATCTGGAACTTAATGTAGATCTAAGTACTAATATCCTATAAATAATTTATCTGCGTCGCGAGACGGCTATAAAAGTCTAGCTCCAGGTCTCAAGAGATCAGTAGCATTGATTGGCCTATCCTGAACACAAAGACATGTCCCCTAGGTGTCGGCATATCCTACCAAGGTTCTCCAATCCTTGCCCTAACTATCCGAAAGTCGACTTATCCTGAATTGTTTCTGAAATTTTTCAAACTGATAATCCGAGGGTCGGAATATCCCTCTCGAGTTTCTTACTCTCACCCTCTTAGCGGCTATACTCCACCTAATGCGAATTAGGTTTATTTTATGAAGTTTTTTCCTATATATTATTTTTGACCGTTTACCAATGTGTCCGTAGTCAATGACGTTGAATAAAGGGGGTTGTATTTATTAATATGATTTTTTTCTTTTCAAAACCATAGGTTTATAATTTTCTCCACTACAGTTACTCAGACGGTTACTTTGTGACATCCGAATTCACACAGAGAAAAGTCGGAACTAGGACTTGACTGAGATCATTCTGCGTGAAAAAGTTGCATGTCAACATGCTTATGCTGTTTTCATTCTTTTTTGTTTTGTTTACATTTAAAACAATAAGTGTCAAGCTTGGATACCAAGCTATGGTCCAGGCTATGTGCGATGTGCCATTGTGACCATACACTAAAACACGGCCCAAATACCGTAGATCTAAGAGGAAATTCAAGTCGGCGTATGCCGACTGTAACAAATATAGATTGTTACAAAATATAACAATCTGTGGAAGACATTATTATTAATTATAAAAGAAAAAAACTATAAAATGGTGTTATCGGTATAAATAATGTTTACTATTTGTTTTATTGTATTACCTAAATAATGCCTGTCCTGGTTTGTCCGTATTTGCAAATAGCATATTTTATAAAATAATATACACGTACAAAAATTATTTATATTAAAATTGCGTCTCAATACGCGTAATACTTAAATAACTATGTGCTAACTTATTTTAATTTTTTTTCAGCTAAATGCTCAACAGATATATTCAGAATTTCAACATGAAATTTGGAACCTGTTAAATAAGCAAGATAACCTGAACAATATTCCTGATACGCAAACTTACAGACAAATTAGGTACTATTCTGTAATTGGACCGGCAGCTCTTCCACCAGAAGAACTTGATAGGGTAAGATTTAAATTAACATTAAATACATTTCATATAATATAATAAATACCTATAGTCGAGATCTAAAATAATTAAGAGTAATTCATGCTATAAATACGCTCACTATTTAAGGTAGTCAACAAAAAGATAAATACATGCAGCCCATATATATATCGTATACAATTTAAGTGCCGCATATCTCGCAGAGGAAATCCGATTGCACAGTTTCGGCTGCAGCAAATACGCATGCGCCAGATTGGAATGCACAGTTTCTATTGGTAGAGTTGCCTTGAAGGATCCAGCTGTTCCATCTACCGCATTACCATGCGCGTGTGCGTATGAAAATTTCAGTTTATCTATCCGCTAATTTTGTACACGCCCTAACCTAACAAGTGAGGAATATCGCATGATAAAAAAAATTTATGTAGAGATTAGGGCTCGAGAGCAACATATGAGTGTTAAGTGACGCGGTTGAAATATGTAATTCATTAACAAGAGTGTCTGTGAGTAGTGTATATCGTACAATAAAGAATGGTGAAGAAGAATATACAACTGCGAAACGGAAAATAAAGGAAACTCTAGGAAGGAAGAAGAAAGAGGTTGATGATACCACAGATAAATTAGCTTCATATGTGATGATACGAAATACGAGAACAATTCGTGGATGGTATCTTAAAAATGAGCTCCCAACAAAAAATAAAATCAAGTTGCTATCTCACAGAATGAAAACTTTGTCTAGAATATGTAGACTTGAATTTAGTTTTATAAATCAAAATAAAAAGAGTATGCTGATATAAAAAGAAGAAATAGTGATATGGCAAAGAAACTATTTAAGACAAATATTAAAAGGTCCAAGTTTGAATCGAACAATATGTTTTATATTATATAAACACTGACGGAACATGAATAAATTAAGACCATACGATGACAAAAATATAGCACTCTTTTGCCACACAAAGTATACAGTTTATACTTTTACCACGTGTGGAACCTGGTGGTGTCGTTGTTGTATAGATAATGGAGAATGCACTCTATAATAGCTTTGTTCGCAGTTTACCAGAATCAACTGTTCTACGAACAGGCCTAATAGCCGATGATAAGTGTTAACGTGTGACAGTTATAGTGATAATGCTAGTAACCGGTAGTGTAAAGTAGTGTGTACGTAAATAGAGCAGTTACTTAGGTTTGATGATTTTGGGTTCTTTAAATCCTTCTCAAATGGCACGTCTATGGGATCTTTTCCCTGCAACTATCACCTCCTGTTCTCATCTAAATGAATGAATAAATCACTCTATTATTTTGGGCGTCGGGTATAAATTAATTAATTCATCAATATTGACTGTAACAGATCAATGCTCAATTTTATTTAAATTTCCACGAACAAAAGTAAATACAATTTAATTACAGAGTTACCAATAGCTCTGCTTTTGTTGAAATCATTCAATATTTTTTAAATATTATATCATCGTATAGGTCGATTTAAAGAAATAAAAGTAGTGACTTCTTTATCTTATGTAGTCTCTGTCAGATAAATATTAATTTCTTTTTTAAAAAAATATATTATTACATTTTTTGCAAACTGTCTATACTAATGCAAAGTAACAACGTACATAAACCAGTGTAAATTGTCACATCAGAATTGGAAAGAAGCAAACAACCTGCAGTATCCAATATGCTGTCAGATATATGCAACCATGAATACGCTGCTTTAAACTGATAATATTCCATTAAAATAAAACTGATCTAAACTATTGTACAGTTTAAAGCTTAGTATTATTATTTTATTTACTCAGTAGTATCTATAAATAATTAATTCAATAATCAACTTAGGTCGATTACAAAAGATGGAAACATGTTTGTGTCACATTTTTACATTATCCTTTTAATATATTGTAACCTCTACGTTGAACATCATTATTTGATTACACAGCAAATACAGGGTGTTTAAAAAAGAGTGTAAAATATTTCAGGAGGTAATAGTATGAACCAATATAAGCAGAAAAGTCTTAATAAATATGGGTCTGCAAAGTAACGGTTGCGGAGATATGGACCACTATTCGTTTTTCAAACATTTTATTTTATTAGGAATAAACCGACAAAGGAAGCTTTGAACGAACAAAAAACAAAGTCACATAAGATGTTCAAAGTGCCCTCCGTCCATTTCCAAGCAGGCACGACATGTTCGTCTCAACAATATTCGAGCTCTTTCGAAAACACCCTCCTTGGTTTGGATTTCTTGACACTTTTGATTAATCCGTAGCAGCAGCTCTTCCAGGCTATTTACAGGAGTACCATACACTAATGTCTTCAAATGTCCCCAAACAAAGAAATCTAGAGGGTTCAGATCAGGCGATCTTGGAGGTCATAAAACCGGTCCGGCCCTTCCTACCCATATATGTAGAAAAGTTTGGTGTAAATGCTCTCTAACGGCCATGGAAAAATGAGCTGGAGCACCATCATGCTGGAATCACATTTGTTGCCTCTGATTCAAAGGAATGTCTTCCAGAAACTCATACAGTGTGTTCTACAGAAACTTGAGGTAAGCAGCGCTTGTTAATCGGTTTGGTAAAACAACAAGACCTAGAAACCTGTCACCTACAATGCCATCCAAACGTTTAATGAAAAACGTGCCTGATGTCCAGATTCTATTAGAGCATGAGGATTTTTGTTGGCCCAAATATGCGTATTGTGAAAATTAAACACTCCATTTCTTGTGAACTCGGCCTCATCAGTAAAAAGAATGTTTGCAAGAAAACGAGGGTATTCAGCATCATGGCGTAGAAACCAGCGGCATAAAACCAAAGGTGCTTTATGATCATTTATTGGATTTAAGGCCTGTACTCGTTGCACATGGTATGGATAAAGCAGTTGCTCGTGAAGGATTCTCCAAACAAGAGGACCACTAATTCCTACCTCGGCTGATATTCTCCGCACACTCGTACCTGGATTCTGCTCTACCAGTGCTAGAATTTCTTCTTCTGCTCTAGGAGTGGATACCGACCTTGGTCTTCCGGATAAATGGCACTGTTTGCTCAAGGAACCGGTATCACGCAATCTTTGGTGAATTCTTCCAAATATGCGTTGTGAAGGAATCTGGCGATTTGGATAAGCGTCAACATAAAGACGTCGCGCTTCGATGGCGTTCCCATTAGCACGACCATACATGAAATGCATGTCTGTTAATTCTGCGTTAGAGTAACCAGCCATAGCGAAAGAAAACTTGTGCACTGAGAACAACTGTCAAATACGTACTGTTTGTTTCACTAAACATCAACCAACTATTATAAGAAAATACACAACGTTTTTGCAAAATAAAAAAGGGGCTAAAAAACATAAAACATTCCATATCTCCGCAACCGTTACTTTGCGGACCCATGTTTATTGAGAATTTTCTGCTTATTTTGGTTAATACTATTTCCTCCTTAAATATTTTGCACTCTTTTTTAACACCCTGTATACTTTACTTTGGCATTTCTGAGTTCGCGTTTGGCTTCTGAACATAAACTGACATAACCTAAACTGAAAACTGAGGAGGCGAAACCAATCCGCGTATACTCGCGTCAAGAATTCAGACGTCTTACGTCACGGCTGACGTTACACGTTTGTTTTTATTGTCAACGTAATTTTCGATATTTGGTCGCGTTAAAAACAATCACTTTTAGTGCAATATATAATGTAAACTTTTAGTGTAGTATACAGTTTTATTACTATCAGTTGCAGTTTCTTAAATATTTTGATGAAAATATAATGAATTATTCATTTGTTCGTATGACGTAAGTCGTCTGAATTCTTGTCGCGAGTATATATGTATATATTTTTTACGGTTCTTGAAGTTTTCTAGGCATTCGAGAACGCGTCTGGAACTAAATCAAATGTAACTTGGAATGTTCTAGAAAACGTCAAAATAATGATATTACAAAAATTATAAATTTGAAAGCAAGCAAGAACATTATTAAAATAAAATCTCTAAGACACAACTTTTCGAGTACTTATGAATATGAATTCATTTATAAAGATTTGAAGCTTGAAACTGATGCCAAGATGAATTACTAAGATTTGAATTATATAAAAATTATTTTAAATTTAAAGTTTTACATTTTTACTATTAATATACCTATTTTTATTTTACAGTACAATAGGCTGATTAACGACATGTTAGCAATATACAACAGCGCCTCGATATGTGCCTTGAATGAACCATTTCACTGTGGACTGAGACTCCAACCAGACTTAACAAAAATTATGGCAAATAGTCGAAACTGGGAAGAGCTTCAGCATGCCTGGACAGAATGGAGACGAAATTCTGGACAAAAAATGAAAGACACTTATGAACAGATGGTGAAAATATCAAACAAGGCGGCCAGGCTGAACAGTAAGTGCCTGCAGAAAAATTTGTTGATTATTATAATATTTATTACGTCCACAACTTCTAACATTAAATTCCTTTCATTATTTACCAGAAACATTTTTGATAAATAGTAGGTACAGGGTTATATATTGTATTTTGTGCAACAGAAATAGCAAATTTCAAATACTGAAAATTGTAAAGTGTTTCATTCATACTCTTTAATGAAATTATAATTTCTGTATAGGTATGTTATTTTTTAAATGAGTAATAGTCGAGACAACCCCACAATCAAAATATAATAGATGGCCCTGTAAATAAATTTGTTGAGTCATTGAATTGTATAATTATTTTTAAATTCGGTTAATTTTAGAAATGACAATAGATAATTAAAAACTACTTTTTGCATTTTTTCCCAAAATTAAGATTCTTTGAATGTATCTCTTATAATTAAAATAGTTAACAATAACTATGAACATGCTTACTTGGCAGTTGGCGATGGTTGAACAATTTCCACGTCGTCGGTATAGGTTCCTTGACGTTTCACGCTCTTCCTCAGAAGTAACTTTGAAACAGATAGTTACTTCAATCTACAAGGTCTTGGTTTAAAAGAAAATTAGCAATACTTTCAAAACCATTCATCATGTTAAAAGTTGCAAAATAGTAATTCTTTTGAGATCAGCAATAGAATACGCTAGTTGCTGCGATCCTTGAAAATATGTCTTACTTTTTTATTCTTTCCATAAACATAATTTGTTTACTAACTGATGCACATTTGATTAACTTGTGGTAAAAGTAGAGACTTTTTATTGCTCATTAAACGGGCCTTTACCTTCAATATAATGTCACGGAATTTGCCCCACTCACTCCCAAACCGACGACTGTGGCACCGCGAATTGCCTGAGATTGCCCCGATCGCCCCTACGCGATTCTGGTAAACAAACAACATGCCGTGATCGAGATCGTTACTAGAAAATCGTGGAAACGACGAGAAGCGTTCCAGTCGTACGAGAAAAGGGATCTAGAGATACTGGAATATACCTGGAATATTCGTTGGGTCTATAAAAGAAGAATAAACGGCCGAGTTAGTTAGTCTTGTATAAGTCTTGTATTACAGCCTGAATTAAAGTGTTTAGTTGGAGATATCAAAGTGATTTAGATAGCGATTAATTAAATAAGTGTTTAGTTGACCTGTAATTAGTAGTGTTCAGTAGTTAATAAAGAAGTAATTAATTAACGGATTGTTTTTCTGGAAGTAAGAGAAAAGACGGATTGGGAAATCCGTGACAATAATTAAAAATAATAATAAATTAATTTACAAACAAAATGTAGATACAATTTTATTATTCATTCAAGAGATAAGAATCTAATAACAGTTGTTCAAAATTTTACCAAATTCTTATATGCGCAAATTTTTAGCAGCTTAAACATTTTTTCCTTTGATGAAAAAGATTTTGATATTGTAACCTCGAAATTAGGTTATAGTAAAAACACGTCACGTAGACAAACAACTTTATTGTCACTTTTGATAATACAAGAAATATCCTTCGATACAATTTCACAACCGTCACCGCTTTACTTTGACGTTTGTCACTCGCGTTTGGCTGTTCAATATAAACTGACTCCAGCGGCGAAAATGATCTACTTATATAGGTTTTTAGAGTTCTGGAAGTTTCTAAGATCTCGAGAACGTGACGAGAAACAAATAGAATATAACTTGGAATATTCCGGAAAACGTCAAAATAAAGGTATTACAAAAACTATAAATTCTAATGCAAACAGGAACATAATTAACAAACTAAAAGGTAGGTGAGCTTTCGTAACAATATTAAATAAATTTTGGAATTGTTTGCATTTAGGTTACGTATTTTTACTATAATTTATACCCAAAATTTGACATATTTTTATTTCTTTAGTGTGAATATTGGCACTGTTAATAATGTGTAACTCGTATTTACAAAACAACGGGTTTTCCAAAAGGTTATCAACCACTGACATCAGTAGATCGAAATGAAACAATATTTGAAAAAGATATATTTTGCATTTAAAGCTTATTCCTTGATCAAATGTACCCGAGCCAGAAGCGAACAAATAATGCATTTCTGATAATTCTTAAGGTTGGTCTACACGTAACGTTTTGTCTTCATACGTATTTAATAATCATATCAGATTTAGCAAACGTTAAGGCTAGAGGACAAGTTAGACGTTTTACATAAACTGGATGGTGTTTGAAAAGCCCGCAAAAGGCGAATGGGTTAGAACTTCGTAAACCGTAAACCAAACGATAGACATGTTATTGCAAGCCAATAGCTTTTCGGTTTCTGGTATGATAAGGCTACTCAAAGTATGTTTTTAAATTATAAGTCGCTAAAAACCTTAACGTTGCCGTGAATGTCTTGACGAGGCTGATAATCATCCTCATGACAGTGTTCTGTTTTTGTATTGCTGAAGTTGTTATTTTGTTGTTAACCTGCAGCACTCAGGTCTGAAGATCCATTGTGCATGGCGCTAGTTACAGATTTCAGAACTGAAGAGTCCGTACTGCGTGCAAAAGCCACCTGGATCTCTTTAATATTCGGAATGGAAAGAATTGCTGTACAAGGTACTCAATTATGTCGAATTGCTGTACTAGGTACCCAATTATGTAGCTTTAACACCTACCGCATACTTGCACCTCGCATCACTGCTCGGTCCAATCCTCACAAATTGGCTGCTTGAGCCTTATCTGGCCAACATGTAAGCCCTATTATTACCCATCACATCACTACGACTCGGAACCCAGGTCAGCTTAACACTATTATCCTTGACACATTTTAAGAATACGTTAGAGGTTACTTTGTAAGACTAGAGCAATTGAATAGTTAATGTACCTATATTCAGAGAATTTCTTTAACCTATACAGGGATAGCAAGTACTTCAGCCTGAAAGATTCTGGCAAGCTTCCACAGAGTGTAAGAAAAGTCACTCTAGGTCGCACACCCCCCTTTGGGTACTGGTCCTCTATGACTCATCCGTAAATTGCTCGAGCCTTTACGAGATTTGTGCGTCAGGGTTAACGAGTCATGCGTAACTAGCCTGTGCCTTCATTTTAAAGTTTCTTTGAAATATGTCGGTAAAGAATATCTTGTCGCTGGCAGCTTCAAGAATACTTCTCATCCTTCTATACTAGTTCCTTTAGAATCACCGTATGTCCCCTATGGTAATAATTGGCTTTCTGAAATTACAATCGTTAACAATTTACGGTACGTTAATATGTCCATATGTACTAACTCTAATCTCCTACTATTGGAAAGAATATGCGCCTCTTTTCAGTAAGTCCTTCCCGTGTCATCGTAAACGATGTGCACAATTTGTGGCAAATCGTGCAAGACTGACGTTACGTGGAGACCAGCCTTTATCCATAGGTACACATTAAACAAGTAAATTCGTTCATTACTTTCTGTTCGTTGACTGTACTTCATCATATTTCAGATTTTACTGACACTGCCGACTACTGGAGCTTCCCTTTTGAATCACCAGCACTGACCGTAGATTTAGAAGACGCCTGGGAAGAAGTAAAACCATTGTATGAGTTGCTTCATGCTTATGTACGACGTAGACTGCGTGAATATTATGGACCAGAAAGAGTAAGCAGGCAAGCACCCTTACCAGCACATATCTTGGGAAATATGTGGGCGCAGTCATGGGAAAATATTTTCCACATCACTCAGCCTTATCCAGGAAAAACGTTTTTAGATGTGTCACCGGAAATGGTTAGACAGGTAAAGCCTTACAACATAAGTTTTTTTACTATTTTACTGACATTATTAACATGATTTCTTCTCTGTTTTGCTGAATTGTTGTGATGTGAATAAAATCCGAATTTTATGAGCGAAATTATTTTTTCTGATGCAGCCAATTTTTACCGTCACAGTCAACGTAAAAGAAAACGAAGTGTGTGGGTAAAAGTAATATGGAGGTGCGGTTAGGATCCTATTGTTTTGAGAAAAACTTGACTGCCCCCAGATAGTTATTTAGACTTCTTATGGTTTGAATTAGTGCTAGCACCGCCTGCTATTTTTCTTAATGATAAAGGTGGTGACGTTTTCAATTAGCATATCTAATTTCAACGAAATGGAGTGCCTCCTCACTTCGACTTAGATGGATATAACGGCGTGAACCATTTCACTATGGCGTTCTTGGGCTTTACCACCATTAGATATTTTCTGTGTGTTGATTTTAATAGATGTAACAACTTTGAATATTACCGACAAAGAATTTGGGCCGAAATTCAACAAATAAGTCCGACTAGTATTGAGCGCAGTATGCAAAGTGTGCAGTCATCTCGATTACTGTCAGATGATTGGCGAACTTTGAACATTTAGGAAAAGAGTTGTAAAATGTAAAGTTTTTGTAGTTTTTCCTAGTTTCAATTAGTTTATTTAATTTTGACAACAAAAATTGTTTTTAATTTTGTGATATATTTGTGTTATTTTGTCAATAAAATTGTCGTGAGAGGTGCTACTTTTCTTTTCTATTTGAATAACACGAAGAGCTATTGAAACAAAAAAGAAATAATGTAGCATTTTAAAAAAATAATGAAGGACGTCATGATAATTTTTTCACGCCATACCGATTTTCGTAAAATTGTTAGTAACGGAAATTCCAAACATTATCACGCTGTATAATATTAGAAACACATTGCAACCTAGCAACTAGTTAATAATTTCAACTCGTTATTTTCTTCTACATATTTACTTTACAATTATTAGAGAATAAGATGAATTTATTCTATTCAAATAGTAAAAGTATGTGGCATATCAGTTTTTTTTTCATGTTCAACTGATAATCACATTAACCGAATAATAAAATGTTCTTCTTGTTAATTTGAGTTACGTGCGAAAGAAATCTAACCAATTTATATTAATATGAATTTATATTTAAAAACAATAATTTATAAATACCATACTTAATTGTTTTGAAATTTACAAATATTTCCCTTGAAATATTTTCTATATTTGCTATATAAAGTAAAACTCTACTGCTAATATTCAGTTTATGTATTTATTAATTCAAAATTTTTGCGAATTAAACAACCATGTCCTTGTCAACAAGTTATTAACAAATTCCTTAAAAATGTCGTGAATTATTTTGATTGATTGCTGAACTATTTTCAGGGCAATAAATTAAAAGAACCTTAAAAATACCTAACTCTTCTCTCATCTTTCTTAGACACATTTATAGACAAATCCATTTTTTCAATTATTGTAATAATAACATTTGCAATAATAGTAATAATTATAAAAACATATTTGTCCAAGAAAATGATCAGTAATAATTAAAATACATGATACAATGTAATGCAGTTTCTCAATAATTACATTACCTGTAAGCAAGATTAAATGATGTTTAGTTGAGCTACCTACTATGTAATTTAGTGATTGTTATACGTTGTGTTTCAGATCAATTGTACCAAAATGAAACATGATGAAACATGATGAAAATTTGATTTTAGGAAAAACAATTGTCAGAACATTTAATAATAAAATATAGTGCTTTTAAATTCACATCTTAGATTGACTTTTCAGTAAAATTCCACCCACAAAATGTTATGCAAAGATCTAATCATAACTAATTTATTACATGATTACATATACATATATTAGATACTGTTACTTGATACAGGATTGTCTGTAGGTATATAAAAATTCATTATCATTATTCATTACTTTAAACCCTGCGTAAACCAGTATTTAAAAATGTTGTTAGTGATACATATTTTTTAATTATTAGAGGGAGATATGTCATCTTGTCCAGAATGTGTCAGTGTGCATATAGGAAAGAAAACATATAAATTAGATTAAAATAATGCATGAAATGCATTTGTTCAGATTCTGTTTTTTTTTTATTAAATAAATATGTTTTGCTAAATATAACAACTATTATTTATAACTTCATTTAATGTCAACTTTTTTACATATACAGTTAATGTTGCACTTTTTATTCACGTAATTACTGAATCTAGTAAGTTCTACTTTAATATACCGGGTGTTCCCTCTAAGACAGTGCTAATATTTCAGAAACCATCATAGCCAGAACGACGAAATTTGGTATACAGATACTAGATGGCGCGTGGAATCTGATTATAACATCAATTCTTATACAGGGTGTTCCATTTTCCAAGAATTCGATTTAATTTTGATTTTGAGGTTATCAGCCCTGCTAAAACTTAAGTTTAAATTGAAATATACTTAATTGTGAACACATTCTGATAAATAAACATTCAAAAATTTCAAAATTTAACATAATAAAATGCCTCCAAAAAGTACCCAGATATCATTGTTTTGTCATGTAAAATCTGTATAGCCTTGAGCCAGACTTACACAGACGAAACTAACATCGGTGAACGTCAAAACTATGAATTGTCATTGAATTGTCAAATATTAATGGCATAAAGTATTTTATTTTACATAAATAACGCTAAATAATGTATTTAATGCAATTTACGTATGTACAATCATGTTATTGAGACTTGTGGATACAAATTTAGACTTGAGTTGAGGCTTTTTGAGCATTGGGGTCGCTGTGCCGGCGCAGGCTTCCGTTACAGCTATAGTTACAGCCGTTCAGCGTGAATATTGTGTAAAATATCTGTGGACATTTTTAAATTGTTCCATTATAATGTAATACAATTTCCGTAAATTGTTTTTTTTTTATGCTACTACAGTGTACATAATAATTAGGTACCCGCACTGGCTATGATGGTTTCTGAGATATTCGCACTGAAAGTCTTAGAGGGAACACCCGGTATAGTGTGGGCCATAGAAAACTTACCACGAAAGTTTTGTAAAACATTCAAGTATCTTCAATGAATTTAGGTTTCTAATATGGATGATAATATCACAAATTTATTATCTGGTTAACGCAGTCATTTTGGTAAAACATGTGGGAAAAGGCAAAAAATGTGAGTTAAACATCTAGGTAAAATTTAACAAATAAGCTGTTTAGTGTTACATTTACTTATGCGAAACATTATCATTTGTTATCAAAACGGTAAATATTATTAAAAAAAAAGTTGAAATAATTGTTCTTACGGTGAAACAATCTCTTACTAAATGGCCCGCGCATTCATCAGGTTTGTCTCCTTTAGACTTTTTCTGTAGGGGTAATTTCAAGGCAAAATGCATGGCACATAGCCTGAATCATTACAAGATTCAGAAAACGTACGGTGACGCAATACACAAGTGTAAACTTATCACTGTTCAGATGCTTAAATGTTAAAGAACAGTTTGAGCAATATCTCTACTGCTGCATAGAAGTTGGTGGTGAGCATTTTCAACATTCACATCCAATAAAGTAAAATTAGTGAATTTGTTTGAACTTTCAATCTTTAGTTTTACTTCATGTAGGATCTGAAATGCCACAAAGAAATTAAGCATCCTACCTTTAAAAGCCTCCGAACTCTATCGTATTTCGACAATAACGATATTTGCAATACGGAATTCCAAGAAACAACTACTCTACGGACTATTGTCCCTACCACCATTGAATTATACCAGGAAAACTTATAGCAAAAAGTCAAAGTTATTCGTCAACGACCCACCACACCGCTTTCGAGCTTATTAGCTCTCATCATGCCACAGATAACCGACGAATTACTCTGGCCATTTATGTCTGTCAAAATTGATATAATAGACCTTAAGTACGTGAAATGTAACAACACTACATCAGTGGCCATAGCTACTCCATGCTGGATCTGAAAGACCCAAGTTTCATCAATAAGTTATTTTCATCTAACGGCTAACCGTCTAGCCTATATTTTCATTGCTCATACTTTTAGATCCGTCTCCGAAAATCGGGAGCACGCACTCAAGTAGATGTGTACTACGTGCTTTATTCGTACTTAAACTCAATCGATCTAATAAATCCTTTTTTATATTTAGTATAACAAACGATCAGACCTGTGACCCTAGTCCTTTGGAAAGAAACTAATAGGTGTACCAAGTTCAGTGAGTGAACTAGGCACAAAAGAATAGGTTGCGTTTTCCTACCCATCTCTATTTTGGTTGTTTGTTATAGATTTTTCGGGTGTGATTCAATGCTGGTCGGGGCATTATTTTACAAAGTAGTTGTTTCCTGGAATTTCCTATTGTAATGGGTGACGGTTACGCCCGCTCGGTGGTATAAATTTGAGGAATGAGTACATATAAAATATGTCCCCTTTAAAAAAAAACGACACCGAGCATTTTTCTTTTAGTTTTTGCATCAAAACGATGAAAACTTAGGTAGCAAGATTCGGGTATTCCACACTGTACGTAAATGTGCATTTGTCATGGTAATTTAAATATTTACATATATAATAGATGAAAGCATTATCGATTTATTAATGTGGAAAAGAACTACTGTGTGGACTAATGCCCCGATCTTCACTCAATTGCATTGTCAATACCATCAGGTCAATATTATTAGTTCTCAACAATGCGCCTTGATTTATTATCACTGTTGCTACTTAATTATAGCCGTTAATATTATCTACTAATTCTACAGGTACTATGAAATAGGATCTATATTAGATATTGAGAGTGTAATTCAATAATGTTTGGAACATTCACATTTTAATAAAAAATCAGAAGTTGTTAATCACCTCACAACATAACATTTTGTTTTTACTTTCAAATTGTAACATCTTAGATTTTCCTTTTTTATTAAAAAAACAGGCTGAATCGTTACAAGCCACGTTGAAGAGAAGAAGTAGTTTTTATGTAGAAATGCATTATCATTACCACAGTTGCGAGGTAGAGAATAATGGGTACCCAACACATTGACAGGAATAAATCGAATCGAACTTCATTAGGCTTGTGCTTTCCTTCCTGAAAACGTATTACATAAACATATCTTTTCATTTTCAACCAGCAAATTATACATTTGATAACCAAACAAAGAATAAACAGATTCCACCTTTTCAGTTCAAATTTAAAAGAATTACAAAAGAAAAAAGTGAAAGCAATTGTGAACACATATTTAAATCCATTACTGCTAATATTTTCACTCGATGGTACGCCTCATTTTATTAGATCTCTTAAAAAAGAGAATGTGCATACTTAACCGCAGAAAAAAAGGGAACCATCCGTAATTTATGACATAAACGATTTCAGCCTCTATAGGTAACATCCTTTAATGCTAAGAGTAAGTGAAGGAAGATAGACTATATAGGTACTGTAAATATCCGGTGATACATTGCTCAACAAAGTAATTACTCTAACGAGGAACTCGGTACTAACTTAAAACTAGTTTTTACTTCCGTAAACAGCTGAAATTGACCCACAAAGAATCGGACGTCTAGAGCAGATACTATCTTAGTTAATTGATTAATGACTTACACTATGTTCTGTTCTAAATGCTTAGAATTATTTTTTATCTATTGTCAAATGCAATAAACATTTTTTTGGAATGTTCATTTTCACAGTATTTATTCATGCAGGGAAACAATCACAGTTCAATCTGGTTTCTCTTTTACTTTTGGACATATGCGTAGTTTAATTTATGGCCACATATTCAATTGGTTTCATGTAACTTGTTTCAGGATAATTAAGTATATATTTTGTCTGCATTTACAGTAGTATTTGTTTTAAAACTGCCATAAGAAAACATGACATTGCCTGAGAAACTTTTATATTAGGGATGTATGCATAAGTTTTTGCCTACAGAAAAATATGTTATCGTGGTATATCAAGACAATTTTGATAATCAAATAAAACCCTTGTTACTAATTATTTTCGGTCGTATTTATTTATAAATCAGTTACAAAATTAATCATTTTTCAAATTCAGACAAAATTGTAATGGACAGACTACAATAATGGGAATATTGTCAAAAATTTCCAAATTGCAACCTGTTAATCTATTATTTCAAAATTTGTTCAGGAATTTAGATGAAAGTGGTACATGTCATCCTAACTTGATAATTTAGGTCGACTGAACATTATTACGCTTGACTTGGAATATGAAATATATACTAGTTCACATTACGGATTATCCACAAACTAGTTCAAGACGACTGTTTAAAGCTACGAGGATAAGGATCTCCGATTTTACAACGGACAAAATTTATGAATGAAAGAAATTATTTATAAAAAAACTATAAATATTCTCGCCAAACCTTGATTAAAAATTAGTAAATCAGTAATCTTTTTAGGTTCAATGATATTATTTAATATCAGGTGATCATTCATGAATATATGGATAAGTGCATCGAGGTGAATGGTGCACATATTGAAAATCTACTATTAAACAATATTTTACTTTTAGTGCTATATGTAAAATAGTACTAATTTAATTTAGTTAAAATTTGTCTTGTCACTGATGATGATAAAATTTTCTGTAATGATTAAATCAAATGATGTTGGAATACGATTTTTTCGAAAAATATTAATTTCTGGCACAGATATGGCTTTCTAGAAAATACATGGAAATAGATAACAAATTCATTTAACCCTACATTTACTTTCATACATATTACTAACAATTTTAAAGTAAGAATCTAGTACGTCTTCATGAACCATCCTGTCTAGTTACGATATTATGTAATGTTTATACTGAAAAGATTTCATACAGTTTACATAATAAATCAATATTTCTATAATAATTGGTAGTTGATTAGGGATGGCAATAATACATTTTTCAAATGATGTATTATTAAAAGGTTGACACAGCTTGAAGGAAACTTTGATTTATTTTAAATTTTACTGAATATTTTCTTTTATGGTAAACGAAATACTTATTGCAGGGTTATTCTCCAATAGACATGTTCAGGCTAGCAGAAGATTTCTTTGTCTCACTTAACATGAGTACATTGCCACTAGATTTTTGGCAAGGATCAATTTTCGAGGAGCCTTTGGATAGAGTTGTTCTTTGTCAAGCATCTGCTTGGGACTTTTGCAACAGAAGGGACTTTAGGTAAAATAATACATGGTGTAAATATTTTTAAACATATTTTGTTTCGTACATACTGCCATTCACGAGGCCAAAGTGATTATTTATAATTCTATATTATTTCAGAATCAAGATGTGTACCAACGTTAACATGAAAGATTTAATAACAGCTCATCATGAAACAGCTCATATTCATTATTTTATGCAGTACAAGAACCAACCAAAAGTGTTCAGAGATGGAGCGAATCCTGGTAAATATCTACGTCGAAGAATAATTCAACAAAATTTACCATGTCATTTATAAATACGAAAAATTTAAAATTATCAAAAATGTCCCATATTTAAAAGTAATATTTATTACACATTGTATCATTTATTTTAAAGTATGATGTTGAAGAATGCAAAACAAAGACTACTCCCTAAAAAGTGTTATTATTAACGATACGTTTCCGAGATATAAGATTAGTTTAATCTTGATCGCATTTCACATTTGATATAGCATATTAATTAATAAATGGGGATATGGTAGTCTTTTTTGATAAGTTCAGAGTACTTATCAACATAATAATAAAAAACATACATTAAATGCACTAGTAGGTCGATGGAAGACCGTTTTCGAAAAATTTGCAAAACAATTTTAAAACCTTTATTTACACTATGCAAATAATAACATAAAATTGCTTAAAACACATTTGCATTTTCCGCATAATTAATTTATTAATATATTCGGAGAAGTATCATTGTAATTTAAATTTTACAGAAATGTTCAAAATTTGAATGGACCCATTTAAAGAATAATCCAAATCAACAATCAAAGTAGGCCTACGTACTACGTACTTACTTAATTACTTTGAGAAGCTTTTCTTAATAATATTGTGTTCCCTTGCATAGAGAAAAGGCACTTTACTGTGAAAAAAATAGATTTAAAATGGCGTTCTGTTTCACAAGCAAACAAAACTAAATTTCATAAGAACATAGTTCAATTTGTTTGTCTTTTACAAGTGTCGTTTCACCTATCTGGAATTATTGTACTCAAATTTTATAAAACGAAGTTTTTTGTGAGAGAAACACGATTACCTGATTGATTTTTGCGTTAAATGTATAGGGCGTTCTGAGCGCCTTAACCACAATATTAATTCTATCATATTTTTTAAAGGATATAGATTTTAGGCAAAGTCATTTAGATATTCGTTATTTTCCAAAATTTGAGTACAGGGTGTCTCAAATCGATAGTATGGGCTAGTGTGAGGATACAAAAAAATTAAATAAAATTTGGGACACCCTACAAATAAGAATATTATTGTTAAAAAGGAAATAAAAAAGTACTTTCCCATGCCTATAACTTAATTATTGGAAGCAAAATTGTACTAAGGTAATTTATTTACCTAAATTAATTTTTTTTTCTCCAATTAAGTTAAAGTAAGGCCCATTCTTTACTGAACACATGTGTTTCTCTTGAAAAATTTTCACCCCTATACATTTTTTATTTTTAACTTTAGCAACATATGTTTTAAAAGTTTCAAATGTTTGTATTTAGAAAAATCGTAATCGCGACATTTTGATGTAAGTTATGTTGTTATTTATATTTTCTTTTTGTGGCTAATAAGTAGGTATGATACATTATATCTAATTTTAAATCAGTTTCTGGTGAATGTACTCAACATTATGACACTACGACTGATGTTCAACTATTTGTTGTATATACATTTAAAATTTTAGAGAATGACCATATTAATTATTACATTCAATGATTGATTAATATTACTCTACGAAGTCAGAACACATGCAATATGTAATTTGTTTTGTATTGACAAGGAAGTAGTATAATTCCAATGATTAGACTTGGAACATGTGCGAGGTGTACTAACTCCTATAAGCATTTACTTTCACCGCATTTATGAATTTAAACAAAGTCTCGCATGTAAATTGCAATTGATAAAGCCCACATAAGTTCCCAATTAGAAATGTTTGTTGCCGTATCACTATTATTATCTAAATACGTCTAGAAATTATAAATATCCAGCTGTTGCCCATTTAAAAATTTAATCACAGTTTCTTAAAACGTAAAGAACATCTGTTTATTAAGTAACGTAATATAATTTTAGCTTTCCATGAAGCAATAGGAGAAGCAATTGGGCTCTCAGTAAGTACCCCCAGACATTTACAAGCCTTAGGGTTAGTTCAGCCATCTGTGGATGATACAGCAGTTGACATAAACTACCTCTATTCTATGGCACTAGAAAAAGTCGTGTTCTTACCTTTTGCTTACGTAATGGATAAATGGAGATATGAAGTCTTCAAAGGTGAAATTAGTAAAGACCAATACAATTGCCAATGGTGGAGATTAAGGTTTGTGATGCAATATATTTCACATTTACATTAGTTATCCACATTTTTTTACTTTTTAGTGAGCAGTATCAAGGGATTAAACCACCTGTGTTAAGATCCGAAATAGATTTTGACCCAGGTGCAAAGTACCATATTCCAGCAAATATTCCTTATTTAAGGTAAGCGGTACTCTTGTTGTATTATTTAAAAGGAAATAGTTATATAGAAAATATATTTTAATAACAAAAATCACAAAAGCAACAGAAGGTAATACTGATAAAGATAAAAACAATATAAAGACAGCTATTAAATAATATCATTAGTGATATTCATGACCTTCGTAGTCACCACCTCCGTAGCTGGAAAAATCTTGGCCTCCTCCAATATCAGCACCTCCACTAAAATCGTGACCTCCATCATCTCCTCCAAAATCTCCCCCTCCAATATCTCCTCCTCCATTGTCATGATTTTCTTCATGTACCGGCACATGTACAGGAACTTTGACTGGTACTGGTACTGGTTTCTCAACTATATGAGGTACTTTCTTTTCAATAGTAACAGGTACAGGATTGAACACTGGGATCTTTACCGGGTAAGGTACTGGTTTCTCCACAGGTACGGGTATCTTCTTTTCAACAGGATATGGTGCCGGTACTGGAACTTTAACATGATAGGGCTGTGGTTTATCCACGGGATAGGGAATAGGCCTATCTACTGGAACTTTTACAGGTACTGGCACCGGTTTAAAGACGGGATAAGGGATTTTCTTTTCTGTATGGACTGGGTAAGGTTTGGGGATATGGACGGGATATGGCCTGTCGACTGGAACTTTCACTGGATATGGTACAATCTTTTCCACTGGGTAAGGTTTCGGTATGTGCACTGGAATTTTTACTGTATATGGAATTTCCTTTTCTACGGGGTAAGGTTGGGGTACTGGGACCTTGTAAGGGACATGCACTGTCTTTTCTACAGGATATGGTTGTGGTACTAAGACTTTGACAGGATAAGGTTTGTCAACGTGCACTTTGACAGGATAGTGTACAGTTTTCTCAACAGGGTAGGGCTTGTGGACGGCTACTGGTACCTTAACGGGAACCTTTACATGTACTGCAACTTTCTTCTCCACTGGGTAAGGCTGAGGATATGGAACCTTGACCGGATATGGTATATTCTTCACTACTGGCACTGGAACTTCTTTAGTAACTGGATAGGGCTGAGGGACATTCTTGTATATGGTGACGGTTTTTATGTGCTCTTCGTGACCTCCGCCACCACCGCCTTGTTCAAATCCACCTCCTACGTCTTGTCCACCACCGAAGAAGTCTCCACCACCGCCGAAATGGCCACCTCCGAAGTCATCTCCTCCTCCAAAGTCATGACCACCACCGTATCCCAAGTGCAATCCACGCTTGTCCTGTCTCTTTTCAGCGGGTTCGGCATCTGCGGATTTAACGTCTGTGGCCTCTTTTTTTTCTTCAGCGCTCGCCAACAACAGGAGTGCGCAGAGCGCTGAATAACCCTAAAATTTGTAGAGAAAAAAATATTAATTTGTGTCTTTAATAATAATTCATTTATCATGAAACAGTTTAGGTTAAGCATAAATTATTTTAAAATGTTGAATTATATCTTATTATGCTATTATTAATGTGTTCCGGAATCTGCTGAATGCATTGTCAGTACTAAATATGCGTCCCAAAAACAAATTTTCCAAGTTTACAGCTGCTGTACAAATGTCAATATAATAATCTTTATGCATAATATTGGTTTGTTATAATCAGCTGAAATTGCTATTTTACGAAAGTAGTGTGGATGCAGCAGCAGGGGTGGAGGATAACTGAATTTAAATAGAAACTGACAAGTGATACATGGATTTTGATTAACTGCCTCTTTTAATTAGTTACTACTTTAACATTTTTGATCTATTGGAAAACTGTCAATACGAATCATCCTCATCTTGAGAACTAGAAGAGTCCAACAGATTGATAATATATTGATAAATACACAATTTTGCACTATTCATATTCATAATGGAATCTGGAACTAAATTAAACTGTTGTTATGAATAGTTAGTACTCAACGATTAAACCTAACTTAAATTTTTCCCTATATAATCTATATAATTTGACAAGGTTGATTTTTACAGATTTTCAATGATATTATTGATACATACTTAGAAGTTGATGATATATAAAAAAATTAAGTAATTTCGGTATGTTAATAAAATTCAAACAAATGATATTGGTAATTCATACATATTTGTAGAAGAAGGCACATGAACGATTTTTTGTTGTTGTATATCAATTTTTATCATCCAGGAAAATAATACCAGTGTCGGGTACTACCAACTTACATTATTATTTCGGATAAAACAATTAAAATTTTATATCTCAAAAATATTTTTTTCTTCAGACAAATGTGTTTACGAAGGCACACTATACAACTTTTTGGGCCGTAACATACTATATATACATGTGCATTTAAAGTAGTAATTCATAGTAATAGTTATTAATTTAAAAACGTTCCAAATAAATATTTGTTTCTGTTCAATAATTCACTGCACTCTGCATTTTGCGGAAATGATTACAGGTAGTTTCGAAACGCGTCTGTATAATTAGAAACTTCACAAGTACCGGCGCGTAACTAATTACCAATTAAAGATGTTCCAGTTTCACTTTCACGCACTGAAAAAACACATACGGGCACCGTATGTCACTAGGCACTTACCAGGAGTTTCATTTCGTTAGATGAAGGAATCCAAGCCCGACTGGATACCCCAAAAGGCTCTCGTTGAGCTTTTATAGAGCTTCGATACTTTCGCCAAACGCCCCCCTAGACGGGCACCGAAGCGCCAGTGCACAAAACACCCTCCTTCCTTGAAAGTTCCAAACATCCGCTAACAATTAAGTAATAGATCAATGCAAGGCTTAAGTCAATTAGGATATCAGTGCGTGTGGAAGTACTTACTAAGATACTAGGTCATTGTAGAAAATGTGTTTGAATAATATAATTTTATACGAGGGGAAATGTATTATTGAGTTATCCCAAAAATATATTTTTGTAATTTGGAGACGCAATCGAACATAATAATTTAAAGTGGAATTCGAAGAAAGTGTTCAGAGATTCTTAGAGCTATATTGAGAAAGGTTAAATATTTCGAAAAAGTAGATTACATAAAGAAGTTCATATTTTTATAATATTTAATGTGCTTCCCGTTAAAATTCAATAGTTCAATATCTAAGGTAGGTAACAATGGTTTTGCTTCTGAATGTTTTTGAAAGATGAATACAAAGTAAACAATGATGATGAAAGAGCTGAAACACCAACAGATTTTATTTGATGAATAAGATTTACCTTGTCCACTATTATGTGTCTACCAAATTATTCGATTTGAGCCCTCCCTTACGAGATAAGGGCTTCTAAAAATTTGAAGAAATTTCGGTTTTCATTTTTTTCTTCAAAAACCTTTAAACTTAAAATACTGAAAATCGGTGAATACATTTAGTTAGTTAAGTGACATTGTTGAGTACAATTTTTATTTTTACCAAATGACTACAAGGGTGGCTACCACCAATCTCTGTTGTTATTTTAATTAGAACTTTTTATTTTAAGCGTTTCGCGATATGAAAAAATTACAGTAAATATAATAATCAATTTACAAAATTTTCTTCCTCTTAGTATTTTTATGCAGACACACGTTTTCTTTTAAAAAAATAAAATCCACATACGTACATATCCTCGGGTGTGCAAGTAAAATAATTCTTATGAAACGTAGTAGGCTGGTGGTTTTAATTTTAGACATATGTGCCAAATTTAAATTATTTTTATCAAGTAGTAAACTCAGAAATTGGAAAGTGCGAAATGCAAAATGTTTAAATATAGTGGCCAATATGGCAGTCGGTAAAGAACACTGACTAATATGAGTTGTTATAAATACATAGAAATGAAGCTACAGGCTACATTTAATTTTATTAAATGTTTACATGTGGTGTTCAAAATGCCTTCCCAGATGTCAGTCACATAACTAAAGTCTTCGTAAAAAATTACACTACGCAGTACCTGACGGGAATATTTGATTTCGTTGGAAATGCTGAAAATTCATAATTGCAATAGAAATTAACAGAAAAGAATAACTAAATTGGTGGTAGATATATGAAATTGATTGTTAATGACAATCCAAACAATAAAACCATCAAAGTGACAGCAGCCTACTACGTTTCATATGAATTATTTTACTTGCATATTCCACACCCGGGAAAATTTTATAAATTGATAGTTCTATTTACTGTAATTTTTTCATATCGAGAAACGCTTAGAATAAAAAGTTCTAATTAAAAAAACAACAGAGGTTGGTGCCACCCGTGTAGACATTTGGTAAAAATAAAAATCGTACTCAGCTATGTCACTTAATTAACTAAATGTAGTCACCGATTTTCATATTTATAAGTTTAATCGTTTGTGAAGGAAAAAAATAAAAACCAAAATTTTTTCAATTTTTTAGAAGCCCTTATCTCATAAGCGAGGGTTCAAATCGATATTCGATAGCAAATCGAATTTGATAGAAATAACCCCTCTACAATGACCGAAGGAACACACCCTCCAAAGGAGCGCACATCATTATGGGACACCCTATATAACCTACTCTCTATATTTTCTACTTTAATTAAAAAATAATTTGAACTCGAATTTCTCATTTAATTAGACTTCAGTAAAATTATCAGTTAACTAAAACAGCTATTAAATTTAATAATTATATAAAATTTTGCGAAAGAATAACCATTAGAAAAGAAAAATTTTAATATTGTCAAGAATAATTCTGCCAACAAAAGATTACACAACTATCTTTGATTTATATGTGTAATTATAATTAAACATGATTTCTTCTAAATTATTTACATATTATGAAATATATTTTAAAAAAACTACTGCCAAGAAAATAATTCCCATGAGCGCCCGCAGGGGGGGGGGGCAGAAGGGGCCATGGGCCTCTCTTTTTAATGTACAGGGACTTCTACAAATATAAAAAATTAAAAGGGGCACATTGAAAATGAGTTAAAAATATACTTTTGCGCTGCACTGTAAAACCTTACCTTGCGCAAGGCAAAGCCTGCAGTTCACGACGGCAAAGTGTAAACGGGCAGAATATCCCAAGGACACAACACATATTTTATATCAGTTAATTCAACTACTTTTGTTGCTATTGTTATTATTAATTAATAAAATTAATTTGTGTAATTTTAATAAAATAATTTTATATACTAATGGCACAACAACTGTCCAAAATGTTGCCCACCGACATGTAAATACATTTGGGCCCGTCCTACCAATTTTCTACGAACTGGCACAAATGTTTCTGGTTATTGGCAGCAGCTACGATACGTTCGCATAAATCATCAATAGTGTCAAGTCAAGAGATCATGGTCGCCATGGTACCTGTCCTCCTAGTCCAATCCATCGTACCCCTTGAACGTTATTCAAGTATTCCCGACGATTTTATCGAAAATAAGGGCGAGCAGCATCGTGCAAGGACCACATTCGGAGTCAGGCAGTTAAGGACATATTTTCCAGAAGTCCAGGCAGATCATGTCGGAGAAACTCAAACACTGAACTCCATTCATTCGATTTGGTAATATGAATGGTCCATTCAAGCGAACATCGACAATCTCTACCCAAACATTTAATGAACAGTGTTGTTGGAAACGATCCCGTTGAATCGCGTATGGATTTTTAAAATCCGAAACATGATGAATGTTATACATTGCATTCCGTGTAAAATTAGCTTTATCTGTAACTAATATGTCATCTGTAAATCTGGAATTTTGAGCATATTGCAGCAACCATTCACAAAATTTAAATTGTAAGGGATGCTTGGAACGCTGGACATAGTACGGATATAATTGAGTCTCGTGTATGATACACCACACTGTTGATTGAGATATTCCTTGTACTTGTTGAATGATTTGCTTAGTACTTATTCGAGGATTTTCTTCAACAATCTCTAAAATCTGTTCTTCAGCTACTGCAATACGCCCTAGCCGCTCTGGACCTCCATATATTCGGTTGTAAATTTTCCTAGTCGCAACCGGCTTACACTACCACTGTAAAAGTAGCTGCATTTGGCACATGTCTACCGGGAAATCGTTCTGCATACAGACGAGAAGCTAAAGCGTTTTAAATTTACCATAAATTAAAACGAAATCCATCAACTCCGAGTTGCTGTACACGTAAGCCATATTTGACACTTGAAAAACTAATATCAACACTATTGCAAAAACGTTAATACTAAAATCGGAGATTAGTATTCGGGATCGAATGCATTCTGATGACGCAAAGACTACATTAGCCCAGCGATATAAAGGTTGTAGATACTACAACTTCTTTAATTTTTTTCTCATAAAATATTATTATCATATTCCCAATTTTGTTTAGAGAAGTTGTGAATTATCCTGTGTAGGTATTAAAATATTTTTTATTATAAATCGCGAGTGTTTACGTTTCTGCGGACCCCCATGACAATGCTTAATATGTTCTATTTTACACTCTTATATTAAAATAATGAAAACGAAAGATGTTATGAATAAATTATGACAAGTAATAGTTTTGTGACCTTAATTTATGTACAAGTTTTCTGAGTAATATAAATCGACAAGTATAATACGCGCGCTATAAGAAAACAAAACAAAGAAAATTCGACAAACGTGTAGCAGATAGCTTATTTGTTGATTTAATATAATATTATTAAAAGACTAGAGGAGGTATTGGACAACGATAACTTTAGACCTGAATACTAGAGCTTAACGATAATAATTTTTTTCAACTGTGATGAAAAATGAACGTGAAAAATATCCATTTTACCCAGATATAGCGTGCAATTGCAAACACGACTAAGGCAAAAAAATATTTAGCATTTTCTTTTCTCATATCATCGTAGGTTTGCGAAAGGAGACCTACATTTTTACAGAAAAAAAATATTGCTAAAAATATCAATAAATTTATAAATTTTGAAAAGCTGGAATTGAGTTTGCAGTTACGGTTCTTGGCCCAAATTGTAGCAAACTTATCTTACTTTGAAAATGTATATTTAAAACTAGTGCTATAAGATTAAAATCGCCAAAAACTGAAGAAAGGTAGAATATTTTATGGTTATTTGGACTTTTGACATTGTTGCCTTTGGCGCTTGCGGTAGAAAACTTGAATTATTCATTGGGCCAACAGCATAAAATCGGAACTACATGATTTGAAGCAAGGCCTGATGTATATGGTTACTGGACTAGTAAGGTCGTTGACTTTAATTAAACGAAGGATAAACTTTTTTAGAAGATAAAGACAAAGATACAAGATAAGATTTAGGAATTAAGAAGTTAAACCTGTTGAACAAAATAATGCAATTTTACGTGTGAGCCACAGTAGACTACAAAGTTGAACTAGAAGGCTAGGTTTCAGTATTTGGCCTACTCATAGGGAACCGATCGATGCATTCATGTCCCAGTGCCTTGTTTTCTTGTAGCGTGCATATTGTATGTACAATAATTACTATTTTACAACAGAATGTAAATTAAGATTGACGTATTTGTCATGTTGTTTGAAGCCCTATTTCCTATTTATATAGTACATTCTCTTATAATTAAAGAGGTTTTTAATTTTTTTATGAAGTAATTGAGTTAGTAACACAAAATTATGAAGTAACCAATGAGCGTTCTGAATTAATGCTCCATGTTCAACGGTGCGCTGTGAAGTGTTAAGTTTAAATTTATTATTTGAAACTTTTAGAAAACAAAATTTCTAATTCTTTATTGCTGATTAAGTAGTACCGGAGTATTTTATATGGTGTGAGTAAAGATTTTAAGTTGTATGATTGTTTAGGGCATTTTCAATACCTAGTGTATGTCAAATTAAAAATATGCATAAATATGCATTTTATAATATTTAAATCAGCTTTCATGACATACACATAGAAATAAATTACTTCATTCCATTAACTTAACTAAGTAATTAGAATTTATTAAATCGTTCTTAGTTCTTATCTCGTGGTACCTACATAAAAGAGTTACCTAATATATGATATTTAGGCTAAGTACTACTTATATAATTTTAATTATTCAATCGTTACTGTAAATTAGAAACAATTATAAATGAATGCGAGTACAGTAATATAGATAAACTTCGTGTAATAATCAGTAATGCATAACTAAAACATTAATTTTCATTTATAAAAATTAGACAAACTTATAATATATAAACCTTTAATCTGTAATATAAGTGGTTTATTTTGCTGTACAATAAATTTCATCATTGTATTTAAAGGTTTGACACAATCTAGTGTGTTAATATAACAAATGTTTTGTTGAAACGTTACATATATCAGTGTTATCATATATCATTAAAAATGTAGAGTTTACAGATTACCATGTTAATTTTATTGCATAATATGAAGCGTTACAGTAATAATAATAATCGTTTCACTTTCTATGATTTTATTTAATACACATAATTCAGTTGAAATGAACAAGAACTAAATTTCTATTATCTTTAGCAAAATTATTAGTAGTAGTACTTTAACCAATAACTTAAAAACAAATAGCATACACCCATAGTAAATGTTTAAAGTTATACCCGCCTTGGTAGTTTACCAGGTTTGTCTATGTTTCGGAATAAACAAATCGTCCTGCAAAACAAATCTACAAAAATATTTCTGTGCATTTTGTCGATTTAAGTATTTTAAGGTAATATGTATCAAATCTCCTACAATTCCTATCAATGAAGTCATATGTATGGTCTCTGATACCAAACATCTAGGTATGCTAATGAACAATTCCACAGACAAAGCTCTATTCAATAATTATCTAAAAAAATTAATCTATCTAAATTTACTAACCTGGTTTAATGAAAACACTCTATAGATATCTAACTTCGGACAGTGGGAACTCGAAATTCAACTACAATAGATGAGATCTGACCTATTTCTGCATTTTTTGGATTGCTTCATCAGGTGACCTCCTTTAAGTTGAGTCAAATATCTAACTATAAAAATTATTATACCAATAAATTAAAATTATTTGAAATTAAATGTCGACAATGTCAAACTGATTAATCAGTCAATGAATTTAAACATCATAATCAACGACCTACTAAAATAAATAAAAAAATTGTACTCTTTATGTATAGTTTTTTTATATATATATATATTTTCATATATTAACAATATTGTGTGAAACTAACTACTCTGTGGGCTAAAGCCCCAACCAGCGTTGAATTACACCCACAATAGCTACCCATATATTCTTTATTATTAGCTTTTGTAACATTTCTTACTATTTAAGAAAGGCATTTTAAGCTAATATATATCAAACCTCCTACAATCATAATAATAATAATAATAATCTTTATTTCACCTTAGCTAAATTAATTAGGTGCTCTGAACTACCTCACGCCAAGTATAAGTATTTACTTACAAGGTATTTCACCAATTTTTTTTTTAAAACAGAAAGAAACTCTCGCACTTTTTTAAATCTAATGGTAGCTTGTTAAAAATAGTTGAACACAAGACATAATGGTATTTCCTAAAAAATGAAAGGATATACGAGTAGTTACTTATGGAAATATGATTGCGCCGTGCGTATATTATATGTATATTTACTAGCATTTGACGCAAATTTATTTCTGTTTTTATAAACAAAACATGCTGCTTCATATGCAAGAATTGAGTGTAATGTCAATAAATTGTTTTCTTTAAAAACTGGTCCGCAAGAATCTAGTGACATAATGGAGAATATTAATCGAATGATTTTTTTCTGTAAAAGAAAGACTCTTTGTTTGTCTGCACCAACACCCCAAAGAATAATCAAATACCTCAGGTGGCAATAAATAAGACCATAATACACGTTTACCAATTAAACTAAGGTTGTGTTTTATTATATTTACAAAATCATAAACCAGTAGAAAACGATTTCATCAATGTAATATACTAATGAATGCTAATAGTACAGCAATTTTAAAAAACATGTCACAAATACAATTTTCAGTTATTTTCTCATTTTGAGTTAATTAATCAGCAACAAATTGTTAATAAGAATGAAATAAATTGATTCATGTAGGGCGTGGCTAATTAGATTAATATTCGAAAACCTACACGAGTCAAATATTTTTGCAGATAATAATCCAAGCAGATATCTGTCGTGAAATTAAAAATATGTCATATTATTATACTTTCTTACTTTCTCTGCATCTGCACTGATTTAGCCATATATTTACATGATAATAAATACCTTGGAGGAGCAAGAGAAATTTTAAAATAATATGGGTAATCTTAAACGGTCCTTTTAGTAATTTTAATTACATTATTGGTAAAATTGTGTAGATGCAATGTAAGACGAGTACGTCAATTGCAATATCAAATACTTCAAAATAAAACAAGAAAGCTGATTTTCCGGCCATAATGTTTCTTTCTATGAAATGTAAACTGACAAAAACTGTATACGAAGTAGATCAAGGAAAATACTACTAAAAATAATGACAAATAGCCATTTGTCATCTGCCCATCATTTTCGAGCTTAACTCTCATCAATAGGCCATAGGTGAGGCAACTGACAAATAACCCTAACTGTTGTCTGTCTAAAGCAACAGAATGGACCATGCGAAATATAGCAAAAGTACATCTAGTGGCCACTAGCTACTCCATGCTAGACTTCAGAAGCCACAGGCAGACATATTTGATTAAATGTGAATTAGCTTAATACTTTTAAAGACAAGTACAAGAAATAATAATGAAAACATATATAATTGAAAAAGCAGCCAAGAAGCACACTCATTTATTGAAATTTGTATTCTTGTTTGTAACCATCTATGCAAAGTATCAAATGACAGCAGTGCATAATGGAAAGATCTAACAATTCTCTATAAACCTATGCGTTTTTTGAGATACAGTTACTGTAGATTTATTTTACTTTAACAAGTATTATACAGGGTGTTGCATAATATACTGAACAAACTAGTTCCTGAGGTCATTGTGAATAAAAACTTATAATGGACAAAGGGTCAATTCTCCGTGGTTACCGACCGAGCTATGGACCTTTAAAGTTTAGAAATAATTACTTACATGCACATAGATTTTAAACTTTTACTGTTTGATTATAGAAATAAAAATAAAAAATTACGACAAAAATAAAAGAAAATTAAAACATCGCAGGCATATTGACATGATACTCACAATAACCTCAGGAGCTTGTTCCTTAAGTTTGTCTAGTTCCGTTTCTCTTTTTTTTTGGTTTACTATTATTCTTTTGTATTGCATGTTATGTTGTTATAGCACACATTTTCTGTTCGGCTACTCAATACGTATTTTATACCATTATTTAGTCATGTCTTAGGGGATACAATTTTTGGGATCCAAATAAAAATGTTTAACTGGCTTTTCACTAAGTTTTCATTTTTGAAAGCCTCTTAGCAGTTTGTTTCCAGAACGTTGTCTCCAGCATTTGGTGCTTCATATTCGAAGATTTTGTGAGAGGCGTCCTACTTCCCATGCATGGGTTTGTTATAGTATATGTTCCCTCAAATACAATATCCAGTTAATTTTTCTGATACCCGTATGTAGTGTCAGTGAAGGTAGTATTTGAATTTTTTAAAATGAGTTATAATGCAGTAAATCCCTCTCTTGTTCTTTTTCTTCATTGCCTAATATTCCTTCAAGTCTTCGTTATTACTTTAATGTTTCCGAACTAGAGCCAGAAAACATTAGAGGCGTTTCCAATCCAGTTTTGAGAGGACCTTGTATCTTGTCAAATCATATATTGGCTGTTTAACTATCGGAAAAGATAATATATGCCATTCAACTTGCTTTAAAATAACACTTCTCATATATCGTTATCATTCACCATATTTTAAAAACATCCCATAAATTACTAAAGCCATTTCTTCGACATCAGATAGATCAGAATTTATTCTTTGTCGCATTTACAAATTGCAATTGGAAGTTCGAATATCTCATGTATAATTAATTTTCGCTTGACATCCCATGTTAGTAATTTTGTATTTTTTTACAGATTACATTGCGTGACCTAAAACAACTGTAACACTCTTATCTGATCGGTAATGTTTATTTTCTATACCGTTACAAGAAAATTTATACTTACGAAAGATGCATTTTAATTGAGAGGCCAACCATATTTACACTATACTGATTGAACTACAACTACTTAACTTAAAACAACATATAGGACATGCAAAGCCATTTTTGACAAAATTTCTAAAACGTAAATCTTTTGTTCCTTCACTGCGTAACATATAGAAGTATGTTATTAGAAAGCGATTTAAAAGAGTTTATAATTAATAAGCAGTTGCTTTACATTATTTATCTTAAGATTAACTTTTATTACTAGCAACTGTTTCAATATGGACTATTTTAATTTTATTGATCATAAATAATAAGTCCTAACCCAATTTTTTTTAAATATATTTACAACTGTATCTTCAACATGCTTCTTTAAGTTGATAAATTCTAACCATTTTGATATCGCACTCTGCATATGTACAAAAAATCCGCTTAACATGTCGTAATCATTCGTATCTCAAAGAATAGCTGAGATATTGCAATGCTGAAAATTGCTTGTTATTGACTTTTTTCGAGGTGTACAAAATCTATTTATATACAAATTCACCCATTCCCTGTTATTCATCGCCAATTGCAATCCTTCTCTCCATTACAGTCCACGTTGTTGTAAGCATTCTGCAACCAATTTATCCCAAGTTTTCTTTGGCTTTCCTCTTCGTCTTTTTAGTGGTCAGCTGCATTCTTGCTAAATGACCGAACGATTTTAAGTGGTGCCTTCTATGTATTTTAATACTGATTCTGCTTTTAGCTCTTATCTTATTACTTTTGTCTCTTTTTGTAATTCTTTTAGCTCCTCTAAAGTATTTCAACTGCCTGAATGTTATTCTTCATTTGATTTGTCAACGTCCAACTTTCACTTCCAAAAGTCAAAATAGGTCTGAAAATTATGTTGTATACTGCCATCTTGATTTGTGCTGATATCTCTTTTTTCGTATGAATACGTTATTTAGCGCATAATATAATTTAATTGTGTTTTCTATTCTCTCGTTTATTTCTACTTCGTTCTTTCCACTTTTATGAATTTTTACTCCTAAGTATTTAAATGCTTCAACTTATTCTATATTTGTTCCATTTAATTTTATGTTTACGATATCATCATTACCTATAGTCATTACTTTTGTTTTATCGATGTTTATTTTCAAGTTTCTGCCTCTGAAGCGTTGTTCCTATGTCCAGGTTAAATTGTAATTCACTTTCGTTTTCCCCAAATATTACTAGGTCATCCGCAAACGCACATTCAGTTTTTTGACTTTATCTTTAATTTCCTTTATAATATAATCCAGCACTATTTTAAATAGTGCTGGGCCCAAAAACTTTTCCTTGTCTAAGCCCATCTTCAGTAAGGAATATATTTGATTGTGCATTTCTAGTTCTTACATAGTTTCGTGTGTTCTTGTATATGGCTTCTATATTTTTACGCAACTTTTTCTCAACATCTGCATTTTTAAAGCTATTCCATACCAGCTCTCTCGGTATACTATCAAATGCCTTTTCAATATCTATGAAGGCCACATATGTAGTTCCTTTCTTCTCAATTAGTTGTTTGATTGTGAATATGTGGTATTGACTTTCCCTCCCTTTTCTAAAACTGCTCTGAGCTTCTTCCAGTTGTGTCTCTATTTTATCTTTCAATCTCTTTTCTAATAACTAGTATACTTAACATGGCAATTCCTCTATAATTTGAACATTCTTTGTTATCGCCTTTAAATATAGGTAATAATACCCCTACCTCCCAGTCTTTTGGTATACCGTCTTCTTTCCAGATTTTATTATACAGAATCGTTATTATTTCCAAACCTAGTCTTCCCATATTTATAATCATCTCCGTTGTTATTCCATCATGGCCAGGTGCTTTACTTCTTTGTAACGTCTTTACTGCCGTTTGTACTTCTACGGGTACTATTGTTACTATGTCTTCAGTTTCATCTATTTCTTCTATACTATACCTGTTCATTGTTTTAGTTTCTGTTCTGTAATTTGCTTTTATTGGTATGTGTCTAATATGTCTTGAAAATACTCTTTCTATTTACTCATTATTGCTGGATCTTCATCAAGTAACTTTCCTTCTTTATTTTTTTATGCATCTATTGCTTTACTGCTGTTTACCTTATCTAAGTTTTTTTAGTGTATTATAAAACAATTTGTGGTTCCCTTGATGATCTTCTTCCATTTTTTGTGCAAATTCTTCCCAAGTTTGTTGCTTTGCCTTCTTTACCATTTCTTTAACTTTTAATCTTTGTTCTTTATAACTGTTGTAGTTTTCTTCCGTTCCCTTAGCTAAATATAAATTCCATTTTTTTTATTTGTTCACTCCGCCATGTTGTTTGTTTCTTATTTATGTTTGACCTTTTAGTTCCATGACCCAAATATACAATTTTTTAAATGGTACACCCTGTATATTATTATGCAATTCAATTGCTTTAATTTTCTCTTCATAATAATATGTTGTTGTTGCTGTTGCTACTTCATAATTTGTAAATTGTCAAAGAATTAATAGAACTGATGTTGTGTGGTGTATACAGGGTGTTCCATAACTAATGGACCATATAGCAACAGGGTATAGTAGACGCCGCTTCTGCTTAATTTCTTAGAATAAGATGTTTACCGATATTTACCCAAAAACTTACAATAACTCAAAAACTCTTAGACAGATATGAGTCAAATACAGTGGAGTTATGTTTTAAAGAGCAAAAATTTCGATTTTCTAGTTAGTTTTCAGAAATCTGCTAGAATCATAATATCGAATGCGTAAATTGTTGTAATTTATTTACCTCTAACACTTGACCGATTGACCTTAAATTATGCAAAAGAGAAGGTCACCCCCACTGCGTGGCAAGTTTTCAGTGGCCAATAATATACGAGGTACGTCCAGAAAGTAAGTTCCGTTTGGTAATAAAATTAAATTGTGTACAGATACAGAAAAATTAATTATTGCACAAAATTCTTCAACTCTTAAACTACTTTTCCACATAACTGCCGACATTTTGCAGGCATTTGTCATAGCGTGGCACAAGTTTTTGTATACCTTCTTCATAGAAGTTTGCCGCCAGTGTCTTCAACCAGTTGGAAACATTTTCTTTCAGCTCTTCGTCATCGTTGAAGTGTTGACCGCCAAGGAAAGACTTGAGATGTAAGAACAGATGAAAGTCGCTAGAAACGAAGTCAGGGCTGTATGGAGGGTGGTCAAACACGTCCCAGCCAAATCCCTGTAGGAGGTTTTTCGTCACATTTGCAGTGTGTGGTCGTTCGTTGTCGTGAAGAAAAACAGCACGTTTTGACAGCAATCCTCGGCGCTTATTCTGTATTGCGCGGCGCAATTTCCTAAGTGTCTCGCAGTTTCTTCTCCTTGATACAGAGTCTACCGCGCATATGCGGAACTGCGATCGCAGCGCTGCAGCGGAACTTACAACTGGTTGAAGATACAGGCGGCAAACTTCTATGAAGAAGGTATACAAAAACTTGTGCCACGCTATGACAAATGTCTGCAAAATTTCGGCAGTTATGTGGAAAAGTAGTTTAAGAGTTGTAGAATTTTGTGCAATAAATCATTTTTCTCTATCTGTACACAATTTAATTTTATTACCAAACGGAACTTACTTTCTGGACGTACCTCGTATATTGAAAAGCTCTTGACTGCCTTCTCAGTTAAGGTTCATACGGCATTTCTCGCCGTAAAATGATCAAATTTGTGTGTTTTTAGGTACTGAGATCTCGAAAACTAAAACATGTAGAACAAAAGTAATACCAAAAATTAAATTTTTGATGTTTTTTATACACGTTTACTATTTAAATTCTCCTCAAATAAACTAATAACTTTTAAAAAGCAATTGTAAGACACACATTATTTTGCTATTCTAACCCCATATTTTAACAATTATATTATTTTTATATACTTATAAACAAAAGTGAGTAATGTTATATGCAGAACTATGTAAGGTATTGTTATAACAATATTTATATCTACAATTAAATTTTAAAAAATACGTATTTTGATAGATTTCTGTACTTGAAACAATTTGTTGGTTATATATTAGTTTTACTTCGGTACCTTTGAATATTCGCAGGTGACATGAGATAACATTCTTATTATTTGTATTTGTAGAAAGCACTATTTCTAGAAAACGGTGCCAGTGTACATCACAGAGTGCTGTATTTTAAAAAGTTAGGGTTATATTTCGAGATTATTTCATTTAAAAATTCTTATAATTTTTTTGTATTTCGAAGAAAAACGGCGAAAAGAGGAGGACGGGTACTAATTGTTGCACGACCACTCTCCCACAGGATCAGTAAATAAAGCAAAATATAGTTGCGGCAAGAATTCAGACGGCTTACGGCATGCGTACAAATGAATAATTCATTTTATTTTCATCAAGATATTTAAGAAACTGCAACTGAGAATAATAAATCTATATACTACATTAAATGTTTATATTAAATTACTAAAAATAATTATTTTGAACGCAACAAATTGTCGATAAATTATATTAACAATAAAGACAATGACGTGACGTTGGTTGTGACGTAAGTCGTCTTAATTTCTGCCGCAACTATATCTAAATTGCCAGAAACAATTTCTAACTGTATTCTTTATAATTTGTTTTTTCCAAATAAATAAGCAAGCCTGTCTCCTATCAGGGGTATTCAGATTCATCATGCATGTACATGATTTTATAATATTAATGACATTCCCTCAAAACAGTTTTGACCTTCTGGAAGTTCTTAGCAGAAATTTCATTAAATTTCTATTCGTGAGTGGAACAACTAAGAACTAATGTTCAAAATTTAAAGTCAATTTTGTTACAAATAAGCTAAAGTTCAAAATAAATCGCAAAATTAATTTTAATGAGTGCCACTAATATTGCAAACGATTGTACATTGCACGTTTAAGACAATGAACTTAATGAAATAAACATATAGAAAATGAAATAAAGTATCAAACTATTCATTTTATATCCTTTTTATTATGCTGAACTATCATTAGCATTTCGTAATTTACGGTATTACAGTGATTTATTTTAAAAAATTTATGAAGTTAATTGTAATTAAAATTTATAATTAAAGGGAAACGGTACAAAGGAATTTCACGGTCTACTAATATAATTGTGCTTGTTATATTTTGTCGGAAACTTAAGTAAAAGCTAATATATTTTTGAAAAGTTTATTAGTTCTTGGCGATATAAAATTTTGAAAATATCGAATAGACAAAACTATTTCGAACAGATCTTGAACGTCATGAAACTCTCCACATTTTAAAATTATCTGAATTATACACTGTGTCCTTTTTCTGATCTACCTGACTATATTATTTTCGAATACATGCGCCTTTGATATGTGATCTGTGACGCACCATTTAAAAGCTTTTTTATATTAAATAAAAAAATAATAAGTTTGCCATTTGCACTTATGCCCAAAAATAAATATCGTTTACCTATGTACTACTGCATAAAAACTATTAACTAACTACTATTAAAATTGCATAATGTTCTCAAACACCAATTTTATTTGTTAAAATCCTCATGAAATTGAGAGAGTATCTAACTCTTAACTGATGTTGAATAGGAAATGTAGAATAAACTTGTTTTATATTTCCCTGATGTTAAATTTATAGTGTTGGAGAAGTGTGAAAGTGTGCTGTTGTAAAGATATGCACAGCCTGGTCATGCAACAGTTTCAGTCGATTACACTTTATTAAATATTTTCTTAAGTAGATGCATATTCGTGCTTTTTTATTCGTTACCATATATTTATAAGAAGATATGATTTCATACATAGATACAGGAGTATCTTACACTCTTGTCATTTTTATAGAAACTAAATAAAAACAGTAGTCTCTGTATTTAATGTAACAAAGTGAACGTAAGTGGGAGTTCCTTCATTGCCAAACTTCAACAGGGTGCTTCTTAGTTAAAGTTAACACAAGTAGTTCATATGGACTTGGGAGTCAATTCTGAACTCCTGTGAAGATAAAACAATTTAAAGTTGTCAATGGATTTAAGCCGCAAATCAAATAAAAGTATCAATACCAAATTTTATATTATACCTAGTTTGCTACATTGCTACTACTGGTTCACACCTAATTTCCAGGGGTCATTCTGAAAGAATGTTAATTTTATCTATTGTAAATTGGAAAATGCAGGTAGATATTATATTTAAGACATTTATCGGTTTATACTGCACACTTGAAATATAACTCATTCAATATTTACTTATTAATGTAGGTATAACAATTATAATAGTCATTAACGTTTTTGTCGATAGATACGTCGTTACTAGTTATTTATTATTCAATGGTTCAATGGTTCAATAGCAAATAATAATGAATACAGTTCAACGTATTCAAGTACTTACAGTATTTTCTGGCTGTAGTATCTAATTAGAGTAGCAAGTTTAGATATAGAAACATGTCGTGCCCTTACTATCAAAAAGCTGAACTTTCTTTTGCATTATATTTTCATATCATTTAGACGGTATTATATTAACATATAGTAATGGCGTAAAATGACGATTGTGGAACAGAAATTCTACAGTAAATTGCTGAAGATCGTTAAGTAGGAAAATCCGCAATATCTAAATGACAGTTTAGAACTCATCGCATATGCAGTATTAGGAGAAATTTTGTCAATCAAGAACCATTTCTAATGTCAACGTTGAAATTTGCAAAATAATATATGAAAATTTAATACCAGCGTTTTCTAACTAACTTGAAGCTTGTATTTTGTTCCGTTACCATGGTACCTAATTTAAAAAATTTCCGGAAATTTTCATCATTTTCAAAAAATCTCTGCGGGTATGGTATATTGGCTTAGATCAATGTGAGATGTTGATACCAGTTGGAGTTCGACGATCCTTTTAATGAATGAGGTTTCTCTCATTCCTACAGTGAATGGTGGTTAGGGCCTACCAACGTAAGTCGTTTCTGAGCGTAAATCCTGCCTGCTTAAGAGGGGCATGAAAAGATATACTGAAAATAGACCTTTACCAAAATCTGTTCATTTCAAAAACCGTATAGTTTATCAATAGCATTTAGTAATACGTATGTAGATAGAATATTGGGCTAGGACTTGACATATTTTTTATTGCAAAATACCTTGTATTATTTAAGTTATAAACAATTGAAATTCAATAACAAATGAATAATTCATGTCACAGATCGTGACCAAAATTTGTCAATGCCTGCATATAGTCTTCAGTAAATGGTTTCCTGAAAATTGGATTTAAATGCGTATTAATAATGACAATGAACAGATTTTTGTAAAATTATCATTTGTCAGCCATGTCAGCCATGTTTATCAGCCGCGTTGTGCACCCAAGCGTACATATATATGTATACACGGCAGTTTGGACATTCTGTCACAGATGGCAGAACCGATGCAGCTTTGCAGAAACCTGTTTTGCTTTCGCAGTAATTGATGATAGGATTGCCTAAGTAAGGGCGTGTTCACATGAAACGGTCGGCGTTGTCGGACCCTTTTTTAATACACACACTAGAAAGAGACACAGGACACAGTTATCACCCGATAATGCCGAGTGTTTGATGTGAATATACCTTAATACCTCAATCAAGGATGATGGTTTTGGTGGTTTACACTTTGGTAATATATAGGGTGTTTTACAATATGTGGAACAAACTATAAGGGTGATTAGGGACCTCTGAAAAAAAAATTCTCTAAACAAATGTCCAAAAATCATTCATTTTCGAGGTTGTTAAAAATTTTAATAAAACTGTTGGTTAAATTAAGACAAACTACATTTGGTACACAATATCTCCTTGTGGATCGGCACATCTCATACCTATATTGAATCAGTCTACTCCATTTTTTTTGTGTACAAATCCTAGTGAGAAAATTAAGAAAAGGTCAATGTGTCTCCATCTATGAAGTGTTACGACTATTGATCATTTCATGCTCCACTTAATAATAATATGCCGTCCGCTCACCCGCACAAGTCCTCCGACTTCTGGGCTAATACTGGTGATTAGAATGAGGAGCAGAAATATTATTAATATTACTATTTCTTGGCCAGTCATATCAATGGCTTGGTGGACGTTATTGGAAACTATTTTGATTAATATTTAATTTTTAAGAACTATTTTTCGAGATTCGCATTTAGTGATGTCAAAATCACTATAGTTTCTAAATAACAAAATGACAAATTTAATAAAACTAAAGAAGTTATGCTAACAAAATATTTTCTGCTATCAAGTGTTAATAATTTTTATTTCATACATCTGTTAAATATCTATTTAAGTCGGAAATGGAACAATTACAATATTTATGCCGTAATGTTTGTTTTTACTGTATTAGAAATGTATGCTAATATAAATCAAATCTCCTAGAATTCCTATCAATGAAGTATATGTATGCTCTCTGATACTAAACATCTAGGTATGCTAATGAACAATGCCACAGACAAAGCTATCTTCAATAATTATCTAAAAAATTAATCTAGCTAAATTTACTAACCTGGTTTAATGAAAATACTCTATAAATATCTAAGTTTACTTTTGAAACGGTGGGAACTCGAACATTCAACCACAATAGATGAGATCTGACCTATTTCTGCATTTTTAGGATTGCTTCTTCAGGTGGTCTCCTTTAAGTTGAGTCAAATAACTAACTATAAAAATTATTATATAAATTAAAATTATTTGATATTAAATATCGACAATGTCAAAAGTGATTTTAGTCTGTCAATGAATTTTAAATTAAATATGACAAATACCTACTTAAATAATATTTACCATTTATGTAATGGTTCTTTATATATTTTTGGGTATTAATAATATTGGTGAAACTAGCTACTCTGTGGACTAAAGCCTCAACCAGCGTTAAATTGCAACTGTATTAGGCATTTTAAGCTAATAATAAAGAATATACTGTGGGTGTAATTCAACGCTGGTTGGGGCTCTAGTCCACAAAGTAGTTAGTTTTACACAATATTAATTCCTAAAAATATATATAAAAAATAATGTTTGTTGTCTAGCAATACTATTTCATATTTTGCTAAATTATATTGAGGTTGAAATTATATTAATACTTTTTAACTTTTATAGGAATGCATACATCTTTATTTGTAATATGACTTTTTCTGATTCCGCATATTTATTTAAAATCTACTCCACATTTCTATATCACAAAACAATGCAAAAATGATGTTATTATTTTATTTGAAAGTGACCAGTAAAAGATTGACAACAATTTTTTTTTAAATTTTAATAATTATAACGTTTTATTCATTTAAAAAAGAATTATAAAGGCATACTTTACTTACTATTATACTACTATTACTACTATTTATAACGTAAATTATTTTGGAAAATTTTATATAAATCATTTTATGAACATCCATATTATAAATAGATCAAAAATCAAGAATATTTAAAAAATGTAATAAATTAGAGGCAGCTATGATTTTTCTTTGTATTAATTTCATTTAACACGTCATTTATCGGCTTAAAATGTTGAATAGCTCGTTTATTTCCCTGTAAAAAATACCAACTTTCCTATAATGTAATAACAAAAGCACGTATCTCCAATTGAAGTAAATATAACAAAAATATTTTTAAATTAATAATTATTTTTATTTACGGAAGATAGTGGTAGAAATAGTAAACAGTATAAGTATAAGGAAATCTTGTTGAACAGGATTTGTAGAACTCGGCATATCTTCAAATTAACTTTTCCTATTACAAGCAAATTTAAAATAATATCATACCTGGCAGATTTGCATTACATTTAATGAACGAAATGTAATTATAAAATAATCGATTTGTAGCAACAAATACATAACTTTCATTTTTTCTGACTTCCTCTGCGTATAAAATTAACTTTATATTTACTCTCTTAAGTCATATTGTTGCCAATAAAAATGTTCAAGTAATAAATTCTTTAAGCTGATTTCTATGTCTTGCAGATGTGAAACCTAGCACTAAGCACTGTATAAAATGCGTCTATCTCTACAGTTCATTGTAAGCCCATAGACTTTCATTTGTTATGTGATTATTACAAAATTTTCACATCACAGGAACTATCGTTGTTGAACAGATGTTTCCTCTAGAATTCATCAAATTTAAACAAATCCTTTACGTCATCGGATTCTTGATATCGTAATTTATCAGATCAAGTTGTAGACACCTGTGGTAGACATCGATTTTTTCTAAGAATATTGATACAAAATTATTTTGCATTTGAATTAATTAAACAGCAGATAGTACATATAAAAAATATTCCTATACAGGGTGTTAATTAACTAAGTACGGCCCATAACTGCAGATGTAAATCCTTGCAATATTCTAAGAATAAAAAAGTTTATTTAAACATGTATGCAGAAACACTTATATTCCAGTATACAACGTTTAAAATGTCAAAAAATCAATATTTTTTCGAACAATCAGTGCTATGTTCTCATTTTTTTTATTACACTATTCTACAGGAGAAACCCAATTACAGAATAGGAATACAACGCAAACATTATAACCGAATATTGATAATTACTACAATACACTAAAAACCAAAAATATAAATATAAAAAATTATGTTAAATATTAATGTAACATAAATATATTAGAATATATATCGAGGGAAAAAATTAACTATAAATAGTATTTTTAATGTCATTAATATTGCAGCTGAAAATGTCCACAAAATTATGAGATTCATTGTACCAGTTGCACATATTGTAAGTGGAGAGAACAGTCTAATATTTGTTCTAGGTGTGGTAAGGTAAAACAGCTTTGATTGACGTGATACCTGTCTATTTGCATGAAAATTGAGCAATTGCAAAATTTGATTACAGTCAACTGTGTTATGCACTAGCTTGTGAAGAAAAACGGGGTAGGAAACTTTGCGACGATCATTTAAAGACTTAATTAAAAATCGTGAAAGGAGTTCACTATGAGGGAAACCAATAGCAGGATAAGCACCATCTGTTTTATAAGCAACGAAATTTCAGAAAACGACGTTGAATCCATTTAAGACTGTCAATATGAATTCTATAGTGCGGGCACCAAATGATGGAAGCATATTCTAAATTAGAACATACAAAAGCAAAATATAGTAACTTAATCGCATCATAATTCATTAAGTTCTTCGAATTTCGTATTATAAATACAAGATTTTTATATGCTCTAGAAATTATGTAATTAATATGAGGTATGAAGGATAATTTTCTATCAAAGTAAACGCCTAAATCACAAAATGTATCTGGCCTAGTTTGAACAGAATCTTTGAGTTTATAATTATAGGATAGTAAGTCACGTTTAGTGGATATTGATAACACGTTGCATTTTGCTATATTTGTTAGCCCTTATCAGTATGCCATAGGTGAGATGACCGACAATTGAACTGGCTGTTCCTTCATATGTATGTTCGCATATAAACTGAGTGATATCTCACCTGCAGTCAGTTTATATGTAAACATACAGTGGGTAATGCCGGTCGGGGCATTAGTCCGCGAAGTAGTTGTTTCCTGCAGTATCATTTGCAGATTTAATGGCTCGTCGCCAGGGCGAGAGGTCTGCGTTAGGTACCTGCTGCAATGTGGGTCGCTTCCTGTAAGTCGAGCCGCTTAGGCCGAGCAGGAAGTAAGCAGACCACTTATATTTCACAAATATACAATCTGATAGATTTGAAATTGAGAATATTTTCAGATCAGCATAAAAAAGGCAACTTACAGTGAGATCATTTACTATGTCATTGATGAAAATATTAAACAGTTACGGGTCCAAGTTTGAACCCTGGGGAATGTCTGACGTAGTTTTAACCGCAACAGAATTATGTCCACACTATAACACATTTTGTGATCTGTTATTTAAATATGACTTCAAAAATTCAATATATTCTCTACAGAGTCCAAAATTAACTAGTTTGTGTAGTAAAATGTTGTGGTCCAGTCTGTCGAAAGCTTTGGAAAAGTCTGTATAAATGATATCTGTTTGCATACCCTTATCAATGGCCTCAGATATATAATTCGTAACACAGAACAAATTAGTGGTAGTAGATCTGCCCTTGTAGAAACCATGTTGCACTGGCCTTATTTGATTATTCACAAATGGAAATATCGTTATATATATAATCAATATTTATTATCAATCATTATTTATAGTATTTCAAAAACTTTTGCAAAATGGCTAATTAGTACGATTGGTCGGTAGTTTGTTATATCGTCTTTTGCTCCTTTTTTGTGAATAGGTATAATCTTGGAGTGTTTCCACATGGACGGAAATCTAGATGACTTTAAGGACATAACAAATAGATAGATACCCTAACAATCCAAAAAACAATGCAATAGTACTCATACGCACGAGATATACTGTATTTATTCCACCTATTTGACAAAAATTGGATAGGAATATAATAGATTTAATATATAATAATAAATTAAAAAAATATATATATATTATAACTTGCATTGATATACAGTAATACTAAACATATAAGTTTTGAATTTTTAACCATAATTTATTTATAACATTAATAAACTTTCACATGACGTCGCAAGATGATACGCGTAACTCTATAGGCGCCATCTGTTATATACATTACATAGAAAGAGCATTAATATTAAAAGCATGTATGCAATGGAACTATTAACAATTTTAAATCGACTAAATTAATTCTTATCGTAGACATTACCTTAATTAATTAGAAATATATGCCTGCTTTCGTATTTTTTAAGTAAATGTAAATGATTCTTAATTGGTAACAGATCACAGTTTAATGGAAGATTATTAATCTCAAAATATATTAAATCTTACTGCTCTACTCTTTTCTTTAGTAATTTACGAAATGTGAAAATTAAAAAGTGCGTTAAATTTTGGCAATATTTTGAAAACATTGCATCAATCTAAGTTGAATTACAGGAAACAGTATCTATGTCCACGGCAATAGTAAACAACTCACTTCTCAAAAAGAGTTATCCTTAATAAAAATATTGTTTTTTTATAAGGTTGCTATGGAAAATCTTATGTTTGCACGTAAATAAGGTTGAAAAAATGAAAATATTTTAAAATAGGCAAAAATGAACTGTATTAGTTTTTGAGGAAACGAAACATGTGAAGCCTACCAAGCTTGAGCTTGGAGTAGCAGTAAATTTTGATACTCGTAGATCAACAGCTGCTTTGAACTTTGTTATCAGCAGCCAGTCTCCAATATGCGTCAAGATTGTAGAAAAACGCCCAGACTCGTCGATTTTAGATTAAGGGGGGACATTATTTACTGGTATTTTTGACTCCGCCACTTTCACCCCCAAGCAAGGGTAAGCATCATCCCAAAATATTTAAATTTCATTGGAGGTTGAGTAATATTTATTTTGAAAGCTCTTACAATTCTCTATACAACATACTTTAAACTTAATAATTTCGCCCAATACTTTGAAGAAAATTTACATTTTAAAATTTAAGTTATGTTTAGTTGCTTATTTACTACTTTGTTGATTAAATGTTCAAACAGATGACCGCCCGCTTCCATACAAGCATAAACATTTTGTTCGAAACGTTGCGTACATTCTGAAGCATTTCCGGAGTGGCTGTGTTTTATAGATATTACTTTTTTGGTATCCCCACAAAAAAATCACGGATCAAAAAATCTGGTGATCATGGAGGCCAGACGTTGGTCAAATACTGACGGACAATTAACGCATAATGCGGAGGAGCACCGTCCTGTTGAAAAATCACATAATCCTCATCATACTCTGGAACATTTTCAATAATATTAGTCAAGGCAGGATCAATAGCGTCTTTTAATTCCAGCAATTGCAAATACATTTGGCCAGTCAAATTACCAGGTAGAAAAAAGTACTCACCAGCCAGTCACCGAAAATTCCAGCCCATATATTTAATTGTTCCGGTTGTTTTATATGCAACTCGTGAAAAATTCTTGGATTTGAATCTGACCAATAGCGGCAATTGTGACGATTTACGGTTCCGTTCAAGAAAAAACAGCATTAGTCAGAAAAACATATGTTAATGGATCGTTCCCTGCTCGCTCACTCATTATTTCGCAGAATTGTAAACGGCGGTCATAATCATCCTCATAAAATTTCTGGACTAAATAGGTATATTTTGTATGGATGGAATTTAATCTTCTTTGTAGTTCGATTGATCCCAGACACATATGCCAGCTGCCTCGTACTTAATGTAGGATCAAGATGAACTTATCCCAAAACTGCAACTTCACTAGCTTCATTAACTATAGGTTTTTAATTTCTCGTTTTTTATTGGCTACGTTCCCTATCTCTTGAAATATTTTTACTAACTCTAGAATATACTTCCCCCTGACACGTCGATCTTGATGTTGTTCATTAAATAGCTGAGCTGTTCTATTCGCACATTTTATGTTAACAAAGCGAAATGATATTTACCCTTTCCGCAATGAAATAAACCATAGTGTTTAATTTTAAAAAATACAATTAAATACACTACCAACCAACGCTTTCAAATAATACTAGAAAATAAATTTGGTATCCACTAATTTTACGTTTGTTGTGTATGTATAATATTCATTTCTGTTTTTTACAACTGTGTTTTATTATGAAAGTGAAATCAATGTAACGCCAGAAATACCAAATTTATATCATTGGCGTACTCGAATAAGTGACATTTTTCCCGATACTAATTGTTTGTACATATGTCTCAACTATAAAATTAAAATTCTTAGTAAGTATTTGGAGGAATTATAAAATTTAAAGTCTGTTGTAAAGAGAATTGTATGAGCTTTAAAAATAAATATTACTTAACCCCCAATGCCATTTAAATATTTTGGTGTGACCATTGTATAAAATAAATATTATTTATACAATGGTGTGACGCTTACCCTTGCTTGGAGGTGAAAGTGGCAGAGTCAAAAATACCAGCAAATAATGTCCCCCTTTAATCGAAAATTAACGGGTCTGAGCGTTGTTCTACAATCTTGACGCAGTTCCTGTGAATGGCTCTGTTTCGTTTTTATCTGGCCACCCTATATAGAACATTGTCGTTTACTATGAATACTGCAAAGTTTACAGATACCCATATATAGGTTAAATCTATCTCCGCACCACTATTTTGATTGCCCATTATTCCCCTGGCAAGGTGGTCGTCGAAGTTAGGCAGCCGAAGTTAGGTCTATTCGACGGGTCATACACGGTCGTTAGCATTTCTGCTTTTACAGCTACACATACGGATAGTACCGTCAGAGAGTGATGCGATATTATTCTGTAAACTACTCGTATCTCGTAGTTATATTAATTTATAGGGTTTCTATAATTCCAGTTAGCCACAATCATTAGCTTTTTTTTACTGTTTAAGAAAGGTATTTTAAGCTAATATGTATCAAATCTCCTACAATTCCTATCAATGAAGTCATATGCATGCTCTCTGATACCAAACATCTAGGTAAAAAAATGTTACAAAAGCTAATAATAAGGAATATATGGGTAGATATTGTGGGTGTAATTCAACGCAGGTTGGGGCTTTTGTCCACTGAGTAGTTAGTTTCACACAATATTGTTAATACCTGAAAATATATGAAAAAAATCATTAGCTTCCTAGTACATATTAAGATGTCTGCAAACACAAACAGGTACTTATGTATCCGTCTAATACTATAATACTGACTAATTTTTAATACTTTCTACGAATCATATTTACTATTAAAAAAATATACAGGGTACTATATAGATAATAAATATAAAGTACCTGAATTATTTCAAACGTGATATTCAAGATAAGTTGTATAGTGAAAATAGTCTATACATACAACAAAAGTTGTTCAGAACGGTAAATTATGAGGAAAATCTTAAGAAGATCGGCGAAGTTTGATTTTGAAACCATTTTTCAACAAAGCACAAAGATTTTATCAAAGCAGGCCGATCTTTTTAATATTTTGCACGTCTCCATAATTTACCGTTTTGAACAACGTTTGCAAGTAAAATTTTGTTGTATTTTCAGTAGAAAAGGCACTTTACCTGAAACGATAACAGTTTTCAATAGCTGCACTATTGCTAAAGTTGAAGGAATAAAGTGTTGAAATTATACATTTTTGAATTCAGCAAGTTAAGCTCTACAAGAATCCGATGAAAAAATATAGGGGTTCTATTTAAAAAAATATCCGATGACGTCATAACGCGAAAACAAATGAACGTCGGAATGCGTTGGTATAGAAAAAACATTATTTTTAAAAAGCAAAATCGACCTGTAAAATTTCATGAAACTTCGTAGTTTTAGAAATAATGATTTTATTCCATACCTTTCTTCCACACTATAGTCCAGGCTAATACACACTAGCCAACATTTTACTTTGACGGATTTTCTCAAAACCAATTTGGAATTTTTAACCGAGATTCTATGATCTACAAATACCTAATTATTTCAACAGTTCTGGTATAGGGGAAATGACAGTATTCACAAAGAAGGCAATTTGATGTAGGTATACAGGGCGTTTTTTAATTAGAGGTCTAAAATCCAGAGGCGTATTTTTTGGCCAAAAATAAGAGTTTTTTGTTACATAAATGTGGACTCTTAGGACAGCTATTGTCTAGTGTCAAAAATTAAAAAAAAAATCAGTTCAATTTTTAAATTCTAAACTTCTTAAGATAATTTAACCAAATTCGGTTTGCATATTTAATGTGACAGTAGGTATGAAATAAAGAATTACCAGCTTTAAAAACTTGCCAGTGGCGGAAGTGTGAATATCATCGATCATTATTTGCCACCAAAAAATATATCATCCTGTATAATGTCACAAATAAAATAAGTCATCATATGCGCCATTGTATTGTCTTCACGTTTTGTATTCCAAACCGATTTACAACCAAATTAATTTATTTGATCAAGTACATTCTTACGATAAGTACTCATTATATTACTTCAATTAATAACAAAATAATTAATTAACAACAGAAATAATTCACTATGATTTATTATAAGAAATGTTGGAAATGACCACCCTCAGCCAAAATACATACTTCAGGTTTTCTTGAAATTGCAGCTCAAACACGTGCAAAAATTCAAAGAGTAGTTCTTATCACATCACAATCAGCTAATTTGTTGACGTAAGTGTAAGATTCATCGTGAACCTTGTAATGTCACCAAACAAAAAAAATAATAGGGTTCATTTCGGGTGGCCTGGTTCTTGAGTGCCTAGTCCAATTACGTTATTACCGATTCTTTCATTTAAAAATTCACAGCAGTCATACTAAAATGTGAGGGAATCCCGTCGAGCATAAACCGCATTTTATGTCTTAGAGCATAGACAACATCGTCAAATAATTCAGGTAAAATGTTTTCAAAAAAATTTCTGTAGGAGGCACTGGTGAAAGTTCTTGGTAAAACAGCAAGAGCATTTCCAGTAATACCCTCAATTCAAATTCAAAGAAAACTGATGTTGAGATCGAGATTCCATTATGGCATTATGGTTACTAAACGTGTTTTTGTGGAAGTTCATTATAACATCTATGAAAAAATTAGCTTTGACGGTAAACAATACGCCAGCGGTAAAGTCAACAATTTATTTTTTTGCCAAATCCAGTAACAAAATTGTAGGCGAGCAGGATAGACCAAACTAATTTATGATTCACATGAAGATTTGCAGCTATGGTTCTATACTAGTACCTATTTAGATCTTCAATTTTGTGTAGAACCCAGCTAGCAAAGTAGTTCTATAAATTTAGAGTAATAGGAGTTTTATATTCTGTTAATATTTTATAGTTGTATTTAGAATACTAAATTGTTGCATTAATGTGGCACATGAGACTATTTTGCCTTCAGAAACTGAATTGTTTTTTAAATTTGTTGCAAGAACGTTCTTAGAGCATAATTTGTAGAGCACTTATAAGATAACTGCTAATGTAACCCTATAAGTGTGTACAATAACACAATTTTACAGCAACAGTGCTTATAGAATCAAATTACTGTAAAACCGATGCAAAATACTGCTTTATAGAATTATACCATCTCCTGTGACACTCTTATAAAATTATTCCGTAATGTCGCTTATAGTTTAATTATAGAACTATTGTATAAGTTACAATTCTGCTGCGGAAAACAAATTACAAATATGGAAGCTGCTATCGAACTTAAGAGAAAAAGCTCTTTAAAGCAGTTGTAGAGAATAATAATACAGTTGTTATAAGATCATTATAGAGTAAATAAGTAACAAAAGCCTTTTGTTCCATAAAGAAACGGTATAGAACTATCATTTTTTATATATGTAGGTTTCCCATAGCCCCATCTGACGAGCCCTGCCTGTAACAGTACGAAATATTTTGATCAAAGTATAATGGGGAAATTTGTATAACATAGTCGTGACTTGTAAAAATTATCTGCTTGCAGAAATAAAATTTCATTACGATAGATAAGATTTATTTGATTGCTAAGAGAAATTGATTTTCTTATAGAAATTTAGTAACATATTTAATTTAGACCATTCCAAACCTTAAACATAATCACTTTTAGATGTTGAAATTTTTTTACAGATTTATTAAATAAGATTGAAATAAGTGAAATTACCACAATAAAATATGACAACACTGTGAATATTAAGTAGTTGCTTACGAAGCATATTTGCTCTATAATCATTGCAATCGACACAAAAATGTCATATTAGTGAGAATCCATTGGAAGTACAAGATGAAGCCTTTCTTTCTTTCTCTCGCCATATTGTGAAGAAGGAAAAAAAAATCTTAATTAAAAATATGTACAATATAAATAAGTGAAATGATATCAATAATATGGATATACTTACTTTCTGACTATTTTATGTACAGTTGGTTGTTAAATTCATCAATATAGAAGAAAAAAAAAATTATTTAATTTCCAGCATCATAGGAAATATATGGTTAACTGAGGGCGCGTCAAAAAATTACCATTATGTACCACATATTTCACGATAAAACTTTTTCCGCATTAAAATGTACTGCTCCCTGATGGACAAACAAACTAAGCAATTCGTAATAATGTAAGTAAGTACTCCTATGCAGGCTGATTAGGCCCATCTTATTGGTTCTTATTGGACCATCTATATTATTTCTAACATGTGCGATAAAGAAACATTTTGTTTTTAAACGATACAATTAAACGATTTTAAAGTTCTTTAAATATAACACCATGCAACACAAAATTGTATAGCGAAGTGCTATAGAATTTTTATGAGATTGCTTTGTAACTGTGTTATAAAAATTCTTTAAGACTTCAATAATTATTTCCTGCAAGCTTTACAGAACCGCTTAAAGAACTAAAAGCTTCTATAGAACGGTGCCCATTTTTATAGTATAAGTGCTGTAAGAACGTTTTAAAAATGTTCTTAGAACAAACATTGCTCTATAAAATTTGCTCTGGAAACGTTCTTACAATTTTTACAGAACAAGAAATTGTTAGCTGGGAATGGCTTCTTCCAACTCAAGCGTTCTAACATTCAAAGGTCTTCCAGGTATTGGACCTTTCTGAAATGAGCCTTACCCCGAAAGACGCTGAAAAACATTTCTGAACATTCTTGGATTTGGATGATTTGGAAATCTTGTAAATGTAAACCGTATTGGCCATTCCAGCAATTTAATATACATAAGTTATTATTAAAACTTAATCTTAAAAAAAAATCTTCTAATTTGACAATATTAAATAAGATAACGGCTTATTATTATCATTTTGCATGACATCCCTAAGACATGTTGAAGTAATTTAGGTAACTGTAAATGCACTTGATCAAATAAATACATTTTTTTGATAATCAGTTTGGAATACAAAAAACTGATATACCTATATTTTTTGGCAGATAATGATCGATAATACCCATCCCTCCGCCACTAGTAAGTTGCTAATACTGGTAATTATCTCAAGTGGTTTACAAATTAAAAGCTATTTTTTTAAATTTTTGACTAGCTGTAGCTGAACAATGGCTCCTAAGACCCCACATTTATATAACAAAAAAAACTTATTTTTGGTCACAGAATACGCCCAGAATACACCTTATATACGAATATAATTTTTTTATACTGTCTATTTACGATTTATTTACATATGTACTCGTAGGTACTGTACAATGTGATCATACGAAAGCGTTAGAGTCGGCTATAACTTTGCTACCCTAAGATATCTGAAAACTAAAACATGCATTCCTTCACTACTTTTTTATAAGGATTTCATTTTTTTTATTAAAAAAGAAGAAAACAGCAGTCGAGCAACGCACTACAAATATATTGATTTGTTTTTTCTTATAAAACATTGTATATTATTAAGTACATTTTTGAATTCTCGACATTTTCCTAACTGCATTGGCATAAACATGTCATATGTTATCTTTTATTGTTTGCTAGATATTAGTGATTAATTAATTGCATAATTGAAACTGTATTTTTTATTGTGAAGAATACAAAACTATAGTGCAACTTTTTCTGAGAAACAAAAAATTTAAATCCTTGCGAAAAATTAATCAAGAAATATTTGTTTCACTTTCTCGATATCTCTTAAGGCAGCATAAATAGATACAACTAAATCTAACGTTTTTATATGATCATCCTAAAATATCACTTAAATTTATAAAACGCAATGCGGAAGTATACCTGGACCAAATTTGTGCATTTCCTTAAATGTTAATACTGAAAAAAAAAACAATCATACTAATTAATTATTATAAAAATATTACAAATTAAAAAAAAATACTTACGATAAAGTTCAGTACCTACAGTTAAAATATTTACTTTTATGAGAGACAGCAGATTGTAAATGAAAGTATAGTTCACCCAACCATTAATTATATCAGATTCATTAACAGAGGTACTAATTAAATAAGTATAAAAAATGTAGCCTTAACAGGTGTGATGGGCACGTTTTTGTGGCAGCAAAATTGAAAGTCCACAGCACGTTTTCAGGATCAATATTATTCTTAAAAACGGTAAAGTAAAAGCATACTAGATAAATTGACATGTTTACATGTAGGTATTCATGTATCATTTGGTCATGTCCTTGTTGGTGTCGTTCTCTATTTAGTAGCTATTCTTGAAGATAAACAGTTTTCCACATTTCGAAAGTCATGACAGGTCTCTCCAAATAACGTTCAATTTAAAGATGCATCTCGTCAGAAATATTAAAAATTATTTAATACAGTAAATTTTGAAAGAAGTTTTATTAAGTAGGAAGCCACATAAAATTAAGTTATCTTTAGCTGACAATTGCAATGAAGAAATCAATTTTTATCTGGAACGATGTACATACATGTAACGGGATATTTTTATACTTACCAAAAAATAAAAAATCTGATTTTCTTAATTAAAACATAATATAATTAAATCACCACATTAACTAAATTTACATAAATCATCTTGCCAACTAAGTGCAACATTTTATACATGGTGATTCAGAACTCTTACAAATACAATTTTGTAAAGAAAATGAAAAAGGGCAGTTAGAAAATTAATAATTTGCTGTTTAATAGCACATTTCTAATTACGTTGAAGGTAAAATTATATATGAATGATAAAAATAGTATTTCCTACTGACTATGAGATATTTTTCTTCTTATGAATCTTTCAAGTGTTACATCTACTACTTAAAATTTTTAAAGTTTAAATTAGAGGCTATAAGGTAAAATTATATTTTATGGTAAATACCTATCCATTCAAAATAAAATATTCAATCTATAAATAGTTGCCGAGAAGCAAATTCTGGCCTACATTTTATATATCAAACTTCAGTAACCAATAAATTTGTTCTTCTATTTTCATCTTTGTTAATTATAATAGTTACATTAAATACCTAGACACAAACTCCATCTATTGTCGAAAGATGCTTTATGAATTTGTTTTGAGCTTAATCTACAATTAAGGTTGATTTTCATTCCAACTTGATTTTCTTAATCATGTACTTCATCTTTTCAAAATTTCTAGGAAGCACTTTTCAAGAAAATGATCAAATATGTAATCAATACCTATCATCAGTCATTTTTTATGTATTTTTTTTAAATAGACTTAAAGACTATTTGTTGAAAAAATATACTTTACATTTTATAAATTATGCAAAATTATAAAATAATTTTAACTATGCTATTATTAAATATTTTAGAACTGATTTTAAAGTTTTGATATTTATTTTTTTTTACATAGGTATTTCTTTCTCAAATAAGTGGTTAAAATTGTATACCTACACAATGGTGATATTAATTACGTTAGCTTAAGTAAAATCTGCCATTTTATATCTTAATTGAGGAAATGTACCTGCGTAAGTGTTACAGATTTAAATTAATATTCATGAGACTAAAGAAAGTTAAGCTTTTACTTAGTAGGTAATATACTCAATAAATTTCATATCAAACTTTAAAGTTAAACGCATTCGCATTATACAATATAAGTATACAAAATTATTCAAACATTAAGTAATTTCATCTTTAATGCCGCATTCACACTCTCGCCGAGAGCAGACGTGAGTGTGGATGGAGCCCTCGTCGAGAATTGCGCTCGCTATAATAGTCCTCTCGGCTGCTCTCGCCGCATCCACACTCTCGTGTTGTCGCGTTTATTTCGTAAATACGGCAAGATGGATGGCAGTCCCTGCCTTTAAACGACTAGATTCACATAACGCCAACTTATTTTTGGTAATTGTGTGTTCTTTGAACTTTTCTCAAGTGACACGGCTATAGAATCTTGTTTCCTGCAACCCTGACCTCTTGTACTCATCTAAGTGATGTGACTGCTGTAAATGAATAACTATCCATTATTTTGGATCTTGGGTATACACACAACAACGACGTCATGCATAGCCAAAACCATTACGAGGGCATACAGTGTAGACATGTACACTGATAAAAACTATTTGTGATATTACACGCTGAATTGTTGGTTATTTATTGCCTAGTCCAATAATGTGAAAGCACACACTAGAATGAAATGTTACAACTCTAACAGAAAATTACTACATATGAATATCTATTTTTTCACAGTAAAACCGTGTTTTTTTTTAATCGCGTCATTTTGCTTGAAATATATAGGGTACAGTATTCACATTGAGATTCATGTACTACAGTATGGTATTTTTTACATTGGTGTATAATGTGAACAATGTGTAAATATACTATACCTAATTTTTATCAGTGTATTTCGTCTCGCCGTATTTTACTGAAAAAAATGTCTTTGACTCGTGTCCCAAATACCGACACCGAAGCGAACGTTGACAAGAGGGAGCGAGGCTTCTCGAGGCGAGACAAGTCCATCCTCCACACTCTCATGCTCACTTGATCTCGGCGAGAATAGACAGCATTATGCCGCATCCTAACTCTCGTTCTCGCTCGGTCTCGGACTGCCTCGCCGAGAGTGTGGATGCGGCATTACACCCGTTTCCCAAATACCGAGACCCAAGCGAGACATCTCGAGACGAGATAAGTCCTTCATCCACACTCTTGTGCTCGACCGGTCTGGAACTGTCTCGCCGAGAGTGTGCATGCGGCATTAAATACAAATCCTTATTACTACATTCACTCTTACATACCGAAATACATATTCATGATAATTTTTATGTAAGTAGGTACGTATAAATGTTTTTTCGCATATAAACTTATTAAGGAATAAATAAACTGATCGTAAATGTTGACTGTAAAATTTAATTTAATTTTATTTTAAATAAAACCAAAACAACATGACTTTATTTGTAGGGCACGTCAAGGTACATTACGTGTATATAATTAATAAGCAAGAAATCGAACTCTTACCACAGCACATTCAATGTCAGGCTGTTTTTGTGAAATACAGTGGAGTAATCCGCAACACCGAGATTTTGTGACTCATTGTGCATGCCGCCAGTAAGAGTTTAAAGTAAGTCCATGCTGTATCATCAATAAAGACAGGCCATGGACATGTAGAACAAAAAAGCATGTAAAGCTACTTTATTATGTTCATAATTGAACATACTCGTTTATATAAATCTCCTTTTGAGATTTTCTTATGCACCCTTAGCCTAGAACACATTGGCAAAAACTTTCCCAGAAGATAAAAAGAATTCGCTTATTGGATTACGCAGATAAACACTCAATATATCCGCTGAAATATAAGTAGCAGCAGCACCCAGAATTTTCTTCATTTCTGCTAATTATTTTACAAGCAGTAGTGTGACTCCATCATAATCGTTTTCTAACCACTGTTACCTTGAACAACAAATTTAACCTCTAAATCGGGAACCAATTGCAAAATATTGCGGCGTTATTTTGGAAATACGGGATAGTTTTTTGAAAGCTTTGATCAAGTTTAACACATCTCTCTAATATTTTTCTGAATGCTGCGTATGCGGAACTGATTAGTCAACACCGTCTGGTTTTCAAAAAAATAATATTATGTTGCATTGATGTTCCCGTACACGATTTCTTTCAAAAATACACAAAAGAAATAAATAATCAAGCGGAGACAAGTCAGGAGACTGGCCAATAAATAGGACCATACTTTCCTCCACTTCTCTAAAAAAATGTCTTCTTTTTCGAAATATGTTTTTGCCTATATTCCAAATTTCATAGCCATCGTGTCTTTTTTGGCCTTTTTATGTCACCAGTTAAATCAAATTTTCGTATTAATTAGTTTTCTCAAATTCTGAATATTTTTCATGAAACAATTCAATTTCATGTCGATAAGAAATGTTACCGATACCTAACAAGAAAAATTTGATGCTGTAAAGTAAGCAATATTTTCAATAATGTAATTATTTCAAATATATAAATAACAGCAAATGTCTTATACAAATTAATGGTATTTTGATTAATACCTTTGGGACTCTTGAATAAAATAGTGTAGACAGAACCAATGCAACATAATGTTGATTTTTTTATTATTGAATCTGTTTCCCGAGTGAATAAAGAAACGATTCGTTCCACATGCACCTTATTTAGAAGAACATTAGAAAAGTGTGTTGAACTTGGTAGAATTAATTTAGAATATTCTTACAATGGTAAAATAAATGTTTAATTGATGTTTTTGATATTTTTGATCTTCCTGTATAAAAAAACATTTTTAATATCCAAACCTCTGTGTATGTGTTTTTCAATAAAATAACAATTTTTAAAACAAAATGGATTCTTATAAAAAAATAATTAAAATTTCTGGAAATGGCAAAATGTTGAGTAGGTATTGACTAGGAAGCCATGCTTTCATATTTAAGCACAACATTTAATTCCAAGCAACTTTTCTTAGTTACTTTTCCACGTTAAGATTTAAAATACCTACTTTACTCTATACGGTTTTCAATTTTTTCTTATTTCGAACACCCTGTATATTTAATAGAACAAAGAACTATCTAAAATTTTTATGGAGAATGGCTTTTCGACAATTTAAATTTCTTATTCATTCCTGGTACAAGCAACCCGGGGACATTTAATAGGACTGTTATATTTTCACATTTTTTTTTTTTCATTATTTGTTCACAGTTGTATTATTTATATTTGTCCAACAAATACTGTCATTTAGAACTTGAATTCAATGACTTTGATTCATCTCATAAATGTTAATTACTCCGCGTGATGCATATACTGTCTGACTTGTTATTGGCTGTTAATTGCTGCAATTATTCATTATACATACGATTGAGAGTTACCAGACAATTTAATTAATGTCTTAATAAACCATTTAATATCAGACAACAGTGATATTATATTTATCTACGACTTTCATGTTTGAAAATGTGCATAATTATGTAGATGCGAGTATAATATATCTTTTATTTTTTACAATATCCTGTTTCCTTTTCTTTGTGAATTTTATGATTTTAAAGAGAACGAACACTGCAAAAACAAGTACAGTAAAGTTTACCTTTAAGGCTAAAAACACACTAAGCGGTTTTCACTGAGTCGGCCGCCGAATCGGCGGCCGCCTGTTACAACACACACTTAGCGGCTAACCAGATGGCGTAAAAAGCGTCAAAATTACAATGTTGTCGGTTTGTTTTAGCAATCTCTTCCCAACAGTATTTTCTTTTATTTCTGTCAGCGTAATCATTGTTTCTCATATCCCATATAGCACCTCGCGCTTGAATTGCATTTATTAATAATTCAGTATCAATATTGGACTCCATTTTAAATGCAGACAAATGATAAAAGTACAGTTTGGCTTCAATGCAATAAGCAAACCGCTAGAAAACGCCTGAACGTGTGGACGGACCCGTTAGGCTATGTCCTAATTGCACACATCGTTCGTTCGCTCGAGCGAGCGAGCGACGCGATAAAAAAATAAACCTATATAAACTTGCAGGTGTATCCAAATTTACAAAGACAAGGCGGCAACGCGTTGTAACAAGATCGTGTCGCATCGTCCAATTGTTTGATTTTCAAGTCAGTTTGGTTTTAGTCGTTCGTGTGGGCGAGCGTTCATTTGAAATATATCGGACCCTATTATAACGGAATAACAGAAATCGGTTTTTAAATTCGTTGTTACGTGAGAGTTTTTTTATCTGCTGAATGATATAGTCAAAAGTTGAAACTTTCATTCTTGTGTACTGAATAAACAAATGTGGATCGTCTCGTAGTTTTGAATAAAGGTGATGAAATTTTCCAAATTTTAGTCTGTCAGAATATATTGCGTGCCTATGATGACGCTTTTTTCTTTTTTTAGTAATCCGTAGATATTTCATAGGTATATATATTGTCACATAAAATCATACGTCTGTAGTCGTCGCGGGACATTTTCGTACTGAGCCAATTTTGCCACAACACCGACAATCGTGTGAATAAGCGAGTGAACGGGCGTTCAACGCATCGCTCGTTCGCTCGAGCGAACGAACGATGTGTGCAATTAGGACATAGCCTTAGACCTGTAGAAGCATATGCCGCTCGAAGCAATAAAAACGCTTCGGCTCATCGTTCGTACGACAGGTACGCGCGGTGTCGACTACCGCTTTTTCGTCGCGCGTTGTAGTGTGAACAGCTCCATTCATTTCCATTACAGCATGTGTCGAGTCGGCGGCCGAATCGGTGACCGACTCGGCGAAAACCGCCTAGTGTGTTTTTAGCCTAAGGCCCGCTACAGACTGTGCGTAAATTCGCATTCTGCGATGTGCGATGCGTGGTTTGTAAGGAATTCGTGCATCGTGTGGAGGATTTTTATGAATGGATTTTTAACGAACTATTCACGAACTCCTCGTATATCACGAATCGTGCATAACGAATCGCGAATACACGCATAGTCTGTAGCGAGCCTAAAGGTTGCCGTACACGAACTGATTTGCCGGAAGGTCAATCTTCCAGCCGTTGATACTATAATGTCGGATTTAATTAGAAATAAATCGCTTCAAATGGATATGTTCACAAAGTCTTCGATCCTACAGTGGTGGCCATCGCCGATATTGATGTGCATAAGGTTTTGTACAATTTGGCGAATTAATTCAAAATACATACATGTGTTCACACATACCGATAACGAAATGTCGGTACAGATCAGTTCAGTAACTAGACTGTAGTCAAGTCAAACAATACAATTTCTAGTGTCCGCTCTGTCTGTGCCCACTCCTCACACATACACGGTTTGACTTGCATGCGAGAAGGCAAACCAGTGGGCAAAATTTCAAGCGCTGGCAGTTTTTCAGAAAACCGAGATTGCAGGGTCTTCCTTCCGGACAATACACTCACCAAGCTACTGGAGAGAATATAAGAAAACAAATCCATAATAAGAATGATTAATGATCAAGAACACTCAAATTCAAAAAAACCGTAAATATAGTCTCCCTATTTTAAAAAGTATTTTTTTTTTATTACTATTGAGAATAATTATTAATTAATAATATATTTGTTTATTTTTTTCGCAAAACTATTATTTAAAAAATGAATCGTTTTAAGAAAAAATTGGTGCTCTTTAAAGTTACTAAATAATGAGCAATTTACTTTTTGAATGGTGAACACTTTCTGGGCTGTTTTGTCGTGGTCGATCCTTAACTGCAGTGCTTCTCGTATCTTGACTGTCGGCTGAATGGTTACCGCGGTGTTTAAGCCGAGCCTTTATACTAGTCGGTGGGTCAAGATTGGTTGAGTGTTTAGGTTGACAGATTCAGGCGTGTTACGGATGTCTGGTTCAGGTGCGGCCCGGATCACTTGTTTGTTCTTTAGCAAAGGCATCCAAGTATGACTAATCTTCAATCCTTCGACCCTATTCATGTTGTTCAGGTATTGAAGAATCTTCAAAGCCTCCCGTCGTGCTATATTGTAATACCCATTGGTACGAACCAGCACTCTAGTGTCTTTTAATAAGATTGTGTCCCTCTCTCCAAGCATGATTTTTCAGGCTGGTCTGACCGTATGTGTTTTACATGTTTTTTTTTCTGATTTCTACAGATCGTTTGAACATTCTCACGTATGCTTTGTCACAGTCGCTGTATGCCATCAAATACACTCTCGAAGTTAGTAATGGACTCAATTGATCTTTCAGGTTGTGGAGTTGCTAATTTATTTTACACGTTGGTGTAAAAGTAGTCCACACACCTTTTTTGCGTAGTATTTTTGCAATTGTATCTTGCACAGTGGGGATGTATGATTAAGTGGTGGTTGTTGGGCTTTGATGTTTGATCATGTCGAGGTCTAATGGCTCTATCGAAGTCCTTCTTAGAGTATCCATTTGTTAGGCATACATATCGGATCGGATAATAAAAATGAAACAGAAAATTTATTAACATCTCGTTTAACACTTACTCATAAATCATCTCTATACCTAGCTGTCATTCATGCCGTCCCCTAAAATTACATTTCTCATCTATTCCTTTTTTAAATAATTTTTAAATAATTGAAGGATGGGTATCTTTTTCTCATGGATATCTTATTCTCATAGAACAGTTCAATAGACTAAAAACAAAATTTCCAGTTGCATCTCTAAGAATTTTCCAAAATATGATTCGTGAAACAACTACGAGACGCGATCGTACATCATTGTAGCATCTCATATGATGACACCTACTCACTCGATCTCGAAAAGAGGATGGTGAACTAAAACAACCCAACACCTAAACAATTCAATATTTGCAATTCACGAATCAAATATGAAGGACTTTGTCATTATTATTGATTATAGTTCCAATTTCAGTGCATACAAACTCAATTTTTACATATCAATGTTAAAGTTCCTTTGATACTTCCTGATGGTTTCATAAGGATGTCTGAGAGCATACTATAGAAAACATCAGTTTTTCTTTAAATGCAAATCTTTTTCTAACATTACCATTCATTGTACATTGAAATGACTGTGAAATTATACTACCTATTAAATCGAACTCTCGTAATATTGACCACTTAAAGCAATCAGTTCATGTTGGATGATGCCATTGAGTAAATCCTCTGTCCTATTTTGTTCATAATGATCGTACATCACATATTGTAAAGTAGTTGTAACCCAAAGAAATACCAACCGATAAAAGATCAGGGGCATATTAAAAATATATCAAACTATTACTTTTTCAATAAAACATTTCAAAATTTGTATTGAAAGAACTTCTAATCATAAAGTCTGTTTCATTAAAACAACGCTTTGTAATAGTTTGTAACTACTACACTAATTATGACAGTAAATGTATACTTCCGTTACTTATCTAAAGATAAAACTTTACTCGTGTAAATCGTAAATACAGACATCTAATCAAATTATATGAAAACATTATTATTTAGAAAGGCTTCAAATTATATAGAGTTTTGAAATATTTTCTACATCAAAATTAAATACACTTGAACTATTCTGGTCTAATTCTAGATGTTATTATCAACAATCATTATCGTAATGATAAATTAGTACTATTATAAGTTTACGGTTCAGTAACACTACCGTGACTAGAATATTTTTAGTCAGTGGCAATAAACTAACAAGACACTAGCAAGGTATCTACCTGCCAAAAAAATCACTAAAACAAGGTAATTAGAAATCTATAACACGTGTGTGGTATCAAAGATAGTAGGTCAATAAAATATTAAAACAAATTTACAGACTGTCATGTTTTGAATGTAGTTGTAAAATATAATCACCAAAATATTAGATAATAGAGACAATAAGGAAAGGTCTGTATGCTGAGTTTAGATATGTTACGGATCAAATCTAATTCTTTAGGAATATATAGATAGTACCTAGAAGAGAACTCTCTTTTGTAAATCTGTTAAACCAAATGAAGGGTTTTTCAATTAGAATTATATGATTTTATAAAACTATATGGAAACCATGGTAATAAAGTTACACCTGTCACTAGTTGTCATTTATGTCAGTATACACTAATAATTTATTATTGCTAAATACGCGCTTCAAGAACGTTTGGTTATTATTCAAAGATTTAATGAAAATAAACGTTCTTTTGTGACTACTTATTGTGCACATCGTTGAGAAATTTGAAAATAATTTTACTCTTCACGATGTAAAAACACCAGTAAGACGTCGAAATGACAGAACTATTGAGAATATTGCAAGAGCAACTGTTGCAGAGAATCCAAATTTCTCAATTCCTTGTCATGCTCAACAATTAACGAAAATGAAAATGAAAAAGACGGCCACTTGGCGGATTTTGCAAAAAGACTTGAACTTACACCCGTATAATATTGTTTTGACCCAAGAACTTAAGTCACTGGACCATCGTCGGCGCCGAAAATTTGCTGCTTGGAGTTTAGAACAACTTGAAAGGGATCCTAATTTTGAGCAAATTTTTTGGTTAAGTGTTAACGACCTTTTGGTGTGAAAATAATCTACAAAAGATGAGACGAGATCGAGAAGCCTTTGTATCCGTTAAAGGTAACTGTATGGTATGGTTTTATGGCATGATGGAATCATCGAACCATTTTTTTTGTGAATGTGACCGACAGATAATAAGAAATTTTTTGTGGCCAAATTTAGATGGACTTGATTTGGAGGATATGTTGTTCCAGCAAGACGATGCCACATGTCACACTGCGAAAGAATAATTTCAAGGAATACAACTGTTCAGTGGCCTCCAAGAAACTGTGATTTTAATTTAGAGTACTTACTACTTACTTACTTATTACTACTACATATGTCAGACCATGTCCGATTTATTGTACAAATTCATCGAAAATTGATTCATCGAATTCGCTCATGTAGACGAAGTCGAGCTAGATATTTAAACGATGTGTTATTTAACACATAAATGTTATTAACTGAACTTTAAGATAACATAACAAGTTTAGTTGTATCTGAAATAATTAATTTCATTTTATTTTAAAATCATATCGTTCTTATTAAAACATATTAGGTAATAGAGGGAATAGAAAAAGATAAATCTTCCAAATGGAAAAGCAATGCCAAATCGTGGAATATTTATTGATATACATGACAAGACAGTCCCACAAACATGGGTTGCTCCTTATTGCAAAGTCTGTATTCTCGACTTCAACTTATCCTTTCGCATAGGTACAAGCAATAAAAATTTATATTTTGTAAAGTGTGGGGGTGTAATTTGGTAGTTTAAATAATGAGTGTAAAAAGCATTATGTACTAATATTTTATTACTTGCGGTTATGATTGTATCATCTACACAATATGAATCGATATTACCGACTGACTAACAATTTGTGTCTGCGTGTCTGCTTGCCCTCCCATAATCTAGGTATTTATTTACAAGTGTCTGCTATTCTTCACCATGCAAAATCCTAAGATAAGATTTATGAGGCCGCCACCCGGTCGACTACTTACTCACATAATGTTTAGAAAACAAGATATACATTTATCACTTGAACACAGACGTTCGAATTTACACATAAAATTAACAAAACTATATAAATGAATTTATATACAGAAAGATATAAATAAGCTTATACAGAGCATACATAAATATGTGGGTAGCAACACAGGCACAGAAAATCATGCGATGTCTAACAGAAAAAGATGAAGTCGAAGTTCGAGGAACATAAAGGTGTCTTCCTCTGAAGTAACTCTGGAATTGTAACACTCATTGTCACAGTTACTTCTGAGGAACCAAGCAACATGCTTCCCTAAAAGTAAAGGAAGCTAAACCGACAACAACGAGTCCGGAAATTGTTCAACCATTGACAACTGCCATGGAGGCCTGCAAACCGAAACAAGGAAGGAATACATCTACGAATTGTGAAGTTAGTGTCTCTAAAAGAGGTCAAGTGATAAATGAAACAAACAAACAAATGAAACAGTATATGAGCATAATAACTGTAGACAATTAAATGCAATTGACAGTACATAAAACGCTTTTTTAAATCGAGACTATCCAAAAAGGTCCTAGTGTGGTAACAGACAAGAAGTGCTGAGGTAGAGAGCGATTGCGATTAGAATGACAACAAACTATACACAAATCAATTAGTTATGCGGTTCCCTAGGATTGTGGAGATATAAATGTATTGCAAAGGCAACTTGGTCGTAGATAGCTTTTCATTATCTGCTTTACTACATATCATGGACTAATATTTTCCATCCATCTTGTTCTCTATTCGCTATATTATTATTCGCTTCAAATCTTATTTCATGCTAAGTGCAGTGAGTGTTCTTAAGTCTTCAACTGACTTTCATACTATAGTTCTTACATACTACTGAATAACAATTTAATTGGCATTTAGTTAGTCTCTAACATCTTTTTTGATGTCTATTATATCAGCTTCAGTGTGTTCAACACTGAATTCTTACAGCTAATTATACCATTTATCACGACAATCACTTAATACTATAATATAGGCAATATGTTCTTAATCACCGTTTTTAGAATAAAATTGGTTGAATGGGAAATATAGTAATTAAAACCGACACACAACAATATTTATTTATAATGGTAATGTTCATAAATAAATTTTGTAATAAAATACATTATACTTCATAACTAGCCTTAATTTGCATATTAGTAAATGTTTGTTTTTCTTTTAATTAAAATTTCATACTCTATAATTTTCAGGATAAAAAGCAATTTAGTCAACAGTTTCTACAGTTTTTTTTTAAATATCAATTACTGCATTGACTGCATTCAGTTTATCTTATTAATGATTAATTATTTTGAAAAGTTCATTTGTTAAATATAATGTAATGATGAAATTGCAACAGATACAAATTTAATTTTCGAAAATAATCAAATCGAATTTTGGTGCCAACTATGAGATATCTTAAGTACAAGCGAAACAGTGTTATATTATATGTATATATTTTAACTTACGAATTATTTTGGTTATTATCTTTTAAGAAAAAAATAGCAGATATACAGGATGTTTCTTGAGTAGAGATCAAATATCCAGGGGCGTATTCTGTGGCCAAAAATAAAGGTTCTTTATTATATAAATGTGAGGTCCTAGGTCAGCCATTGTCCAGCTTAATCAGTTCTTAATTTCTAAACCGCTTGAGATACTCAACCAAATTCGGTGTGCATATTTAGTATGACAATAGATATGAAACTAAAAAGTATAAGCTTTAGAAACTTACCAGTGGCGGAGGTGTGGGTATCATCGATTATTACTTGTCAAAAAAATATATCACTCTGTATAATATTACAAATAAAATAGGTCATCATATTGTATTATCTTCACTTTCTGTTTCTTTACACTTTTCTGTATTCCAAGAATTGATTTATTTGATTCGAAATGCATTTTTGCACAGTTCCTTAAATTACTTAAACATTTCTTAGGGAGGCCCTGCAGAACCATAATAATATAATAAGCCGTCATCTTATTTAATATTGTGTATCGTTTTTTTTTAATATTAGGTTTTAATATTGGCTTATGCATATTCAAACGCTGAAATGGAATCTCGATTTCAACGTCAGTTTTCTCTGAATGAATGGGTATTAATGGAAATTTTCTTGTTAGGTCTCCTACAGACTTTTCTTGAAAACGTTTTACCTGAAGTACGATGTTGCCTATGCACTAAGACCAATGAATGTGGTTTATGCACGATGAGGCTCTCCCACATTTTAGTTTGATTGCTCGTAAATTTTTAAATGAAATAATTTCGGTAATAACGTGATTGGACGAGGAACTCACAAACCAGGTCAATCCTGGGCACTGGGTATGAACCCTATTGATTTTTTTTTTGGGAACATCCCAAGACATTAGTTTAGAAGGTTCACATTGAATCTGAGGAACACTATAAGAGCTACTTCTTGAAATTTTGCAAGTGTTTAAGCTGTAATTTCAATAAATTCTCAAGCATGTTTTTAGGCTGAACGTGGTCATTTCCATTTGTTGTAATAAATAGTAAAATAATTCCATTGTTTATTAATTATTTTATTATTGTTGTTAATGAGTATCGTAAAAATGCACTTGATCAAAAAAATCAATTTTGTTATTAATTGATTTGCGACACGAAAAAATGCAAAGAAACAAAAAATTAAGTTAATATAATGGCGCATATGATGACCTATTTTATTTGTAATATTATATAGAGAGATATATTATATTTTGGCAAATCATGACCGATGATACCCACACCTCTGTCACTGGTAAATTTCTAAAGCGGGTAATTTTTTGTTTCATACCTACTGTCATACTTCCATTCTAAAAAAAATATATAACCGATATAACTCAATAACTACATAGTAGAATAAATACCTATATTCATAAATGATAATGTTACTTAATCCACAACTCTATTGCGTATTTCCTTATTACACCTTTGTTTATAATCAGATATACGCAATACAAAGTGTATGTCACATTTTCTCCAAATGTATGCGGTAATTGGTGCATTAAATTAAATAATTACCGGAATCCACATTTGTAGTTTATGTCAGTATTCTTACTAATTCTATATACCTCTACACTACAGGGTGAGTCAGTCATAATGTCATTAATTTTAACCACGTATTCGGGAGGCCTAATAAAGGCAGAAAATCGAAAAAAAATTTTACTCGACCTTTAAAAAAATAAACAAATCACCCTATAAAAATCAGTAACACGACGCTCCTGGTACGCTACGAACTTTCTGATGGCGCACCCGACGAAATTCTAATGCCACAAGACTTGCCGTATTAACCATGGATGCCACATTTACATACATAATATCGTCTAACACATCAGCGTGTTATTCAAATTTACCTCCATTTAGCACTCTGCACTTCCGCATTTCTTCCCCCTCAAATTTGTAGATCATGCCACACATTTGGAGGGGGGATGGAGAGAATACAAGCAGTAAGCAGTAGTTTGTTTATTTCGGTCTAACCTCACGTATTTGGCGTAAATTCACAACGCATAATTTTACAAATTCCGATTATGTGGAAATGGTAGTGTTATACGGAGAATGTTTACGAAATGTGACTGAATTTTATTAATAAAGTGCTATGGACGGATAAATGCAGTTTTACTTGAAATGTGGGCTGTAAACAGGTTAGTATCATACTACTTAAAAAACAATACATTTCTAGGCTAGATGTACGTAACTACAAATTGTACATTTGGTTATGTGTGCGGTTAATTGTACTTACGATCGAGTAATACTAAAAATTCATATTTATTTGTAAAACGTAGTGAAAACGTAATATCAAAATTATTAAACTGTAATAACCTAGCATTCGAAAACATTTATTTATTATCTACATTTGTTTTTATTAACAAATAAATCAATATTTAAGGAAAATTCATTCATGTATCTAGATTAAAAAAATAGTTTTACTCCTTGTCGTTAAATAACAGTACAAAAACTAGGTAACTAGGTTATTGACCTAATAATACGGTGGGTCAAGGTCAAGATTAACTCTCGATAAGCGGCGTGCCATTTCGGTCTTGGACAGTTTTCTGTCGACAACACGATGGTTTTATTAAGTACTTAGTATTTAAACACGAAACACTTTTCAGCTTCTCAATAATTTACCCATTGGGTATAGGTTTTTATGTAATGTACGTAAATGGTTTATTACTCAGTTTATTATTAGACACGTTGGAGTTTTGTTGCAGTCATAACAGCTACATTTGCTCAGAGAAAATCGACACGCGAGTGTACGGGTATCGTTTGATTGTATTTTCTACGGGAAAACCTGAGTGGACCGCGTTACTTGCAATTTTTAATAGAATTATCTGATTATTATTATTTGATTTTATTGGATATTAACATTTTAAATTATTATTGGCTGAAGTTGAAGTGAGCAAGAAAAAATTATATTCTAAAATAGTCAGTACAACCGTTTATTTGTGATGTCTAAAACCTAGGTGGGTAGGTACTATATAGAAAAATATTACAACTTGACAGCATTGTATCAGGTCGACATTGAGTTGAACTGTGAGCTGTAACCGACCAAGGCTGTGACGGGTCAGTGACAGTCTGAAAGGGGGTTTAAATAAAGATTTGAAAATATTTTTTTTTCAACGTAAATATGCATTTATTTTTTTTAATCCGCGTCACCGTATTATACTCATTTTCCCCTATCTCCTCTTAAAATTATAGATATTATGACTGACCCTGTATACCATAACAAAATAAATTTAGAAAATGATGAAAAGACGTAGCGTATAGCGTTTATTGAACTGTTTATCTCATTACGACTAGATTCATATTTCAAGCACAACGTATAATCATATTAAACACATTCTACACCAGGGCCGTAGCCAGGATTTTTTCGGGGTTTTACTGTAGAATTCTTTTTCAGGCAAGCTGACATCATAAATATTAGATTCTAGCAATAGTACTGATTTCCAAATAAAAAGGAACAGCAACACTGGTTTATTTTTTTTTATAACAAATATAATAATATATTGTAATGATTGTTATTTATGGTACAAAATACAATAAGACATGGCAATCTTACAAATCTAAATAATTCATTTTAAAAACAAACAGTAGGTGGTGATAGGTGGATATAGTACAGGAACACAAAATATAATCTATATTACAAAATCCTCTTGATTTATTAGAAAATATTTCTAAAACACGTTGATTATCTATCGTAATGTTCCTGTGAATACTCATAAGTGCTAGACCATTTAGATGATTTTGTCCAGTTGAATTCCATAGGTAAATTTTTAATCTCCTTAGTGATGAAAAGGATCGTTCTGGTGTAGCTGTAGTTACTGGTAGAGTTGCTAAGACTTTAATGAGAAAGAATACACTTGGAAATATTTCTTTGTTACAATTATTTAGTGCATCAATAGCATTTTTTGGCATATCATGAGGGGGGTATGATTTCCACTTGTTCTGCCAAAGACTAATTTTAGCTGCAAAACTGTCACTGTTTATATGATTGTAATAATTGTTCTTGATAGTTGATGTCATCATCTGTAAAATACAACTGATTACAGTTATTAGCCAGAAGCTTTTGCAAGGCGGAAATAGTAGTTTTGTGAGTTGTGAATCTTGATTGAACTTGTACTAAAAATTCATCAAAGAATGGAACTGCTACTGCTATTCTAAAATAATCTTCAGGAGATTCAGTCTTAACATTGCAGCGATTTTTTTGTTTAGAAGCCAGTCGTGGTAATTTCATTTCACTTTTAACAGAATTTAAAATAGTCAAAGACTCCTCATAAATTTTTGAAAAATGTGCAGCCATATTCTAACGCATTTTGTTAATACCAGAGTGGTGTGCTAAAAACTGGGTTATGCCCACAGATTCACAGGCGTAGCGTAGGCGACGGGGTTGGTGCCGTTACTTTTTTTTGACGATATGCTGTGAGCGTCGAAGTTTTCGCTTCTCATTTCGGGGGGTGTTTGAACACCTAAACACCCCCCCCCCCTGCCTACGGCCCTGAAAGGTAATTTATAGCATTGGCATGACAAAACCCGACCATATATATGGTTATGTAAACATATGTATAATTACTAAATGTAATTCCGTACTCATATCGATTTAGAAACGTAAACATGCTACAGAAAATTATAGTTGAGATTTAATTGAGACGACGAAGTTTTATATTTAGTTAAGAGTTCCAGATCGCTATACAAAATATATAGTTCATCAAAGAGCAGAAGATACCTACAGAGTAATTAGAAACTAGATGCGGAAATAATTTCTAGCAAAGATCTATAAGATGTATTCAATAATCTATAATATTAGGTAACTGTTTTAGAATTATATCAAGTCATTATTTTTCTAACATACAATATTTTGCACTTTGTATAGTAGATTTTAAGATTCATTTACTTGATTTTTTTTGACGGAAAACGGAAAATTTTATTTATTATGTCTTCTTATTTTCACTTATAATATCCCTAGTGCTTAAATTATTTCCCGAATTTTTTTTAAGGCCATGGATACTTTAATAATTACCCCGAGCCGCACTCAAGGGATTATGTCGTCTCCTTTTCACTTACAATATACCTAGTACTTAAATTTTTTCAAGGTCATGGATACTTTGATAATTACCCCGAGCCACACTCAAGAGATAGGTACTTTTATAAAAATATCACTGCCAAAAAATTTCCAATGTAATCACATGTAGCTTACTTCAAGAAAGATGAACAGTTATGGAAATTTTTTGAATTGAATTTGAAGATCTAATCATATTAATAAATCAAAAATCAACAAACCTTCTGGGATAAGAAGTAATTCAAAGAATTGTTTTATCGAATAATGTTGAAACCGTTTAAAGGGTATCTTGAAAATTTGTTAAATAATATCTTTCTAATTTGTCAAGAATAGTACTAACGAAGACCTTTATCATGTCATATGTTTTTGGAAATAATAACATATTCAGGTCAAATGTTATAGGTACTTGTCGAATGTCGCTAAAATATTCTGTTCCTGAGAAAAATTGATATCATTTTTTATTGGAATAACTCACAATAGAATCGAGTCTGTGGGGCATTCTAATCTAATATAACTTAAACTCTTTAGTAAATTGGTGGTTGTATTAAATACTTTTTTAATAATTTATATTTTTTATAATTCTAATGGAGGTAAGTTGGCACTTCTATTGGAATGTAACCTTATACGAGTAAAGAGATACAGCCTTTTAGATCTAGTTATGAAAAACATTTAGAAACCTATATCTTGTGGGTGGGTGGATGTTTCAAAGTATATTTTTTATATGATCGGTCAGTGGTCGCGCGGTTTAAGGCGTCAGTACTTGAATCGAGGTGACTGGATCGCTGTGGGTTCGACCCCTGCAGCCGGTAGACCGTATATAAGCTATATTCGTGGAGAGATTGGCACCCTCTCTGCGGGTGTGGTAGGGTGGAAGAATGTTGACTTGGGTCAATGTGAGAGATTGATACCGGTTGGCATTTAACTACCCAGGTTTTCCAGGTTTCCCTCATTCCTGCACTGAATGGTGGTTAGGGCCTACCAACGTAAGTCGTTCCTGGGCGCAAATGCGGCCTTCTTAATAATATTATGCCGCCCCCTCTCCCGCACAAGTCTCCGACTTTTGGGCTAATTCTCGTGATTAGAATGAGGGGTAGAGATATTATTATTATTATATTCAAAAGTTATTGGACATTGTTTATACGACATATCATTATTTCTAGGTTATATGTATATTTTATATAACGACTTCGAGGACAAAGTCAGCCAGCTGCTAAATATAAACACATTTATGAGTGAAATTATTTGAATGTTGAATTTTATGTATGTTTAACATGTTTTTAGAAATATCAACATAATTTTTGGTTAAGGAAACCAAAGTATGTGCATAGTTCGGTAAGATAGCTCAAAGGTTATTCAATATTACCTACCTAAGTATTTATTTAACAAATAACTTAGTGAACATTACTCAACGAATTGCTATTTTTTTAGACATAATCGAGTGTAGATTCATTTTAAACTCGTTAATTTTGAGTGAAAATTTACTTAAATTTTTTTAATGTACCTGTTGTAAGTTATATTTCCGAGATATATAGATATATTTAATTGTTTTCAACTTCAGCATCCTGCATGTCATATTTTTTTAAGATTAAATTACTCTTATTAATTTATATCATGAATTATATTGGTTACGTTCGGCCAATTATTTTTATTTTAGCATGAATAATATTTATGTATATTTAAACAGTGTCTGCTCAATTTACTTTTCAGAAGTTAACTTACTTCCATTAAATACACACTTTTCTTTGCTTTAATTGAAAACAAGAACATTGACACAATATTAATACAGTATTTTGTCTACCGTGAATGCAACTTTTATTAGATGCATCTTGTACGTTACGTTTTTACTATATATTAACAGTATTTTTAATGTAATTTGGGAAATTTGATCAATTTTTCATATGACAGAAAGACCAATTTTTCCAATGACGAAATTTAACTCGGTTTAATTAAGTTGATCATACTATTTATATTGTTTATTTATTTTTATTTATACAAATGTTATAAATGTACAATATTTACAAAATTTCCAAAACATTGCAATATTTTTTGTAAACTTGTTCATAGGTGATCACACGAAAACGTTAAATTCGGCTGTAACATTGTTACCCTAGGGCACTGGGTACATTCCTTGACTAATTTTCCACAAGGATTTAAATTCTATTATAAAAAAAAAAACAAGCGAGCATTGCCTTACACACATATTGATATTAACTTTGTTTTTTCTTATGAAACAGCATATTATCACATTTTTGGATTCCCCACTTTTTTTAAATTACCTACATTAATATAAACATGTCATGGGTTATACTTTACTGTTTGCGAGATATAGGTGATTAAATAATTTCATAATTAAATCTGTATTTTTTTATTATAAAGAATAAAAAACTATAATCCCATGAGCAATTGGTTTTTTGTTTATAAAAATTGATAAAACTGATATCTTTGTGAAAAATCAATCAATAAAACACGTTTCATATACGATACCTTCTAAGGTTCCAAAGTTACAGCCGAATCTAACGTTTTCTCATGATTACGTTGTATATACATATATTGCATCATGATAAGAATAGTATATTATCCATGCGTATATACTTTTTAAGCAAAACTATCAACTCTTCTCGTCAATGTCATTTCGTTCTGTTGGGAAAACTATGTTGTGCATTTCTTCTTTACTGTCTTCAGATTGATCGTTTGCATTTTCATTTTTTAATCCTACTTCCTCAGAACTTGATGTTTTCGTTATTGACTTTGATTCATCGATACTATTTTCTATCATTGGTGCAGGAGTTATCACTTGTACTGGAGCTGAATTTTGAGCAGATTCTTTTACAGAATGGTTTTCTTGTTTCTCAATAGTATTCGCTTTGTTATGCATAGAAAGCCTGGTACCGTATGGTATTATTTTTTCTGCATTATACGGGAATGGACTTAGTACTGAAGACGAAACTGTATTTTCATCTTCTTGTGGAACAAATGATTTATCAGATTTAAACAGTTTATTGCCTGCAGGAAATTTTACTGTGTCATGCTTAAGCAAGATTGTTGAATCTTTCGTTGCTAACTCTTTCAGCTCTGAATAAGACTGAGTCGGATGCACAAAAGGGGGAGCAGCTACACGTTTATCTACAGGAACGTGATAAGGTACAAGTATTCCAATTGGTTGTTCCACAGGTACAGGTACAGGTACGCGTATGATTTTCTCTACTGGATAACGATGTATTATTGGTACAGCTTGTTTTTCATAAACCTTGTAGGGTACAAATACCTTCTTTTCAACGGGGTAATGTTGTGGGACGTAAACATGCACCGGTACTGGTACATGCTTTACATAAGGCACTGCCACAGTCTTTTCTATCCGAACTGGTTCTTCTACAGGTTTATAAACAATGTTTACTTTATCTGGTTCTCTTCCATAAGAAAGTGGATTAATGGGTTTAAAGTCTGACTGGAGAAAATTATTGAAAGTATTTGAGAAGTCTTTTATCTGTCTAGATACTCGAGTCGGGCCTATTATATTTGCAGAGTAGAGTGTAATGAATATGACGAGCTGAAAGAAAAAAATATTTTAACTGTGATATTCGAAAATTACTAGTAGGTGTTATATGCATTAATAATATTAGAACATATGTATAGTTTGTAACATAATTCATTTTATAGATTTGGATCTTTAAAAGCCCAAGAAGGAACAAATTTAATAATAAATAGAATTATTACATTTTTTAAAGCGAAACAGAATCTGGAATATAGAACTAATGAGATATATAAATTTATTTCTGAAATTTTACCTCTTGACAAGTGATATTATGAGTGTTAGAAATTAGTAGGTCAAGCCGTTAACCACATAGGTATTCTTTGCACTGAAGTCCATTTTCAAGATACAGGATGTTAAAATCAAAATTTCAAAATAGATTTTTATTGATTTAATTTTGGTCTAATATATCAAAGCATGAACGGTGGAAAGTAGGAGGAGTTGTAGTAACCACGGTCCATCCCAATTTTCTTTAGTGCGCCTATAATTTCAAAACATTTTTTATATAGGGCGTGTTGTTATTCTATTTTCTTCACACATGTAAGTTTTCGATTTGAGACTCGGTTTATGAGATATTCCAACTTCTTTGATTTGGCGCAAATTTAAAATACCTCTGGCTATTTCCATCATCGTCCATTAAATCATTTCCATTTCATTCAGTAAATTGAAATAAGCTAAACGGCACAACTAATAACAAAGAACAAAAAATAAAACAATTTAATTGAGTTAAACTAAATGTTCAATAAGGGCACCACCTTTACCTTCACTTGGGGCTGTCTTAACGAAAAAATAACGAATACTTTGGAAAATATGTGGTTTCAATCTAAAGGGTTCTCCATATGTATAATTTGTTCCTTTAGCTATTGTTCAGTTAGTATTGGAACCATATAAATGAAATCTTTCATAAAATCCCAGAAACTAAAGTCCAACGGGTTGAGGTCGGGGAACGGTGTGGCCATTTAACAGATGCAAGTCGTCCTCTACCAATCCACCGATTAAGAAAGATTTCATTTAAATGGTTCTGATCGTTTTGACCATAATACAGAAGCACCATCATGTTGAAACCACATATTTTGATAAGCCACCAGAGGCAAATCCTCAACTACATGAAATAGTTTTGTAAAAAAATTAAAAACCATTAGATTTCGTTTATATGATTCCAATATTAAGTAAACAACGACTAAGAAAATGGATCAAGAACACTTTAAGTTGAAATCGCATATTTTTCGAAATAATCCTTACTCTCTTAATAAAAGTGCCCGAGTATGTATTCGTGAAGGAGGTACCCACATTGAACATTTAGTTTAAATTGACATACATTTTTGTATTTTCTTACTGTTTGTTGTTAGTTGTGAATAAAATGGGAATAACCATTTAATATTTAGCAATATCTTGTAAATGAAGCCTCAAATTAAAATTTTATAAGTGAAAAAAAAATTGAATAACCTATTTCTAAACAAACATATTCTTAAACCATAGGCCTACTCAAAAATACTTCTCCAAGTATTTTCTGTGGGTAGTATAACTCCCCTTCTCTTGATATTTTAGACCAAAATTACACAGAAAGTTTGCCGACTTAATATAAAAATGTGTGCCAAATTTCAAACAAATATCTCTAAAAGTAGTAAAAGTAGCATAATAAAAGTCCAATTATTTTAGACTAAAAATTTGGTTAAGGGCTTGATCTATTAATTTGTAACACCCTATATATAACTACTACAAATTTGTAAACAATTTTGATTAATCTACTTGATCCGATATAATCTAAACCGTTGCCGTAGTAATCATTTCTTATGGGAAAGGGCATATTGCACTTTATATTTCAATATAGGTACTCTATTAGATGTGAGAAGTTATATTATATATAATTAAAAAGAATCAATGCTTGTATATTTCTCACAAAACATGTTTTTTATCCCTTTTTACGTGCATAATTTTTAATAATATACTTTTAGCCATATAATTATAAAATATTACTCACAGGCAGATCCATTTCACAACTTTTTTTTCAGTCCACCGTTGTTTCTTTACTAAAAAATTAAATTAGATGTTTCATGTATATATATAGAGAACTTTCTTCATTTTTAAATTCTTTTCATAAATGAGTTTCATTTCTACCCATTGTTTTATATTTCCGTAACATGCAATTACTGTAAGTATCTTGTGCTTTTGTTGTAAAATCAAAATTATCAACCCAATTCGTGTGAACAATGATAATAGTGATTTAAAATTATTGTAAAGTAGACATATACTCGTTGTATGTTACCGATTTTTCTTCTGACTTATCGCCAAGTTGTGTAATCCAGCGAAACTCTCGTTAATTAATTATTTGTAGATCAGCTTGCACAGGGCACTACAAAAACAGTGGCGACAGTAGAAGTTTTGCGCTATCTATTCTGCAGATAAATAATTTTTGTCTTATGAACATTTTACCTGTTAAAAGAAAATGTACATATACAGGTTGATTCAGAATCTAAAAAAAATGTTGAATGTACAGGAGGAGGACTCTTTCAAATACAATTTTCTAAAAATGAAATCAAAAAGAGCAGTTCAAAAATGATTTAAAAAATCATCAATAGTGTCCAATTTGGTGCTATATACTTCATTTTTTAAATATTTCCACAAAAATAAGTCCAAATGATTTAAAGTCAAGAGATTGTGGCGACCATGGTACCGGTCCTCTTCGTCTAATTCCTTGGTATTAATGCTTGGACACGCTGGGCATGGTACGGATATAATTGAGCATTGTGTATGATACGCCACACTGTTGCAATACGCCATGGACGGCTTGGATCTTCCATGATTCGGTTACAAATTTCCCGTGTCACGCCAGCGTGACAGCACTCAACTGCATACCGTTGTAAAAGTAGCGACATTTTAGAGGGAAATCATTCTGCAAAGGCATTTTCACTTCACCCGTACCCGTAAGCCATTTTTGAGATTTACTAATGTAAATGTTTGCATCACAAAAGCTAATACTATAAGTAATCGGATGTTTTAAATCCCCAGCGATATAAAGGTTGAAACTAGTACAGTTTCAATATTTCTTTTCTCAGAAACTATAAGGAAGATTTTATAAAGAAAATTTTTTTAAATATTAACTCCACTTTTCATGATTCATCTCTTCCCATTTTTTTAAAATAAGTACTGAATCACCCTGTATACTGTAGAAAGATGTGAAGTATTTTTCAATATGTATACATTCACATTCCTGCTAGACAATACAACCTCATTGTAAACCCATTTTTTTAAAATTCGGTTTAAATCGTTTGACGAATCACTTAACCACATGATGCATTGAGCATAATTGATTTTTTTAATCGGAAAGGAGAAGACAAGTAAAAATATTAATATAAGATATTAATCTGTAACTTCTGCTTATATTATCAATATTTAAAGGACATATGGTTTAAAATATTAGGTCGTTAATACAGAAATTAGGTAGTTAGATTAATAATGAAAAGCCTTAAATTATGAATACCTACTTGAACCATTGACGTAAATAATTTTCTCAGATATAAATTGATATAAAACCAAATCGGTTTATTTAAACACGATTAACATTCCTAAGTATAAACATTTCAACTGAAAATTATATGCAAAAACATTTTCCTAAGTGCTTTGTTATAAATACAGTTAGTATTAAATACAAATTTTAAATTTAGTATACCTACCCACTGCAATAATAGTTTTGCCTCTTTCTTACCAATTTCTTTAAGTACACCATGCATTTTGAGGTCTTGTATAGGTTTTATATTAGTTCTAAAATATTACACCAAGTGTTCCATATTTTTGTATTTCTTATTTATCTAAAAAGCAACTATTTAACTCACAATTTAATTAATATCAATTTTAAACAAATTTAGCGAACAATTGCGATATATTAAAATACCTATGTGATAGTTTCTTATCGCCCTTCCCCTTGCCTTACCGTGCGGCCCATGTAGAAAGAAGATATGCATATAAGAAGATAATGTGAAAATCTAATCAAATAAGAAAGTCTATATAAGAAATTATTAACAAAACTGCTTGTACAGTTTTTATTTAATTACAAAACAGTACATATTTTTATGCAACCACAGTTGCTAATATACAAGTAGAGTAAATTGTATGTCATGGTTATACAACACACAAAACATGTTAGTTAACCGGTTTGTTGCTATACTAGTTGGAAACGGTTTGAATTTGGAACTGTTAGAAATATTGGACCAGTTAACTTGAGAACCAATTACCAGTGAACGTTAGAAGTAGCTAGACAATTTCAAACTAATGTTTGACTGCTGCTGAACAAATCTAATGTAATACAGACACCTATATTAACTATTTCTAGTTGAATAACTATTCTCTATAGAAGAAATGGTAGCTATTCTCCTATCCTAATACAGATAATATAAATTTTGAAACGAAGTAGATATTTATATGTTAATGCAGCTTTACCATGATTAAGTTCATTCATTCACATGAGATGGCACTGGTTGTACTGTAAAGTCATCGAGCCAAATCTCTCATATACCTATAACTATGTTTATAGAGCGTCTCATTCCTATTGTTTTGATAAATTATTTAGAACATCCTGAAAAATAACATCTTATAAATTCTACATAAGTAAAAATAATTCTTATCCAAATCAAAATTATAAACGATTAAGAAAAAAATATGTTGGTTTTCTACCGAAAATTATCAGAATTTTAACTTTTCATCTTTGGTTTTAGGGTAAAAATGTATTTTTTGTTCTATAAAAGCTTCAGACAAACTTAGAAAACTTCTAGGTATAATTTGAGTTTTTATAATCGTCTTATATATTTTTTGAAAGCTACATTTTTAATTTCAAAAACATTATTTTTAAGGAATAGGTGGGATATTGTGAAATATTACCATTTTAAATAAAATGCAATGCAGCAATCTATCATAAAATAGTGTAAATAGCTTGATTGAGTGGTGTGCCAAATTTTTAGGAAGTACCTTTATATATTATTTGTTTTTGGCTCTTATTAAATATTTTAAGAAATGTTTCCGTTCATTATTTAATTAAACATGATAAAACCCTACCTAACGTAGAATTGCCAAAAAACCTGAACGTAAAAAGGGGGATAAAAGTAATATGACAAATGCGATAACTGCTGCGCTAAGGCTTGCAAGACCTTTATAGTCCCGAGGCCAAGCTTTTCCAACTGGCAAAAAAGGTGGTAGTCCTAAAATAGTGTCAAAAATAAAATTAGGACACAAACCCATTATTAGCTAACATTCAGAACAGGAATTGGTAAAGCACTGGATAGCTATGGAGCGGACTTCTCTGGATTGACAAGAAGAGATGTCTACGCAATATTGCTGTTCAACTCATAAAAAGAAGCAAAATTCCAAATTCTTTCAGCTCGGCCGAGTGAATCGGTAGGTAAGGATTGGTTACGCAAACTTCACAGCGGACAGAGTCTTTAATGTCGATAATACTGGTCTATGTATTATCCAATTAAAATGCCCCGAAGTATTTTCATTGAGGGAAAAAGACAAGTAGATTCTGTTGCTTTAGCCAAACATGGCTCTTTAGTCACTGTTGTGTTATGCATGATTACAAACTGAGGTTTTTCTTCACCGTTGATGATTTTTTCACGTCAAAATGCTAGAGAACTGTTGAAGAAGGGAACTCCATCTGGAACGGCATTTGCTTTTCACCCATCGGGTTGGATACACACCGACATATTCAACCAGTGGTTTAATCACTTTGTTGAATACGTTCACCCAACCGCTGAAAGACCTGTGCTTCTAGTATTAGAGGGCCGTCACATCGATACGAGAAATATAGATGTGATAGCTACAAAACAGAATTTTATCACTATAATTAATTTACCACTCCACGCATCACATAAGATGCAGCCATTGGATAAAATCCGTCAATTTTTACGAACTCACAAACACCCTGTAAATCATTTCGACATAAGTGAAATTTTTGGAATTTTAGGAAAACAGGTCTGTTACTATCACAGAAGACCAACAGCAGCAAACAGAAAAATTCGAACCAGCTCTTGATGTGCAACGTTCGACAACACTTACCTCTCGATTAATTTTGCCTAAGGACATTCAATTACTTCCAATTTTAATGAACAAAATAGTAATCAGAGAGCGTCAGCCTGGGAAATCTAAAATCATAACTTCAACTCTCAATAAGGAGGAATTCGAGCAGCCAATTGCTAAAACCCTATAGTCAAAAAATAAAGTAAAAATAAAGGTGGCCTTTCTGCATCAAACGATGCGATAGATAGTCCAGGTGCAGTCAAGTTCAAGGCTAAGAAACCTAGCAAGTGCAAAAAACTGGGACAACTTTTCATCTGATGACTTATCATGTTGTGATGTTCCCTTAGATAATTCGCCTAGTGATGAAGACATTTTTCTAAGACTTCAAACACTAATTCAAAATGTTGAATGTATTTTCTGGCCTGGTTTATTTTCCCAAGATACAAAGGGCGGAATATGGATACATAATATGTATTCTTTAGACCCACAAACTGTACGCCAGTATAAAAAAAGACACTTATGTGCGTGATTTCTGTTGTTAATGGACCTTATATTGTATTGGTTTCCTTTTATTTTTTCTATTCCGTATTACACAACTCCATTATTCCATATTACACCGCTATTTTTCGAAGGCAATAAAAATGATTTATTTAACAAAGATTTAAATGACAACAAATCTAATTTTGTATAATTCGATTAAAATCAGTTAATAAACGCTTTGAAGAAGTAGTAATAATTTTTTATTAAAAAAATTTAGTCTGTAAAATATTGTCAAAAAACCATAATACCACCGCTACTTTATATGTAACTTTCTAATTTTATCAAATTGATAAACTGAACTCATTTAATTACAACATATTGAGTTATACTAGTTTAAATTAATACTGTAATAAAATATTGTAATAATAATATTTACTTACTAGAAAAAAATACATACAGAATATATTTATTTAAAAATTTTTGGTAAAATATATCTTTCGATCTGCCAATACGATTTGGTTGTTGGTGTCGTATTTGGCCCAGATTAAAAATGAACATAGCACATATATAGTTATTTATAGCAGAGAACTCAGTTGTTATCTGGTTATAGCATTGACCAACATTCATTATGAAATTCTAAACATTTGTTTTATAGTTTTTTTTATATAGACTATTAGTCTATACAATAGGTTTTTTGTTGAAAATAATTAACAATAATATTCAGCAAACACTAAGTCATTAGCACCACTCATTAATTATAAAATATATATGGACTTGTGCTATTATGATAAAATCTACCTTCGATTGTTTAACCTCTTTAACGGAGAGTGTGATTTTTTAATTAAGTGCGTAGAACGGAGTAAAATCAATACTTTTTATTTTATTTTGCAAAACTTCTTTCCTATTACTTGATGAAGTAGAGCGCTAAAGATTTAAAAAATGTAAATATTATATAAATTTATCCGAAGATGTGTAGCATATACTGATTGAAGTTAATGACGTAACTAATCAATGATAAAAATTAATTCAACATCCAGTGGAGGAAACATAGGGAGACACAGTCGTTGAGGGTGATGAAACACAGAACGGTTTGTGCTTCTTTGGTAGCCAAATCGGCTCATTTTATTAGGGATGACACACACAACGGTTTTCACAGACCAAAAAGTTTTCAAGAAACGGGTCGGTGATAACCACCCTGTGTGTGTTATTTTTACCGTTAAAAGTCCCATAATTTCAACGCTAAAGAAATACAATAAGTACATTTAATTAATTGTTAGACATTTTTTTACATAGTATTTAAAAAAATTAGATATTTTTGAGTTGTGTGTGTTAAATCACAATAACTTTAAAACTACTCTTTTCACAGACATAAACTATATTTAGCTATTTTCTATTAGAAATAACATAATTAATGGTGGTCATTAAAAGTAAGTGTGGAATTTGGCATAGAGTTTTTTTATTTTAATTGGTAGCAATAATCGCCTAGGATTAATTGTTTATAACTTTTTATCGCATCTTATTGGTTGAGGTATTTTGAAGAGACAGCTATGTTTGTCAAAAAGGAGATTCAGAGTCATCTACTGTTTACAATTTAATGTATTGTTAAACTTTGCTTTATTAAGTCACTAATCTTATAGCTTTATCAGTAGACATCGAATAGATTTAGAAATATTTTCAAGTTACATGTTGTCAAAAACTGTACTACATACGAATAACCTTATTTTCCTTAATATCTTTGCTTTGACAAGCGTCTCTTCTGTTATTTCTTCTGAATCAATACGTACAGTGGCCGCAACGTAAAAGGCTTCCAATCTAACACGTATACCTACTATATCGGTAGTGTAAGTCTTCATGTTGGATTGTATGATCAAATATCTGTCTCTGACAGATCTCCTCAAGTACAAACTGGTTAACCTACTTTTATCATGAAATATGAATGACAATTATCCAAACATATGCATAGATCGGGGTGGACCTTGTGAGTGGATTTCAAGGTCCCCAGACATTACTCCTGTTGATTATTACCTATGGGGTCATTTAAAATCAGAGATGTATGAACTCAAGCTTTGAATATTAATTGAATCCTGCAGTAAATGCCAGAAAAATCAAACTTTCTTGCCAATTTTTAATGCAAAATAATAAGTATTTTGTGTGTAATAATAAGAGTACCAAAAATTTATTAGTTTGTTATAAATTTGAATGGTTCTTATAAATTTACTAATTCAGTCAATAATCATCTATTAAATGTATTTAAAGCGAAAAATAAAACATTAAGATGTATTATTATTCTTATTATGACTGGTGACCTTGAAGGCCACACAAGAGACCCACCTAGACCTATGAACATGTTAGGAAAATTGTAATTCATAATTTTGTCTCGCAAATGAAAAGGTGGTCTTTTGTATAAAATAAGAATTAATTGTGAATTTGATGATGAAAGTAGGTTTACCAGTTTTTACTTGAAAACATCTCTCACAGACAGATATTTTATCGAACAATCAAACATGCGCAAATACAGCAAATTGACGATTAACCCAACTATTTCTGCTCTACTCAGAAGCGTGAACAAATTTTTCAAAATCCTACATACTGGATGTTGTTATTGCGAATAAACAAAAAATTTGACGTCAGACCCACATTTCTATTTCGCTTATGACGTTAGTCGATTAAGAGAAGGAAGAGTAGTACCCCTACCAAAAATCATTTGAGTATACTGAGTGGTTCGCCTTTTATAGCAAGTTATAGAAATTGCCAAAATCGGTAAAACGCCCTGTATTTCGGTAACAATGATGGTTATATCCATCAACAACAGGTTTTTTTGTATAAGGCAAAATGAATTGAAATTGTTAAAATTGATTTATATTAGCGTAAATACCTTTACAATGCAGTAATTTTTTACAAAACCTAATGATAATGTATACTATATGGTTAGATATTGCGGGTGTAATTCAACGCTGGTCGGAGCTTAGTCCGCAGAGTAGTTAGTTTTACACAATATTGTTAATACCTAATAAAAAATGTATATGAAAAATTAGCTTTTTTTGTCTTAGTTCAATAGCTTAATAAAAATAATGTTTGTTACAAATAATTGTTTTACAAAATGTGAACAATACCTAGTTTTTACCAAAAATAAGAATATATGCCTAAAATCGATGTGTTTATGAGACATAGTATTTTGATTGTTGAATAGTTACCAATGGCTACATTTGCTAACCTGTCACTAAACTCGAAATCATGTTAATTACAGTTAAACAACAACAATTAAAGACAGAAAAACTCACAAGATCAAAAAGTTGAAAAAGTACAGCAAAAAGGTTGTCTTTTCTCAGAACAAGAGAAAGTCATTTCTTAGCCTGAAAAATCGATGTACTTATTTACAGAAATTAAATTATTAAGTCAATCTTAAGTATTAGACGAGCTAATTTTTTAGGTTTATATTAAATTAGTAATTAAATATAATTACGCATGCATACTAATAATTAACATATCATGTGTGCGAAACAAAATTCAAAATAGTTCAAACAGAAACACAAACAATGATTGTAAAATTGTGTTATAGTTGTAACATTTAGTACCTACATTTACAAAAACTGAAAATGTCTTTTCTTTTCATTTTATTCAATAACGAAAGATTTAAACTCTTACATTTTTACAAAACCTTTTTATATGGAATTTAAACATGTCGGAGGGTATACGGGGCACTGCATTTATTAAATTTTAAATTATCCGAGCACTTTGAATGCAAAACAACTACATATTATTATTTTGGTTTACACACACTAAAATTATAAGCTTTATAAATAGTTAATTAAAAAACATACATGTTTTTTTGGATAACTTCTTTTGAATATTTTTTTATCATCACAGATAAAATTTGGAGAGCTACCAAATATAGTTTATTAATTTTTTTCAGTTACATTTTTTGATATACCAGTGCAAAATCATTTATTAAACTATTGTTTCTATAAACACTCTGACCACTAAATTGTAATAACGGTATGTCTAACTTCCTTCTTAATCGGGATTTACGTTATTGTTAAGTTGCCTTGATATATTAATTGTCTTGACTGACCTAATTTCTAATGAAAGTTCCAATGAAATGAAAAATTATTGCATGACAAAAGTGGGATTGCAACATGCAGTTATCATATAGAAGGAAATCATTGTCTCGCATAATACTACGTAATTCTACACATTATTGTTTTGTAAGAAAGCCATATTCGCTAACTAACGAAAATGAACCGTGCTTCATAATACACTTTTTTTGTTTGGTAAACAGCAATTTGTGTTACTAATAATTATAAATAACAAACAAACATATCTTTAAAAAAATATAACAGAATTTATTAAGAACAGTTAACACAGGAAAAATATAAATAGTTTTGAAGAGATACAAGAAGACACACATAGTGTGGATTAATGGAAATTCATTTATTTGTGGCCATAGCTGTCATAACTTTCGTAACCACCATAATCTTGACCACCATATTCATGACCATGTACTGGTACGGCTACAGGTACTTTGACAGGGTATGGAACGGGTCTCTCCACTGATACTGGAACAGGTTTTTCTACTGGATAAGGAACTGGTCTATCGACAGCAATTTTAACGGGGTATGGTACAGGCCTTTCAACTGGATATGGTACTGCTTTTTCTACGGGGTATGGGGCAGGTACTGGTACTTTTATGTGGACAGGGTAGGGTCTGTCTACAGGTACAGCTACGGGCCTGTCTACGGCTACTTTGACAGGGTAGGGTACTGGTTTTTCCACAGGCACAGGTATATTCTTAATAACATGGACTGGATAAGGTTGAGGGACATGTACTGGGTAAGGTCTATCGACTGGTACCTTTACTGGGTATGGTACTTGTTTGTATACTGGGTAGGGTTGTGGCACATGAACTGGTACTTTAACTGGATATGGAACCTGTTTCTCTACTGGGTAAGGTTGAGGTACTGGTACTTTAACGGGGTATGGAATATGTTTTTCTACTGGGTAAGGTTGAGGTACCAACACCTTAACAGGATAAGGCCTGTCTACTGGTACTTTAACAGGCACATGTACGATTTTCTCAACGGGGTAGGGTTGGGGAACTGGTACAGCTACTTTCACCGGAACCTTGACTGGATAAGCCACGCGTTTTTCTACGGGATAAGGTTGAGGTACTAATACTTTTACTGGGTAGGGTACATGTTTGGTTACTGGATATGGAATATGTTTTTCTACTGGGTATGGGACTGGAACGCCCTTGTACCAAGTGATGGTCTTTTCTACGGCAGTGTTGTGCCCTAAATCGATGGCACCAAGTCCAACAGGGTAACCGCCTGCAATCCCATGCCCGCCTTGCCCTACGTAGTAACCATTGTCGAAGTCACCACCGTAGCCGTATCCCAAACTAAGTAATCCACGCTTTGTTTGCTTCTTGTCGGCTTCTACTGCTTTCTTCTCCTTGGCCTCAGCGTTTACCGCCACTGCGACAAGGACTAAGATCGACAGCGTAATCTAAAAGAGAAATATAACAATACTTAAATAATTATATTAATAACGGGTGCGAAATAGACGTGTATTTTAAATCATAGCGTACATTTTTTGAGTCACTGGTAATGGGGACTCATAATTATCAATAATGCATTGATAATAACATATAATGTGCTTTTTTACTGTCAATTAAGTACCAATGAAATGGTTTCACCTAGCTCCCAATATTAACTAGATGATTTAATAGCTGCATATTAACAATAATGAATTAATAAAGGGTATTACTCATAACACGTTTTAATTATGTTTAATGCACCAATTAAAAGCTTGTTAATCTTTAGATATATTATATGATTCTATAATATAAATTAATTATGTTCCATTTATAAATTATTGAAGTATTTTACTCTATTTCTTATTTTAGACATTATTTTTAGTAAATTGAGTGCGAAAAAAAATTTAGTTAACTTGAACAAGGTAAAGTTTCGCACTATAAATTAAAATTTTATATTTTTTACAAAAATGCAATTTGAACACTTCAAATTGACTAAATTATTCATCGCACTGTTTAATCCAGAATTCGGCACTTGTTCACAAAAACACAAATTGTATCACAATAAACACTGAAACTAACCAATGGCTTCATTTTAGTTCTCATAAAGACTGTAGTAGTCCTACAAATAAACTGGATATCTTTTTGAGGTATTCAATGACTTTTATACTCCTTGGTTACTTTCATGAGTCGCCACTTCTTCTTGTGCAAAACTTCTTCCCCCAGAAAACCGATTCGCTTCCAATGTTGAGAAAGTCCATTTTCAGCCACCGTGTTCTAGGAGGCAGGGTTCGCGTCCTTTACGTAACAATCAAGTATACATGCATGTGTGTGATGTCAGATGCTATTCGGTTGCCAGACGTTCTGCTGGTTTAATAACTTTACAAAATATTGAAATTCTTGTGAGGAAAGTACTCCGTCCTTAAACTTGTTGATTCTCATTGTTATGAAACGCTTTTGCATTGTGTGGCGTACACATTATTAACGTCATGGCTTGCATTGTTAGCGTTTTGATCCACGGCCCGCGTTATGAATTTAAATTCAAAAGATTTTCACGGGCCGTTATAAATGTTTAATGTTTTGTTATTGCACATATACGGGATGCAATGTGTTTGTAAAAACTGAATATCAAAATGGCAAGTAGTTTTATTTATTTTTATATTTTTGATATTCATATTCACCGGTTTAAAATGAAAAGGCCTGCATTATTTTTTAAAATTAAATAAGACATTATAATATATACAATGTTAATTGTTTATAAACACCCATACAATAAGTAAAATAAATAAATAATATTAAGTAAATACTTAAGGAATATATGATTTATTGAAGTAACTATTTTGGCCATACTAACAACGGAAATTTTGTTACAGATATTTCGTTAGCGGCATTCTTCAGTTTCAAATTTATAGAGCTTTGTGCTCAGCCTCAGGTCAATATGTTCCTTCCGATCCATCTCGGCCATTGCACAAATGTGACATATATCGAAGTAAAGAAGCCGGAAAAATTTTAATGTAAGTAGACAAAAGTGTATTTCCTATTAGTTGTACAGATTGCATATATAATTCCAAAAGAAAACATGTTCAACAATGTGACTTATGTTCTAATCAAGGGGCAGAATTTTTCTGTCCTACCCATGGATGTTCGTGATTGTAGGGGTGGAGAGTAGTGTAAGTTAGTAGGTTAAAAGGGCCAAATATGGCCTAATTACCAGTAAGCTTCAGTACCTTTTATGTTCTAATCAAACTGAATAATATAAAATGCCCACATCGTTTAAAAAATAAATTTAGAATTTATTACAGAACTATATACGTTAGGTACCTATTTAGTGCATGCTGAAGTATTTAAAATACATATAACAATGTGCTGCTTTAAAGGAAGATTGTAAATGCATATAAAAAACGTGTTTTCTCGATTTATAAAATACAGGTTGATTAATCTATACGCATATACTTGGGAAATTATAGCTAAGATAAATAATGACAAATAGTGAAAAAACGTAGGAAGTTTACAAAAATGTTTTGTTTATAAAAACTAAAAGGAAGCATTTCCATACATGTAAGTATGATAAGTATTGATGTCAAAATTGTTACTTTGCTTTCACTTAAAATATTTCAAGCTCCATAGATTTTTAATGATTTAGGGTGTTTGCCCAGATAATTTCAACAAGAGTATCTTTTTTATGTAAAAATCTTTAGAGTTTTATTTTTCCTACAAAATTGTCAAAAATATATACCTATCCCCTTGTTTTACTCGGAGCTGGACAAACTGTATTGATTTTCTTTTAGATTTTCAAAAACAGTTATTGGATTGTGCCAAATTTCATTAATGTATATCTACTCGTTTGGGAAATACTAATTAAAAACCGTCATTAAGAAATAACTTTTCACACTCTGTATGTCAAAATCGAAAAGTGTTAGGAAACATATTTATATAAACATTTATGCGTATAGGTCTTGTTAGTCTGATTTATTTTAAAACAAAATTTTCAAATTTCAGTATGATCGTTTTTAAATTTATGTTTATCTAATATACAGGGTATCCCAACGAAAATTTGACCCCTATAATTGGAAAACCGAATAATATTTTGACGAGACCCGTCGATTTAGGTTCGTGGGGGGAGCTTTTTGACAGTCAAGCCAACACGAGATGTTCATCACCCTAATGCCTAGCAACCCCAACTGAAAAATATCAAATGCAACTACCCCACTTGTGGCACATCATTTAAAGCCCTTTTCATTGCGAATACAGTGACGTACCGTTTTAGAAATCGGTTGAGATTTGACAGAATTATTGGTTACAAACGAAGAGATGACAAACCAACTTACGCGTAGTAATTTCTACACAAATGCCCACCACTAATAAGTTTTTCATCTACTACACATGATATTTCATTTCTGACTTTTTTGTAAACTGATAGACACATCAATAACAATTAGGTAATGCGGTCATGTGTAGTAGATGAAAAACTTCCTATCCTTGGCGGATATTGCATCTCTGCAGCAACAACGAACACAGGAGAAATTTAAAGATACACCTTTAAAATATAATTCACAGTTTCTCAAATTTTAAAATTTATGTAATGGACATTAAGTTATCAAAATGATTCATGGGCCTATGAAAGTATTTCTAAGAAATTTAAAACTATTTTTTTTAAATTTCAAAATAAAAACTATATTTTTCATTCGTGATATATTTTGTTATCTACCAGTATCTATAATGACGATTTAATATATTATATTATATTAGAGGAATTGATATTTAGTAATTTATATCTAAATATTAACATACTTGTAAAAAATAAGTCAAACTAAGATCGTTGTTCCTAAATTCCTAAAGTATTTACATGCACGTAATTTAAGCGAAGGAACATGTTAGTAACATTTTAAGAAGTGTTACGAACAAATAACAACATTATAGCCATCAAGGTTTTAGGTACCTACCGAAATCTACAAAATACCGGCTTACTTACTAAAAATATAAAATAGTTCACTTTTATTTATAAGTATGAGAAAATAATTATAAAATTGTGTTGGGAGAGCAATAAATGCATGTTATACAAACGTTTTTGAAGAATTAATATTTTATTTGCGCAAAATTTGAATAGTAATAATGAACAAACAAAACATAAAGAATTTTATTTTTGTGCCTGATTTTGCTTCACAAATTTTATTTTTGGAGATTTCAGTATCTAAAAACGCAAATTCATCATTTTACGGCAAGATATACAGCGATTTTAACAAGCCAAGAGTCTAAAACTACTGAGACACAGGGTGTTGAAATTTAAAAACCACTACATTTGTCGAAATATAAAATATTTCTAAAATTACAAATGTAGAAATTTTATTATTTGTATTTACTTTTTGTAGTATTTTCTCACTATTTTTCAGTTGATTAAAAATTGCGCAGTGTTTAAACTTGAATTACGCATAAAATATTCAAAATATTCCCTATGAGATAAACAGTTTTGTAATTATTATAAACGTATGCTTGTTTTAAATTTAAGATTTGATTTTCGAATAAAGTAGAAAACACCATTTTAGCTTGGAACTAGCATTAATAGGTCTTCGCACTATTCAATTTTAAAAATACTCAGTGGCGTTGAAATTCTGGGGATCGTAATGATAATGGCTGCTAATATTTCAGCCATTGAGAAATTTATATACCATGTTTTTTTAGTTATTTATATCATCATCCCAAATCATATAAATCTAAGGAAAACATCTTTAGGGATATTTGAATACATGCTAAATTTATTTAAACCTCAACAGCTTCTTTCTCGAATAACATCAAGTTCATTAAAATTTGATCATTAAAGTAATCAAAAGCACACTCTTCTGAAATAATGACATGAACTTATATCAATAATCGTTTAGTAAATGCTTTGTTTACAATAACTTTAATAACATAATATGTATATTAATATGAATATTGTGAAACAAGTGTCATTAATTATTTAATCGCAATCACATCCACTTTGCTGTCTACTCGACTTGCTTAGTGCATAAAATAATTTGAATATATTTTTTTGTTTACTCATTTACATGGCACAGTTAATCCCACGCTACTGCATACGTTTGCATGGATTATAAAGGATCTCTTGAAGAATCTGTATCATTTCAAAACTGATTATTATATAAGACATGACGGCGTTGACCCAGTTAAATTAAATTACGTCCAGGATTTTAGAAATAAGATGTTATAAAGTAATTCCATACAGCAATTAATTATAGCGGAAAGTGTGCTCATTTAGATATAATTTCAATGGAATTCACTTTCAAAGTCATGTTTTATGCACAAAATGTGTAACCTACAAAGTAACTATACCATTCAACTAAACACATTAATTTTATTATATAGGCATTGCGCAATGCATAACTTGAAGGCTTTTATTAGGACTATGACTGCCTGAATTTCGTATCGACACTTGTATCAGCTCATGACGTGAGTAAAAAAATATATTATTAAAATATTGAAACAGTGTCAACTGTTTCTGTTTCCTCCATCAGCTAAACATTGATTTTGGCTAGTGTTTTTCTTTTTTCCGGAAAAACATGTGAAATATGTTATGAATTTAATTTTACTCACAACTATAGTTTCCTGTAAATTGAAATTGGTCTTTTCAGACAATATTTATTTATTTTACTGCAATGTAAAAGTATTTAAGCTAATATGAATCAATGTTTCTACAATTTTATCTACGCAAGCTGTATAAGGAATATGGGTAAATATTGTGGATGAGATTCAAATTTGGACGGGGAATTAATCCGCAGAGTAATTAGTTTCACACAATATTAATAATAATAATAACCCGGTATCAACCTCTCACAATAACCCTATCCAACATTCTTCCACCTTACCATACCCGCAGAGAAGGTGCCCATCCATTCCACGAATATAGGTGATATACGGTTTACTGGCTGACGTCTTAAACCGCGCGACCACTGGCCAACCAATAATACTTAATAAGAAATATATAGAAAAATATGCACTGACCAGGAAAAAACCGAGTCACCTAAAATTTTGCCAAAGTTTATTACTTTATATTTTTTTTCTTTTTCCGATGATTTAAAGATCACGCACATTATGCCTGCACTAGACCTGCATCGGCACGTACTGTCACCTGCAACTGATCTGCAATTTCCATGCTTAGCCGCGTTAGTTCTACGTAAGGTATGTTCCCACAAAAGTCAGAGGACTATGTCTTTCGTCTTTTTCGATGCAAATTTTAATCAATATTATTTTGCAATACAAACTGAAACATTAATCTATACGATCTCTTTTAAATACTATTTTCTGGATAAGTATGACAGATATTGAAATGATTCAAAAAACATTTGATACGCTAGAAAATAGGTTTTAGTCTTTCAGACATTTTGCAGTGTCAGGCCTTATTGCTAACTCTAGTAGCTATATTTATGTCTTTACATTTTTGTCAGGGTATTGTTTGATTCGACTGCTAAACTTTTACAGAATGTTTCTAGTGAGCTAAGAGCCAATTCTGATTCCTTACGAATATAAAGCAGCTTGAAAATGACTTGATAGTAATGACCTTTTAAAATATATCCTAAATAGTTTGAAATATCGGTACCAAATCTGATTATATTTATGGCCATTAATTACTGATTTTTATAAACTAGAATCTATATTGTCAGACCTACTTTCAGAATTTTGAGGTGGCATGAAGAACTAGTGTGGAAAGGGATAAATTTATAAAAAGATACTAGTAAACAAAAATCAGTATTTTGCGTAATGGGGAAGTTGCATGAATTTTATATTGGTTTGAAATGTATTACAAGGTAAACTTTCAAACATATTGAAAGGTCAGAACATATGTCTGGCGGCAATAATCACATAATAATTAAAATATTAACATTAATAAATTGCCATAGAATGTAAACAAAACCACGTGATCGAAAACACTGTTATTATTGGTGTGACGTCAACGGCCGGAGTAACGCGGCCATCTTGCTTATGTTTCCGTAGATACTCACGGTGATCGTGACGTAAATAGGCATTGGTTTCTGAGTTTTTGTGACATTACTGACATTTCTTTTGAACAAGTCATAGAAATGTCAATACTGTGTAAGGTAGTGACATGACTGAGGCTCTTTGAAAAAAAACTATAAAATAAATAAGGCGAACAGCCCTATAATTTGTTTTGTAAGGAGGATGTAAACATGTAAAGCAAAAGTAATAGATATCAAAAATAAAATTCTTTATGTTAGATCTGTTTATTCATTGTTACTATTCAAATTTTCGTAACATAAAACAATAAATATTTAAAAGCCTTTGTAAGACACATTATTTTGCTGTTAACAATTATTTTCACATATTTGTAAATAAACGGAAACAATTTTGTATGTAGTATTAGGTTTATATTTTAACAATATTTACAAATACAGTTAAATTTAATAAAATACATATTTCTAAAGATTTCTGTACCTAAACAATTTTTTGATCGACCGCTTCCATTATTTATTCGTACTTATTTTCAATTAACCTTACATTAAAATGGTCTTCAGAAACATACAACGTTGAAATGATAGAGTTTTACGCTTTTTCCTTCGTCGTGATTCACTGCCATACACCACATTTTTCTAGTTTTTTTCAATTTTTGGCACGGAGAAATATTTTTTATTAGCCGCTGTACGGAAAGTATTTGTAATTGCACAATGCAATATTTCTTCCATTTTCCCGGTGATAATACACTTTCTGTGCTCATTCTACGAGTCTATTTTGCAAATTTTTCAACACCAGTGTCTGTTTAACACAATAACACTTAATAAATATCACATGTTATGTGATAAATATTACAAACGTCAAACTAACTCTTCTACCTAACCTAAACGTATGTACTGTACTGCGACTGCGTTGTTTTGGGCTTTACAGGTGACGTCACTGCGGCTGGTGACGTCACAGATATTTAATATGGTGGTCTCCGTTTTCTGGAGGCGTGGTCAGACCAAAACTTTAAAAACCGTTTTTGAGTTTATTTTTTATCAAATTGTCTAGGACAAACAGCATTTCGATTAAAATAATACATTCTTTCATTTCCATGTATTTGAAAAAATCATGCAATTTCCCCATAAATTTGAACAAAAATATAATATATAATTTAATATTAAGGGTTTATGTCAAAACTTAATTGTATGTATCTTACATATTGTTGCCTTAATATTATAAGGTTCCATGTTACAATTTTCTATTAACATGCGAGTTCTTTGAGTCGACTAAAACCTTGCTACGTAAATAAAATAATATTCGGATGCTGAATAAAAGTTCTATGAACAGAAAACACATAACTTTGATTGAAAGTACGCATTTTACTAAAACAAAGGATCATATTCCTAATTTCGATAGCACTGAAATGTAATTTTATATTATGATGAATGGAATGCGCTAAAAGCTGCGCGAATGGATTATTTATGATCAGCGTCATATTTTGTTTTGTACCTCTAGCAATGGCGGAGCAGTAGGGGCTTAGCTGATTGTGAATTGAAATGAAATTGAATTCTGGATATGAAGAATTATTTCGTGCTATATACTGGTTAATTTTACAGTCCCTTATAAAACATGGCATGTTTCAACAATAACACCCACAAAAATACACAAAGAATAACACTAACGAGATACAAGATAAAAGAAGAAACCACACTGTACCCCAATGACGTATTTACAAATATTGGGAAATTAAGAACACAATTCATATTGTACGTGCACATGGTTGTCTCTCTCGCACCCACGTACATAACCAATGAAGTATGTCTTTGCTGAGTTTCATGTGCCTCCTTTTGTCTGCTCCTAGGTTTGGTACCTTTATTTGGATGCGCAATGCGACTAAACGCATTCCATATCGTACATTTCAGTGTTCGATAGATATGTAATATGAAGTTCTATGTTATACATAAAACATTGTGTTACATTATTTCGCCAAAACGGCAGTGCACATAGAACTTTTCTAACCGTTAAAGGTACGCTGGTGCGACTGCGGCTGGGGCTCGCGACTGAAACTCGTTGCCGGCCAATAGGCAGTCTAAATGCTGGAGTTGATGAGAACATTCAGACCGTCTATCCGCAGCCGCAGTCGCACCAGGAATCCGTACCTTAAGTAAAGCAATATACAGGATGTTTTATTGGGAAATCTACATACGTTAATAGTGAATACATGACATCTAGGAAGCCTCAAAAACCTGTTGTTGACGGGTCTAACCATTGTCATTACCGAGATATAGGGCGTTTTACCGATTTTGGGTATTTCTTTAACTTTATCATCATAAAAGGCGAACAGTCTCTATAATCAAATGATAGGTGTACTGTTCTTTCTTCTGTCAATTCACTAACGTCATAATGGAAACAGAAATGTAGGTCTGATGGCATATATTTTTTTATTTTGTTTATTTGCATTAACAACACCCTGCATGTAGAATTTTGAAAAATCTGTTCAGGCATTTGAGTAGGTGAATTTGCTGTAGTCTTCATGTTTGATTGTTCTAACTATCTGCCTGTGAATAATTATTTGAAGTAAAAACTAATAAATCTACTTTTATCTTCAAATTCACAATTAAGTCTTATTATACGTAACTTTCCTTTTGGAAATAAAAATTATGAATGACAATTTTCCAAACATATGCGTAGGTCCGAGTGGGATCTTTAGTGGCCTTCAAGGTCACCAGACATCACTCCTGTTGATTATTTCATATGGGGTCTTCTAAAATCGCAGGTGTATGTAATTGAAATTAACAGCCTGGAGCAACTGATTGAGCGAGTTGAAAATCTGTAAGAGCTATTATAAAATAATCATGAAAGTATGTTCAACATAACGGTGGACACTTTGAGTATTTATTATAGTGTTTCCTAAAATTGTTTTTTCTTGTTTGTTTAACGTACTGTTTTATTTTTCTATTTAAATAAATTTATTAGATGATTATTGACTGAATTAGACAATCTATAAAAATCATTCTTTACAACAATTAATACATTTTTATTCGTGTTATTATTTCTGCACATAAACATAGATTCTGTTGTTGACGTTTGGTACGCTAATTTTAGGATATATATTTTATTTAACTTAAATATTTTTAAACAACTTTATACAGGGTGTCCCATAAGTAATGTGTTTTACAGCAACAGGGTATAGTAGACGTGAAAATAGACCATATAAGTAGACCAATAGAGAATTAATGAAAATACAATTTTGTCGTTCATTTAAAAAAGTGTTCACAATAAAATATTTTAGTCAAAGGGACGGTGCAAATTGTATAGGAGACATTAATGAAGTTTTACTGCATATTACTTCAAATAAGAGGTCTGTTCAAGCAAAGAATCCGGACTAGTTCCAAACGATGTTTGCTGAAAACAAATTCATAATTTTATTGGTAGAATATTACTAACAGTTTGAAACTATTACGGATTCCTTGCTTGAACAGACCCACAGAACAGACCTAAGAATAATGTCGAAAGGTAGGTCACACCTAAGTGACAGAGAAACCACATTCTGCGATCTTGAATCCTGTTGTAGCATAACATCAGTGGAATTACAAAAGAAAGTACCCGAATAGTTTATTTGCAACGAAAAATGTACACAACACAGATATTTTATGTTAAATTTAATGATTATCAAAAACTATAAGACAAAAGAAAAAATATAGAATTGTCAGTTTTGCAAAGTATATACAATATATTTTGTCATTATCTGTATTTTATTCCTTTAGGTTAATTTATTTCAAATATACTAGCATGTTGTTTCCTGTTTGGTGTTGAGAAAATATATTTTTAGTTATTTTATTAATATTATTATTTATGTTATGTATATTTTTCATTAAACTAATTTATGTATAATATTTGTATACCCAATAAAATTTTTCAGTTTCGTTGAGGACGGACGCGAAGTCGTGATTTGCCATAGGCGCCAGTAAGACTAATTACGGCTCTGACACAATTTTCAACCTTTTATAAGAAGTTTTTTTATTAACGTATGTATTTCGAAATACAATAATAATTATTGTAGGAATTACAGCAACTTATGAACAGATTTTTCTTTTTTAATTCCTTTTGAGTATAAAAGTCAGTTGTCTGCCAAAGAATGTTTTGCAAACTAGTATCATCAATTTTTACTGTTTAAGAAAGGTATTTTAAGCTAATATGTATCAAATCTCCTACAATTCCTATCAATGAAGTCATATGTATGTTCTCTGATACCAAACATCTAGGTATGCTAATGAACATCCACAGACAAAACTCTATTCAATAATTATCTAAAAAATTTAATATATTTACTAACCTCTGGAGTGGGAACTCGAAATTCAACCACAATAATTGAGATCTCACTTATTTCTACGTTTTATTAGGATCGCTTCATCAGGTGGCCTCCTTTAACTTGAGTCAAATATCTAACTATAAAGATGATTATACCAATAAATTAAAATTATTTGAAATTGAATGTCAAAATGAAATATCGACAACGTCAAACTGATTAACTGTCAATGAATAGCATAACAACCTACTAAAATAAATAAAAATTAATAAAAAATTTTACCTTTTATGTATAGTTTTTTTTTTCTCATATATTTTCAGGTATTAACAATATTGTGTGAAACTAACTACTCAGTGGACAAAAGCCCCAACCTGCGTTGAATTACACCCACAATATCTACCCATATATTCCTTATTATTAGCTTTTGTAACATTTTTTACTGTTTAAGAAAGGTATTTTAAGCTGATATGTATCAAATCTCCTACAATTCCTATCAATGAAGTCATATGTATGTTCTCTGATACCAAACATCTAGGTATGCTAATGAACATCCACAGACAAAACTCTATTCAATAATTATCTAAAAAATTTAATATATTTACTAACCTCTGGAGTGGGAACTTGAAATTCAACCACAATAATTGAGATCTCACTTATTTCTACGTTTTATTAGGATCGCTTCATCAGGTGGCCTCCTTTAACTTGAGTCAAATATCTAACTATAAAGATGATTATACCAATAAATTAAAATTATTTGAAATTGAATGTCAAAATGAAATATCGACAACGTCAAACTGATTAACTGTCAATGAATAGCATAACAACCTACTAAAATAAATAAAAATTAATAAAAAATTTTACCTTTTATGTATAGTTTTTTTTTTTCTCATATATTTTCAGGTATTAACAATATTGTGTGAAACTAACTACTCAGTGGACAAAAGCCCCAACCTGCGTTGAATTACACCCACAATATCTACCCATATATTCCTTATTATTAGCTTTTGTAACATTTTTACTGTTTAAGAAAGGTATTTTAAGCTAATATGTATCAAATCTCCTACAATTCCTATCATCAATACCTAGCCTAGTCAGACAAAATAACATCACTGAAAATATTCCAGTGAACATTGAGTCATTGGTTATTTGTTGAAATAAAGAAAATATTGATTCTTTGTAAACTTCAAACTCGTCCGTGAAAAATGTTTTTACACATAAATAACAGTTCAAGTTTTTGCTACTATCAACCGTGTTTGTTTTTCCAGTAAAACCTTTTTACTTTACAATAATATTATTAATGTATCTCTACATTAAGCTCTTCATATTTGCAATTCAATACAAATTGCTCATTTTAGTTTTAAGATATTTATCCTCCTTATTCAATTTTAAAAATAATAATTAGAATATCCAACATTGAATTTGTACCTATGTTGAATTTACATAAAGCTTATTGCTGCATTAAAAGCTTGTAAAAACTACACTGTAATATCATTATAAAATAACATTCGACTTAGGAACCGTATACAGGGTATCCCAACAAAATTTGACCCCCTATAATTGAAAAACCGAATAATATTTTGAGATTTGACAGAATTATTGGTTACAAACGAAAGGATGACAAACCAACTTACGCGTAGTAATTTCTACACAAATGTCCACCACTAATAAGTTTTTCATCTACTACACATGGCCGCATTACCTAATTGTTATTGATGTGACTATCAGTTTACAAAAAAGTCAGAAATGAAATAAAAAAGCTGAAGCAAATAATAAATCAGATTTATTTGATGAATTGCTCAAAATTACCCTCGTTAACTTCCAAACAATAATACAGTCTGTTTTCAAATTCTGTTCGAACATTATTAAAGACATTCGCAGTTATTAATCGGCATTTTTCTGGAATTCTCTGACGTAGCACTTGCAATGTTTCCGGCTGAGTGGCGTACACTCGTGATTTTAAATGACCCCACAGAAAAAGTCGAAAGGGGACAGATCCGGAGATTTTGGTGGTCATTCGACGGGAGCTCTTCTGCCAATGCAATGCCCCGGGAAATGGTCATCCAAAAATTGTCGCACAGCAGCAGCATAGTGCGGGCGCGCACCATCTTGTTGGAAGGTTATTTCATTTTCTAGTAAATTGTCGTCACTTTCTAAAATCTCTGTTATCCTAGGATCAATTGTACTTTCCAATAATTCTAGATAGGTGTTTCCATCGAGATTGCCTTGGATGAAAAATGGTCCATCAAGATGGTTGCCCAAAATGCCTGCCCAAACATTCAATTTTTGAGATGTCTGAGTATGAAATTCCCTGATTAAAGGCGGATTAGTATCACTCCAATAACGACAATTGTGTCTATTCACTTCGCCATTCAATATAAATGTGCATTCGTCGGTCAAACATGTATTGTAGAAAAGATTTGGATTCAGCAGCAGTTCACTAGTTCACTAAAGTATTCGCAAAATTGGTTACGGCGATCAGTCATCTTCATGTAACTCTTGAACCAGCGTCATCTTAAATGGATGAAACTTGTGTTTGTGAACGGGATACGCCAGAAGCTTGAGATACAGTTGTAATCGATTGCTTATTATCCATCTGTACATGACCCAAAACTGCCACTTCAACTGCTTCATTTCTAACTGGCCCAATTACTTCACGTTTCTTGTTTAAAAGCGAACCTGTTGCAACAAATTTGTCAATCAGGTGTTTAACGTACTGGTGGTTTACATTTTTTTCAGGATGCTTGGCATTAAAAATTCGTGCTGTAGCTTTAGCGCAATCGTGATTTCGATAATAAATTGCAAAATTTCTACTCTTTCCGCGATAGAATAAACCATTTCGAACACACGTTAATACTTTCAATAACGGCTGAAACTAACGATTACTTAAGTATCTTCTACTAATAACTATTTTAGTATCTAGTTTTATTTGCTTCAGCTTTTTCACACAACTTTTCTGCTTATTTTGGTTCATACTATTACCTCTTGAAATATTTTACACTCTTTTTTAACACCCTGTATATTGATATAAAGTAGGTAAAAAATGGAGTCATATCCATATTCTTCTTATCTAATTACCAATTATAATTATAATTCTAAATCAGGACATCATAGATTTACAGAGATTCAAATTAACTCATTACTTTAAAAAATAATATTCAATATGTAGATAAATAAAATCTGGTCTTTCAATACCCAGATTCTTTCTTTCTTCTTGTTCTAGGTACATTATAGCGCAGTTAAACGCTGGAATAAGATAAATTTTATAAATATCATAAATATTATCGCATAATGTTTCACTATCATTTTATATGTAATAGTTTAATAAAATGTCAACGTTTTTGCAGTGAATCCCAGCAAATCTGGCGTAATCAGCAGCGATCAGCTATTAATTATAATGATGATAGCTCCTTTTACAGCACATGGCCCTAATAAGGAACTTAAATCTGAGTTATGTATAAACCATACTTTGCGTTGATTAAAATAACTGAAATCATATGAGGCTTCAAGCAGATTGCTTGTTTTTTGTACAAGTTATTTATTTAGGATCTTTTTCACAATTATTCTACTTGATTTTTGAAACAGTAAGACAAAAGTGGTGACGTCAAGGATGATTAATATTTATTATATTTATTGGTACTTTTTCAAATCTACAAAGTGTACAAAGTCTAACTGCAATAGGCAGTGAAAAACTTATCAATTTATTTGACACATAATTACGTGTTTCTAAAACTATTTGAATTACTATAATACATGAACTTATAAAAAATAAACTTTCTGATATGCGTATTTTTTTTAATATAGCATATATAGCAAGATTAATATTAGTAATTATACAGGGTGTCCTGAATATGGTACCTTAATTTTGATGAATGATAAATTGTACCAAATAAATATATTTGACAACAATTTTTTTTCCTCTAACCAACGGCAACATAATTATTACAGCAAACAGGTCTTGAATATGTGACAACGTCGCTTACATACCATGTTAACATTGGTACATTGGTATTGGTGAACCATAGGTACTTACAGTGAATGGTTTTCTTAGAGCTCTTTTCGCAACACAGGATAACATTTAGAAGTGTTTAAAATGGCTTCTGATTCTTGCAAGAACAAAAATCTCAGTGCCAGACAATGCTCAGTGCCCAGAATCGCCATAAATTAACATGTCATGCAGCTGGCCATGTTTGCTATAAATTGTTCCATTTTTGTTTATGTACATTCACAAGTAGGTATCAAAGAAGAACTAGAGGAAAATGAAACGAACCACATGTATTACTAGCACAATACATAAGTTTTAATCCAAACAAACAAATTACGAACAGCTTTTAGTTAACATAAATTGTACCTTAGTTTGTAATTTCGTGACATAGTTTTGCATTTTATTGCAATTGTATTTTTATTTTTGAAATGTATTTGTAGGAAAATTATTCGTTTTAGAAATTTTTTATGTTGTTTTCTGCTGCTTTTGGACAGATATATATATATATAAGCCTTTAAAATTACAGCACTCATATCCCGAACGCCCTGTCTATTAGGTTGCGTTGTCTAATTCAATAACGATGTATTGCCAATAATATAATATTTCTTTAAATGGTAGCAAGTGTCGTGTGAGGGGACTGAATTTAGCCTACTTTGTAACCGAATGAATGATATCAAGCTTGACCGCCTTAATATAGTAAAAGACCTGTGAAGTATTTTTTAAAAAATCAATTAAGCTTTAATGTTCACACTGACAATACAACTCAATATACATACAAGAGTCTGGATCTCTTTAGTTAGAATGACTAATGGGCTTTCTAATATTCAAGTATGATACTGTTTGATGTTTCTGTCAAATCTGTTTTGAGTATGCTAGTGTTGTATGGAATCCCGGTTACAATAAGCTCCAGTCAAACCTTGACGATGTTTAAAGGTTCGTTTTAAAATTGGTCTCTTTCCGCCAGGATTGAATTTATCCCCAAATAACTTTTACTTACAATGTCTTACGGTTAGATATGTCTAGATTAGTAGAGAGTAGATATATGCACTGTTATGTTTTTTTCTAATAAAATTTTACCCATGGTATGCGTGATTGCCTGGATTTTTTAAGTTAAATATTACTTATTGAACGACAATTTCAATGCATACACAAAGCAGACGGAAAAATACAGAGTGTTCCATTTGAGATTTAAAAAAAGTTAGGTATAGCGATTTGAAGTTGTCAAAATGTATAACAGCAAGAATAAAACGCTTGGTATAATATTTTTATATTTACGGATACATCATAATTTAACGTCGTTCAAGTTCTTTACGAATACCAAAAATCTTCGTAATATCTATTTCCAGAAAAAGTTGTAGACATTTCCACGCACCCTAGCATATACAAAGTGTTTCAATTAAAACTTAAAGAAATTTATTCTACACTGTTCTCTGTTCTCTTCTATGTTTACTGTATATATCTCAGGTTGTGAATGCCATAGCAGCGAAGCTTAATTAAATTCAAGTCTGATTAAACTATTATAATAATGATATAATTGAACTAATGTTCCAAACATTTTTTGATTATCTTATTACAAAACCTAACGCTTTGTAGGCTGGGGCAGTTCTGTTTTCAATGTGCAATTTGTATGAAAGTTTGGAATCAATCTTGCTTAACTCAATACTGTTTGTTTTATATGGATAGTGTATTAATTGTTTATTGCGAGTAAAAGTTATATTATAGCATCTCTGAATATTAAAGTCAGGTTTGTTGACATAACTCCATTCAAATGCCGCATTAATATCACTTTGGGAGATATACAATTATCGGAACATTCGTTACATTTTGTACAATTTCAGGTCATCTTCACACATCAACTCTATCAGTTCAACTATTTCCCCTGTTTTATTTTAAACGAGACAATATTGGTTCGTATTCTTGAGACAATATTCCGTAAAATCGTCACAAAATCGATTGAATTCCAATTCGTGAAAATAGTTTATACAACTGCTAATGTCTTAGTTGCACGTGATTAAGCAGAACTTTTCAAATCACTGGATATGACGCAGAGGTTCAATTGACTGGCATCCCAGAGCGCCAGATCTAACGGCCTTATATTTTTTTCTATGGGGACACCTAAAACGACCGAACTCGAGGACTTCGTCGACGAATTGTTGAAGAAAGTTGTCAGATAATGCTTCGAAATGTTCGTTCGGAAATGAAGCAAAGATTTTATTATAGTATGGAAGCGGAGAAAATCCAATTTGACATTTAATAAAATACCATTCTTAATTCATTGATATTTTGTCTTATTTTTAAGTGATGCTTTTAAGATCATATCCAAACCAAAATTTAAAAAGTCGTAGGTTAGTAAACGAACACCTTTTGCTATGATGGAGTTAACTGGGGTAGGTTTCCGAAAACGCCTTAGTGTCTCCGGTTAAGGCTGTAACTCCATTAGAAGGCGTTTTCCTTATTTCTAGTCGTAAAATGCGCTGGCAAATTAATCGAGTACGGGACACCTTGTATATTTTCCACACCGTATATTACATAAATCGCGGAGTAGACAAGACTATGCATTTTGTATACTCAACTTGTAAAATGTGGCTGCCATATGTAGGCGAAGGATATCCTTATTCAGTGACTGTAATTGTATAAGAGAACAATGTTATCGTCAAAAACTCATTACTGTGGCTTACGTTGCTTGTGAAATGACCAATTAAATTATGTCTTAGGTACAATACCTCTTATATTGATTAAAATGAAATTAATGAAGCCAAGCCCACAAACGGATAATTTGTTTATCTTTAATTTTCTAAGATTTCGCTTCCTTCTGTTTGTAGAAAAATGTAAAAATATCACTGATATTAAGATATTAAGAATAACGTTAAGACGTCATTGATACTCATCAATGTCGAAAGCCTCAGATTTTCAAGTTGATTTTAATGGCAATATAACATTTTACATTTTTTTATAGATTGATGTCACTCTACTTCACTTGTTTCTGTATATTAACAATATTCAGTCAATTTATACAGGATGTGCCATTTAGCACTCCCGCTGCCAATATCTCGGAAATTAAAACATTTATTATAGTTCCGCAAACGGGAGTTGTTAGGTCCCCCGAATATCTTCAAATTGTAGTTCGAATTGTTAGTTCAAATTTTTCTATATAGAAAAAAATTTGATTCCTTGATCGTCGAAATTCGTCTGAAAGATTGTTAAATTTTGAGTAATTTTTGTAATATAAAGTTTTATCCAATATTTACTTATTTTCGAGACATGGCGGCTTCAATACGCAACGTATAATGTAAAAGGAAAATGTATATTGTATGCAATTTAATTTAAATCACAGTCAGACAAAATATTCTTTTAAATTGTTATTATAATGATTTCATTCCACCACATACTAATTAACAAACAAAAAACTACAACAAAAAACAAATGATCAACTACGGGAAAAGTAACAAAAAGTATTTTAATAATAACGGAGATGTAGATGTAGTTACTGAAGTAAGTTAAAACAAAGATTATAATAATTTGAATTTTGTAATAATATTTGATAAAATACGGTTCATCTCTGTCCGTTATTTGATTTTTCTGTACCTAGTTGATCATTTGTTTTTTTAATAATTGATTGTTTGTTAGTTAGTATATGGTGTGAATAAAGCCATTATAACAAGATTTCCCGTTATAGCATACATTACATATTGTAGTCGACATGTCTCGAAAACAAGTAAATATTTGGAAAAACTTTACATACCTATTGCAAAAAATACTCAAAACTGAACGATCTTTCAGATGAACCACATTTCCACGTTCCGGAAATAAAAAAATATAGTATCGCCACGCCATCTATACAAAGAGATTTGAACTAATATTACTAACTCCAGTTTCCGGAACTAAAATAATTTCTTCAATTTCGAGATACTGGCAGCGGGACTGCTAAATGGCATACTCTGTATATAGGTATGTTAATTGCCATTTAAAATTTAATATCATAATTTTCGGAAAATCTGATTTCTTGCCTAACACATTAAGTAGTTACAGTTAGATGGATTAATTTGGAAGGTGAAAGTTGCAGGATAATGCTTTGTTGGCTAAGCCATTGTTTTCGTTTATTTCTCACAACTTATTATATAGTTCAATGTCATAGAAACTTATTACAAGTTTACATTTTGGCATAATTTAAACAATAACATTGCATTTCAATATGGGAATTGAACCTATTTTTTTTTTCAACTAATAAATCATAAAATTTTGAAATTTTTGGACAACGTAAAATTATTTAATCATCTTAATTAAATGAAACTATAAAGATGTGCAATGTTCAACTTTTCAGGTGGTTTCTATTTTAATACCATCATAAATTGACTAATAATAATATTATTGCATTTCAATATGAGATTTGAACCTATTTTTTTTTCAACTAATAAAACATAAAATTATTAAATTTTTGGGCAATACAAAATTATTTAAGGATCTTAATTAAACGAGACTCTAAAGATGTGCAATATTCAACATTTCAGATGGTTTCTATTTAATAAACTTACTATAAGGAGTGCCCCAAAACCAACAAAGAAAATAGATTCATGTCATAAAAATAATATCAGAAGTTTTGTGATATTTTTCCAGAACTTGTTATTAACGAAATTACTTAACATAATAATATATTTTTGTATATTTGTCTTGCGATGTTTTATTAGTACTTACTTTACCACAGCTTTTTTAATCATGTTTTGTCAATTCGTTGTGAGGCAACCACAATTATAACACATTCATAATATTTTCCCAAATTTGTTTTCTAGAAACTTATATTGGAAAGCATTTTAGATAGTTATTAATTATTAAGATTCAACAATTATCAAATCTATTGAAATCATAATACTAGAGTAGTAAAATGGAATTTAAAAGTGCAAGTTTGAAAAAATATCTCTTCACTGTACCAATTATGCAAGGTTTTGTGAAGATGTGCGTAACAGTAAAACACATATGTAGTTTCGCTTGTTATGTTTTATCATAAATTTTACACGCCAATTGCACACTGCAGAATAGGGATGTTCTCAAAAAATTATGTTTTAATGTCATAAAATGGTTAAAAGTAACCTCATAAATACATTTGAAAATATTTACAAAAACCAAAAAACTTGTATGAGAAAAAAAAAAGATATCAAAATTCATCTGAATGCGCGAAACGCTCTGTGACGTCACTCTGCTGAACAAGTAAAAATGTGGGTAAATATTAGTGGTTAGGTTAGGTTTTTATATAACAGTCTGCCAGGTCTGGCTTTACTGACGTTTGCATTGTGTCTTTCTTCGTCTTGTAGTTTTTTCTAAATTAATTAAACCAAGGAAATAAGTATACTAAAATGGAATAAGATTCTCAAAAAGCAGACCCACATAATCTGTTAACTGTGGATCTGGACGTTGCTATGGTGTCAGAATTTTTAGTCATCTGCAAAGATTTGAAACGAGCTACTATATGTATAGTACGAAACATTTAGTAGTTTGTTATATAGGCTGTTACCAGTTATATGTAATAGCTTTGCATAATCGGTGGCCAATTTTTATAAACGCCGTTAACATTTTTTTTAACAATTGATTTTCAAGAAAATACTCGTTTTTGTTACTTTAAAGAGATAAAAAAAAGTAGCTTATGTCGCACACATGTGTGCTGCATTAAAAAATTGCTCGGTCTGCGAGGTAGGTAATTAATAAAACTAATATGATATGGTTGATTTAATTAAAAATTAAGTACTTGTCTCACTGACTATTTCATTATTATTTTCAGGCATGCATTTTAGGTCTATATAACATTGCTATTCTGTAAAAATATATGCGTGTTCTACAAAAGATAAAAGCTAATATAAATTGATTTACATTAAAAATTATAAAACAAATTCAAAGAATACGTTTTAGTGACCACTGAGTTTTGTGAATGCGTTCACGTCACTAGCATTTTTATTTAGATATTAGTTTGAATCTCATTATCATATATTTCTTGTAATTTTATTTTTTTATTGATTTTTTAAGTAACGGTGGACTGCTTTATTTGGATCTTATATTTACTTCGAAAATTATATAATTTTCTAAAATATTTTTGTTCTGCCAGAGAATGCTATGAGGACCGAGCCGCTGATTATGTTCAAGTTAAAAGAGTAGAAAGTAATAATTAGTACAGTATGCCAATTGGTGTTCCGTTCCGACTTCAATATTATATTTATATTCTCAAACACATTTTCCTTAAAAATTTAAAGAAAATGAAAAAATTTCAGAATTATAGTTTGCCTAATAAGTAATAAGATTCGCCACCTCCTAGATTGATATTCTCGTATATAATAACCTTACTAAATTTGCGATTTTTCATCCATAAAGCGCCACCCTTAATGTTGGGGTGTAGAATGTTTTAATTTTGTATGAATTTTTCTAAAATGTATAACATAGTTTTTCTGAGAAATTTAATTAAGATTTTCTGTTTAAAATAAAATAGTAATTTATACATTGATAGCAATTAACTCACGTTTACAATATTTCAGTTATTGAGCTGTGCCTTTTATTAACAACTTTAACAAGATATTGTAACATTTACATTTTTCTACAAACTGACATTTACTTATTACCAATATTATATCACAAATAGCACCATCAATCAATCCATGAAGTCATATAATTCATCGTTCTTTAAAAATAATAAACGATTACTTCTGATTTCATCAGGGGATTACTGAATGGAACCTGCAAATCATCACGAAAAGATATGAAGCAGATGTCGTAAGAAAAGTACGAGGTTCTATTTACAAGTAATCGTGTTGATCCGCCCACTATATTAGATGAATATTATATAAGTTGACTTATTGAAATTGTATACATTTAGTTCAGTTGCTATACATAAATGGACATTTTTTCAATTATAAATTTCAAACAACAAAAGAATGTATTATTTATTGAAATGACCACTCGATGTATTGAGAGAATCTGTACAAATTCAGATAACAGTGATTATTATTTCACTACATTTGCGCAATACTATTCATAAAAATAATTACTGTAATCGAACAAATAAATTAGGTTATGTAGCAAGAGGACAATAATGACTTTCTATGAATACGAAAAATACTGCAATAATTTGCAAGTAAGGTAACTTGCTTTACTATGTAAATGTAAATATTAATAACGGTAACAAAAATAACTAACTGACAAATGAATCAATAGAATCTGTAACATTAAAAGATGTTTCTGTGGAAATTTCAACAATTCTTTACATTTATTTAGAAATTTTAGTTTTATATATTTTGCCATTTTGTACGAAAGTTTGCAATGAATGTAACTCTGAAAATGCTTAGTATATAAAAATATATTTTTTCAAATAACTTTGCAATGGCTGATAACATTCAAATAAAATTTGTATGGTATGGGTAATTAGTTATTGATTGTAATAGTTTCATAGGCGAACAATAATTATTCCCTCAGTTTGATGTACAAGATAATATGCACTGCTTTTTGAAAAAATCGACAATAATCATTTTTTGCGATGGTAAGTAAATACTTACCTACATGTTATGAAAATCAAAACTATATTGGATAGCGTTTAAATTACGTTAATATGTATAGGAATAAAAAAATATAAGTGATGTAATCAAAGAATATCTGTCACCAAAATTTTCCTGAACAATGAAAATTAAAGATAACGAACAAACTTCATTTGCAAACACTGAATTCCAGGAAACGATTACTCTGGGGGCTCATGCCCTGACCGGAATTGAATTACACCTGGAAAACAACTGGCAAGAGCTAAAGTCATTCGCCGGCAACCCACCAAACATATACCAGTTTCGAGCTTATTAGCTATCGTCAGAGTAAGCCATAGGTGAGGCGACCGACGAACAACTCGGGCTGTTTTAAGTCTGTCTAACTCGACAGTAGGGACCATGAGTACCGCGTAGTAGCAAAGCTACCTTTAGCCATTCTCTACTCCTTGCCAGACTAAAAAGTCACCATTGAAAGCAAGCAATCTCTTTCGCAAAACGGCGATAACGTTATGTTCCAAACACGGAATTCCAGGAAACAATTACTCTGCGGACTAATGCTCCGATCAGCATTGAATTACACCTGAAAAACCTCTACCAACAGCTAAAGTCATTAGTCGGCAATCCACCAGACATATACCGGTTTCGAGCTTATTAGCTCTCATCAGTATGCCATGGTGAGGTTTTTATAATGCAATTTCCCAATATTTTATACAATTACATCACTTTACTCAGAAAATATATTTTGTCACCTGAAAATTATTTATTAATAATGCCTATGATCCACACAATATGTTAAATATTATAAATAATAGCAATTTATTTGTGTATTTCTTAACTATTAATGAGTATAATTGAGTTCTAAGAATATTATACTAGACCTAGACCAAGCTAGCTTTAGAATTTCACTTCGCAATTCATATTCAGTTCGCATTTCGCAACTGAGAAATTTAAAAGTATAAGAAAAATAAACATGGAAGGGGTGGAATATTTCACCCCCTTGTAGCAAACCAGGAAAACAGGGAAATATGCCAGTAAAATAATATTTTAAATTATTGCGTTTTTTGTTTGTCTATATTCAACTGTTTTTGAGAAAACTGGAAAATCAGGTTTTATCTTCTTTAAGAGGCTGTCATTTTTTATGGCTCCAATTAAAATAGTTATTTATGGAACAAGTACAAATTCACGTCGCGTACAATAAACGCTTTTAGTACGAGTTGCATACAATATTTTTTACGTTCATGCAAAAATCAAAAAATGTTTTATTTAGGTGACACTAAGTCTAGGAAAATATGACGCCGCCGCCGGTTTGAACGTTTATGTTTGTCATGATGACAAAACGCTGTAGTAGAATGACAGATGAACGCAATAAACATTTTATTGCACTAGTGCAATGAAGAACCACTTTTTCCACTAAATATAGCTTAATAAAGTTTTGTTTTTTTGCATGAACGTAGAAAAAGTAAATTTTGCCTTCTAAATTATTTAAACCCTTTATTTTAGGAAAAAATCCAATTAGTGTACTATAAATATTTAAACAATGTCTAAATGTGGGTTAACACTCATAAAAAATTATAGTTATGATGACAATAATTGCCCTGTCTTGAAATTTCTGCTGCAACTGGTTAATTTATTACAAATATTTGTCACCTACCTATTAGTTAACATTAGTAATGACATCAGTATTACTCGAAATGTGTTACTAAATCTTTACACTGTGCTATTAAATAATTATTATTGCATAACTACTGAAGAGGGTACATGATTTATAAATTGTGACATGCTTAATTTTAGTAATAAATTTATTGTATGTTGTAGTCAGTAATATACCACAACTAAGGCTGGCGAATATTTGTTCTTCTTATTTGTATAAAATTCTATCGATGAAATACTGTAGCACCATGTATACCTACCTACTCGTTTTTGCTTCCAACATAGATAATTGCTAGCGCTGGGACATTCTTTCTTATATATTAAAATCCGTTGTGCTGGGACATTTTCTATAAGTGTTGTATTTAACATATGGGCCACCCTGTATGTTAGATAAATATTCTTATATGCTCCCGAACGTTATATCAAGTCCATAATTATTTTGTTGGTTTTGATAGCTCAAAACTTTTCTAAAAATAAATTTGAATTTTATAGGACGAAATGTAATAATAATATTTTATAATACAGTTCGGGAATACGGAGCTCTTAACAGAATCGGACTGAGATACTAGTGCAAGTATAAACATGCTCACAGGCAACAACATTAATACTAAACAGTCATGCTGAATACAAAAATACAAATTGTTAAGAATAATATAAAAGTTAAAGCATTGACTCGATAAAGTTTTAAATTGTCCACAGCACTATATATTGATTTCACTGCAATAATAATAATAATAATAATAATAATAATAATAATAATAATAATAATAATAATAATAATAATAATAATAATAATAATAATAATAATAATAATAATAATAATAATAATAATAATAATAATAATAATAATAATAATAATAATAATAATAATAATATTTATTTGCAGAATTCACAAATCACACAAATTATAAACATACAAATAGATCACTAAGCATACAAAAATTATTTTGCAAGTTGACAACAAATTTATTAATCTATTCTTATAGTACCACAAACTGCAAAATAGACTGAAAAACAACATGGTAGAAAAGAACTACCCGCTGAACAAAGTTTCAGTCTAGAAAATTAAAATTTACTTTATTCATACAAAACTGTTTTCTATAGAGATAAACAAAAAAAAAGTGTCATTTTTTCTACATCCGTTTAATATTGATATTTATATATGCAACATAAAGGACTTTATATATATTAGAGAACATTAAATTCAATTATTTCTAGAGATAAGTAGCAACTGTTTGACTTTTTTAAAACATTGTAAAGAAAGGGACTTAAAATCAGGTGGCAATTTATTATACAAATCATAAATATTAAAAGTAAAAGATCTGCGAAATATGGTTAATTTATGACGAGGTGGGGATATAAGCCCTCTAAATCTAAGGTTCAACGTGTGTACATCAGTTCGAAACTTTATTTTATTGTACAAATATGGAGGACATTTACTTGTAATGATTCTATGAAAAATCACTATCGAGTGATATTTACGTCTTTCAGCCATATTAATCCTCCCTGCATCTACCTATTTATGAGAGATTGATTGATATTTCCTAATTCCATAAATAAACCTAAGACATGAATTTTGAGCTTTCTGTATACGATTTTTATCCATATTATCCAGACATGAGCCATATAAGGCATCACAATAATTAAAATGACTCAACACTAGTGCATCAGTTAATTTTATTTTCAAAGAAACAGATAGTACATGTCGGTGAGGATATAATATCTTCAAATTTAAATATGCTTTCTGCAGGCATTTAGAAACATGCTTTTAAAACGTAGCTGTGTATGCAATGATGTAAACTAGCGACAAACAAAATAGTGATATTCTGATATTTTCAATATAACAGTGTTTACACTTTCATTGATGAAATGATCACCAGTAGATATGAACAATTTCACGATTGTTAGAAAGTTTAAGGTCAATGTCATAACGTATATTATGGTTTAATATAGCATTTTCTCGAAGAGAGGCAGGGTGATCACTTTTACAACGCTCAATATAGGGATCTTTGAAATGGTATATCTATATCCAGAGTGGAATTAGGAAATAGTTGCACATTACACATTGCACAAGTTACTCTTGATACATTTTTGTTGCTAGTTCTTTAAGTGAGATTGGGATAGAAAAATTTAACATTTTCTGTACGGAGTATTCAAAAAACTGAAGAAGCTTTAAATGGTACACGAGTAATGTGCACTTATTTGTGAAGATCTGGAAATAAGTTACTAGTAAAAGTTGTTCAAAAGTAAAAGGCAGTATCTAATACCAATTTTCGAAAAAATGGGCTTACTTTTGCTTCATCCCCGACTTCCAAAAAATGATAACACTGGCTTGTATGGATGTATCTCATTGTGTTTTAATATCTTCTGAATTTGAGACTTTTTAACAAATTGGAGATTTTCAGCTCTTCTTCTTAATGATAATTTGGGGTGATCCTCTACTTAATGTAGCACCAACAAAGTTCTTCCATCATCTTCATTGTATCTATTTTTCACTTGGGGTATTTGCAATAATGAGCCAGTCCTTAAAAACTTCAAAATTATCTTACGACAAGTAGCCTCCGGAACATATACATTCGGGAATATTTCATTAAACTCCTGAATAACTGGACGATACAAAATTTTCACTTTGCCTTTTGTACTAGGTAAATTTTTTGCTGTAAAGTAAGCGTTTTAGCCTGATAATGGCGATGGCTAATAAATTATAACGGTGAATTGTTAAATCAACATGTCACTATCAACGCCTACTAGAACGAGATTGAATTTGGAATAACTGAATTTCTATAAAATAAATTTAATGATTACAAATAAATAAAAGTAGACCGATTTTTTCGAAATTTTTTAAGAGACTGCCTTTTACTTTTAAACAACTTTTACTAATAACTTATCTTCACAAATAAGTGCCCTTTACTCGTGTACCATTTAGTTTCTTCAATTTTTTGAAAACCCCGTACAAGATATTTTAATTTTTTCCCAATCTTGCTTTAAGAACCAGCAAAATCTTTTATCAAGAGTAACTTTGTTCGATAAAATGAAATATAAGAAACTTTTCCTATTCAGCACCTTTTCTGTGGACAAACTGTATATCAGACGCTTGTTCACGCTTGTAATGTTATCAATCACAGCAAATAGGAGCTACGACTATCGCTACCCGGTGATTTATTGTTTAAATACCTAATTCAAATGTTTTGTTTAAAATAATAACTTCTTCGGAAATAATATCCTTTATGCATTTTTTCTTTGGCATTTTAATTCACCTATTAATAATAACGTCATTAATAATAAACTGCAAAATAACAACGGGTATCTTAGTAGGTACGACTGTTAAAATCCGCGTTTTTCAAACTCATTAATATCTAAGCTATTTTTTTATACGATAATTAAGACTTCAACCTCCAAAATATTTTATATTCCTCCTATTTCACGGTCTATTAAATAATTGTAAATATTAGAAATAAAAAATAATTAATATACATACACACGATAAATAAAATACTTGTATGAATAACAACCTTGCTTTTGCACGTTTGCACCAGATCCAGATAAGTTATTATACAAAACCGCACATGACTCGACAGTCATGAGCACGAGCTTTCACATCAAGATTAACAATAAGTTTCATCACAGGGCGTTATTATGTTGAGCAACATTCACATAAATTGCAAAATATGTTTCCGTCCGATATAGCCTCTTCCGGCTGACAAGAATCAGGTACTACCGGTTTCCATCAACTTATCTTTAATTGTACGCGAATTAATGACACGGGAAGTATTTACTGAATTTTAGATGTAATTTTTTATTGGAAGAAAGTTGTTTGGTGCAGGATATTATTTCAATGTGCGGTATCTTTTTTCTGACTGTTTCTGTAAATCATAATCATGTACAAGGTGTTTTCTGGTATTTACTTATGTACATACTTCAGGCAAATATGTAACATAGATGGTATCCCAGTTTTATTAATCAGGACTTTAACATTTTATAAATACATAATCTTATTTAATGCAAAAAGTTTATATAAGTCCGAAAGTCCTTCGATTCTGAGAGATAATACTAAAGTTTTATAAAAACGTTTTTACTTTTAATTTCTGAATATTATTTATTATGAGTGAATAATATCAAGTTTCTAAATAACCAGAGACGGAGATATGGGTAATCAATACTATTAATTAGAAAAAAAAAGTAGTACGGTTCTGGATCTAGTAAAATTGAAAATCATTTTCGATAAAGCATTCGATTACGGACAAACAATGTTATGCGATAATATTTAGTATCTGTCGCGTTGTGGACGGAACTTATAGTTATTTATTGTATATCTAAGTGTGTTAAGTAGCATTTAATCCACGCAAGAATGTGTAAACATGAGAACGTATTTGAGCGTTTAATATTCTTCAGGGGATAAAAAGCAATTAAAACACGGATACAAATCAGCGTTTTATCCATAATCACATCACAATCATATTTATGGAATTATTGGAGTTTAATAAAAAAAATATTCGCACGACTTGATATTTCATAGTACTCAGTGAAACACAAACTTGATATTGCAAGGAAAATTAAGAAAAATGTAGATGTTAATGTTAATAAGTAAATAAATTAAATTTGATTTATTATAGGTTGATTATTTTTTCATTGAAATAAAGTTACTTTATTCCACTAGTAGATAATGTATCATGCACTTTAGTCCGTTCATATCCGGTCGGTCGATCATAGCCGGTCGGTAGGACAATGGTCAGTGGATAAATTTGATTTGTTATATATAGGTCTATTACTTTTTTCATAATTCTACTAGTGAAATAAAGTTACTTTATTCCACTAAAGAAATAAAGTTACTTTATTCCACTAAAGAAATAAAGTTACTTTATTCCACTACTGGATAAAGTTTTACTTTAATTAGACGGTTCGTATGTGTGAATAAAAGTCCGATTATAGAGTGATTGTGGATAAAAAAAATTATTTCATTCTAAACACTTTAACACCTTCTGTCTCATGTCTACATCTAGTTTGCATAAATGTTTTGCATTAAAATGAGATCCGTCATATAGTATTCTGATTAATAAAATCGTGACACACAACATGTATGTCTGCATATGAGATTGTAGAATTGTGATTATTTCTCACAGCTAACATAGTTGTTGACCAAAATATTTGCAAAGTAACTATCTGAAAGTGTCAAGTTTGTCACGAAACAGCAACCGAAACTATATCGTTTTTGTTTAATTAGTGGTATTAAATATCTCAGCCAGTTAATTTATAAACAGTAATAGAATTAGTGTGTATATTCGCCGCAATATAAAGGTTTCCAGTGTGTATTAGTATCCTATTTTGCTTAACCATTTGTGCGTCACACATGTGTATATTGCGGCCACTGTACAATCGTTTGCAATAATAATGACACTCTCTTAAAACAGTTTTTGAACTTCTGGAAGTTCTGAATAGAAATTTCATTAAATGTCTCTTGGTAAGTGAAACAACTTAAAACTAATGTTAAAAATTTAAAGCAGATTTTAATTTGAATACGCCAGAAGTTCAAAAGAAATCGCAAAATTCATTTTAGTGAGTGTCATTAATATTGCAAACGATAGTACATTGCTATCCTAAGCTGAGGCTGTCCTGTTTTTACTATTCTCGTGCCGATGAAATCTGAGGGGGCGGATTTGCTATAATGTAGTTTTGAGCACGCTCATATGTTCTGCAATTAGTCACACCTAATGCTTCCAAACGATTCGTTTGAACATAAAACATAATCAATTGCTTATGAACCGTTAAAGATACAGACTCCAAATTTGATACAGTTCAATTCCGTTATAGCTACACATACATAAAATTTGATCAAAAACTGACCAGCAGTGCTAGGATCTAAAGATTTTCAACTATCAAAAAGGATTATGAACATTATAGAATTTTCTATAGAATAAATAAAAAAATGTTTCATCCAAATTGCAAGTAATTCTAAGATTCCGCCTCGGTTGAAATTATTAAGATTTGTTTGGATTTCTGTTGCTTGTATAAAGTGTTAACCAGAAACGTCTATCACTGAAATCTTGATTTTGTCCAGGTGTATAGAATTCCCTGCCTTGTATTCCGCAATTACATACTTTTCTGTTGTTATTCTTTAGATAAAATGTATTTCCTTTAACTTTGTGTTACCAAATTTGAACTTGAAAAATTCAATGATTTTTGAATAGTTAGGTAATACTCTTGTATTTTAGTTTTGGCGACAAAGTCAGACCAATTTTCACAATATTACTATTACACACTACATAAAACAAAAAATATATCTACCTATGACAAAGGTTCTAAAAACTGTTTTAAATCAAATTGATTCTTTTGTATCTTTGTAAGTAAAATTAAACTCTATTTTATCTAACAATACATATCAATGCAAAGGTTAAAGCCACAACTATAAAATATCTGTGGGTTTCAAGATTTTTTTCATAAAAAGTTGCTATCAAACTAACGCTGAATATAAAATACTTGATTTAATGCCGTTGCTGTTCCCATTCCAGTTATCTAGAAAATTATTATTTTCATCCGTGTTTATAGTCAATCGATTGTTATTAATAAATGATTGGGTATGTAGGTGTATTTCCTATTTAGCGGAAAATGGAATAGCAATGGATAAAGTTTTTAAACTGACATTTAGAAATTCCTGTTTCTCATATTTACGACTTTATCATACTCTGCAAGGTATAAATACTGTCTAAATTTTGACTTGACTTTTGTCAACAGTTATTTCCAAATACTCAAAGGTTTGTAGATATTGTAGATGTCAGTTATGTATATATTTGTCTTGTATATTTCATTTACAATAATAATCAAGAAAATTCACCTTTGTAGATATAATTTCAACTACACTACACTGAATAAACAATTTCGAAGCATTAAACGCTTCTAATCTAATTCTAGTTTTGATGCTAACAGTGTTATCATGACAATTCTATATTTTTTTATCTTAATGTTACTCTTTTAACTTACCATTAATGAATTTACGATCGAATTCTTTAGATTAAAATGACATTAGATTGTTATTTCTATTTTTGCATTTTTTCTTTGGAACAGGTCATATTTATGGCCAATGATAATTTAAATCAATGCAAATATAATTTGTTTCGCAATTTTTTATATAATACTTCATCCTGTAATGGATCTCTACACCCAATTCAGGGACCTTGATTTTATTACCAGTTACTATTGCTTACACTCATTTATATTACGAGTTGTTTCATTAAAGATCTACCGACAATGTAGTCAAGGTTTCCTTTGTATACTCTTATTAACTTTTCAGCGCTTTACGAAAATATCCTATAACCACTTCCATGTAGAAAGCGGTTTATTTAAATATGGTTTATTATTTTCGTGATCTTTAATTTTTTATATATAAAATTAAATTAGCTGCGACCAGCCTCTACTGAAAGACATTTTTTCTATATTATTATAATTTCAAGGCTGATAAATTAATTAAATTACATGGTCTATATAATATTGGGATTGTTTATGGAGCACTGTTGAAACATAGGAATAAAAACAAAAAATTATATTTTGGTTTCTTCAACTGGTCCTGTAAATTATACCTACAGTGTTGGAACATCAAAAACTAGCCATACAGATTTTCTTCATTTTGATACAAAAACTAAAAAAAACGTTCTATCGAGTCAACTTCTATTTTGAGGAAAACATATTTTATAAATGTACAGTCCAGCGCAGCCAAATCTGGTGAACGTGCCGGCCATTCAGTAGATATTTTCCTTCCAGGAGCTAGTCACATATGAAGAGCGAACGCCGGAGAAGTTTCCAGACTTCTAAAATATCACGCGCCACTCCAAACCTACTCCATGTGAACCACTTTTAGCACAATAGGAGAAAATGCCCTATGCGGTCGTAGTCTAGTCGCATCATGGACCATGATCGAAAACTATCTGGAGAATTTCGAAGTTGCATCAAATAAAACAACTAATAAAAATAGTTCTTCCAGAGAACATATTCTGGCATATAAATAGTACAATATGAGACAATTTTATAAGGAACCGTGAATTTCTGGGCACTTCGAAGTCTTCGTGTGTGTATCCACAACGGTCAAAATGCCATATTTCCGAAATAGGGTATATAAGAAAATCTACTAGACACACCAGTAATGCATCTTATAATTCGCTATTGAGCTTTAAATACATTTATTGCTCGAGTAAAGCATCCCCAAAAATACACCCCATACTTTAACCTAAGAAATATTTGCGCATGATAGACCATAATAAGTTGTACATCGGACAAGACAGTTTTCATGCTCCTTAAAATGTCAGACACTGAATTTAACTAACGCGTTCGCGTGGTTAACGCAACCAAATGTCCTGCAGATCTCAAAACAGATCCCAACAAGATATTCGCCTGCCTCCAAATGTTGTAATAACTTAATGCAAAATGAAAAAATAGCCCTTTACGTCGATTTATTAGCATGAAAACCATACTGCTGCTGTGTAATTATATTATGTCTATTTACGAATTGATTTAAAAAACAATTCTTAAATATTTTTCTGAGGATCATTTTTTGAGGGCAAATTTGAAAAGCATCCATTTAAAATGGACAAATTAACTAAATATGTAAGTGGTTGTATAATAAAAGCAATTACTTTCTTATAGACATAGGCTCCATCAGGACCTAAAGAATTTTTATTTCACAAAACACTCTTAGATTATTGTACAATAAATAACGTCATCTATGACGGTTAACTTGGATTTTTTTTCTATGGGTCCACTACTTTAAGTCGAATATTTATGCTACAGAGCTTGAAGACCACAAGACTTGAAGCAACGCATCGTAACCAAATGTAATCTTATTACTTTACAAATACTCCAACGTTTGAGAACATTTTGAGCAATGTCTCTGCTACTGCATGGAGGATGGTAGGCATTTTCAATATCTAATAAAGTAAAATTAGCGGCAAGTAAATTTTATGGTCTGAACATTTTACCTTTGATTTTGCAAGAACTTATCGTTCAAATATAAAACACCAAATGGTGTTGAAAAGACAACTGAAGGCCTTTTAAAATGATGTGTCACAAATATTTTAAGGGCGAACGTCAACCACGCTTAAGGGTAGAAATTTGGAGAATGAGCAGTGAGCACATACCTTCAAGAAGAAAAATTACGAGTTCAAGCGTTTTTAAGTTTTTACATGAAAATGAAGAAAACCTGGTTGGCAAGCTTTCAGTGGCGCACACTGTATGTGTGCGGCCTTGATTACACATGGCGTCCTATTTATGATTGAGTCTAAACTTACAAGTTACAAATTATTTGCATCTTGAAAACAAAAGGTATACTGAATTCTCGACAGTTTCTTAAAAGTTTACAGTTGATTTAATAATGATTACCTTAATAGATGTGAAAATTTAGATTTTTTTAGATTTTACTATTCTGTACACTAATGGAAATTAACTGACCAAAAAATTCGAAACAGCAGTGCGTAATTGACATGAATTAAAATTTAGAACTGTAATTTTAAATGTTGTTAGGCACTATAAGGTAGTTTAATTTTAATTTTATTAGCTATAAAAGATTATTAATGGTATTCCATTCACTTCGTTATTTCGTATTTAAAATGCAATGTTTATGTAATATTTGCTAAAAATAAAAATGGGAAATAGAAATGAAAGCAAAATAAAAGAAAACAATTAATTAATATTTACAATGTAAATCAAAAGCCGAAACTGAACATAAGGAGAGAAAATAATGCAAAGAAATGATCATGATAGTATGCAAGAATTTGTAAACTTAGAACATCTCTTAATACATTATTTACATGTATTTACAGGATTATTAATTATTTTTAGGCCACCCTTTATTATCGTTATTACTATTATGAGTACTACTATTAATATGTTAATGGAAGCACAGTGGCGTGCAGTAGTTGAGGATACGAAAGCAATAATATATTTTTGAATGGAACGCCCTATGTATTGTTGAAAGTTGTTCAAGTTATTGAATTACGTTAATTATTCATAAAGGAAAAGGTCATTGCAAGTTATCATTATTTTTTTGTCAGAAGAATTTGATCCAAATATTGAACTTGATTTTTAGAGAAACGCAATAGTTACAAAAAAGTACTAGATTATATAAATATAAAAAATCAAAGACATCTATGATGATCTGATACCATTTTTAAAATTATACAAATATCATTTGATTTGACTGTCACCAATAGTCACTCATTTTTAAACAATTTGTTTAATCGCCATGTACACTTTATCTAAATCTACGAAAAACGACTTATTTTCAATTCTGTTTTATTCAATTCAGTTTTATTCTGATTTCTTTTTTTAATTTAATTATTTTTTTTAATTTAATTATTCCGGATAATTCTTACGAAACAAACCCGTGAATTGTTTTGTATTTCTCTTACGTAGATTTATACGATCAGCTGTGATAGACACAAGAGATTTGGCCACTGATTAAAAATTTGTCCTAATGAAAGACCTGATCACTGTATGAATGTGTGCAAAACTAAAATCTAATTACTTTCAAACCAAGCCTACTGGCCTGGCACGTCACACATAGACCTGTTTTGATTCTGAATTTGAATGGTCCTAAACAATCATCCAGTTTCATTCTCAATTTATTGCAACTTGGTAGTTTTTGTTAATGAAATAACCAGTTATTTTGAATCATTCTATATATGTTTGCTATAGAAACCAAAACAAATCACAAACCATCTGAATATACACAAAACTTAGTTTTGTTCCATAAAACATAGTTTTCTCTTCTGATAAAACAAGACTGGGAATGGTTTCAAACTGTCAGAAATATTACCAGTAAAGTTATGAATTTGTTTTAAGTAAACATCGAGCAAAAGTACTTGGACGAACGTTTTTGATTGTTTGGAACCAGCATAGGCTTGCTTGAACAGACCTATTATTTATCGAATAGGAGTTAAGAAGCTTGCAAGTCGATAGTGGCGTATAAACATTGTATTGGGCATTAAAGTTTATATAACCAATAATTCACCATAGCACAAGATGAGGATATCGTGCAATAGTTTTGTCCTATGAGCGACAGTGCTCAAAATGTATTAAAGATCCCTCCCTCTCATCATTTAACCCTTAAGTCTTAGTTAATAGTTTTAAAATATTCCTATATGGTCTTTACAAATCCATCAAAAATAAAAACTATGCTACGAATGGAAGTCATCATAACATTGTTATTGATTTTCAGACTATGATAGTATGCATATATGTATATTATCGAGGGGTACTAGGTAGTCAGAAATTCTAAGGAAGATGATTCCTCAATTTATGAGACATATATTATACAGGGTGTTCCAAAAAGATATGGCAATATTGGAGCTGATAGAACATTGAAAAATAAACATACGTTCTAGAGCCACTTAATTTTGTGGTGCAGGGCGTGTAAAATAATTTGAAAAAATCAAATTTTGGGTGAAGATTTTTCAAAGCAAAACATATCAAAATTTGACGCACCTACGTTTTTAGCTGTACTGAACACCCTGGTGTGTATTAGTTGTTCTATTCAAAGTAGAAGACGCTAGTTGCTAGTTGCACTTCCCGTGCTAGTTAAATTGTGTGATATTATGTAAAACTTGACCGGTTTCGAGGAAAGTGCAAAAAACTGCGATGAAATCAACCAGGCGTTTTTTGTAATATTTATCAAGGAAGTATGTGTTAAACTTCAAACTCTGCCGTCGGCACCACCAACCAGATACGTTACCTGTGTCAAATTTTGATGAAATATGTTGTTTTTTAAAATATTTACATCCAAAATTTGATTTTCTAAAATTATCTGTATCTCAAAAATAAGTGACACTAGGACATACGTTTATTAAACAGCAATATCTTTTAAGAACCCTCTATAAATATTTTTCTTTAGCGTCGTAATTTCCGAGATACAGAACGTTAACGTTTTCGAAAAATTAACGTTTATATAAATATCTCTAAAGATGTTTGATTTAGTAGTTTAGCTATCCAAAAGTATACTTCACTAAATTTGCATACAACTAGAACCATCAGTGGCGGAGATACTGGGACGGCAATTCCAGGTTCTCGACGCGCTGAGTATTTTGGAAACGCAAACTATATATTATATTATTCAAGAAAGCAGATATTTTAGAATTATTATTTTTTTAATTTAAAATAAGGTAACACACTTCAAAAATAGATAGTAACTCTAAAATACATTTTTCACAGACAAAATCTATAGAATTTTTTATTAGAAATACAATAATAAATATAGAATCATTATAACTAAAAAGAAGAGAAACCTAGAAAATTCAAAATTTCTGCTGCAATGGTTTTTCTGAATTTTCATTGTCACACCGGATTTGTGTAGTTTTTTGGAATAAAATTGAAGAGAACACCTTTTTCAAAATGTTTAAATGGAATTACCAACCAAATACACTAAACTAATTTTTAAAATATTATAAGGCTTAGAAGTTATGGGGTTCTAAGTGGCAGTGTCTCTTTGTATCTCCATTACTGGTTGTCTTAATTGTATTGAATTTTTATGTTTACTTAATTTACATAAAAGCTACATTTCTTCCAAAACACCCTTTATCGTAAAATCCATCCATTAACAAAAACATTTTATTCGTGAATTCACTTGAGGAATCGTCTCTTTCAGTATTTCATATAACTTAGGAAACACTCTGTATATAATGATTATAATTATTGCTAATATTGCAAAATAATTCAGTGCCCACACCTGTATTTTCCAGCAGAATATTTTCTAGTCGATGTTAATATCACCTGATTTCCTTTCTTGCATAATGGAATGCCCGAGTTAAGACATCAAAATAAGTACAAGTCTAAAGGCTAAAAATGTTACATCATATGTAATAAATAGTTTAGATAAAGAATCTAATTAGATCCTGAAATTAATTAGTACCTAACAAGTCTTCATTTGTATAAATGTTTATAGTATTTTCAAATGCAAAACAGTAACTTATTCGCAGCATTTAAATTTAATTAAAATACGCTAATTACCAATGTTATGAATATTTATACACTTATATTGTCAGAGACAATGAATATTGTAAGTAGTAAATGTAGGAAATTTAAAATACAATGGGATTATTGCGCCTTTTGAGATATAACCATAAGATGCGTTAAATTTACAGCAAATTTTGTATAAAACTATTACGCAAAAAAAAATTTAAAAAAAGTCAAGTTCAATACGAATTTGGTGGACAGATATGAAGTACTTGATTATGTGGTTATTGCGCCATCTATTTATAGGATGTATACAACTAAAATCTCAAATCACACATATATGTAGAAGATTCTATACAAAATAAAATTTCAGTCGCAAATAAATTGTTACCATCTTCAGCAGAGCCTACGGAACTTGCCAATAATATAACGTGCGCAGTAAACTTAAAAAATTAAGCAGCAACCATTGAACTAAAAGCTACGATAACTGACAGCACTGGATCTGACACAAATTTAACTCATTACAATATCGGCACTTGCAATTTACATGTAGTATAAAATAAATAAATGTATATTGTTTGATTAATGATTGATAAATATTCAGTTGACAGATTATTTTAACATTTGTTATATGTTGTACGAGGAAAAAAACTTTAGGCGTTTTAGAATATAAAAGTAGTAGTAAAACCAGTTGGGCGACAAAAAATACTAATTTTGTGAACTGAAAATTTAACGAAAATGTTCGGTTTTGGCTGGCAGTTTTCGAAAACTATATATTCTTGTTTGTGCCATCAGATACTCTAGACTTAATAAAGCTATAACTCAAAATAATGCTAATTGAATCTATTCAAAAAATTCTGCTCACTCTTGTTTTGATAAAATCATGTTGTCACATTGATAATGATTTATTCACATTTAGAATGTCGAATAAACACTTCAATTGTAGGATCTACTCAATATCAGTATTCTGAAATCTTATGTGAATGCTATCAAGGTATTAAATAAATTATTGTGATAAAAGTGGTACGTTTCCGCACCGATTTTTGTTATATTATACAGTAAGCTTATCGTATTGTTGTGAAAATGTTTGTATCCAACGTAATTCAGCAGATACAGGCAGCATTAAATGAAAAAGTTTGCGCTACATTTTTCTCAAGGTGCTTATAAGTACCGCTTGATGCAGCTTACCGTAAATAGCAGTAAAGCTGCTACGACGCTGAATTAAGGCCGGTCCAGACACAGCGACTAGTCGCACGATAAAACGGTCATATAAGTCGTTCGACAAAACGTAGTATAAATGGCGCGTCCATACAATTGCGAGTTATCGTTCGACGTTCAGTTTCGTGACGATCGCCATGGAAGAAGTAATACTATGGTCAATTTATGCCGTATGCCTTGCAAGAAAATTTCAGAATAACAAAAGAAAAAAATGGCTGTTAAAGAGGTCTAAATAATTGTTTGATATGATAAATTTTCCCAAAAATTGCCGAGCATTTTACACTAAACAGTGGATTGTATATTTGGAACATTGTATAGCCGGCATTCTCACTCGCACTGTATATTAGTATTTGTAAGATAATATATAGCTACACGTATTATCTACAAGCACATGTTGCTTTACAAAAATAAACCATCAGTTTAAACCAACAAATTTGATTCACTCAAACAATATTCAGTATAATAAATTAAACGAAACGGTCAACTTCCTCAAAGGTAAAAAGAGCTATTTAGAACGTGGACAGCATACCAATTATCTGATATACTCGTATCTAACGATCAGCAAATGGTTTATGTTAATGTGAGATATCACTGTTCTAATTCCCTTCACGTATGAACAATCTCGAATAGTTTTTTCATTGATGTGTACTGTTTTTGTTAACTGACACAGAACTGGAAGAGAAAGTAAAATGTAAAACACCGACAGTATTTTACGTCGTACAGACTAGTCGCCTCTTACGTAAATCCTTGATTTTGAAGAATTTTCAGTTACCTTCGTACATTCAAACAAAGGAACAGCGATAGGATGTTATGAAATTTATTTGATTGATTTAAATAAGTGCTACATTCACTGAAAGGGATACAATAGTAGGATAAGTTTTAACTCGAGCATGAAATCAGCAAGTTATCGAGCAGCTGAGTAGTATATGAAGCTCTAAAACATTACTAATTGTAGCATTATGGGTTGGTTTTTCCAAGTCTTAATAAATTTCATTGCCAGTTAAATGTATCTCATTTAAATAGTATATACGCTCGCAATATAACAGGATGTTTCTTGAGTAGAGTAAGAGATAAAAAATCGAGAGGTGTATTCTGTAAACAAATATGAGGATTGTTTGTTATATAAATCTGGTGTCTTAGAACAGCGTGTCAAAAATTTAAAAAAAATCAGTTGCTAATTTCTAAACCGCTAAGATAATTTAACCAAATTCGGTGTCCATAAACAAAAATTATCAGCTTTAGAAACTTAAAAATATATAACCTTTTATAATATTATAAATAAAATAGGTCATCATATGCTTTATTGTATTATATTCACTTTTTGTTTCTTTACACCTTTTCGTATTCCAAACCGATTAACACTAAAATTGATTTATTTGATCATGTGTATTTTTACAGTTACTTAAATTACTAAAACATATCGTAGGGAGAAAATGCAAAACAATAATAAGATACCGTAATCTTATTTAATATTGTGTATTGCCAAGTTAAGCGTATTTTTTAAAAAGATTAAGTTTTAATATGGTATAAATGGCTTATGTATATTCAAATACTGAAATGGCCAATATGGCTTACAAATGGAAATGAAACTAAGGCCAAGGGAATTTATATGGAATGATTTCCAAATCCAAGAATATTCAGAAATGTTTTTCAACATCTCTCGGAATCATGCTCATTTCAGAATGGTCAAATACCTGGAAGACCTTTTAGAGTTAGAACGCTTGAGTTGAAAGAAGCTATTCTACACGAAATTGAAGAATACCTAAATAGGAAGATCGCTGCAAATCTTAATGTGAATCATAAATTAGTTTAATCCATTGTGAAGCATCAACAGTTATACCGGTATTAGGTATATATAAAGGGTTCAAGTCTTGCTGCAGCAAGTCTATCCTGCTCGTCTACAATTTTGCCACTGGATTTTGCAAAATATTGAACAAAATCTTTGAACATATGGGATTAGGTAATAACGTGATTGGACAAGGCACTCAAGAACCAGGTCAATCTTGGCCACTCAGATCACCCGATATAAACCCTATTGATTTGTTGTGTTTAAAGACATTTCCATACATTAGTTTACAAGGATCACATTGGATTTGAAGAGCACTTACATCAACAAATTACAGTTGATTGTGATGTGATAAGAGCTAATTTTTGCACGTGTTCGAGTTCCAATTTATAGAAGATCAAGATCAAGAACATTTATTATAATAAATCATAGTAGAGTAATTCCATTGTTAATTAATTATTTTGTTATTATTTTAAGTAATGTAATGAGTATGAGTAGCACTTGATCAAATAAATGAGTTTTATTGCTTATCAGTTGGGAATACAAAAAAATGTAAAGAAACAGTAAATGAAGAAGAATATAATGCTATATATGATGACCTATTTTATTTGTAATATGATAGAGGGTGATATATATTTTTTGGCAAATAATGATCAATGATACCCACACCTCCGCCACTGAAGTTGGTAATTTTTTGTTTATACCTACTGTCATACTAAATATGCACACCAAATTTGGTTACATAAATTATATCAAGCGGTTTAGAAGTTAAAAATTAAAAACTGTTTTTTTTTTTTATTTTTAACGCGCTGCAGCTGGACAATGATTGTCTTAAGGCCCCACATTTATATAACCAAAAACCCTTATTCTTGGCCACAGAATACGCCCCTGGATTTTTTGTCTTTACTTAAGAAACACCCTGTATATTTATTTGAATAATAAATTTTTTGATTTCAAACCAAATGAAAGTAGCATTTTTCTCTCTATATAATAATTATAGAGATATAGAAATAATAGAAAGACAACTGAATACATAATCAACTTGACAAAGTACTTGACCAGTGTTTGTTTTTCCAATTTCTAATTTTTGGGGATATCTAAAGCCCTTTGAAATTGGACTGAAAGTTTTATTTTTAGAAAATAATTTCTAAGAATTTCTTTTGCTTAATGAAACTGTGCTTCCAAATTAAAATTTAATTTATTTTTTTTTTGTAAAACGTAACGATGATGGTTTCTAATCGAAAACACAACGTACTCATATCTATCTTCTAATTAACCACTGTTTCCTTCATAGAAAAGAATGTTTCTGTATGACCAACTAATAAAGCATACGACAATATAATGATTAATATTCGATCTTTTGACCAATTAGAGCTTAGAGCTAAGTAAAACTCTAGGCAATCACATGCTTTTACTATCTCGTTTGCTCATAATGCTAACAGAAATTGAACGGAAATTATTGTGTATTAAGGAAATCGCATCATGTATTCTAAATTTAGCTCTACGTATAACTTTTTTAGATCAATACAATATTTCCTTCGCTGTCACTTTACTTTCAAAATTAAAAATCCGGTTAAGTATGATGTAGAGTCAATGAGAATTGTAGAATTATTTAAAGTTCCTTATACGTATATATTGTTTATGGACAGATGTAACACTGAATTCGCATTATTTAAAAATATAATTTTTAATGATCATAAAACATATGTTTAAAATTCAGTCGTTAACGAATATGGGGATAGCTCTAAATGCATTTTTTATTTCTTACAGGCAACTGATGGAAAAAGGATCCTCGCAGCCTTGGAGAGACGTGCTTTTCCAGGCTACAGGCGAAAGCCGGCTAGATGGTAGTGCTTTGCGAGAATATTTCCGACCACTTGAAGACTGGCTTAGAAACGAAAATTTAAGAACAGGTAAACGATAACTTTACATCAATAGTTTCATAGCAGTATGCACAGCTTTGCAGAATGTTAATATTACTATTGATTGATCATAAATATCAAATACTTAATAATATTTTCTGCTGTATTCAGGCTCCAGGGTTCATTCAATTAATTAGAAAATTTAGTGATAAACTAACCCCAGTTTCTTAAGAATTAACGGTTTTTATTTAATTATTTTCTCTTTAAAGATATCAATTACAAATTTGTTTTTCTTTATTTTTCAATAAGTAATTAAATCTTTGCATTTGAGTAATTAAATACAGTCGCAAACATAGAATGTGAAGTACAATATGTATAACGTGTACAAGAGTTTAATCTTCTTAAAAAAACAATTAATACTTGTTTATTTCCAGGCGAATTTGTGGGATGGTTGTACGATGGAGATTATTGTAAACAAAGTATCGAAACTGCTGGGTTGCAAGTTTATGGTGGATTTTACAACAGTTGTAATAGAATAATGCCATTTATTACTTTATACATTTTAGTAGGTATTATGAGCATATGTTTAAGTAGGAAATTATTTTTAAACTCCAATTAATAACCCTACATCTTGATAACTGAAGACTATTTATACAAATATTTTTTTACTTATCCGAGCTGACTTATTGAAACAGTGCTAATATCTATACTTATAGGTACTAATCAAAATATTTCGTTCATGTCTTTATATTAACATGCATACCTCGATATTTGTTCTTATAAATCTAAATTAATTATTAAAATTTCGTATGTTGTTTCCTTATAAAGCTGTTACCATCTGACATTTTTTACTATGTTGGTATATAAGGCTTGACATAACCAATATAGATATAATACAAAAATAATCTAGTAAAAGCGTACTAAATATACTGTTTTTGTTGTATTCATTCTTATGGAATAAGAATTAACTTTCTATGTACATAGTTTTACGTTTTGAATTGTGTTTTGAATTGTTTTAAATAAATTTTTATTAGAATTTCTGTAGTATTTATTAATACCAAAATGTTCATAATTCTAAATACCTACCTGAAAATAATAGTAATTTCATATAAATATGTATATATGATAAAATTAATTGTTCTAATACAATGGGTACAGAAATACAGATGCCGATATAGCAGTTTTGTAAGTATTCACAAATGGAACTGGTCCTACTTACAGTCACACGGAAAGGAATTATACAGTATGCGCCAAAAGTATGGAATAAATTCAATAAAAACGAAACAATTATTTTTTGGGAAAAATCCTCGAACAGGTCGATTTTTAATTTAAAAAATACATATTTTAGCGTAAAATGCGATTTTCAAATGTCATTTGTTTTCCAGTAATGACGTCATTGATTTTTTTTAAATGGCAACACCATATTTTTTTCCTTGATTCTGAAAGATCGTTTAATTCTCTATCAGATAGTACTAAAATGTTGCCCTCTTACATAGGAAAGTTTTCGAGTAAATGACGATTGAATGTTAGAAAACGTAAATTTTATCCATAAAAAAGTAACAATTCTGAGTTATGTAAAATAAAATACAATTGATTAAATTTTATACATAAATTAAATGTTCGAATTGCCATCCACCAACTTCTTGACAATGCGCAAGTCTGCGAAGAAATTCTTCTTGCACATTATGAATGATTTCTGGGGTAACTCTGCGTATTTCGTCCCGAATGCGATTTTGAAGTTGTTCTAAATTACGTGGTTTACTAATGTACACTTTTGACTTCAAGTATCCCCATAAAAATAGTCAAGAGGTGTAAGATCTGGCAATCTTGCAGGCCATTCTATCGGTCCGCGTCTGCCGATCCACCTCCCAAGAAAACAGTTGTCCAAAAAATCTCGTACAGGGAGCGCATAGTGCGGAGGTGCACGGTCTTGCTGAAACGATATGGTATCGTCAGGAATGTCAGGGTCATTATCGTTAGGAAAAATTACTGCAAGGGCTGGAACAAGGGCATTTTCTAGAAACTCTAAATATCTTATAGTGGTTTTTAGGCTTTCACGTGCTGTAATTTGATACATGGTGATTTTCCGGGTTGTTATGCCGTGACCTCGGTAACTGGTAGCTGCCAGAAACAGAGTTAAAATGCACATCCCTAGCATTAGCTGGGATACTTTTACCTGCCCTGGTTGTTCTCGGGCTAGGCTCTGTGGGGACAGACCCGCTATCGGTGTCTCTGGGCCTGTCCATATATTGATTTCGGTTCCTACTGTTGGTATTACGCCTGCTACGGTCGGAACCGCTTCTCGGATACTGGTGGTCCTCCGAGGCGTTCCGTAGCCGCCGCTATAACTGGTCGCATCCCATGCTTCCAAACGTTTCGCCGCTCTTCACTGTCGGCATCTTCAGTGGTGACTCTGCAAAAGCTTCGCCGCGACTGAGCCTGAGTCTAAATATCTTTGTCCTGTAAGGGTTCCTTCAAAGAAGAGAGGCCCTACTATTCTGTCGTCAACTATTCCAGCCCACACATTTAATTTCTGAGGGTGTTGGGTATGTGCCTCTGCCATCCAATGAGGATTTTCCCGACTCCAATATCTGTAATTCAAGGTTTACTGTACCATTCAGACAAAATGTGGCCTCATCTGAATAAAGTATTTGCCGGTGTAAATTTCTATTTCCTTGACATAAATCCATTAGAATTTCGCAAAAGTGTAAGCGGCGATCGGGATCATCTTCATTGAGTTCCTGCACAAGTTAAATTTTGTAGGGATGATATTTTTCCTTCCTCAAGATACGTAGCACTGTGCTCTGACTAGTGTCATTGTTTAATGCAACCAATCGTGAAGAATTATGAGGATTATCCACCATACTTATCAAAATGTTCTGTTTCTGATTTTCATAAATGCTTGGACGTCCAGGTTTTGGAATATTTACAACATTGCCAGTTTCTCTAAATTTAGACTCTACCTTACTGACTGTTGATTGGCTGATAGGGCGATCTGGATATTTTTCATTAAATAAATCGCAAACTTCCTGCTGAGTTCTAGTCATATTCCCGCATCCGATAAGAATTAATATTTCAATTCTTTGAGTAACAGTTAAATGTGCCATAATACTTTAAATTGAATAATAATTTCTATGTTGCTTACAATACTTATTAGAAAGTCGGTGTGACACTTTGCAAAGATTTTCACCTACGTGATCCATAAAAGAACTATGGAATTCGAAAAATTAAACATGATAACATTTTCGCTTTATTTTAATTGATTTACGTTTTCTAACATTCAATCGTCATTTACTCGAACACTTTCCTATGTAAGAGAGCAACATTTTAGTACTGTCTGACAGAGAATTAAACGATCTTTCAGAATCAAGGAAAAAATATGGTGTTGCCATTTAAAAAAAAAATCAATGACGTCATTACTCGAAAACAAATGACATTTGAAAATCGCATTTTACGCTAAAATATGTATTTTTTAAATTAAAAATCGACCTGTTCGAGGATTTTTCCCAAAAAATAATAGTTTCGTTTTTATTGAATTTATTCCATACTTTTGGCGCATACTGTATTTACTGATCGATATTCTGGACAATGTTTTTTAAACACTTTATCAAATCATATTTTAATATTGGACAATTTATACTTAGTATTATCTTTCACATTTTTCACTAAATATTTGTATAATGCAAATATTTCGTGGCGTGTAAAATCTAACAACTTCTATAATAATTAATCTAATACTTAATAAGGTGTATTCTTTATAAAAATGAATACAGTAAAAAAATAATTATCGGATATTATCTTTTGTCAAATATTGTGTAAATGAGCATAAATTAAAATGGCAAAACTATAAACCCATATTATATATGAATAATTCATACGGAAGTAGAAAAGTTAGTTGTTTGACATGAATATTTCTAATAAATCTAATTCTGAATTTTCTTAGGAATTATACAAGTTGTTGTTGAGCGATGCGTGAATCGTATGGAATTCGTGCATAGTGTGTAGGTAGAGTCTTGTTCGCTAAAATTCCATTCATAAAAACCCTACATACAATGCACGAATTCCTTACAATCCGAATGGCGAATTTACGCATAGTCTGTAGCGGGCCAAATACAAACTCAATAACATAGTTTTTCATATTAGTATTCTTAAATTTTCTTCTGCCGTTTTAAGTGAACAAAAAGCTTTACCTTAATTTTTGTCATATCCCAGTGCGAATCAGTATCATATTTTGTTTAAATTATGACAGCTTAACCGCTTGTCCGTCACAAATGTGTCTAGATAAAAACAATTATTGGTATTTCCTAAACTCTTATTAGTACTCCATTGACTCATCCTTATATATAGTACGATATTTATCGGAAACTCTCTCTCTCTATGTTACGGCCACTATACATTCTATCAATTTTCAATTAGTACACCGTTTTTGCTAGTTCTTCGCGGTAAAAGGCATCGGCAATTCCAAATATCGTGGCTACTTTGGTCATAAGATATACGTTTTCTGGGGCATTTGATTTCTTCAAGTATGCCGTTAGCTTGAGGTATTTCCCAATATCAATATTTGGACCAGAGTTGACGGAGAATTACGTTTTGCAATATCGTGGAAAAAGACCAAAATTACTTCATTTAAAGATGATTCATGCGCCATTGGTTGAAGGCAACGTTTTTTATTTTTACTCACGACCACCTGCAATATGACTCTTTATCTAAATCATTAATTTAGTGTCATCATGTTAAATTAAGTATAAGAATGCTTGGATGTTAAGAATATGTAAATATTTATATGAAATATACTTTATTAGTGAAACTTATTATTACTGAAATCATTTTTAAGTATATTAATATGCTTAAATACAGTAAGTTATAATGTATACATATGTCTTAAATAAGAAATAAATAGGAGAATAATAAAAGCAAACAGAAGTTCGGCAGCAGTCAACCACTTATTGAAATCAAAAAATTTGTTCAGACGAGTAAAATTTAGAATGTATAAAACAATTTTGAGACCGACAGCGCTGTATGGTAGTGAAACCTGGGTTCTCAATAAGAAGTCAAGAGAAAACCTTTTAAGGTGGGAAAGGAAGATCGTAAGAAGAATTCTAGGGGGTAAGAGGACAGAGGAAGGCTATGTAAGGAGAAATAATGAGGAAATATATGCAATGTACCCGGCACCAACAATAGACGAATTTGTAAAAGCCAGGAGAGTGCAGTGGCTAGGGCATCTAGAACGTATGGAGGATGAACGGGCAGTTAAGAAAATAGTAGGGAGTAAACCTAACTACAAGAAAAAAGAGGTAGACCGAGGAAGCGATGGAGAGAGACAGTGGCAATAGATCTAAGGGACAAAAATGTAACGGATTGGAAAAGAAAGGCGAAGGACAGAATGGAATGGAGAAGAATAACACAGCTCTGGGCCTAAAAGGCCTGTAAACAGCATTTATATATATATATATATATATATATATATATATATATATATATATATATATATATATATATATATATATATATATTGTTAGAAACCAAGGACCGATAGTCAGCACTTAACCCGAGAGGTACCGTGAGACGAGGGCTAAAGAAAATAAACAAATTCCTCGGGTTAGGGCAGACGAGACAACGAAGCGACACATTCGACTGCAGACAGCCTGATTAGCTAGAACTATCGAACTTATATAAACACTTTGTATCTCAGTATTAAAACTTGTAAATTAATTTAATATATTTTATAATTTCCTCGAAATTAAGTGTATTTCTAACAATATATATATGACATTCTTAAAAATAAAGAAAAGAATATATTAACAAATTTTAGACAAGCAAGAAGGTCTGTCCTTGTACCGTGGTTACATTAACTATACATACATTAATTACATGTATCTACACTAGTATAATAGATCCTCAACACTATGATTTCTTGAAACTCATACTTTTCTGAAATTCTACAACCTGATCCGTTTGAACAAACCTCATATTACACTTTTTGTCTAAATTTTATGAAACATTTATAATGTATGGTCAACTCACAAAATTTTAAGTGGTACTTTTCGAAATACAAGAGGTCAAGTTGGAATTAAACGCTCATTACTAAAGGCCGTACTTCGCAGATGATGTCATTATCAGGAACGCACTTACAACGCTAAGGGTGGAATTAATAGATCACGCTTAAGGTTAAGTGTGCACTTAGCTTTACAGTTTACACGATAGAAATGCAGGGTAACAATTTACTAATAGTTTCGTACCACACTTTAATAAGTTTCCATTAAGTTTAGATATGAAACAAAATATTGATAGAGGTCATTTTAAGTATACCTTAAACGAATAGTCACACTTAAGTGAAGTGCTGACTATGAATTCCACCCTAAATTAAAGGTGGTAGAAACCAAGGTGCAAGCATATACCCACAAGTTTACAAAACACTCTACATAACTGTTCACTTGTAGTACTGGAAAAAAAATTGAATAACCAGCAACTGTTGTAAATATTCAAGTGTTGGATTGTGGTGTTTGTCGCTACTAATCCATATCGGTTTTAAAAACGTCCACAGAGGTGTAAAAAATTATTCCACTTCAGATCCTTAACAAAAACTTATATACTGAGCAGTGCAGTAACATGTTTAAATTAAAAGAGAAACTTTTAAGTGTCAATTTAACACAATAACTATAAAAATAATTAACTAGACTGATGTTTACTTAAATAAATAAATCTTAATTATTATTCAAATATAAATTACATACTAATTTCAGTAGCTTTAACAAAATTTAGTAATTTCAATTTCTTTATTGGACCACCTTCTACAATTAAATATTAGGCAATCTATAAATTCAATGTTAAAAAAACTGAACACAAAAATCTTATTTATAAAGATAGTCAGGTTTTCGTGAAATGCATTCGTGTGAAACAGCAGTAAATTTTTTCTGTGCCAAATGGAAAGAAGAAATTGGTGATGGAAAGGTTGTGTTAAGTGTTTTTATTGACCTACAACATGCGTTTCAAACCATAGGTCAAGGTTGTTACAAAATTTGTAGCTGTATGGTATAAAACACAGGGCGTTGCAGTGGTTAAGTAATTACTTAAGTAATAGATTCCAATAAACGAGGATTAATTACAATTTATCAGATACCATTGTTAGCAAAATAGGTGTTCTACAAGGTAGTGTTTTGGGACCCTTGATATTTGTTATTTATAGAATTGATTTGTATACGGTATAAATAAATCATTTGTGAGTCTGTTTGCTGATATGCTAATAGCGATATCGGGAAAAGATTATGATGACATCATCCACTGGCTGAATAACGAGCTGAAACAGTTGGTTATATACTAACAAATTAAAATTAAATTCTAGTAAATCTAAATGTATGATACTTGGTACAAAACAGATCTGTAAACAGTATTTACATAAATAAGAACTTAGATATTTACATTAATGACACTAAAATTGAAAAAGTAACACAATTTAAATATTTAGGAATGATTATAGATTCTCAGTTGTCATCTGGTTGACATAACATTTTTGATTATTCACGTAAAAAAATAGTTTTTTTCACGAGGATTTGTAACACATTAATTACGGAGACTAAACATTTAATTTATAATAAACTACTCAATCCCCACTGTGTTTATTGCGCTTGATTTATTATTATCTGATGTTTTCTGAAGATGTGGTAAACCCGAAACGATCGTAAACATAAACAATATACCTATATAAATTGCATTAGATATTATAATTAGTAAAGAAATTGATGAATAATGATATCGGCAAAAAATTGGTGGTTGTTTATGAAACATTATACCTAAATTTAGTTACCGAAACTTGCTCAATATCGTAGCGTCTCGATTTCATAAAAAACATGCACATAGATACTTTCTGCCTAATTTAGTTGCATATGGACAACATGTTTGTCCAGGTAGATGCCAAACTTCAGTTTTCTACGATTTGGTAATAAACATGGCTATAAATGATCCAAACCGCCAGACATGTTGATATAATTTTCAAATAAAAATTTTGCGCTTAATTTTTACACATATGGCTTGATTTCAAGCAACAATATTTTCAGAACTTGTTTCTTGTCCCGTAACTTAGGTAATGAGAAATTTTCATCGCGATCTGTGACGAGAAATCTGGCAATGTTTACCGAATAGAAATGCTTGTATTTTATTTTCTAAAGCAGAATTTGATTTGAAATTTCTTCATTACCTATTCTGATCTTTTATCTAATAGCACAAGTCAGTTTTATGCCAGTAAAAGTTATACGAACGACGAAAAATATGCTTGAAATTAGGACACTTTGAACGCCCTTGTTAACATAAAAACAAACCTGTGCAGGAATATCAACATGCAAAAAATACTTATACAATACTTCGAATGTTATTGTTATAGGAAGACTTTTAGATGAGGTAACCCAAGTAGAAGTGTTGAGACATTTTGCGATAGATCCAACTACATCATTGAGAAAGGTTTCAAATCAAACTAAAATTTCTATTGTCTATTGTATCTATTGTGAAGATAACAAAATAGCATACATTTAACCCTTATAAATTACAAATACTTCAACAATTGTACGAAGACGATCGGAGAACACAATTTTGTGAAATAATGACAAAATTTATTATTAGAACACAATACAGTGAAAAATATCTAATGAATGTACTTTTTTTAAATGCTTATGTCAATAAGTAAAGTTGTCGTTGTTGATTTAATGAAAATTCTCAATTATTTAAAGAAGGCTATAATCAGTACCCAAATAAAGTAAATGTATGGGCAAGAATATTATGATGTTTACTTAAATATACTTCAAGAAACAGTTGATAGACCAAGACAATCCTTTACTTAAAGAAGAGCTTCATTTTCAACAAGATGCCGCGCCTGCGCACTACGCTAGACCTGTGAGAGATTGGTTGAATGTCAGATTCCCTGAAAAAATGGATAGAACGAAAAGGGCAATAGAGTGACCTGCGAGATGTCCTGATCTTAGTTTAAATGATTTTTTATGGTCATCTAAAATCAGTGGTCTATAAAACATCTCCAATAAATCGTCAAGATCTAGAAAATCGTATAACAGCCATGAGAAGGGAAACATTTCAAAAAGTTCGAGAATAGTACCGCCTCCATTTATTATTGTATGGAAACGAATGGGGAACATTTTGAGCAATTCATTAAATGAGCGAATCAATTACGTAAGTTTTTCTTTTAAACAAAAAACAAGATAACTAGTAACACTAACAGACATCAGTATACGTATAAAAATTGAAAATTTCATTATCAATTTTTTTCGTTTTTGGACCATAACTTCCTCAAATTGTTTCCAATTTCAAAAGTCGACATATTGTTGTATTCGCAATTGAAAATGCTTTAAAATGGTGTATGGCATGTGGGGTAGTTCCATTTAAGATTTTTAGTTAGGGGTGGCTGGGTATTACGGGAATTATTGGATCACGGTGGCGTAATTGTCAAGAAAGTTCCTCCTTCGAAAAATCGACATGTCTCGGTGAATTTTCAAATTTCCTTCGGTTTTCATATTTTGCGGGGTAAGTGTCCCTATGAAGACAGTGACAGTGTATGTATACAGGATGTTATGAAAAACACTAGCATAAATTCAGGGTCTGATATATTTTCAAAAAATATTACAATTTGTCCCTAAAAATTATGGGCGTATATTTTTCCATTTTCAAGATACAGGGCGTCGAATATAATTTTTTAGAATCTAGTGTCGGTCCTATCTTTCACAAAATATGACCGAATGAACTGAAATTTTGTTATGTGTGGTTTCTGGGGATGCTAAATGCTTTGGTGTTTCTAATTTTTTGTTATATCATACAGGGCGTTCACTGCAGTACTCCAAAGGAACATTTTGGGTCCCAACTTTTTTGAGGTTAATCTTTTTGCCCCTTTTATCACTTACTGTTATGACAAATTTTATTCTAAATAAAACAGGTGCTCTTATAAATAGTGCCAAAATTTCCCATTTTCGAAAAAAACCAGGCACAGTGCGCCAAAGTCAAGTACCTAATATCCCACATTGTGTTTTTTATTTCAAGTAGGCTTTTAGTAGCTATTATCATTATTATAAAATCAAAGTTATTCTTTTATTGGTAATGATAAAAAGTAGGTAATGGTTAGTTTATTTCTGGAAAAGTTTAACACACACTTAATACTATTGAAAATAGAAAAACAACAAGAATAACTAATTATTGTTAACAAAAAATTAAAATTTAAGGAAAATAAAATCAGAATAAGTGTTCGAAATGTCCTCCGTTGTCACAAATACAACAATTTGGGATACTTGCTGCTTGACTTTGGAGCACTATGATATGTTGCTGTCGAACACCGGAAACTTTATTATAGCATATTTAATTTATTTAAAATTATTATTATTAATTAATTTAATAGTTTCGTTAGCCAGATTGTTAAGGTAATACTCGTATAATATTGCTTCTTTGAATATCAATATGTAAACGAAATAAAAATCCTCAAGGTCTTGATATCACTCACCAAAATCGATGCTATAGAAATCAGATTGATTTAGTTTGCTGAGAGCAACATGTGTATCTGGTTTGACTACAATGCACTTTTATTCGTTTTCGTTCTATCCTGTGATGCCTTAGCCACTTTAAATAAAGGTAAATTATATATTTAATTTCTTATAAGAATAATTGTTAGTTATTAATAGAAATATGTACTGGAAGTATGCAAATAAATTAAATACTATAATTGTTTTAACAACAAAGGAGACGAAGAGAGGACTAATATAACTACGACAACACCGAGTCCAGTCGCCAGCAGAATACCAGGAGATATAAGCAAACAAAGTAAAACCAATTTAGTATTATTTTCTTTTTTGTTTATTAAAATGCATTATAAATTATTTTCAGAATGCAAAGAATATGCAGAGTATGCCTACGAAAAAATCAAAGCTCCCACACTGTTGCTGAACCCGCATTTTACAAAAAAACTTGTGTGCGATATTCCGAGAAATAGACTTGTTGTGGGAAGCAGTTTGGCAGCAAGAAGGGAATTTCCACATATGGTGAGTATCTTATAATTATCTATTATTTTTTATTGTTATAATTAATTACCACTACAAATACAAGTATTAGCTACAGTCATCGTTACCATTGCCTATATAAAGTTAGCTATATTCACTATTAAGGGCGCCGTATTCCTGAAAAAGTGTTTTCTACAAATATAAATAATTTTAGACATTTAAGAACTGAATAATATAGAGTTTAGCAAATAACAAGGATGTTATTTCATGCCACCTGCAAATATTCAAAGGTACCGAAGTAAAATCAATATTTAACATCAGAAAGCGATCTATCCAATGAATTTTTAGGTACTGAAATCTTTCAAAATACGTATTTTTTAAATTCAACTATAGATGTAAACATTGTTATAACATAAACTTACATAGTTCTGCATATAAGATTGTTCACTTTTGTTTATAAGTATGTGAAAATAATTGTTAAAATGTGGGGTTAGAATAGCGAAATTATGTGTGTCATATAAATGCATTTTAAAAGTTATTACATTATTTGAGGAAAGTTTAAATAGTAAAAGTGGATAAACAAAACATCAATAATTCTATTTTTGATATTACTTTTGCTCTACGAGTTTTATTTTTCTGAATTTCTGTACCTAAAACACACCAATTTGATCATTTTACAGCGAGAGATTAACATTAATAACAGCACATAAAATATAGCTGCGTTAGCTATATATTCTGTGATAACAGTGTTGTTCTAAAAAAACTCAAAAAATAGTAAATGTATTATTATTTTCCGAAGATGGTAGTGAAACAAGAAAAGGCAATGCAAAAAAAATACTGAAATAGGTATCTGTTCAATTTTAAATAATTTGACTAGAGCTCTATAAAAAATTAGACATCTGTACATATGGTTGTCAAATGTAACAATGTTATTTTGTAGACTCTTATTGGATATATTAATGAAACAGATCAAGTTTGGCTTTGTGGAGGATCTCTCATAAGTGAAAATTATGTATTGACCACTGCACATTGTTTGATTACCACATTGTAAGTACATATACAGGGTGATTCAGAACTTATCTAAATAAAATTGGGAATAGATGGTCATGAAAAATAGTCAATATCGTAAAATTTTTTTCAAATATCCGATTACTTATCTTATTAACATTTTTGTAATGGGTAAGAATTTACATTTGTTTTTCAAATATCAATAATGGCTAACTTGCAGTTGATGTGTATCGTTTTAATTTATGGTGAAGTGACAATACGTTAGCAGGACGATTTTCCGGTTAATATGTGCTAAATGCAGCTACTTTTACAACAGTGAGTGCAAGTGTAGGGCAAACGCAGGCGTGACGAGGGAAATTTGCAACCGAATCGTGGAAGAGATGGAGTTGCAGGGTGTCTACGGCGTATTGCAGCAGTGTGGCGTATCATAAACGAGGCTCGATTATATCCGTACCATGTACAGCGTGTCCAAGCATTAATACCAAGGGATTGGTCGAGGAGGACGCCACGATCTCTTGACTTTAAATCATTTGGACTTATTTTTGTGGGGATATTTAAAAAATGAAATACCGAAGTGGACACTATTGATGATTTAGTGTTAGTTAGTTATTGAACATTTGTGTTAGTTTGTAAAAACTAAATAAGACTGGCCGAAAATTTTCTTGTCACATCAGGTATGTCAAACTAATTAAAATCACAAATTAATTCTATTAATAATTAATAACAATAGCGGCAAAAGCTGTTGAATTGGCTGCATAAAAATAGGTGCTGTAAAATGTAATTTATTTCTTTCCTCACGAATTTCGTTCAATTTTTTGTCCGGTCGCCGATTATACGCCTTATTAGGTTTTAAAGTGGACCAGTTTCCAGTGCCGTGCGGAAGTGTATCTTTAAATCATTTTTGAACTGCTCTTATTGATTTTATTTTTACAAAATTGTATTTGTAAGAGCCCTATGTACATACATTAATTATTTTTTTTTTAGATATGTTCTGAATCACCCTGTATTCATGATGTCCAACGAGGAAGTACGTACATACATTAAGAAGGCTCAGCTAGCAAAAAGTATATTTAATATTTTAAAACTCTGCAATAGCTTCATAAAATTTGATATAATAATTCCTACATTTAGAGCAAAACCATACTAATTATTCTTCATTTCAGTTACCAGTGTCTTAGTTGTGATGACCTTCTTTTAAAGCTTATCTTTTACATCCACGTCTGTCTATATTTTACTAAAACAGCACATTCATGGAAATACTTTACGGTTGAAAATTCTCACATTATTTTAGACCGTCTACTAATACATACTAAAGATTGCTTTTTTTGTTTTATTTTATGAAAACATTTTGAAAATTATTTTAAAAGAACTTTAATTATTATTATTTATATAATATATATATATATATATATATATATATATATATATATATATATATATATATAAAATAAATCCAAGGGTAGTCAGGACCAACTTGTTGAAAACCAAAATATACAAAATTAATAGGGCTACGGTCAAGGAAGGCTAAATTATGTAAAACTCTATTTTACTCTGCCGAGCTTTCGACAATGTTTATTGTCATCATCAGGGCTACAATAAGATACAATGTAATTAGTTTCATAGAACTCATTTCAATATCAAAATTTCAATTAATTTCAAAAAACTATTATAATCAATTAAATATTATTACATCCTTACAGTTAACAATATCAAGGTTATGGATAGCTGGCTAAAAAATCTAACTAACATTGACATTCCGGAGGATATTAAGATATTTCTTTCGTTGGGTTCAAAATTTTGTTTACCTCCTAATGTTAATGAGTTTTCTATACCAAATTTTCTCTCTGATATTGAAGTTTTAATAAGTAAAGTAAATAGTCAAGAACAAGATATTTTTAGAGCTAGAATTACAAATATATTGACTAATTTTTTGCATAAGCCATTCAACAATAGTAATATTCTAAATAATCTATATTATAAAACTAAACAATTTTTTTTTTTAAAACAACATACAGAACTGATTGTTACTAGATCTGATAAAAAAAATTTAATGTTCTTTACATTTGTGTTGAGAAAGTTGTTATTAATAATTGCTATTAGAACAGAGGAATGTATCTCAGCTGGTGGTTTTCAGTATATTAAAGTTTTTTTGATTAGTTGTAAAAAGCTGAAAAAATCACTGGGGCAGATAACATTCCGTATTTAAAACGTACCTAGTTCATTCCTGTCATTATTTTTAATAGTCTTGTCATTTGCCCTTCCTTTTGTTCCTTCTTGTTTGTTTAAGCTGCACTGCGCTGATGAAGGGCAATAACCTAGAAACAACGTCCTTCCTTTCCGCTGAATGTTTTCTATCTTGTATGTTTTGCGATCCGCTTAATTCCTTATATATATATATATAACAAAATTTTAATGCAATTGGGTGGAGTAGTAAAGTCAAGAAAAAGGAACACTCTTTTCTCTATTCAAGCTTTCGAACTTTATTAGTTCATCAGGAACAATAACATTAGTTCTACTCTCAGAAAAAATATTCCTTATACGTATACGTTTCTGCTCAAATATTTTTAAATTTAATTAACAAAGTATTAGATTTACTTTGAATGCCAAATTGTTTAATAATATTGTAACATTTGTGATTGTTTTAATAACTGTTAATAATTTATTTTCTTAACATTCTATAAAGCAGTTTTTTAACTGTTTTTTTATACGAATACAGACAGCATATCGTCTGTCACAGTCCGCGGACAAATGTCCTTTCTGGACGCTTTTTCATTGCTTGGCTAGCTTCTTACCTAGCATAAAACTGCAAAAATGTTTTGTTTGTGTACAAGAGAAATTTTACTGCTGATTTTATTCTTGTTGTATATGTGCTATATTGTAAAAATGTCAGTTTCTCTAATGGTTGGGTTCTTTACAATCTCATAATTCGTAAGTAACTTTATCAATGTTTTTATAATTAGTATAACTAAAGTTATTGTAGAGTTCCTGATGAAGAACTAATAAAGTTCGAAAGCTAGAACATAAAAAAGATTATTTATTAAAATCAGACATCAAACAACAATATTAAAAGAATCTACACATTAAAATATTTTGTTATATATGAATTTTGCAAAAAACTTCTTATAATATCAATTAACCTCAAACCACAGGGGAGAGCACACGGTTACTCAGAAAAAATGGTAGTGTGGGACAATGAACAAAAAATAATTGGAATGGCACACATTGGAATATTGAAAAATATTCTCTTTCCTTAAATTTAGTGCAGTTATCCAAAAATTAAAAAATACATTATAAATACTGCCCATAAATATATTCTTTGGTTCTTTTCATAAGATACTTAATAATCCTCCTTCTGAATGAATAATTTTAGTGATATATTCTAGTAAAATTTAAAAAGCATAATAGTACATATACTTTGTAAATTAAAATGGTTAAAAATGCGCAAAAATACTTAAAAAAATACTGTACTGTGTGCCAATACAGTAACATAATCTTTGATATAACACTGGTAATTGCTAATATATTTATATTTTTTTAAAACGTTGTAATGGGGGTTACAAAATGCTGGTAAACTGCATTTGTGTTAATAAATACGCCAAGCAATTAAATAAAAAGAAATAAATTATTTTAAATGGCTGTCTTTGATAATTTATTTTTTCGTTTTTTAAAAAGACCTATAAAATAGATACCTTCATATAAAATAATAATCGCTAAGACATCTTAAATAATAACGGAGATACACGTCTGGGGAGTTTTAAGTGGTAGATTTTGCATACCAGCATTTTGCACTCGAATCAAGGTTTAAATAAACTTTTTTGCCCTCCCTCTATGTAAATAAATATATGTTCTTTTATAATAAAATATCAATGCTCCAAATTTTCAGCGGTTCTCCAAAGTTTGTAAGAGTTGGTTTCACAAATAGGTCAGATCCCGCACATATGCAAGAGCGAACAGTGAGTGAAATCATCCCCCATTCCAAATACCAACCTCCACTTAAATACCACGACATCGGTCTCTTAAGGGTCTCAAAAGATATAGTGTTTAACACCTACGTTCGACCAGCGTGCCTTCAAACAGAAAAATTTATCCCTTATGTCTCAGCCATAGCCTCAGGATGGGGGGCCCGTTCATTTGACACAGAAGTGAGGAATGATTTGTTGGCAACAGTGTTGGAATTTTATGATCAAGACACATGTAACAGAACTTTTGCACGTAATCACAGACTGAAAGATGGGATCATTGACGATTTGATGATTTGCGCCGGAATATCTAAATCTAAAAGGGTTACATGTCAGGTAAGACGCATGCCTTTGATTAAATGGATTATAATATATATAAAATTATTTAACAATTCGAAAAAAATGAATATTACACAGAAGCAAGACTTAATTAACATATAAGAATGCGTTTTCAAGTCAAAATCAATTACTATTATGTTACTTTTAGTAAGTAATTCATCTTTTTAATTTTAGGGAGACGGTGGTGGTCCTCTTCAAGTATACCATCAAGAAACTGAAGATGTAAAATGTATGTACGACATCATCGGATTGATCTCCTTTGGTCAACCATGCTGCCTGTTCAAAAACGTTCCAGATGTATTCACTAGAGTATCAGCTTATATAAAGTGGATAGAAGACATTGTTTGGCCTAATTAAATTAGTTATTTAAAAAAATAAAGCTTCTGTTTTACAACGTAAGCAATTTTCTTCGTGAAATGATGAGAACTATGTAAAAATGTAGTTGTATTGAATCACAAAGCTAATATTTCAATTGCGTAATTTATTGAATTTGTGTATATATATTTTTGTATATAAATTTATACAATGATAATACATTCTTAAAAACAAAGAAAATAATGTATCAACAAATTTTAAACAAGCAAGAAGGCCTGTCCTTGTACCGTGGTTACATTAACTACACATACATTAATTACATGTATCTACACTAGTATAGATCTTCAACACTATGATCTATTGAAACTCATAGTTTCCTGAAATTCTACAACCTGATCCGTTTGAACAAACCTCATATTACACTTTTTGTCTTAATTTTATGAAACATTTATAATGTATGGGCAACCCAGAAAATTTTAAGTCGTACTTTTCGAAATATAAGAGGTCAAATTAGAATTAAACGCACATTACTAAAGCCCGCACTTTGCAGATGACGTCATTATCAGGAACGCACTTACAACGCTAAGGGTGGAATTCATAGATCACGCTTAAGGTGAGCACTTAGCTTTACAGTTTACAAGACATAAATGCAGGGTAACAATTTACTAATAGTTTCGTACCACACTTTAATAAGTTTCTATTCAATTTAGAAATTAATATATATATATATATAAAAATAAATCCAAGGGTAGTCACGACCGACTTGTTGTTGTTGTATTAACTTTGTATATTTTGGTTATATATATATATATATCTCTTAAATGTACCTATATTTATACATATATCTTATATTTATATTATCGTAAAATTTAATTGTTTTTAAGTTTTTGAAACATATTGTTTAAATATTGTTAAAAAAAATTTAAAATAGCGATTTCAGAAAAATGCCATCTAGAGTTATTATTTCACAACAGAAATAGATGAAATGTGATACAGAGAGACATTAATATACGAGAAATCTATATTCGTCGAAATAAAGTTTATACGGCCACTATGACCGTAGGAATTTATGGCCACCTTATTGGATCTCGACAGTAACACATGTAGAATAAAACTACAAAGATGTCAAAATGTAACACTACTATTTTGTTTGAAGAATAACCTATAAGATTTAAAAAATAGAATATTTTAAATAAAAAATTGTAACTGAGTGATCACTTAAACTACCAAAATTATGCCCCTGAGACATAATGATCAGTGAGCGCTCAGTGTGCTGAAAGCGACCAATGCCAATGGTGAGCCATGATAAACAGACCAATCTGAATACAAAATTGAACAAATAATGCAGACTAAACTAAACCCGGAAGAGATAAAAATGTTGAGACGTTTGTTTTAATAAAAATAAGTTTAGTATAGTTTTGCTGTAGCCCGAAACAATGCAGTGAAATGTTTGTTCCATACTCGAGATACTACATGACCTCGATTTTCCATGAGAAATGAAAAATCGAATATGAAAATATGATAAGTATTTCATTCATTCAATTATGCAACTTCATTCCAATTCATCTATTTCCATGTTTCGTGAAGGTAACATATTATTGCATCTATAAAATTGAAAACATCTTACAAAATATTATGAGATATTCAGTCAAAGAAGAAATAAATTCTGTTAATATTTAATACGATTTTTTTTTCAATTAATTGGAAGACGCTTTATTTAATTAATTAATCAATTCCATAACCCATATACACCCTCTGTGTTTACATAAATTATATATTCATTGAGGCTTGCACTGGAAAGATCTCGAAATGGAAGAAACTTTTATCATCAGTGAACATTTACTGCTACTGTTTATGTTATGAATTAAATTAAATACAAATATAAAAGTTAAATTTATGTTCCATTACAGTTTAGTATACTAAGCTAAATAAAAGTTTTAACTTCTATGTAGACGAGACAATCTCATTTAAATGCCAATCATAAAAAGAGGCGCAGGATGTTGCAACAAAGCGCTGACAATTTGAAAAATTACATAATCAAATCAAAATTTGTGGGCGTAGGTTATTTTTCTGTCTTCTATCTAATTTATGCTTTATTTAGCAATATGATATTTGAAATGTGTGTCTTTTCTCCCTCATGGAATAACCAATAGGGTTTCCAGGTTAAATTTTAAAATATTCAGTATGCAATTAGGTACATTTAAATAAAAATGATAAGTTTATGGATTTTTCCATTTACATACGTATGTTAAATTATTATGGGGTTGTATTCTCTGAATACATTTTATATAATAAACTAATAGTTCTAATTATTGAGTTATTTCGTCCTTTTGTGGTGAAAAAACTAACTCTACAGAATTGACTGACGAATTCTTCTCGTCGACACGAAATGTAGTATAAATTTCAACTCGTAATTATAATTATTCCTTCATAAATGATTGTGTGCAAGGTCAAACTATCACGACTTGGGTAATAGTATTTTTTAATCATGCGTTATATTTCTCAATATGATTTTATGAATGGGAACGCAATATCCGCTAAAGTCGGATATTTGGAGGACCAATGCGTAACACGTACTTCCCAAAGTAATTTGTCAAAGAGAAACTCGTGATTAAGAGAACAAATAGATTATAATACACGCTATCTGCTAAATCATGCATGTTGATTAAGGAAAAGTGTATAATATATATTTTTATTTCACATTTTTCGAAAAATGTTATTCTCTCAGAAAAGTTTTGCTGATCTTGAAAAGTAGGATAGCAAGTGTGAAAATGGCGTTGAAAGATACAAGGTGTTTTTACCGCATTTTTTTTATTTTCTGGCTGATATTTCAATCCACAAGTTATGTGGTTAAGTGATCCATTAACTGCATACTCATTTTCCAAATAAATGGATTGGTAACTGAGGCTTATTTCATAGCGACCTATATCAGTCACGATTTTCATTTGCAACTCGTTCAAAATGCCAATTCAAAATTTTTGTATTCAAAATACGGAAACTAATTATAATATGCAGTGCTTTCGAAAAGTAACGAATAAATTCATTATTTTTGAAAATGAGAAGTATTCGAAAAAATCCCCTGGCACGTCGATTTTGTTTTTCACGTACGACCCATATCTGTGACATCATCGTTGTTCGAGATATGACGTCATCGACAATTTTTTTAAATGTCAACCCCCAATTTTGACCATGCCATTTGAAAGAGCGTGCCATTCTACATACACATATCAGGAAAAGTTATGGTGTTACATAATAAAAATTTCAAGAAAATTATGTTATTTTAAAATTTTATTTTCACCGAAATGTATCACCCGAGAAGGGGGCCGGCCGATTGAGTGGCCAGCCATATCACCTGATTTGACACGCCTAGATTATTTCTTGTGGGGATACTTAAAAAGCAAAGTATACGTTACTAGACAGGTTAATTTAGAAGATTTAAAAACGAGAATTCGTTACGAGATACACCATATACCTCCTGAAGTTATTGATAATGCCCAAAAAGAATTTATTAATCGCCTTGGCTACAGTCAGACAGCCAACGGTGCACAATTTGAACATTTACGATTTTTTACATAATCATTATCATTTTCAGTATTGTGAAAATTAAATTTTAAAATCTTCAAACATTATTTTCTTGAAATTTTTATTATGTAACACCATAATTGTTCATGATGTGAATGTGCTCTTTCAAATGGGATGGTCAAAATTGGGTGTTGCCATTTAAAAAAATTGTCGATGACGTCATATCTCGAACAACGATGACGTCACAAATGTGCGTCGTATGTTAGAAAGTGTCTTTTTTAAAAACAAAATCGACGTGCCAGGGGATTTTTTTGAAAATTTCTCAATTTCAAAAATAATCAATTTATTCGTTACGTTTCGAAAGCACTGTATACTATCGTGCAGTAGAGTTTAGTTCATTGTTGTCAGTTATGTATTCAGCAGAAGGCTAATTTTTAAATAATTGCTGTAGGTAAATTTTGATTTTTATTTGTTACAATGTTTTGGTTTTATGAAATTTTGATTGCTTATTGTAAAGTGTTCAGAGACCCTGTGTAAAGTGTATAAAATGTTGGAAATATCACATTGCACTTTCTGTATACATGTGTCCCACTTTTCAGGTTAACACCTCTGGAAATGTAAGAAGGATGTGAAATTTGGCAAGCAATTTTTTCTACAAATTATACCCTGGACGGACATTTTATTGATGTGGCAAAAGCCTGGCCTACTTACTACCTTCTTTTCGTTTTAAAAAAATAAAATGTTCACAAAAGATGACGCTATAGTGTGACTCCAGTTAGCAACAGCGACTGTAGCTGCTGCACCCCACAGGGTGATACAAATTTCGGGAAAAAACTTGGTCTTTTTGTTGCGCCCCGTATATACTCAAATTAAATTCCGAATAAAGATTTCTGACATAGCATCCGTTCCTGAGAAATCAATGTACAATTTAAAAAAAAGATCAACAAAATCAAATGAGCGGTTCGCGGAGGAAGCCAACTTTAAAATTGGGGCTAGTTTCTAGTGGCCGGTTTTTTTTGCGGGTGAGTGTACATTTAACATGTAGAAAGTTGCATAACGAATGAAACACATTTACATATGTTTTGAAAATTTTTGTGGTAATATTGATGTAGGTGTTGTACTTTCGGGCAGCTATAAATGCAGCACCATATAATGTGCATTTAAGCATATCGTATTTTTTAAGTTGCCTTCAGATAGCCTCTCGTACACTATTACCCTACATGCACTTGAAATATTTCGTCTCACTTTAATTTCAACTACACTACAATATCTATAACGCACATGATGTTATAGATGTTATAGAACAGGACTGTTACATGTTTAGGTGTAATTTCAATTAATAGGTATTGAAAATTTCCTTAATATTTCTAAAATTACATGAGATAACTATGAAACTAACTAATATGGTAATTATGTAAAATAGAGAGTGCGCGTAGACTATTTGCCAGTAGAATTAATAGACAATTATTTTGTGATTGTAATTTTTTGACATTCTATCGCCATTTTACTCAAATTTTTCGGTTTAAATTGTCAAAAAAAAAAGATTTAGGCCGTATTTGCTACATCAGCAAGGTTCAATTTGCTAAATTTATTTATCAAAAATCAAATCTGCGAAACGTTCTAAATTGCGCTATATCCCCTTCTGTATCTGAAACTCAATGCTAATTAATAAATACTAGAAAATTTCGCCAGCTTCTGAATATTTTCATTCAAATAGTTTTACAACCTAAATTCCAAACAACAAACAATTTACATAATTCTGTAGTTAAAATGTTATGTTATTTCTTCATATGTAAGTAATAAAATATAATTATTTATTTGTTAAACTTAGACTGTGCGTAAACATGTAAATTTTGATATTTGGGTATATCTCAAAACAAAGAAAACAATAAATTGTTGTGTCTGTTGGCATATGTTTAATACAGCACAGAAATATTTCAGTAATTAAAATCTGTTCATAGCGAATAACTGCAAGGGAACATTTAATTAGATATACATATTATAATATGTGTGGGATATATTTTTTATTCTTTCACATTTTTAAAGTTCAATTATAGTATTCACTATATTATAAAATAGAACTCAATGGATTTAAATTTGGGCTTCAGCAGCACGGCATGAAATTGGTGCTTACACCTAATCCATTTATTTGGTCTAACTTTGCCCATCCTTCTCGTACACATTAGGTTGGGTGTAATGAATCTATGATTTATGCTTTATCGAGATTCTGCACTTGCCACCGTGTGGTAAACAGTTTTGATTTAGGTACTTTGTGGTACTATACGTGTGATCGTTATGGATTTTTCGGAAGAACAAATTACAGTTATAGCTGTTTTGTTGGATGATGAGGACATAAAAAAATAACCTTCTAAATTGTTCATAGCCTATCTTTTAATGGAGTATTTAAGTATTTTGTATATTTCACAACATATAATAGACGCTTTTCTCTACCATTAACACTAATTTTGCATCGGCCATGTAGATAGAAAAAGAAGAACATGCACACTGCCACCATAACGCTCGACACAATAAAAATAATTACGCTACGGTCACATCTTCCACTGTAAGTACTGAACGATTACAGTAAAATGTAAATACCTGCATTTAAATATACCATGACAAATAAAAAAATAGTTCTTTGATTAACGAGCTCTCGCCGAAGAAAGTTCCTCTATATGCACTTAAATGAAACTATATAACATAAAGTTTATAACATCATCTCCGAAACAGCGGCACATATTTTAAGTTAGTTAGAGTTTTCCATATCTATTTTACATAACGTGATCAATTAATTATTCATATACTTAGCTGTTGAATATTTAGGTCAGTGCTGAAGCCTTTGAAAATGGTAAAAAGTGAAAGAAAATAATAGTAGGATGAAATCCATTGGAAGAGGAAGAGAATACAACAAAAATGAAAGGAAAACTAATTTACGGGCGATCTGAGGTCGGGAAGTGTAAGAGGGTGAGTTTTTAAGGGTAAAAAACGGCAAAACTACAAGTCCTATGGAAAAAAGTTAAATGGAAAAGTTATAGGTAATAAAAAGATCTACAACTTTTATATTTACACTTTTTTCACATAACCTCAAAATTTATGTGAAAAATTCAAATAACCAAGTTTTTGATTTTTTATTTTTCTTTTACAAACAAAAAATTTTTTCACGATATTTGGTGAAAACTTACCTTTTTATGTCCCAAACACACTGTACTTTTTGATTTAAAGTAGCTTTGCCGGAAATCGAGATAAACCGTTTTTTACCCTTAAAAACTCACCCCCCTCCACATCCCGACCACAGATCGCCCGTAAATTATTTTTCCTTTCATTTTTGTTCTTTCCAATGGGTTTCATCCTACTATTATATTTTTGGTTTCAAAAATTATCAACCCTGGTCTAATTATAGAGACAGTATTTTATTTTAATTTTAAAAATAGTGTTCCTCATGCCTAGGCCGTCTACAATACTGAAGGTAATTGGTGTGGAAACATCGTTTCCATTCTGATTATACAACACTTCTAATTAATGTATATAATTGATTATTCATTTCGTGTAAACACTATTTACAGTGAATTTCATTAAACATAAATTTTTATATACATATTTTCATTTGTGAAAATTAAATAAAACCTTACGCTTTCTATTGCAGACTGTAATACATTTTTAATAAACATACGCTGAGGAAAGCTACGAACTGCGAGCAGATTCTAATCACAGCAAGAGACCACTAAACTATTCGATTCGATGTACAGGGTGATACAAATTTGGCCACAATATACTTAACAGGCGATAGTATACATCAAAATAAACAAAACAACTATGACATGGTTCCTAAACCCAACCACTTTCGAGAAAAAAATTAACAAATCTCCAATTTCATGTGTAAAATTTCAGTTAATTATGGAATCTTTCCATAATTTTGTGCATTAAATGACCATAACAAGAAATATTTACCACTTCTTTCAATTTATTTTTGTTTGGTTTTAATAACACAATGTTTTCGTTAATCAACAACAATCGATATACTAGATATCGGGGAATCTGGCAACAGCGCAAGAATGTACTCAATAACACACCCGGAGTACAGGTCAGTTGGTATCTGAACTTCGAAGTGTTAATACGTTTGTCGGAAATGCTTTTGCATACCACTATTTCATAATTTTTTCTTTGTTTGTTAAAATTTTTAGCATAAGTGAGTGACAATGTGTTTTTAATTTATGGAGAAGATCGCCACAATTCAAATTTCGAACATTGTTTTATGATTAACGTTTGGTGTCAGATCATAGGAGATCATCTAATAGAACCTTTTGTCTTGTCAGCTAGATTAGCAGGAGAGGCATATTTCAGTTTATTGGAGAACATTCTACCACAACTGCTCAATGATATACCGTAGTTCAGTATCTAAATCTATTTTTGAAAATCTCTGGATAGACAGGAACGATCCACGTCGTTGGCCAACCCGTACCCCCGAGTTAAATCCACTAGATTTTTATTTATGGAGACATGTGAAGAATTTAGTGTATGCTATAATCCTTTTGCTATTTATATCTTATAGTAGGCATAAACGGACTAAGGTTTATTTTGAAGAAATTGTAAATAATTAGCAAATGTGGATGCATCTAATAATGTGTATCTAGTTTATTAATACTAGTTGATTCCAAAGGATTTGAGCTGTAACACTGGACGAATGAATATAGTTATTGGTTAATGTAACGCCAGTAATACAAACGGCAGCTAGTCCCTTTCGAGATTTAGAAATAAACAGAATTATATAAAACCAAGAAGTTCTATTAAACTTCATCATCAAAGAATATGACGCCATACAAGTAGGTACATACTATTACCACTTCTGTCAATACAAATCAGTCTATAAATCTGTTTACCATTAAGTATTCTTCATACATTTTTCCAATGCGTTTAATACCATGGTTTTGTTGTAGTTCAAGGCCTTCTATTGCAGGACCCATGCTCTCTGCTCTATGCTAGCATTAGCTATCTGTTGATACTCAGTTCACTCAGTTTTCTGATGCATCTGCCGCAATTTGTTTTAAAAATCTAATAAACCTCACTGTTCCATATGTTTTGAGCAATCTATCTTTTGAATAGTTTCCTTAGTTAGCATGAAAATTTAGTTAAATATCCCAATTTACCAAAAAACAACCCCAGTAACTTATGTTTTTGTAAATATTTAATGGGTTTGGTTCTACTATATACTTACGATATCATGACCTACGTATCTATTTAAATATTGCTATATATTTTACGTGTATATGTTTTATGAATAATGAAACCAAATTTATCAATAAATAGTAGACATAAGTCATAATGCACCGACTGGGATTTGAAAATTTAGCATTCTGTATTCTAAGACATTAAAACAACTAATCAACATTATATGATAATAAGCTATATTAGAAAGCACTGTTACTAATGTTCAGTTGTACAATTTTACTTATTCCTTTAGCGAGAGAAAAATATAATTCATTATTTTTAGTTAAAGTTTATTTTAACTTATAGATTTAATCAATATTTTCCAGTGTTAAATATTTATTAAAAATTTTATTTGAATATAAAATTTATCTTCGGAAAAGTTAATTTGTCCATATTTTAATATTTTTTTATGTAAGAGTCGTTCATTGACAGTTACCTACAACATTTCAGTAATTTATTATTATTTATCAATCATGCCCTATTAAAAATTACATAAAATATTTGAGTCAATGAAATGCTGCAAAAAGAAATCATTCAACTCCAGAGTTGATTTCAATTAAATTACTCTATTAAAAGGATATGCACTCCACAGGAATAACACACTTAATTCAATATGCAGATTTATTTCAATTGGTACCTACACATAATTTGTTTTTATTCACAGCAAGGGGATACTCCTACTTGTTACTATAAAGCCATTATCTCATTTTGGATTTCACATAATACAATTACATTTCATCATATATTATCGAACCTTTAAATTAAAAAATAATATAGCCTTTTTAAAGAATGACTTTATTATTATTTTTTAAGAATCTATGTTGCTATAAATAGAGCATTGTGGCAAATATAACAGTTAATTGCAATATCTCTGAAAGTGGAATTTGTTATTCAAAGCAATTATGGTGGCATTATTGCACTACCGTATAATTTTTAGATACAAATAACAATGTAAATTATTCAAGGAAACTGTTTTTACGCAATTTTTAAGGACTTTATGGATGTTTTTTGAGGTAGTCTTAAAAAATCAGAACAAGTTAGAACCTATACATATTATTCAGGGTGTCTCATAATTAGCTGCCAACTCTGAACAGGCCGATTATATGATCAAAACTAAGTAAAAAAGTTCATATGAACATGGGTCCGGAAATGCTTCCTAAGGGCACAGGGACCCATTGAAGAGGGAGGAATGGAAATAATTTGTTTGCAATATCTCTCAATCGCGTTATGATAAATGTATACACAGATTGATGAGCAATTTGATGGACTAATCCATTTATTTCCACAAGGTCCATTGGGTAGAGTACGGGGGGGGGGGGGGGCTTGGTATTTTTCGTGTGTAACTTTTTGCAGCTTAGTGTGTCCACCTGACTATCGAAACAATCGATTCTACTACCTGTTTTATTTGAAAAAGGTATACCTTGCTGAAGTCGGTAGGAGTAACCATTTTTGAAATAACCCTATTTGAAATGATCAGTGCACCGAGTAAAAACTGTTTTGGTTTTAGGTAAAGTGACTTTTCTGCTAAAAATATAGCAAAATGTTACTTGAAAAAGTTGTTCAGAATGGTAAATTATGGAGACGTGCACGTATCCATAATTTACCATTATGAACGACTTTTTCAAGTAACGTTTTGCTATATTTTCAGCAGAATTAGATATTATTATATTATAGAATCGGCCTATTCAGGGTTGGCAGCTAACTATGAGACACCCTGTATACATATATCTTCACTGTGCTAATTACACAAGCTTTTTCTAGAATATGTACTAGTGTATAGGCTAACAAGTCATTTAGAACAAGAAAAAAAGCATATTTTCACCTGCATCATAACGTTTCTTGAATTTGACACGCCAACTGTACACTAAGAAAATTGTATAGGTACATTACATCGCACATTATAATTATCATACCTTCCATAATTATGTTAAAACAATAATAAAGACTTGAATTGATATAAATTATTAAGTGGTTTTCACGGTGTAAGGTATAAAGTAAAAAGGTAGATACAATTTTCGGTGGGGATTTCAATGGAAAATCATGTTTTTAGTACATTAACTGTTACAAGAAATGATTCAATCTCATTATTATAGCTTTTCGCTACCATCATTTTTTGGGTGGATTTTTCTTGTGTATCCTTCGATGTGATCTTTGTCCCTCTGGCGTACCCAAACTTGAACTTTGGGGCGGATATGAAATAAAGTATTAGATTTTTTATAATTAATTGGTTTCATATATGTACATAGGTATAATAATATTTATATTATAATAAAAAATCTACTCGCCTTGGTTTCTGAGCAAGTTTATTATTTCTAATCTTCTATTGAATGTTGTTAGTCCCTGTGCATTGATTTATGATGATTTATAATGGAGTACCACATAATTTTAAATCTAATGCAGAACCATCCATTAGCAGTTGCATATACTTGTCACTAGTTCAATGCAGAAATCTTGCGCAGATAAAAGTCTACGTTATTTGATCCAGCATCCCTAGTCTAGCCTAGTCCTAGTCCAGTCATCCCTAGTTATATTTGCTTGCACCTCTAGTGGATCAGTGCAAGTAAATTTATTTACAAAGTAGATTGAGAATTTTATTGCGACTACAAAACCATCTACAGAATCGCCTGTCTTGTTGATTTTATATGGGCACTACAGTCACACGGGAAATCTTGACTTTATTTTACTTGCAAGAAGAAACCATATTACTATCATTTCATTGCCGACCCACTTAACACCAATTACAACCGCTCGACAAAATGTTTATGGGTGTGTGTGAGACTAAGACCTGCTAACTCTGATAAATCGACAACTGACTCTTTAAAAGATACTCAGGTTCCTAATGATTCAAATCCTAGTTTATCAAATGAACTTGATATTGAGCGAAGGCCTCAATGAAATCAGTTAACCGTCAAGTTATAACTTTGTCATCTTTTGAGACATCCCTCAGAGGTGGGGAATGGGGATCTAGATATACAAAAACATCAAAACAAACAGTTTCTTCTGAAACGAATATATCGGTTCAGATCATTTCTTCGGTCAAAAGGACAATGGTTTATCCGTTTCTTATTTTACCCGTGCTTGTTAAAAAAAATAAAACCACCATTCGAGGAAGAACGGGTTGCACCTCAACAGTTATAACCTGTTCCTCATACAAAATCGACCTACAAGAAAGCACTGCACTAAAATTAAAAATTGTTGGTGTCACAAAAATAATTTTTAGCGATTCTAAGATGAAAATAGTCACGAAAAGTGCGCCACCAAAAATATGATCAAAAATTAAAACTTATACAAACATTAAGCCAAGCCAATATGAAATATCATCGGAAAGTAGCTCTAAAAAAATGGTTTCCCTTTAGCCTATGACAACAGTGATCTGAAACCACGAAATGACGATTTTAATGGAAGAATTAAAGAAGATACAACTTACATTTTTTGTGAAAGAACATATTTAGAAGATGCCAGAGGAGAACTCTGGATTCAGTGCCTTATGAACAGGTTATGGGTTCTTATAGAATATAGACTGTGCTGGTGCTGAAAAGAATCACTACGTGTGCCATTATTATTCCTAATTCTCTTAAAGAAATTAAGTTGATGATTTCTGTTATTTTCTATTATCTGGTTGCGACATTTTGTTTAGGTTTAATACTAAAATCAGTTTTTTAGTGTTGAATGAATGTTGATTTATAAAACTTCAAATAATCCTCTTGCTTAATTTTAGCTTCCGCTTGTACGAGCTCGTATTTTGTTTTTCATTTACTATCCCTAAGGTTTAAATTATGTAGTGGTTCATATTTGCAGCATAGTAAAATTAGTAAAAATGCATTGTTTTAATTATTCGCTGCTATTCGCTTTCTCTGTTCATTATGTTACAGAATACCTTATTTGTCAGTTGTCAGATATGTGTATTGTTTTAGGGAAAATGAACTGTTCACAGTCTAAAAATGAAATGGTAGACCATATTTATACCAGTTCCTCTAGTAATTAAAGGTATGTACGCCACTAATTAAAGTATTTATATTTGATTTTTTATTTATATACAAAAATATTTGTTTTTAAATTTCAACATGCTGTATCTCATTTTAGAAAACTTATTCTTTCATAGATTTTTTTATATGTTGATGTTTGAGATTCAAATTTAATCAATTGTTCCTGATACCACTACACAAATAAAACAAAATAGAATAACATAACCCAGTTTAAAATCTTCTGCATTTATAATAATGAATGAAAAAAATATTGCCGCGACAGTTTAATGCCATGTATAACGCGCCTTATACAAATAATTCTTAATATTAAAACCACATGACCCCGTAATAGATCTGATGGAGCATCCCAAGCATTTGGGCTTATGTCATTAGTTTGTTCGCACTTAGATCAGCAACTAGATTAATGTTTAAATTTGTGTCGTGCTATTCATTTTTATTGAAATGAATTTGTTATTTTGGTCTAAACCAAAACTAAAGTGCTGTCTTTGTTTGTAAGGGTGAGTATTATAGACCTATAGTTTAAGTCGAAGTAAAAATTGTTTCTGCATGATTATATTAAAATCTAATGTTTATTTAACATCTAGTGATAAATCATTGAAAGCAATGTGTCTATGAAAACTTTTAGGGAGTGGCCAAGTGATTCAAGCCAAATGTGAAATATTCCACACTATTTTTTGATCTAGTAATGAAGCTTCAATTGATTTTTTATTAAATATATCTTGAATATTTTTCTTCCTTTTATTGTAAGTAATTCAATATATATTTAGTTAGAAAACTGTTTCAAATTGATTTTTTCAATGGTTCCGTATTATATTTATCTGAAAAATGTTTTCTAATTAATAATCAGAAAATAGCACGGAACAATTATAAAGATAATATTACTATGAGTAATGTTTCCCAAATTTCTATTCGCTTTGCTTTCTATTTGTACCACCAATTATAAATTTATAGTGGTTAAGGGCGTTGTATTCTTGAAATAGGGTTTCCTATAAATATAAATAAATACCTAATGTTTGAGAACTGAATAATATAGAGCTTAGCAAATAACAACAAAGTTATCTCATGCCACATGCGAATATTCAAAGGTTCCCAAGTAAATCGAATATATAACGACAGATAGCGGCCTAACCAACAAATTTCTAGGCATAGAAATCTTTGAAAATGCGTATTTTTTTAAATTCAACTGTAGATGTAAATATTGTTACAACATAGACTTACATAGTTCTGCATATAATATTGTTCACTTTTGTTTATAAGTTTGTGAAAATATTTGTTAAAATGTGGGGTTAGATTAGCAAAATAATTTGTGTCATACAAACGCGTTATAAAAGCTATTATTTCATTTGATGATAATTTAAATAGTAAAAGTGAATAAACAAAATATGAAGAATTTTATTTTTGGTATTACTTTTGTTTCAAATGTTTTATTTTCCAAGATTCCTGTACCGAAAAACATTACAAATTTGATCATTTTACCGCGAAAAATACGGCGACCTTAAATCTTTACCATATATTCTGTGCTTTTACCAAGATGCGTGATTACGTAAACAAGTTCATGCCCATTATTGACGAAGGCACCTGCTTTTGTTTATTCCAAACCTGTAATTAAAAAGTAACATTTCATTTGAAGTAAACAGTGCCTACTAGAATCTTAAGATGTTAAATTGCTTTTCCGTAATTCTGTCAGCATGAATCGTTTTCCATATATTACGCCATGGGAAACTGGTAAATTCAAACCATTTACTAGTACTACTAATTTTCCACTACCTGTTTCCGGTTACTTGGTGTGAATTTATTTACTTCTGATAAATTAAATAAAGGCGTTATTATAATTATGTATTTAGATATATGTACACATAGATTGAGATGATAAATGTTTTATGATTTCTATAAATTTAATTTTTATCGTGTACAGCTATTAGATGTTTAATTGCAAAAATAAAACGAAGAATCTGATTGTTAGCTCATTTTAAGACTACCTCGATAGAGTATGTATCAAATTTAGTTTAAAACTCTCAGATAATTTGGGAAATATATAAATAATAAGGTAGGAGTAGGTACTTAAGAGTATACTCACTTAATTTTTAAATACAAATAATTTCCACATTTATTATTCATTTAGACACCCGCACTTAACACGACAATGACATTAGACCATTAATTCCTAAGCAACAATAGCTTTTATAATTTTACTAGAAAGAATACTGCGTTTTTTAAAACTTGTATAGTGTTAAGCCTCGTACGTACTCCCGAGAACACGTGATCCTAAAGTCTTATTCACATGGACGCGAAATTCGCGAAATATCTCGCAAATTCCGCAGATTTTGATTAAAATTATTAATGGCGGGCAAGTGTCAACTTTTCGCGAATTTCATAAAATAGAAATATTATCGCTACTTTCATCATGTGGCATTAATAAGTTTAACTTGAGCTACTGAAAATCTACCTTGGCAGTCAATGACAGTTTTATGACAAAAATGATTGAAAACATTGCAGTTGGCAAAATTGGCTAAAAGTTGAGACTTCCCCCGCCATTAAATAAATAGCGCAAATTTTGCGTCCTGAGGACAAGACTTTAGGATCGTTCTAGGCAGTATGTAGTGTGGCTTTAGGGGTACACAACAATAACTAACTTGTTCTTTTATTATTTCCCATTGTAATTAACTACAAATTCAAAATTGAGAATGTCTGTTACCAAAGACTACGCATGTGTTCTTTTTGAGTCCATACTCTTTGGAAAACTAAATTGAAAATAGTATAGTAAACATATATTGCTCTCATTACATACATAACCTCCAACATATGATTTGAAAGATAAAATACGCGATTCTCAGTTGTACACCACATTGTTTATTGAACAATTACGTAATTGTAACAACTTACTATTTAAATTGAAAATGTTATAATATTTAAACTACTAATGAACTTTGTGCTGTTACTTCGGATAGCGAGTACGCATCACTTCAAACACATAACATTTGTAAGTGTTATGTGACTTCAAATTCTTGCTATTTACTGTCACAGTCATAATAACCTAAACAGTTTGCAATTTATCCCAATTAAAAAAATCAAATATGAGTACTTACTTTTAGGCGTTCCTACCCCTATTAACTGAAACTTCATTAACCTTTATTTAAGGGGAGTAGAATTTATGAAAATGTGCAAAGAGTTAAAGTACTACACATATTTTACGTTGCAACTGACTTACTATGCACAAATCTTTCTTGTGAATATATTTTTTTACGTAACTTTAATAGCATTAAAGTGATTCAAGATTTAAAAATGTTGTTAAATGTTCATCAAATGTACAATATGTGACAGCGATGATGTCAACAAACCCCAGAACCGATTCATATAATCAAAATAATGATCTTTCAAAAATACAGTTTTTTATCAGCTGATATACACTTCCCATTTGATATAATGCAACTTTTTCTTGGATTATTACAATAATATTATTACTATCATTCAATTTTAGTAGAGTAAAAGCCGGGATTTATGATATACAGTAGTCCTGAAACAATGGGTTTGTTTCAATAACAGCAAGAATCAATTTCAAACCGTCCAAGTCAGTTCAGTTGTTAATGTACTTTCGGTGAATCGGGACGTAAGACGAAGTTGGTCAAACATTTTTGGCAGTTCTGAACCAGTTGGAACAGACCTAATAATAAAGCTAAATTGCTGAATTAAATGGTAATATAAAGATCATTTAATTGAATTCACAGATGGCGCATCCACAATCCTATGTGGTGAAGAATTTGACATATCTACACCTACTTGATTATTAAAGAAATGTTGTTGTCATATGAAAGTTTTATCTTTTTAACTCAAAATTATGACCTCTCAAACGCAAGTCAGCGTTTAAGATGAAAAGGTTGACGCAGTTATGAAAGTCTCCATGTAGGCTTGTGTAGGTCGACATGACATGCAAATTACCCTGTGACTGTATTTGTTATATTATTAGGTATAGTTTATTCTGAAAACAATAATCATTAAATACGTTCATAACTGAAACTTGTGTATCTGATAACTTCTCAGAATTTGACATCAATAGCTTTCTTTTAGTTCTAAAATCGATAACTATTTGTGATTAATTTTGAATTAACGCAAAGCTGCATACTAAATTATGAACCGATTCAAAACTGCTACAAAATCAAAACGTCTTTTTATAACACTTATCACTCTGTTCTATGGATTGTAGATGATAAATATGTATTTTTCAATGAAAATTTAACTTCTCGAAATATATTGTTTTGCCTGTATTGTTATTTGATTTAGAATTAAAGAATTCATCGAGAAGATTTACCAGAAACTAAAGCCTAATTTTCATGGACGCAAAATTCCCTTTATTTCCTGAAAAGGTTGCAATTCTTAGTTTAAATTATTTAATGACGGGAAAGTTAGAACTATTTGCAAATTTATAGTAGAAAAATGAATATATAAGTTTGCATTATGAGAACAACAGATGTAACGAACTTCTTTACGAAAGTGCAAAAACACGTATGTGCAAATTTAGGGTGATGGTGAAAGGTTTGTACTTTGATCAATATGTTTTTAACTATTGTTTGTCACGCATCTAATTGTTTCGCTGTAAATTCATCAATAAATAAAATGTTCTAGTAGCCAGTCTTCTTTATTTGAGTAGTCACTAATTTGCAATGATGTACAATCGTTTGCAATAATAATGACACTCTCTTAAAACAGTTTTTGAACTTCTGGAAGTTCTGAATATAAATTTCATTAAATCTCTCTTGGTACGTGAAACAACTAATAACTAATGTTAAAAATTTTAAGCAGATTTCAATATGAATATGTCAGATGTTCAAAATAAATCGCAAAATTCATTTTAGTGAGTGTCATTAATATTGCAAACGATAGTACCTACTTACGTTAAATGCAATTCCTCGAATGATCTTAAAATTTCATTCCGCGTACAATGTTCCCTAACGTTCTCTACGTAATATTTCCAATAGGTATTAAAATCTATTATATGATTTTTTACATTGTAAAAGTATGTACGTTAATTCTAATCAACTTTCCTACAATTTTTATTAATGAAATCATATGTATAATATGTTCTTTGATATAAAATATGTGGTGTCCAGAAACACCGCGCAGAAAATTTGGGGGGGGGAAATAATGTGTCAAGTTCATGTAACATTTTCTGAAAAGTCAATATTACCGGAGTTACGGAACCTCAAAATTCTTTTTTTTAATTTGTTTTTTGACTACAACTTTTTTTAATATTGGATTGATGATTTTTTATTTATTTTGGCGCTCTTGTTACTTTTATAGGGGCGCAGTTTCTAAAATGCAGCGCCCTAAAGAGCATGCTTTTTCCAATGAAAAACCTGTATTCTATTTTACAGATCAGGATATATGGAAAATCTTGTATTATCTGCTGTTTATACGTATGAACCTCATTTATTTTCGATTAAGCAACGTATAATTTCAAAACAATTAAATGATAGCTGATAGATGATTTTGATGGTAATTTTAAAACCTAACAAGTGCCCTTTCTGTCCTTTAGGGCGTTGCAATTTTTGAAATATTCTACCTAAAACCGCGTCTCTATAAAAGTAACAAGTGTGCCAAATTTGAAAAAAATTTGAGTATTAAAAAAGTTATATTCAAAAAACAATTTTGAAAATGTGAATTTGAGGTTACGTTAATATTGACTTTTTGAGAAAATGTTACATGAACTTGACACATTATTTTTTTGGAGTAGTATCATCTATCAAAATCTGTAATGGTTTTATCGTGGTCCGCTATCACCAAATTTAAATTTCCTAACCTTAAATCTGTTTCACGTTTTCTTTTTTGCTGTCTTAGCCATAAGCGACAACAAAAGCTCATGCTCGAATATTGAGAACTCGGAACTAGTAGGTACCTGTTCTCCTGCAAGAACTATTCTAGAATTCTAGAAGTTCCTAAATCGTTACAAACTGATTCTGAAAGAAAGGAAAACTAGATTTATCTTATCAAAACAGGTTTCGATCGGTGTTTTTATAAAATGTGCATGAGCAAATGGATCCAAAACTTCTTAAAGAGTAAATCAAAACAAAGCTCATATCCCCCATTAGAAGAAATTGGCTATTAATTTTGTTGCCAATTGGTATTCATAAGGGTTGCAGTTACAAATTACCTATAAGCATATATTAAAATGTTCGCAAGAAGCCGAACACCTGTATCACGCCGCTACACTAATTTATCCACTGCGGTGAAAAAATTATCTACATGTTCCATGAGATGTCCGTAAATGGTATTATGTGTTTATTGTCAGTTGTAAATTGTATTGTTTATTTTACTGCCTCGGTATAGTAACGGTGACAGTATATCACGCACTACCTATATTTGCTCACACCATCACGGTTGCAAGGGTGTGTACGGATGCCGATACCAGTGCATGCGGATATATAGTTTATTACCACTGATATAATCTTATTACGAATTCTGGTGACGTTCGGCTAGAAAGTCGGACCTGGGAGTTTATTGTACTAATTTGTGTGTAATTGTATTTCATTTTCGATTATCGATGTTTGCATGTGATACATTAGAAGTTTGAAGTATATAATCACGGAATAATTAAATTGTTTAAACAATGTACCGACTTTTGTGAGTAGATGCAAACGGAATAACTCACGTTTTAGTGGAATAGAAATGTATCTGAATAGGCATTATGAGGTACCTGTCTTGACTGCTAATATATAAAAATTAAGGTGTTAATTACAATCATGAATAATATTATCCCTATTTATTTGAGTCATTCTGAAAGATAATGGATAATTAAAAAGATAGAGATATTTGAAAATTTAAAGGTCAATTATTTTCAAAAGATAACCATTTCATATACGCTACACAGGTGGTTAGAGGAAGATGTTAAGAAATTCTAGGGGCAGGTTTTATTATTAAAAATGAGAAAAAAGTTTATATAAACATGGGTCCGGAAGTGCATTATTTTCGAGATACAAGTTGTTTAAAAATTTCTGTCTTAAATACTATATACTTCATTTCTAGAAAAGCGATCGAGATATTGAGATGAAATTGGGTGCACAACAGTGTATAGTGAAGGGCTACTTTTACGTGTATAAATTGCTCTTCTAATATACTCGCATTAGCGGCGTTCGTGCCGTTAAATACCACTTTTTAGCAAAAAAATTGTACGCCACTGACTTTTGAACAAATTGGTATCGCACTTTTAGCCAATTCTGCTTAAAAAGTGTGTCTAGGACTTTTTTCTCCTGACGCACCGTTTTCGAGATAAAAATTAATTTATTAATGAGAAACACAAATGATCTTCAGAAACTTACATAAAAAATAGTTGGCGTCTGTAAATATTAGTCTTAAATTTCATGTCAAAATTTAACAAGAAAAAAATAGAACTTAGAATGAATAATATTTTTTGTAACATTCGTTTTTGACATACAGGATACAATTAAACGTATAGCAAACTGTTTATTTTTATTTTATTTGTAGAAGAAGTAAAGTGTATTAAACTTAGAATTTAAATTAAATGCTAGAAATGGCTACTATGTGCATGAATACATGCTTCAAATCGCCTTCGCATCTGTCTTCTAACTCTTCGGAATATCCAGGTGTTTGGTGTATTATTTCACAGGCATTGGTAATAAGTTCCACTAATTTAGATTAATATGATATGTGGTACACCAGTGAGGGACAGCTTCTAGAAGGATAGGTAGATTTTCCTGAAAAAAATCCAGGTATGTTTGTCCGTTCATTTAATCTTTTCGACAAAATAAAGGGTCCACCAAACAATTTTCAATAATTCCTGCTCACACATTGACTGAAAACTGCTGGCATTCATGAGTAACGTATGAATTTACATCCGTGACAATTAAAAACACCGTTTCTATTAAATAAAGCTCCGTCCGTGAACAAAATTAATTAAAGAATTAAATTGCCGATCTTCTGCATTTTTTTGGCTTAGCCATTGACAATAGTACAGTCTGACTGGAAAATCAGCTTGAACTCTCTGTAGATGATAAGGATATAGATGGATTTTTCGCTATACATTAACATGGTTTATATTCCCTAATTCATTTACCAGACGCCTTGTACTTATTGCAAGATTTTGTTTAACCTCTTGTAAAACATTTTCCTGATTTTCCACTGTTCGTGCAATTCTTTGCGCCCCACAGTGTACAAAACTCCCTGTTACTTTTCCCGTTTCCCTCAAACGTCTATGAATATTCAAAAAAGTGTTTGCACAAGCACAAGGTAATTCGTGGACGGGGAATGCATCTTCATTGAGACGCCATGCTTCATGTGACTTTCCGTTTGCTTTTCCATACATAAAATGTCGGCCAATTATTCAAAGAAATAATTCGCCATACTTATTTACTTATTTTATAAAAAATATATATTAAAAACTAACTTAAACACTTCAAATACAAGTCACTAATCACAGTTTGTGTTATCTTTTTTTTTAAATTGACGTGAAATTTATGACAAACTGACACATGCCACTTAGATTATTGATTTTTAATTAGCATTCCAAAGTTGGTCTAATGATTACCTAATAAATTAATTTTTATCTCAAGAAACGGTGTGTCACGAGGAAACAGTAGTAACTTGGTTTTATCAGATACCTGGTTTAAGAGATATACCAAATTGTTCAAAAATCAGTGGCGTACATTTTTTGCTAAAAATGAGTATTTAACGACACGAACGCCACTGATGCTAGTATATTACAAGAGAAATTTATACACTTAAACGTAGCCCTTTACTATATACTGTTGTGATCCAAATGTCATATCAATCGGTATTCGAGAAATGAAAACTATAGTATTTAAGACAGAAAATTTTTAACAACCTATATCTCGAAAACGAGGCATTTCTGGGCCCATGTTTCTATAAACTTTTTTTCTTATTTTTATAGAACCTGTATTATTCTCTTAACACCATTCTGTAACACCCTGTACATACAACATAATTATCATCTTGATAACTATTTAATGCTCTACTTTAAGAAATGCTTCCTTCAGTGGTTTTTTTCTAAATAATTAATATTAAATGCGCTATGAATATTTCAGTATACAAATACACTGTATTTATGTCATTATTATATAATTTATATTAAACTATAACACACAGCTTGTAACATACCTGCAGTTTGCTCTGGCGAGATGTATGCGTCTATATCTTGTGGCCACTGGTTACTTATTGCTGGGCATAGATATGGTCACAAGCAGAGAACGGCCCACTATAATACTGAGTTAATCGGTGACCTGAACTATGGCATGAGAACTAATAAGCTTGAAATCTGTATGTGTCAGGTGGCATCGTTGACGTTGAACCGAGGTTGTTTTGAGTATATGGTTGCAAGGTAAAATGCAATGCTAGTCGGGTCATTAACTTGCAGAGTAGTTGTTTTCTGAAATTCCGCTTTTTGAAAAATCACAATCGTTGATGACAGTATATGTTGAGGCTTTCATAGTACCCACAGCATCGTCGTGTCTAGTCTCAGCACCAAGTAGTCAGTAACCACAAGATGTAGATGCCAACACTTACATCTCGCGCACTCATATGTGTGCTCTCATCTATCAACTAACAAGCATGAACCGGTATATGTCTGGTGTGAAATATATAGAAATTGCACATGCGACATTCGACTGTATTTTTTCTAAAACTGATATTTTTACGGTCTTAAAGTACCTACCATTATAGATATAATTTTTCTTGAAGCCGAAAAAAATAGGGCGTTATTACTCCTTTTACATATATTTTTTATTCTCATAATTTCATAATATTATTTTCAATTGACTCAACTCTTGATCTGTTTAAAACATTTCATCTCATAACGATACATTAATTATCTATCAATGTAATAGCTCCAATTATGAAAAATAATAGAATAGAAATCAAACTAAGGCTTTAGCTAAACTTTCTTAAAAATTGGGCTAAAATTTTGAAGGCTATAGTCCTTTGTGCTAAAATCTGACAAGAATATATCTGTACCTCTAAATAGCTTAGACTAGGGGTCATTCTTAAATAAGCAGTATTTATATGACCGTTTAATTTTTGAAAAAAGTATCTTTTCTTGTCATTATTTATTTTATCCTTTTTTAACATAATTTATTTGATAAATTCAGCCCTTTTTAGAACAAAATTAATTAAGAAATCACCTGCTGTTTATTTTGTCGCTGATGAATTAATCTGATCCTTTTATGTGCAACGGATAAGTGACATGTGTGGTAAAATGGGTATTATTGGTATATTAGTAAAATGAATAACAAATATAATAATTGTTATTATTAGTATAGCCTGAGACAATTCTTGCAAATTTTGAAATAGTATGTATTGTCTTGCAAAACAAGACAAGAACTTGTTTGTCTTTAAAGTCTTATCTTGTCTTGCGTCTTGCGCAATTTTCTTATCTCGCATGATTCCTGCGAGATTGTTGCATACAAATGAGAAACATGTAACTGTATTACAAATTTAGAATTTGGTGACAGTGTAATTACTCTTGGTCGGCTATGCTTCTGCTTGGAGCTCACACGTAACTATCGATATGGTCGATCGTCGACAGTGGACAAATGATAGATGTTATAAAGTATAGAAACGGTCAATTTTTATATAATAAATTATATGCAAATAATTGGCAAAATAGGCCAAACAGAATCTGAGCTCTTTCAGTAAAGTGACAGTTAATTTATAATTAGTCAGAACTAAACCTAGATTCAATAAACTTTAATTTCTTGTCACGTTTTTTTTCTAAATCTTATCTTGCAAATCGAGCTGTCAAGTCTTGTCTTATCATCTCTTGTGCGACCAAGACAAGATCAAGAAAAAATTGTCAACGCTTTTTATAATTATACAAATTATTGTGCAATGGCAAAGTTACGTTTTTATTAATTAAATTAAATATGGATAAAAGTAAACTCTAGAACGTTTAAACTGGTGTTTTGCACAAGATTATTTTGATATTTTGTATACTAAAAAGTTAATATAAGATTATCTCAACACTAAAACTACAGCGCGCTTCTTGACGTACGCACTTGTCACAATTAACTTTTAACTATCTTGTATCTGTTGTCACAGCAAATATTGAATGTGATTGAAACAAAATATTTTAATACTGATGATAACACTATTTTTGGATAAATAGTTTATATCATGAAAATAGATTATTAAGACTTACTACGTAAAATTGTTGCAGGTCGATATGTGGAAGTGGCTATGTGTGTTTTCTTCTGTGACGTTCCAAATAATAAGTGGAAAACTGGTTGGTGACCACATATGTCGTACGGAAGAAAGGTAATTCAATGTATTTTGTAAGTATAACGGAATGAGAAAGTTTGACATCTGATGAATGCAGTTTTTATGCTTGTCGTTAATAAAAATTAGGGGAATAATACGAGATTCTAGAGAATATAATTATATAAGTAACCAGTTCCTCTGACAAACCTGTATTCTGTTTTACAGATTAGGATATAGAAAATCTTTTATTACCTGCTGTTTACACGTATGAAACCAAATTCCTGATACGACTGTACAGATTCTAGTTATCTATATGAGTATTTAAAATAAATATGCAAATTCCGAATCATGAATTACCGTGCATTGAAAATTTAACTAGATCACATTAATTTTGAATGGAACAATTTCAATGCAAGGGAAAATTAGGTTTTAGTAAAAACAGCTATACTCGAACCTACTCTCAGATATATATGTAAATGTATGCTTGATTATTTCAGAATTTGGTTTGATATTTCGCTAATAGTTATGTAAGTAGTTCGCTTCCATAATTGTAAAAAAATATATTCCTATTTTTAATATAATTGTAATTCTCTAAAATGTGTTTGTTTGTTGTTGTAAAATGTTTATCCTACACTGATAAAAATTATTAGCGATATTGCACTGTGGATTGTTGGTTATTTATTGCCTAGGTCAATGGTATGAAATAATACACTAGAATATAATATTACAACTGTAATGAAAAATTACTGCTTATATACATTGTTCATAGTAAAACAGTGTTTTTTGACACATAAAATGTAATTTTACAATGTTATTATGTATTTTAGAAATAAATCATGTAATTTTATATGAAAGATGTACCTAAATGTACGGTATTCACATGGATATTCTTGCAAACAGTATGGATTTTATATTTTCTACATTGATGTATAATGTGAACAACGTGTAAATTTACAATCATTAAGGGACCCACTGACGATATTACCCGTTGCGTAAAATTAAAATCGTTAATATTCATGTATCAAAGAGTGCTTTTTGCTATTTATTATATTCTAACAATATTAACTACCATGTGGTCGTTTTTCTGCAGCATTTCTAAATGAAGAAACGACAAAAAATAACATTCTTATAAGTAATAATAGATGAGAAATAGGAAAGAGTTAATCCAGAGTAGCTGCAGTGTTTTGCATTCGTTACAAACTGGCAAAATTATATTTTCACTCAATACAACCACTCACTATCGATAAAACACACTTCCCGTAGGTACAGTTAGATAAAATGCATATTTCTTATAAGAAAATCGAATGAAAGGAATAGGTAGGTACCTCCTACTAATAGATAATAGAAAACTTTTAATGCACCCACGGCAGTTCTGTCCCATAATGTATAAAAACAAACCGGCGAACTATATTGTGGAAAAATATCTGTATCCGACACAAATGCCTTTATCTAATAACTATAATATATTTAAAATTAGAAAAAGGCACTAAAAACTGAAAGAGAACACAAAACTACAATGAAAAGAATTAAACTATGACATGACAGCAAATTTTACCATTGTATAGTTGGCGTTTCTCTATCCCTTCCTAAAATATTTGTACTTAGTCATAGTTGACCCTGTATAATTATTTTGCCATAGGGCAGTAACAAAAACCAATTTTTTTCAATGTGACAAGTAGGTAACGTATTAATGTCGAATAATAGTATATTATTTAATGAGCGGTAATGCAGGTCTGCGGCTCGTGCTGCAAACTTCATCTGCGTGAGTTATGATTATTACCGCAAGCTGAATACTATACTTTATCTACGACTATAACATCTTTTTTAGGACTATTATTAGAAATTGATTTGAAAACGTCAAAATTATTTTGTTAAAATATCAAATGACATTAGTCCCCTCAATGATAATAATTGACAGTTCGGCCTACTGACAGGCGTTGGCAATTTAATAATTTTAAAATCTTTTAATTATTCATTCCTTTCCACTTGTTAAAAATTCTTTCCATTTTACACCAATGGAACGTATTTATCGGCTTAGAAATTTCCAAGAATTTACTGCGTACACTATTTACATACCGAATTATCATTGTAGAAGCCCAGCGTGAGTTATAATAACTCACTATAAAAACTCACGCTATTTGTTTATTGATACTATTAATTGCTCGAAAGCAGTTGAATAATTAATATATAAATTAATAGGAGTAGATAAAGTATTTGAACAATTTCAAATATATTTGACATTATCGACTGTTCTGAAAATTATAGGTATCTGTTAAATAAAGTTATCAAACCCAGAAAGTATAAATAACCTTCAATTTGAGTTTCTCAAGCATTCACTAAAGCTTATCTAATTCATAAGTTATTAAACACATATTCCGAGGAAACCCACTAGATATATATCTTATAAATATGATACAGCCGCATGACTGACAAAAAATGTATATTTACTTAAACCTAACTTATTTTTTGCTGTCATTTATATTGCATTTCGTCTTGATGAATAATAACTAAAAGAATTCTACCCTAAACAAATTGTAAAAACTAAAATGGAAACAGGATCTTCTACATCTTCAGAAGAATGCTTATAACATTCGTACCCGTGAGAGTGTAAACTTTCTGATACAATTAATAAGAGATGATGTTCAACTGTATTTGTTGAATGGCATTTTTTATTTTCAATACTGTACAGATAATTTTGCACTATTTCAAAACAATAATTTTTTGTCAAAATCGGTAAAACTACGGACACGCTTAATATTTTCTGTATTTTCAACACACTAAAAATGCGATTTCAATGATGAAACGGTTAATTAATAATTATTAAACTCTCAGTGTCACTGTCACGTTTGTTATTCAATAGTTATCAGTTCAATAGCAGTTGTGAATAGATAACGTTCAGAAACTGACTTACATAAATTTATCTCTTTGATTTTTGTCGAACATGTAACCCTGAATGTTGGGAAACTCGGTAAAAGTGTAGTGTAAGTAAGTTCTCTATTTATATTTTGAACACAAATTCTATTAATACAAAAAAAAATAACAGGTCGCAAATAAATACGTAAATTTTTTTGACATTGACACATACAATATCAATTCTGGTGCACAACGTATACATTTTGTTCGTTTTTCTCCACATGAACACTTGGAAAATATTCTCCTCCAATAGGTAAAACTTAGAAATTGAAACAGCTTTTTTGGGCACCTTTTACATCTGTGGAGAGGAGGTTTAAACAAAAAAGTGTTTGGTATGTGAAAAACCTCTCTTAAAAATATTGGAAAATCGCCGTAAGTTTTTTACTGTTTAAGAAAGGTATTTTAAGCTAATATATATCAAATCTCCTACAATTCCTATCAATGAAGTCATATGTATGTTCTCTGATACCAAACATCTAGGTATGCTAATGAACATCCGCAGACAAAGCTCTATTCAATAATTATCTAAAGAATTTAATCTATTTAAATTTACTAACCTGATTTAATGGAAACACTCTATATATATTAACCTTTGGAGTGGGAACTCGAAATTCAACCGCAATAAATGAGATCTGACCTATTTCTGCATTTTTAAGATTGCTTCATCAGGTGGCCTCCTTGATAGGAATTGTAGGTGATTTGATATATATTAGCTTAAAATACCTTATTGTGGGTGTAATTCAACGCAGGTTGGGGCTTTTCTGCACTGAGTAGTTAGTTTCACACAATATTGTTAATACCTGAAAATATATGAAAAAATCACCGTAAGTGTTTGAACAGTTTATAACGCCTTGTATAGTACCCGAAATTAGTTATTCAAAATTATATAATTAGAGCAGAGTATAGAGTATAACTCAATCCGACACCAGTCCAACATCAACAACACCGATTAGATCGTCCTGTTTTTTAACATTGCATCGTTGCTGCTTCCGGTATCCCTACCGCTACCGCACCTTAGAAAGTTGTGAAAAATATTTTTACTCTGGAGCCCCCTTTACCCCCCCTCCCCTCTTTAAATGCGCCACTGCATTAAATGGATAAATTTTATGTAGCATAAATTTCAAATATGGACATTTATAATTTCTTAGAGTCAATTGAGGCTTCCTATTTTTGATTACTATAAAAATTAAAAACTCTTAAGAAATGGCACAAATAAAAATACTTACTCAGACAATATTTCGAAAATAGATAGCTAATTTTTAACGTAATTATTAAATGTTAGTGAAGTTTGTTTTATAAAACTCGCACATATAAATTTTCATACTCTTATCCTTCCATTCTCTATAAATTTGAATCTGAAAAGAATGATGAACTTGTTGATGCAACTCATGAAATGCACTGGCAAACATACAAATTGTATTAATTTAGATACCATGTCAATTACTGAAATTTAAAACAGGAAGTAATTTATTATGCAAAGCAAATTAACTCGTTTTGGTTTAATAAAAACATTTCATGAATTCGTTTACGTTTCATGGAATAATTCACGAATAAATCTTCCAGAAAACAAATTGAATCGTAAAAGTATTACTCGTACGGCGGAGGACGTAAACCTCTTTCGCTTGTTCTTATATGCGACCGTTAAGACATGTAGAAATACTTTTACTTTCATCGCGAGTTTCTCATTCACATGATTTATGTAACCATTTCGAGTGACTTAACAAGTTCCATATTCGCTGCGCCGATTTTACGATGTGTTCTAGATGGATAATTTCTTTCGTTTTACTACTCTTTAAGTGTGTCAGTGTAGGCTGTTACAACGAGAGAAGATTAGTTGCTCCTAACCGTTTGACAGATTTAATTTAACATAAATATTTATCTAAATACAATACCCATGCATAATGATTTTTTTATGGGGCAATAAAAACAATATATAATTTATAAGTATGTTGTATAATCAGATAAATAACCGACATAAAAAAAATCTTAGAAGTATATAAGGTAGGATGTTTCGAAAACACAGTATCAAAGCAAAAGAGGAAATAGAAAATTTCTAGCAAAGTACATAGGCAAGTAAACAGTTGGATCAAAAAGGTGATGGTAAAAGTTCGCTACCATAAAAACATTTAAATAACTTTTTCGTACAATCGTTCTGAAATATGCACTTACTGTCATTGTTGACACATTCTGTAAGTTGAATATACAACCACAGTGTTTCCATAGAAATCAAAAAAATAATAATGTTGTTTGAGTTCATAACAGCATTAATGCGGTAAGTAAATATCTGTAATTCTTTTCACCAACAAATGCTGGGCCCATTTATGGTAAAAATTAAAGGAACAATTTGTACAATTCTTAAACGTAATAGTTTTTCCCTCGTTTTTATCTAATGCTTTTACAGTAATTGAATTTTCTGCATTACTTATGGAGGTAGATATGTTATGATTAGAATAAACTTAAGTATAACAAACACTCGAATGAGAGTAAAATTCATTGTCACTGCCGCTGTTGGTATGTAAAATCTTATCAGCAAACTATATTTTCTTTGCTAAAGACTCTGCAACATATCCTTCAGCGACACCAGAAGACCTAAAATTACATTTTCTGTTAGTCAAATAATACATTAATCTTATCACTAAAACCTCCAGCCCCCACGACGTTTGAGTGCCATAACATCAACTCCAGTATTTGCTAACAAAGTCGCCGACGTTTTTCTAAAAGCATGTCCAGTATAGGATTTTGGATCTTGTAGTTTTAAATATTCGGCAATGTTTTGTGGTATTTGTCCCAATGTATGTATACCCACAAGTTGATTTACACATTTTTCCTGACGAACTGAGTAGAAAAATCGACGAGAGTTAGTCTCCTTAGGTCTTAAGCCTGTATATTTTCGCAAAATCGTCAAAAAAGGGACTTTTTCATTGGCCTTGTCAGTGATTGTGAAAATTCGACTATGAGTTTTGTTATCAGGCACTTTAACAATGACAACTGAACCTTCATCCGTAATGTCATCAACTGCCATCTTCATAAGTCACGCCTAAGAGCCCCAGTGACTCCCATTATCATCACTGCTTTCATCATAATATAGGTTACATCGGAGGCTTCCAGCAGGAATTTGTTCATCTTTTCTCTGGTAAATACCTTTGATTTTTTCGCATGATGTCCAATATTTTTCCTCTTTAGAAATGCTACTAACTTCTTAAATTGCGATATATCGACACCATTATTTGTTGTTGATCGTACTTTTACTCGTACTCTGCCCATAAGCTTCCCGGAGACTTCAATCTTAAAATTTTCTGAACAAAATAAGCCAGCAAAGTTTTTTCAGATATCTCATTCAACCATTTCCTGAAGGCACCATAGACTTTTTCATACATCACCTTTGATTTTGTGGGAATTAATGACCCACAACCTACTTGATACGATTCTTCAATGTCCGAATCTACCTCTGCATCGTCTTTATCAGCCATTATAAGTACAGTTTTGACAACAAAACACAAAATTGTTCAAACCTCAAATTGTTTTTTTTTTTTTTTGTTTCCAACAAAATAAATTCAAAACACGCTAGAGAGGCCACGCCATATCAGCAATCAAAATAATTTTTTGTATTATTTTATTTGATAAATGCGACTGTGCGAAAAACGTTATACAGTTATACACTATATTTTATTTTCCCTCTTGGATATTTATTTAATTAAGTATTCTTTGAAGCTGATATTAAATGAACGTGGGAACAATAAAATGAGAGGAATTAACTACTTCCTATTTAAACTAATAACGATTTGAATTAAAATGGAGCACGTTTGGTTAAATCAAATCATTTTCAAAAGATGATACTAGGTCAATGATATAAATGTCTCCATGTACAATCAAACAGATGTTTTTTTTTATGGAAATAATACATATGGTGAAATCGGAACAAATTCAATTAAATATGTACAAGGTGAGACTAAGATGTAGCAAAGTTGATTTATCGTTAAAATGTAATTGGGGCAAAAAAATCAAAATAGGCTTGTGTGAGGAGGCAATAAATGAATACTTGATTTATAAAATAATTTGATTTATACTTCCATATACTAAAGTTGTATTTCTTTAAATAGAACACCTTGTATTTGAAGGGATATTTATATTTTACATGGAAATACTATGTGGCATCAATCGTTTCCGAAATGTTCCGGCGTTACACTTGGTCGTTGCTAATATAACTAGTTCTTTTAGATAAATCATACCAAATTTTAACTTTTTCAAAAGCAAAAATTTTGTACTGTACTTTTTAACGGGATGTGAAAGCCTTCTCAAAATCTATAATTTTCATAATAGTTGTTATAATCAGTACCTCATATAATAATATCTTGTGCGGGAGAGGAGGCGGCATATTATTATATTTACGCCCAGGAACGACTTACGTTTGTAGGCCCTAACCACCATTCAGTACAGGAATGAGGGAAACCTTGAAAATCTTATTAATTGGGTGGGTGGTCAAGCGTCGACCGGTATCAATCTCTCACATTGACCCAAGCCAACATTCTTCCATCCGCACAGAGAGTGCCACTAAGCGATATTTTACAACATTTTTAGTACTTTATTTTTCATTTTTTTACCATCTACATATAACAGCGACGCATTAGGGAAGAGTTGAAACAAAAGAACATTGATTAGAATTTATTTTTACTTTACTGTTTTCAACGTTCTTGTTCATCTTTAATACCGCTTTAAGAGAAGTGAACCAGCAAATGCAAGGATAGATTGGTTCAAAGTTTCTTGGATTGGATATATATCGTATTCAAAATCGGAAAACACCACCACAGAATTCCGACGATCATGAATAGGAAATCACGTCAGGAAAAGTTTAGGATCATATACCATTTGTACCTTAAATAACTCGAGTACGAAAAATCGGAATCAGTTGGAAGCAGTTCACCACCAGTGTATATTGAAACAAGAAAAGAGGTAGGAGCAAAACAGAAGACAGCCAAAGGTACAAAGAACAGCGGAAGGTACAAAGTACTAAAAGAAAACCATGTCATTAGAAAACATCAAAATATTCAGATGCGATTCCTCTTCTTCAGACTCAGAATGAGACCGTCGGTCGCAACCGTCGTATCTGCGTAGCAGCTCGTTAGGTCTCTTCTCGGCATGCTTTACTGTTTCCGTGTATCTTCTCTCGGCAGCTTCTTCCATTTGCTGCAGCCTGTCCTTTAATCCTCAGGTTTAGGTTCCTGACGCTGATTTTTAGCTCCTGGTTCTCCTTTGCACTCTACTATGTTATTCCTAGGTGACTGTATTTCTCCGCCTTGTTTCCATCACTTTTAGTGACAGAGGCTGGGTTGTTAGACTGACTTTCATCGGTTTCACTGCCACTGGTACAGTCGCTGTCCATAGGCGTCGGCGTCGACGCACTTTCCTATAACAGGAATAAATACATATAATATCAATTCATAAAAACTTCACTTATTCACTTATCCAGTTTCTCAGTAATGACGGCGATCCGTCAGTTCTGGGATACCAATAGATTTTTTGTTCAATTTTGCTCCGGAAAATCTTTTACAAATGTTGTAAAGTTCCTTTCCAATCGTTTTGTGTATACCGAGATCATACATTTATTTATTTACTAAAATTCTCAAATAGGCAAAAGTTTTGCCTTTTTGCAAATGCCTAATATAATACAGCGTATCAACTATACAAAACAAATATTACTATTTCATCAATACCATAATTGAACAATACATGAAAATCAGGGAATACAGTATGGTTAAGTTTACCAAAAATATGCATGGCGCGCAGAGGGGAGATACTGTGGAGATCACGAATATCAAGGTGTAGTTATAATGAAGAACAATTTAAGGTCATGCTATTAATTATAAGTAGTTTTAAAGCATTTTTTTTAACTGAGAATAAAATAATAATCGTCATAGTTATGAAGGGATAACAACGATATGAGTTTGTAAAATCAATTCGCAAAAAATACAGTTGCCATTAACTAAGTTATTAAATATGTTGTGGGCAAAAACAGCTACGGGATAATCTCATCTAGATTTCAAATTCAAAATAATAAAATTCTTGTCGTAAGTTCACTGTCCTTACCGTTCTAAAATCAGTATATATTATGTACTTTCTATAATACAGATACCTTAAAAACTTATTTTGAACCTTTTCTAACATATTTATACTTGAGACATTGTGGGCGGGAACTAGATAACGGTCGTACATAGATAGGTAAAATATAATAATTTTGATGTGTTGATATTCAATTTCGCTGACTGCCTCATAATAAATTCCAATGTTTGTAGCGCTTCTCCTCTCATTTCTAAAATATGATCTGCAAAGTCTAATTTGAGGTCATAATAGAGGCCTAAATCTTTGACATTGTCTAACTTTTTTAAGAGTGTATCATGCATTTTTTTAGGTATAACCTATTGAGAAAAAAATAATATAGAACACTGAAAAATTACATTTTAGTTTATCCGCTTCATATTTATAAACTCTATTAATATCATTTTGCAGTTCCTAACAGTCTTTAACACTAGATATTGTTCTATAGAATTTCATATCGTCTGCAAATAGAAGGCACTTTGAACAGCTCAGTACTTCCGGTAAGTCGTCTATAAAGACCTATAAAAGGAGTGGGCCAAGATTTGAGCCTTGTGATACGTCAGATTGTGCTAAAAAAATTTAGAAGTTACGCCATTATATCCAGCTACAAAACACCGATTAACTAAGTGATACATTAGGTAGAAGCAAAATTTTTGAAACTATTTTTAATTATTTAACACACATTCAAACACATTCCAAAATGCTATAAATACGAGTAATTACATATTATAAAAGACAAATAAACAAGCACATTATTGATCCAGTTAAATAAACTCGTAGATGTATTAACAATACGAATGTGCAGTAAAAGTTGAACTAGACGAACAAGATTCATGTATTAGATATTAATAAATTCCGTCATCTAATTAGTGCTGCTCCAGTTTTATTGGCAGAACTTAATTACCCATGATGAATGTTGCAAAATAAATCCTTTTACTTAAAATGCAAAACAAAACCACTTTAAAGTAAACCTGCCTTTCTGGATAATTATATAAGATTCACTTGTTGCCGATCCACCTAGTAATTTTATTCGACTACTTCACTAATTGTAAATATTCATCAAATACTTACATTGCGAAAATTGCATTTTAAAAACAGTTATAGCTGTTTACATTTTACATTAATTTCAATTTCAATTTTGAATATCGTTTAATAACTACCGTAATTGAAGTACCTACTATTATAAAATATTTTCTGAAAATCTAAATTATTATAGTCAGCGGCCAAAATTGTAGAGACTGACTAATGTTATAAACCTGCTCACAATTTATAGCAGTCAACACAAAGAAATATACATGCAGCCCGTATATTTTTTCTACAAAATCGTGTGCCGCATATATCTGAGAGCATACCCGATTACACAGCTTCTGCTACGCACGCGCTGCAGTTAGTACGCTGCTGCTTTTGACTGGCTGCGACGAATTGTCGGATCCAACCGTTTCATTTCCGGCGCTATCATGGGCGGGTATATCGTTCGGGCTGGCAAAATTTCGGGTATATCTTTTCGTTAATTTAATTATGAATGTAATTAATTTTATTAGTGATTTGATCGAAGTGAGGAATATCGGATGATGACATGTATGAAGAGTTTAGAGCGCGAGGTCAAAATATGAGTGTAGGTGATGCTGAAATATGTATTTCATTAACAAAATTGCACGTGAATAGCAATGTGTGCAAATAAAAAAGTGGTAAAGACGTACAACTGTGAAACGGAAAGTGATAGAAACTCGCGGAAAGAAGATTGTATTTTTAAAATGAGTTTTCCAAAAAAAATTCTATTGCTTTATCTTACAAGATGAAACTTAGTCCTTATAAATGAAATCGAAGAGAATATACTGATAGAAAGGACGAAGAATATATTAAATTTTGACGAAACAAGGACGTACGAAGGTCATACGGAAAGCGGTACGATATGATATAATAAGTGTTAATGTGAGACCGTTATAGTGACAGTGCTAGTAACCAATAAGAAATTGTGTTCATATATTCTAAAGCCTTTTGTCCTTTTGAATGCGGATTTTGCAAATATTTGGGCAATTTATTTAATGGGGGAAAAATATCTATTTGTAGCAAATTTTGTCCACTACCTATACCATTTTCTATCATTTTCATCATGAGACTGCCATGGTAGATTATCAGAAGCTCAAAACAAATTTATTAACACCACATAACAATGAAAGGGGCAATAATATTTGCAATGTTTGACAGTTTCACAATTTACAATTGTCAAAAGTTGACCGCCATAAATAATTAAAACAGAAGTTACAAAATTCGTGCAAAAATCTGTGAATTTCGGGTCCATGAGTACAAGGTTTAAGTGTAATATCGGCGGAGTACGCATCAGGTAGGTGTAAGTGGGTGGTGGTGGGCAATCGCCGTCCAACAAGACGGCATTCTAATTTGTAGAGAGGATGACACAGGTGGTACATTTAAAGTAAATTATTAATGTGCTAGGTTCAGCCGACGTCAACTTATTTTTGATAATTTTGTGTGCTGTAACTCTTCTCAAGTGGCATGTTTAGGTAATCTTCAGTACTCATCTCTGTGAGTGAATTAGTCACTCTCTATTATTTTCAACCTTGGGTAATTGATAATACAAGATACAAACTTTAAATTTTGAAATAATCTTATTATTTTTATTATCTAACGCCCCGAAATTGGTAAAAACTGTATATATCACTGTTTTTACTATAAAAATAATGGATGATATGTAATGCAATTATTTTTGTCATTTTTGTATATATAATTTTTATATCTTATCGCATTCAAATTTAGTACGCCTATGAAATATTGCTCCCCACATGCTTCGCCCGTCCCGCTAGTCTACAAGCTAGCGATTATTCACTCTCTACAATTTCGGCCGCTGATTGGGGAAAAATTCTTTACATAAATATTTTTCACGAATGCACAATGAAAATAAGAAATTACGTTTAGGTTGATAAATATTTACATCAATATTTTAAAAATATCTACATTTTTTTTATGAAAGCTGTAACGTCAACGCAATTTTATGTACCCATTTAAATGTTTTCACTACTTAATAAAGTGTGAAGAACATTCATATAGGTGCAGGAGAGTATATGACCATACTATTTATACAGGGGTGAGTCAATACTAAATAATCAAACGTCTGGAATAGATTCCTCACAAAATTTAAAAAATATAAATACAACATATATTTTATCTCGCTCTCCAACAAAGACGCAAAGTGATCAAGTTCAGGGAAAAAATCAAATTTACCCGGTTATTCGAAAATGAAAGAGAACCACTTTCCAAAAATTTTGTAGGTATTTATACTTAGATCATGTCATGAACTAAAAACCGAAATCCATTAATGTTAACTGCCATAAATACTCGGTGTAGAACTAACTACATCTATCGGCCGTTCGCTACTCCATGCCGGACTGAAAATGTCACAGGCACGAAGCGTTCTACATGCAGTAGACACCATTGAAAGCTGTCGACCTTTATCGCGATCGGCGAGAAACGATATTTTGCAAACACGGAATTCCAGGAAACAACTACTCTGCGGGCCAATGCCCCGACCAGCATTGAATTACACCTGGAAAACCTATAGCAACAGCTAGAGTCATTCGTCAGACGCCCACCAGACATATACCGGTTTCGAGCTTATTACCTCTCATCAGTATGCCATAGGTGAGGTATCCGACGTTGTTTCCTGAAATTCCGTGTTTGCCATAAATACTGTTTGCAGTAGCTGGTTGTAATTTTTCCTAGAACTTGATTACCCTGTATATCTCTGTTAGAGAGTGATAACATGTATAAATGTTGTATTTTCATTTTTTTCTTAAGAAATCTATGTTTGTATATATCAAATACCGAGAACATTTTATACATACAGCTTGTATTATACAACAGCAAAACTGAATATATAAATTCAACCAATTAAGTCATCTGCAAAAGCGGAATTTCAGGAATCAATTGCCCTGCCTGCCAGATAATACCCCGACCAGCATTGAACTACACCTAAAAAATCTGTACAAACAGCCAAGGTTAGTCATCAGCGATGCCATCAGACATATACTGGTTTTGCGCTTGTTAGTTCTCATCAGTATGCCATAGGTTAGGCAACCGACGATCAACCCTGGCTGTTCATATCCTGTCATAACCGACAGAAGGACATGAGTACGCTTGTCTACATTTAGTTAGTCCTGAAGTTCTGCTTCTGTAAATATCGCAATTGCCATTGGCTATGCAGGTCGGGGATTGCCACCTGCTACGCACTATCAGTGTTTACAAACACTGGCAGTATCATCTGTCATTTACACAGTTCAGTTAAATTAATTTATTCAAATTTTGGTGACATATTCTCCCCTTCCTTTCACATTAATTTTAATGTGTCCTGTAATGCAACATTTCGAGATTAATAAATTTGAATCATATTTTATTCAAATAACTTATTTTATTATGATTATTTAAATTTCACTTTAGCAATAAGTGCATCCTAACAATGTATAACAAAATGAACCATTTTAAACCCCGAAACTAAGCCATTGAAATTATTCACCCATATTCCTGTTTATTAATTTGCAGCCTAGTATCTGATTATATAGTTTGACCAATTATTTTAATTACACGATATTTATACTTATATTTAATATGCATTATACCACATATATGTATAGAAAGATGTCGTCTTATAAAAAAGTAACAGGATGTAGGTGTGGCCTAGAAAAAATGTAGTTACACCTACTAGATAGTTATCTGTTTCACAATTGCAACTTCATCTTTAATTGATGTACCAAGTTATACCTATACAATGTGTCCCACTTCTCATGGAACCACCCTGGTATCTCGCTCATCTGATATCCGAATACTTTGAATTGATTTTTCAAAAAAAGGTTTTAACAATTTTTTTAGAATAAAACTAGTACGATATTCTTAATCAGCACCTTTAGAAACCCCCTTAGACAAGATTACATCGTTGTGGGTTCAAAGGTGTTTGAGATATGGGTCGTCAAAAAACAATTTTTTTCATCTTTAAAATAATTTGTATCTGTAAAATGGAGTCTCAAATAAAAAAATGTTTTCTTTATGTTTTATTCAGAATAATGTATTGTACTGGTATGAAATCATTCTACAACAAAATAATATTTTTTTAATAAGACAAATATCCTAATTTGTACGTAAGTACATAACCATTTTTCTTCAATAAAAATCTAAGTAAGCCGTGAAAACAAAAGTTTGTATTATTATTTTGTTGTAGAATCATTTCATACCAGTAGATACTATTATTCTGAACAAAAAATAAAGAATATATTTTTTTTCATTTGAGAGCCCGTTTTACAGATACAAATTATTTAAGTTGAAAAAAATTGTTTTTCGACGGCCCACATCTCATACACCTTTGAACCCACAATGATGTAATCTTGTATAAGAGGGTTTCTAAAGGTGCTGATTAAGGATATCTTACTAGTTTTCTTCTAAAAAAATCACTAATACTTTTTTTTTTTAAATCGAGGCCCTTTCTCCATTTTAGAATCGAATGCTTCTGACTATAATCAATATCGCTACGTCTAAAGACTCACTTTATAGGTATATATTGACCACTAAAGTTTCAAATTATTCGGATATCAGGCGAGCGAGATACCACGGTGGCTACATGAAAAGTGAAACACATTGTATATATACATACCTAAGAATAATTACCTATCTTATCGCAACAAGTGATGCGAATTACGAGAGTACCAATCGCAATCAAATTTTTAATTATTAGGTAGTTTTATTATTTTTGTCAGAACAATAGTTGTCAGTTTGGTAGTATATTTTGTAATAAGGTTTAGAATGAAAACATTCGATATGAATGGAAGGTATCGTATTTTCATTGTAACCGAGTAACAGACAATCTTCTGCATCACCAAAAAGTATGAATCAAAAACAATTAAATTAAATTTAAAAAATAATAATAATAATTGTGTAATAACTAGTATACTCAATGACTGTATTAATATTTTATTTATGGTGGTGGTAATTATTAGGTACTTTATTATTATGTTTGTTAAACCAATAGTTGTCCGTTTGGAACAGTATATTATCTAACAAGGTTAGAATGAAAAAAAAAAACGATACGAGTGGTATCTAGTATCTTGAAGAAACTAATTAATATGAACTAATTCGATTAAATCCATCGAATTGCAAAGAATTTTCTATGTATCCTTCTGTTTTTAAATTTTGGTATCTTGAAATATCGATATCGTGTTTCACCAAATCACCAAAAGATGCAATTAAAACATTTTCGTAAAAGGAGTGCGTTTTGTTTTCTTGTTGCCAATCCCTTGTGCAAATACTTTTCATATTCATGTACCGATTTTTGCGGCAGCAGGTTCTATATCTTATTCACTAGATTTGTTGTTCATTATTTTGTTTAAATTAAAACTTATCTAAAATAATACTACTACGACGCCGCCATTTACACTTGACGCTGACAATTTTAACCCAAGAGTGAGAATTTTTACATTCTATTATTAAAAATGATTTCAGAATTGGTACATTCACTAATGGCCGTGGAGAAAATATTTTTCTGTTACCGAATTAACAAATGTAACCTTAATTTGAGAACACTGCTGACCCTCCATCATATTACTCGTATGTTCTACTTATAACACATGTTGACAAAACAGTTCATGAGTAAATGTTATATAAATGCATTTTTCATAGGAAATATGTCTTTATCTGTACCTTAAGCAACTTTATAATATAACCTCCACATTAACCCGTTAATACAATTATATTTACGGTTTAACAAAATAATACTTTCAGGTACAATACGTATTACGTACTATACCTTACATTAGTTGGTAGTAAGTCCAAATTTAAATAATTCAAAATTATATGTTGCAATAACTTGTGTCAATAAGTAAACATTTTCATAAAAATCAAAATAATATATTCATATATGTAACAATTAACTATTTCCGACACCCATAATATCGTCCTGTGTGAAACAACGCTAAACTAAAATTTTGCATAACTAGTATATAATAAACAATTATGGGTGTTTCCAAATAGCAAATAATTTTTTGAGTTTTTGGTGATTTTTCAGGAAAAATGTACAAACTAACTAACATAAACATTTAAACAAAAGCGTAATTTTTCTCGATAGTGAATTGTCTTAAGCTTTAAAATAGCTTATTTTCAAACAGTAGACACAAAATAATATTCGTAGTAATGGCAACACAACACCCGTAACCACTATAATGGCGAAGCCTAAATTGAAATAAAACTTACCATTCTTACAGAAAATGTAGATGGGTGTACTATAAATGAGTAATTTAATATTACCTCATAAATAAAAGTCCATTGGTGTCAAATTGGGAGATCGTGGTGGCCACGGCATAGGACCAAAGCTCCCAATCCATCGCATCGCTGTGAAAGGATTTCATTTAAAATCGTCCTTACTGCTTCAGTGCTGTATGGAGGAACCCCAGCGTCTAATAATTCAAGCAATCGGTCCTCCAAACAATTAGCATATACTGGCCCATTTTAAATGGACGATTAAATTAATCGCGCAGACATGAGCGGAAAAATTATTTGATTTTCACATTGTTACAAAAACTACATGCAAAAATCCATACGTTGCTGACAAAATCTGCTTAACATGATGTAGATGATAGGATGCAATAGTTGATGTGCTATTCAACTAGTGGTCTTCTTCAAGAGTTTCGATCACTGTAAGTTCTATATTAGGATTAACTTGCCTGCCACGCCCTTGTCCATATGAAATAACGCTTCTGGTTTCTTGTAGCCACTGAACACAACGTAGAATTTTATGTGCTCTTGGAAAACGACGATTTGGCCATCGTTTTTACAACCTTCTTGCAGCGAGTACATTTTCTTCGGCTGGGTCATACTAAATGTAGTGGTAAAAGTATTACCGTTCATTGTAATAATTTGTACCCAAACAATATTAAATGATCTGAAAAATATTATTAAACGTAATTTACAAAAAAAAAAATAATAATTTTTTATTTTAAATACATTGCACACTAGGTCAAAACACTGTTTACGTAATTTATAACTTATTGAGTGAATGTTCAACTGACGCTTTAGTGAATACTACTCTAGGTTAACGAAAAAAACCAAACCACGAGATGTTTACATATTTTTGTTTAAATCAATGTTAGCTCGACTGACATAAGATGCATAAAATGTTGTCTTTTGTTGTAGTGTTTTATGTTTTGTGTCCCACATGTTTGATGAATTGACAGAACCGGCATTGATATTTTAGCAATTTTTGCAAATTGTGGTAGTTAATTTACATCAAAAATATGTAAACACCTTACTTTTTGATATAAAACTTTTTACTCCAAATATTGTCAAAGTACTGTGATATACCTATTTTATGATATTTGGAAGAGCATAATTTCACACCGGAAAAACACCGGAACTAGTGTTCTGTCACACTCATAACCGACAGAAAAACAGGATTACGAGAGATATGTGTCTAGCTCCTCAATGTTAGGCTCTTTTACAATTTATGTAAATCACTTAAACAGTTAGTAAAATTTATTAGAAATTAAATGATGTTACAACAACATTTTCTACTTGTTGTCCGTTTGAACTCGTAAATTATTGGCAACAACTATGGTACCTTTGCGTAAATCATCAAGAGAAGGTATCCACTTCAGTGCGACATGCTTCATTTTTTAAATATCCCCACAAAAAGAAGTCCAAATCATTTGTAGCCGAGATCGTGGCGGCCATGATACTGGTCCTCCTCGTTCAATCCCTTGGTATTAATGCTTGAACACGCTGTACATGGTACGAATATAATTGAGTCTCGTGTATGATACGCCACTCTGCTGAAATACGCCGTGGACGCCCTGGATCTCCATGTCTTCCACTATTCGGTTTCAAATTTTCCTCGCGTTGCACTACTTGTGAACTCATTGCACTCCGTGATAAAAGTAGCTGTATTTGGCACATGTTTACCTAGAAATCGTTATGTTAAAATATTTTTCCATCGTCATAAATTAAAACGACATCCATCAATTCCGCGTTTCATAACACGTAAGCCATTTTTGACACTTAAAAAAATAATGTAAAGACGCATCACAAAAACTTAATACATACAAACAGTAATCGGATTTCAAAATTTGGAATCGCCTGGCTATGTAAAGGTTGAAAATGCTACAACTTCATAACGCATCTATTAATTTTTTTAGATAAGTTCTGAATCACCCTGTATAGTTCCATAAAAATGTGGTTTAAAATTTTTCATTTGTTTAAAAGGACAAATTTTATTGCACAGCGTTGTGTAAATATCAACCAAAGCATATTTCTCTGAATATAACAGTCCATTTTTACAAAAATATTATTTATTTATTTTATTTTTCAATATAATGGAAATGTGACAAGTAATATGGAATAAACTCTCATTTCACACTCTTATTCGTCCTTGATTCAAATTTAATATCGTCTGAAGTCTAGCTGTTATGAAATGTTTTTACAAGTGCTACTATTAAGGTCAAGAGAAAAAATTCGACATGAAGTATAGCAAATCGTCTACAACATCTATAATATTAATATATTGATTTCTGTGGAGATGCTAATTACATAAAATTACGAAACGTCTTCCAAAGAATTTAAGTAATTAGAGAAAGTGGATAAATTATAAACTATATATTACTTCTAATAGGAACGATAACAAATAAATACATCACTTTCAAATCATTACCGAACTTAACATCAAGAAATTGAATAATAAACTAGTTCAAGTTCATTCACAAACTAACTATAATATAAGGTGATGTAAGATGATGCATATTTTGTTAATAGCATGATAATTGAAAAATAGACGATAATTTTTAAATTTATTAATTGCATTTAATCTTATGATCCGTTATGCATGCCGCTATAAGTAGAATTTATGGCAGAAGCTGTTTATTAAATCAGTGTATGAATTGCATAATCTGCAATTTTATTATGTAACTTTATCTGAGATACAAAAATAAGGGAGAAGATACATGACATTTACGAGGAGTAGGTCAAGTCGCAGCAATATTGCGATTGTACGCTGTCTATTTTGTCTAACCTGGTTCAATATTTTGCTTCAAAATTTGTAAGAATGGTTTAAAGAAAAATATCTTCTAAAATGTCAGACATATATACAGAATTTTGTGAGACTGCCTCTTCTTTTATTACTTTATGAATGATTTACAAGATATTAAACTGTCTTCGCTATTTATAAAGAGAAACTGATAAGATTGCTAATATACTCCTATTAGTAGAATCAAAACTGCACTCAATTTGATGTGGACAGAAGTTGAAAAATTATTAAGTAGATTTGAGAGATCATATTTAGAGTTTAAATTATAACAAGTTTAAAATATAAAAAAGATATCTCAAAACGTTTTGTTCTCAATACCGCATCCTTAAAAGGATTTACGACGCAATGCTTGCTCATGTACGACAACATGCAATACCATACAAAACCTTAGCAAATTACTTTTGGCTTACAGAATCTTAATGCTAATAAAGCACCTACTCCAATAATTTGTGCCAAAACAATGGAACGTATACTAGCCAAAGTTATTAAAGACATTTATTATTGACCATAATATTATTCCCCAAAACCTGCATGGGTTTCTCCCAAAAAAGCGACTTGTCTTTTGGAATCAACTAGCGCCTGGCCAACAGTTTAGATAATCACCCGATAGATGTTGTGTACTTGCATTTTTCGAAAGTCTTTGGTCATGTACCAAAACATCGACTAATACAGAAACTTAATTATACTTAAAAATTAGAGAAAATCTTCAAAGAAGAATTGAAGCTTTTTTGACTAATAATTTATATTCAGTGCAAGTAGGTCAATCACATTCTACACAAATGTCGGTATCATCAGATTTTTTCTCAAGATACCGTACTTGGTCCGGTTTTATTTATTATGTATGTGTTTGACATGTATTAACAGTGACCATTCTTTTTACGTTGATGATTATAAAATCTACGTCGACGTACTAGTGAATCAATATCAATTTAGCAGAGAATCTGTCTCGTGTTGAATAGTGGCGTTCGAATTGAGGCAAGTGGCTGTATTACACCTTGGTAAAAGAAACCCTAGATATGGATACACATTATTTAATATGCCCATACTTACAGTGGAAGTGCGAAATGATCTAGGTGTTTTATTTCAAATGGTCTAAGTACATCTGACAGATACTTGTAGTTAAAAAAGTAAATACTAAAGGTTATTTGTTGTCAAAATCATTTGAATACACCAATTTAGAAATTTGTCTGTTAGAATATGCCGCTGTGATATGGTTACCAAATTTAGTTAAAGACATTCAACTTTTGAAAAGGGTTCTACGAAATTTGACGAAGTTTGTAAAGAATTTGTGTCACTTGTCCTATCACGATGATCTGAATTAACTTGGATTGCATTTGTTAAGTAAAAGACGAAATGGAGGCGATTTAATTTAAACTTACAAAATTTTGCATAATCATTTTACTCCTGCACTACATAATTTATTTATGCTTAATATTGGCACTAGATTACGTGAACATCTGTTAAACCTGTGTTTCACCATTGAAATAGAGTTTCAAATGAATATGGATCAGCACCATCAGTTACTAGTTTCAAAAATAGACTTATTACTCAACTGTATTCAGATTCATAATTTATTATCCATCATTCACTTCCAAATCCAAATCAAGGAGACTGGTTTGAAGACTTTAAGAATCAACGTCTACAAAAAATTTGAAAAATAGTCGACGAAATAAATATCCACATTTGTTGATGACAATTGATAACAGCGTAGAATCAAAATATAATACATCTAATTTAAATAAAAATAATATAATACGTGTACAGAAGTAATAGTGATACATTGGTAGTGACCATACAACAGGGAATTCACGCGAGACTACCATGTCACATAAAATGAGAATATAGAAACTAAAATTACTTAATTTGCAAATACCATAAAAATGAAAACAGTGCCTACCAAAACCTGCGGTAAATGATATCAATATGAAAAGTCAGCCGGATTCTGTTTTAAATATCTAGAAGGCAAATATAATTTTCAAGATTTTCTTTGATACCATTATTCGTATATAGTACAAGGTTTTCTAAACTTAGTAGAATAATTTTATGAAAAATATTTTTCCTAATCGTTCTTCCAAAATGCAAAGTGTTAAATTGGTACATTTAACAAATCAGTTTTCTGTAGGCACAGATTTTACTACAGTAGTCTTGAAAAACAGATATGTTGTAAAAGGTCAGCCATTACCCATACGCATATTTCTACATAACTACAATTTTTTGTGTAAACACAGTATTGCAGAAACAAAGATTTCTCTAAGGTTAGTAAAATATTGTATATTCGGTTTTTATTAAAATTTTCAAACTAGATGTTTCTATTAAATAGTATCCTTAAATTTCGATAACATAAATATCTGAAATATACGAAATTAAATCATATTGAATAAAAAATTATAATTGCACAAATTTATGATTTATGATATTACAATAACATCTTATTACAGTAAATTAACAAGACAATAGTTATCGAAACACTCTCAAAATTGTTGAACTAGAGACAGAGCCGATACACAAATAAATTGGCCAACACTTTCCTCAGATTTGAAGCCTTTGGATTTTTTATTCTCGGGATAAATCAGATAAAAGGTTCATACTATTCTAGTAGATACCGATGAAAAACTAAAATAAAGACTGAAGAATGTTATTCAAAATTATGAATTTGATTGCTAGTAATTATTAAGTTTTCATAGTTCTATTAGTTGACGAAAAATTTCTCTCTAAACAGAACTTCGTTGCGTCGTGAACTTGTTGATATCTCCTTGTTCTGTGCAGTCCGTTCAACTGTGTTAGAAGAAAAAGTTCCACGTTCACATTCTGCACAACTGCATACCGTACCATTCGTTGATGTGACGCAAAAATACCGACAACTATTGGGAACACTTCGAACCTCCATACGAATACCCATCTTGGCTGTGATGAGGTTACATGGTCCCGTCGACACGGTAGTGTTTAAGTTACGTGACAAGGTTTTCGACGAGGTTCCGTTACAAGTGTGTACGCGGCTTTACCAATGCGTACGTGGCTTGAGAGAAACCTCTTCTACTACAGTACTACACTATGCTTACTCAGATGATTGCAATTATGTAAGAATATATGTATTAGTAGTAGTGATCATGGCAGCAACAGTCTGACAATTAGGCTACAAGTGGGTCATTTGCCTACCTTACTATCCCATTATCTCTCCGCTATCTGCCTTCGGGCCTCCTCAAACCTACCCGACGCCCTAGTGAACGCCAGGGGCCTCCCATCTTCTCTTTGAAAAAAATGATTGGGGATGTCCTCCACCTCTCCACTTTCCAGGCATAAAGGATCCTCCTGTATTCCTCTCAAACTTAGATACATTCAGAGTGTCTGCAGCGTCCTGTCAGAACCCCCACCATTTGGTCCAGAGACCTTCGACAGGGGTTTAGCAGCCACACCGTTTTCGAGGTCCAGTGAAAAAGCTGTAGGCCTATGTACATTCTCTGTTACTTCTCCAATTCCATCCTAATGTTTAATAGGTCCATTTATTATGAGCATTACTAATACTACCGCGCGTAATTCCAAGAATGGTTTTGGGTCCCAGGCCTGTCCCCCAGATTCGAAACCTTTTCTTTATGGTCCGGAACCCAGTCCAATATCGCTTCCCTTCGTCTAGGCAGAGACTCCACGGCATCTGCACACTCCGGAATGAAGATAGATCTCATACTTGGAGAGCTAAGCGCCCTGAGCGCAGCCTGACTGCCAGAACAGATAAATATGTTCTTCTTCACGTAATTCTTTACTCCTTCCTGGGTTGCTACCATCAAAATAGCAAAGATCTCCGCCTGTAAGACCGTGGCGTATATACCACAGGAAAGCTCTGCCTGATACTACAATTTTTCTGTATATTTCTGCACCAGAATACTCATCTCCAGGACCCATCCGTGTAGTATACCAAGGATCCCGGGAGAAAAATGTGTTCTGCCTGCTCCCACCGTTTTCTAAAGGGAAAGGTGGTAGTATATTTCCGTTTCAGTAGTACTTAAAGCCAAATTGGGATCTCTCTCTCCTCCCCGAGGGCTATAGCGGCATGACCTTCTACTCGGCCTTCTGCTCTCCAACAGCCCACATTCCTTATTCTAAGGAAGGTTGCCATCGCCTTCTTTATTATCCATATTGGGAGGGGTAGCAGAACTTCTGCGGTAATTGGGGTTATCCTTATCACACCCGTAATACCTAAGCAGGCCAATCTTTGGATCCTCGATAACCCCTTGGCCACAGTCACCCGGCCCACACTCGACCACAACACCAAAGCTCCATATTGTAGCCTCGGCCTGATCACCGCCGTGTACACCCAGTGAAGTACCCTCCGATTGAGATTTTACCTACTACTTTCCTTTTTACCAGAAGATTGTCATAGATTTCCGGGTAGTTCTTTCAATCTGTGGCTCCCAAGACAACTTACTGTCCAAGTTTACATATTCAAATATTTTACCACCCCCACTAGAGTCAAGGTCTTTCCATACATAGTTGGAGCTCTAAAATCATCTATCTTCCTCCTTTTTGTGAAAAGAATCATCTCAATCTTTCTTGCATTGACGTCTCTTCACATCTTAATTCTATAATCCCACAAACCCCCTGCATTATGTCGCATACTACGCCCAGAAACCGGCCTATCAGCAGAACCACAGCGTGAGGCAACTCAAGAGACCGTCCAAAGAATATTTAGTTAAATAGTGTTGGTAGTAAAATACTTTTTTACAAAATATCAATTTTCCAAGTCCACTGTAGGTGAATTTTTAATAAAGGAATTGATTTGATAATTACCATGTTAGCATCATGTATTTATGAATCAGAAACGATTAGGAAAACAGCCTATTAAAGTTATCTCCCTATTTTAATTTGCTTTGCATTCTCTTAAAAATATGATGCTAAGTTGAAGGACATCTTGTATATAAAGATGATAAAAAATTTGACAATATCTTAGTAGTCTAGCCGAGGCTAATATCGTTAATATCCATTTTTTTTTTAACTTTTTACTGTTAGGTTCTGGTAAATAAAAATAATATATAAATAAAAAATTGTTCCAGTTATACAGTAAACGTTACTGAGCACTATGTCAAAAACGCTACCGTGAGAAATTACAAATGGTGCCTGAATGTCCCTCCTCGATGCTCTTACTATACCATTAAAAAAATTAGCGATACACGGATAGCCGTAAGTACTATTTAACTTCTTCGCATGAATTTCTACACATTAAGGAATGTTGTGATGTAACCAACCAGTGAATAAATCAGTTTTTTGTCTAACATTTTAAGCTTATAGTTTTTACAATTTATAGGAAGTTATAATAGCTATTAAATTATATTTTAAGTTAGAATAAATATAAATTTCACTTAACGATAAAACAACCGAAGGGGTGTGGTAACCTTTCTGATTTGAATCTTATAAATTAATACTTGTACCATTATACTAAATAATGGTATTTCCATATACTCGTATATTAGTTTGGTTTAGTGATATTTTTGTTATTCCTCTGACTTTAGAAAGGTTTATCTGCAATCAGATATTGAGAAGATGCATTATATAAGTAGATACCTATAGTCATTCAAAAGGTCAATTGTTTTTTTATTTCAACGATTTATGTAATTCTGTGTACAAATATGATCAGTGATATGATATGATCAGTTAAATAGTGATTTTCTTAGAAAGTAAAAGAAAAAGAGTTGCAAAATATTGATATATTTGATAGAAAAGCTTTACATTTAAATTCAACTTTGCCCTGTATTTGACTTAGTCTAAAATTTTAATATTCTTGTGGATAAGTAAATAAATAAGTTATTTACATATACAAGTACAATATTGTATTTGTAATTGATACTGCAGAAAACACTTACTCCGCGGACTAATGCCCCGACCGGCATTGAATTACTCCTGCAGTATCTGTGTGAACAGCCAAGAATCCTTGTCACACACCATCAGATATAGACCGGTTTCGGCTTGTTAGCCCTCATCAGTATGCCATAGGTGAGATGACCGACAATTTAACTGGCTGTTCCTTTATATGTATGTTCACATATAAACTGATTGCAGGTGAGATATAAGTGGTCGGCTTACTTCCTGCCCGGCCTAAGCGGCTCGACTTACAGTAAGCAACCTACCTTGCAGCAGGTACTTAACGCAGACCTCTCGCCCTGGGCGACGATACTGCAGGAAACAACTACTCTGCGGACTAATGCCCCGACCGGCATTAAATTACTCCTGTAGTATCTGTGTGAACAGCCAAGGACACAGATACTGCAGGAGTAATTCAATGCCGGTCGGGGCATTAGTCTGATATAATACACACAATACAAATAGTATACATATATGTACTTAAATAATAAATATCTATCTTATAATAGACATAAATTACCTATGAAGTAAAATGTATTTATTTTTATTTATTTATAAGCATAAATGCTTATGAAACATGAAAATCTGGAACTAAATTTGTGGAACTTTATAACTTCATACTTATTCGAGATCAATAGGGTTAATCCTCTTTCGGATGAAACAAAAAACTGAATTGCTTTGAATTATTAATTGTTAGAATATTCTACTGAGTTCAATCAACCTATTAAAATTATTGTTATACTTTCGTTATTGAAGTTTTTGTTATTATTTTCTTATACATATATTTATCAAGCATCAAACAAAAATTTTTATTAATTTCATAGTAAACAATTATTTTATTAACTACACGCAATTTAATATTCAATATTAGAAAGGCGGGAGAGAACATCCAAAACAAATAAAAAAATTGGCACGTGGTCTACGTCACAAATAAGTTTGGGGACCAATGGAAAGTGATACTTTATCCACTAGTGGAATAAAGTAACTTTATTTCACCTATAAAACCTGTAACCTATAATAAATCAAATTTAATTTATTTGCTTTTTAACATTTACTTTTATAGTAATACATATTTCGTTTTTTGTTTTATTACATTTAGCTTTCTTTCCGTTAATAGCATTGTAGCCATTATTTTTGGAACACAAGTTTATGAAAAATTTGCACAAGTCTCTTCTTGCAAGAAACAACTATATTTTCCTTTGATTTTTCTTGTAATATCGTTTGTGTTTCATTGAGTATTAAAAATATCAAGTTGTGGTTACAAGATAGATGACTATAGCATACATGTATCTGTTACTGTAGATGGTGAACTTCAGCGAAAGAATTATATTTAAAAAAACTGATATACAAGAAAACTTACATATTTAATTAAATATTAAAAAAATGATTAATTTATTAAATAATGTGCAATAAGGAAATATAATTCATTCATTATATGAGAACTTACTTATATACTTTATGTATAGTTTATGCCAAAAGTAAAAATTATTTTTATCAAAATGAATACTGCAAGAAGTTCCTGTAGCTGATTTAGAAATATTAATTTTCAAGTAAAAAGAAAATGATTGGAATACTGCCGCTCCAACAATCATAATATTTCAATGTATTAAGAAACAAACAAGCTTTATTTGCATGATTGGTTTTGTGAAAATGTGTTTGCATATTTCATATATTATGAAATAAGTAAATTTGCATAAACAATGATTGCTTTTGATCGACCTACCCAAATCTTTGCAATTTACTGTAAATGGCTTTATTGCTTTTCAGAAATATGCACAGTCATACATAAACATTAAGGAATAATTTCACATATTCCAAGATTTATATATCAGCTTGTAATGTGGTTACCGTTGCTGATGAAATTAAAATAACGTATTTCCAAATTAGTAGGAGTTACTTAAAAACAATCGGTAGGCTAACTTGTTCGGATTCACGGTCAACACTAACAGATTTAAAAAAGGTGTCAATCTTTACGTTGGATGTTACCAAACATGATATTTTGTGCTTAGAATCTGTAAGGCATATCGTAGATGTGTATATTGTGTATTGTGCGATTCAACGAATTCTGACCCCTAGAAGGAGGCTTTTCAGGCTTTGTTTACGAATCTACATAAACAAAGCATTTTTAAAGTTCGCATTGAAAGAAATAAATTCATTGGGTAATATTCTAAAATATTTGTAATTACATAATTATTGAAAACGGTGAGGCTTTCAACATTAAATACTGAGTAAACTATATAATTAAGATATCACTTTTACGTAGATAGTAAAATATGTGTAATTTTTATGCATATCCCGTTACCATCACTGCCATTGTGTCTCTTTGGGTATAAGTGAGTATACTTTGTCCTTATCAAATATTGGTAGTTTTTTATCTAGTTGTTTAGTTGTTGACTACAGCTGAAAGTAATACAGAGCCTTCATAAATGATTAAAAACCACGTGACCTACGCGCATATGCAACCAACATTGCACAGTTTAAAGAAGGTGCATAAAAATCCCTAAAAATCAGTGGATGTCAGTGGTGTGGATGAAGGGATTACTGATTTAAATAAATTTGTTTTCGAAATTGAGTACATAACCTAATAAATTGTTCGACTACTGAAATTTAATACATTAAATTTAATATTACATAGTTACTGACGTAAAGAATGTTTATTTGTTTCGTTTGAAATGTTTTTAACTTTATTAGAGAGAAAACTACCAATCTTCTCTTGTTAATGAACAAATTGAAATTTTTATGAAAACAGTGTATAATGTGAACACAACTGATTTTTATTGTATTGCAGGGTAAAAGAAACATATTTTACTGTATAAAGATTTATTTACAATATTTGGGATAAAAGCATTACATATTGTAGTGTTAAAAATAAATTATTTGTGCATTTCTTAGTTATTTATCTTTGCCTGGGTATTTTGCCACTTGAATAAAAATTAACAAATTAAAATAATTACATGTTGTGTTCAAAATGGTGCCCTTCACTTGCTATGCATAAATTTACCCTCCTGTGCATATTTTCAAATACATTTTGTAGCTGTTCTTCTGTGATGTTGTTGATTTCTCAAATAATTGCCGCTTCTAATTCTTCGATAGTGTGTATCGCTGTCTTAAATATAGTGTTTTTCAAATGTCCAAACAAAAAATAATCCAACGGAGTTAATTAAATCCGGAGACCTGGCTGGCCACAAACCTGCACTAATCAGTCGATTGCCATAAAATTGCTCTAAATATTGAATTGTTGCTCTTGCAGTGTGTGCAGTTGCTCCATCTTGCTGAAAGTAACCTACTTGCAGCTCGTCATCATGCAACTGTTCTAAAAATGGCTCTAAAATAAGGGTTCGATACCTTTCTGCATTTATAGTTTCATAGAAGAATATGGGCCCTACTATACGTCTTCTTGATATTGCTGTCCAAAGACCAACTTTTACGGGATGTAAACTGGTTTCTACAAATGTATGAGGATTTTCTGCATAATTTTGGCTATTTACATAACCAGATATATGAAACCATGCTTCGTCAGTGAAAAATGATAAGTTCAATAAGTTACGATTCATGTTTTCTTGAAACCATTCACAATAATGTAATCGTCTTCCATAGTCAACGGGAAGTAATTCTTGCACAACAGTTACCTTGTATGGGTGTAAATGCAACCGTTTTTAAAGCCTTGTGGCATGTTCCAACTGAAAGTCCTAAAAATAACAATTTTTTTGTTATTAACTATTCGATATCGGTTTCAAATAAAAATTTCAAAATTGATATATTTTAGAGATGCAATCTAAATAAATTTATGAATATTTACATCAACTTAATAAAAAAAAAATACCTGTCTGAGCAGACAATTTTGATATGGATTTTGTAGGACTTTGAGTTATTCGTTGCTGTATATTATCAACGACATCTTCTGTCAGTACAGTTGGTCTGCCTGTAGATTTTCCTTTGCAAATGCATTGTTTATTTTCAAATCGTTTGACGATAGTGCACTTTCGGTATGAGAATGTGTCATAGTCAATATTTGCGATTGGGAACTCGGCCGTAAATTGATCAATGCAAGATTGTATGGAGTATGTCCACATCCCATCTTCATTTCTAGTCCCACTTCGAAAATGAGCCATTAAAATAAAGGCATCTTGCTCAACAGTAAAAGGCATACTATTCTGAACTGAAATAAGAATATTATTAACCTTAAAATTTTCTTTCTGTTACAACTTACCAGTAATACGACGAAGTACGAAAAGTTTAGCTATGAAAACAACTGATTAGTTTGAAATATGTATGATTTATTAATAATGCAAAGGAAAACAATAAGACACTAGAAAATCGCAAGGATATAATAAATCAATAACGGGCGGGAAGACGAACGCTACTGAAAAATACAGAAATGCCAATTTTACGTCACACGTCATAAAGATTCGTTTACAATGAATAATGCGAAACGTTTGTGTCATACGCGAGATGGTGCGATCGCCGATTGGTTGAATAAAATGTCAAGAATAAATTGCACCAATCACAGCCGTTGAAATCACAGCCGCGTAATATTGTGTTTTAATGTAACCTTGGTCTTATTCTTTTGGAACTAATAAATTTGAAACAATTTAATCGCCAACACCAAGAAAATAAAATAACCGTTTCAAACAAAATTACTGGTCACGTGGTTTTTAATCATTTATGAAGGCTCTGTATAATACATTCACAATGCTCCTTCTTGAATTCGTTCGTTGGTGCGATACATCCTAAACTCAGCACGTGTTCATCGACCACTGAATGCGTAACTTATTCTCGCATTTGTCAATGTTGACCTCATATAGTGCCACCAGGAAAATTTAAATGGCCAATGTTATTTAGATCTTTTGGATCACGGAATAAATGATTTTATTATTTAATTTGATAGGGCGACGGGATGATATGAAACACATATGGAATACAAGAAACTATATAGATTACATAAACCAACACCCAAAAATGAAGCATAATTGTTTAAATAATTTGGAAAAACGATATAGGTTTTGCATAGAAAAGGAAGAAAATGAGTTTGAACAATTTTTATAAACTTAATCTTTAAATTGCAACATAAAATGAATTCAAATAAATTTTTGCAATCTTAATGATAAAAAAATAACATTTTAATTATGAAATTAATCATCAATATCTAGCGAACAGTAAAGAATAATCCATTATATGTTTATATCCATACACAGGGTGTTTCGTAAGAAAAAAAAACAAGTTTATATCAATATCTCAGTAGTACGATGGTCGATTACTATTTGGAAAAATTTGACTGGAATTTGTTAAAGGATCCCCTGTCATTCATAATAATTTAATAATGGCATTGTTGTAACTACAAGATGTTATACTGTCAGTTTTGCAGTTTTTGGCGCAAATAATGTTGTATGCAGTTACTAAACTACTTCATATGCGCTGTTGCCAATATAATTGGTTGTAAAACTGGTTTTGAAAAAGTATGCTTGCAGTTTGAATGCAGAACAATTTAGTAATTGAAACAAAACATATCTTAAATATATTTCAGTGTTTCGTGTATTAGGTAATTATAGAAAACTTTCTTCACTCATATACAGGGCGGCCAGATGAAAATGAAACAGAACCATTTTCAGGAACTGCGTCAAGATTGAAGAAAAACGCTCAGACCCGGCGATTGTAGGTTTATAGGGACAGTCTTTGCTGATATTTTTTACTCCGCCACTTTCACCCCCAAGCAAGGGTAAACATCACCCCAAAATATTTCAATGGTATTGGGGGTTGAGTAATATTTATTTTTAAAGCTCTTACAATTGTCTTTACAACAGACTTTACAAACCATTTTGAAGAAGAATAAATTCCATCCATACAAAATACATTTAGTCCAGGAATTTCATGAGGATGATTATGACCTCCGTTTGCAATTTTGCGAAATAATGAGTGAGCGAGCAGGGAACGATCTACAGTTCCTTTTCAACATCTGTTTTTCTAATGAATGCAATTTTTTCTTGAACGGGACGGTAAAGTATGGTCTGTTGTAAAGAGAATTGTTAAGAGCTTTCAAAATAAATATTACTCAACCCCCAATGCCATTTAAATATTTTGGGGTGATGCTTACTCTTGCTTGGGGGTGAAAGAGGCGGAGTCAATAATACCAGCATATAATGTCCCCCTTTAATCTAAAATCGACGGGTCTGAGCATTTTTCTACAAGCTTGACGCAGTTCCTGAAAATCGTTCTGTTTCGTTTTCATTTGGCCGCCTTGTATGTTTGCAGAAAAATAATAGTTATGAATTCTATTTAAAAGATTTGAGAGAACTGAATGCGATATATTTTGAAGCATATTAATTTTTTGCTTCTCTCTCCCCTATGGAAGTAACTTTCAATATTATAATTTCGATAAGATATTGTAACTGCAGCAGTGAATTTATTGAATAAATTAATTAATTGGAATTATTTACCAAGGCGTCGAATATATTGATATAGCAGATTAATTATGCTTTTTGCTCAACTAAATGCATAGGTGTACAATATCTGGGTTAGATCTCAAATACTTTATTAACCTTGAAATATTTATCTGCTAATTATAAAATTATTATTTGTGCAAATTAATTAGACACATATGTACATAATGTATATATCTATGTTGTCAGTTTGAAGCACCATAATTATTTAAAAACCTAGTCGTATAAACCATATTTTATAGGTTAAAAAAATAGTGTTGCGGTAAGTGGTTTATTAGTAAATATCTCTACTGTAAATGGGCAGTGTAATATTAGAACTACCTGAAATTATATATTCCGAAGTATAATTAACATTGCTCTCTCATCAGAGGCGTACAGGAATAGAGGAGAATTTTAGTTGGTCTATTCGTCAATAATTTTACTAATGAAAGAAAAGTAGGTACTAGATTTATGAACAAAGGTTATACATAATTTAATATTTGTCGAAATCAAAATCTTTAATTAGTAACTATAGCTAATTTAAAAGAATATTCAACAAGATTTTTGCGCAGAATAACAGAACTTTTTAAAAATACCATAAATAATTTTATTTTTGCATTTTTGCAATATTTGAAAAAGTTAGTAAAATACAGAAATTAATAGGTATACAGGGTGTCTCATAATTAGCTGCCAACCCTGAACAGGCCGATTCTATGATCAAAACTAAGTAAAGAAGTTCATATGAACATGGGTCCGGAAATGCTTCCTTGGTATTTTGCGTGTGTAACTTTTTTGCAGTTTAGTGTATCCATCTGACTATCGAAACAATCGATTCTCCTACCTGCTTTATTTGAAAAAGGTATACTTTACTCGGTAGGAGTAACCATTTTTGAAATAATCCTATTTGAAATGCTCAGTGCACCGAGTAAAAACTGTTTTGGTTTTAGGTAAAGTGCCTTTTCTGCTGAAAATATAGCAAAATGTTACTTGAAAAAGATGTTCAGAATGGTAATTTATAGAGACGTGCAAAATTTCAAAAAGATCGGCCTGCATTGATAAAATCTTTGTACCTACTTTGTTGAAAAATGGTTTTATCAAACCCCGCCGATCTGCTCGCATTCTGTCATACCACTCGCTCTCGCCGTCGCGTATGTAAAGCCCTCTCATACCGCGTGTTATTTTAAAATTGAACAACAAAAATGAAACAAAAAAAGGGAGTTAAAAAAATGAAATCCTAAACACTATTCCTGCCCGAGAATGTGCCATTTTGTCACCAGAACCTTATAAATGTAAATAATGTGCCTACTTTCAATACTTTATATAGAATTATTTTCCTATTAGCCACCTTGTATGTAATTCTTTGTAAATATTCGAATTTTCTCTTGCAACTAAATATAGAAATATAAATCTTGAACTAAGACAATCTCCAGTTATGTGTGATACGGAAGTAAAATATACCACACCTTGGCGCAATAATATATTTCTAGAAAAATAATTTTATTAGTAGGTATCACTTTCAAATTAAACGTAATTTATTATTATAGAAAGCAATATTTTTATCTGTAACTGAACACCTACTTAACAATTAATTTCATTATTATCCGGTTCCGTTATCCTGAAACATCAAACTGATAAATAGAAATACGATTCCGACTGTATTTTTGTCAAGATACTTACAATTTCTTGATTTCAGTACAAAATATTAAATAGTTTTATATAAAGTTTTGAATAATAAACTCAACTGTCCAGATCTTTTATCTTCAATACATTTTAATGTGCCCACCTGTGTGTACGCGGCATTATGATCTTTTCTATAATTCTGTTTACCCTTTAGAAAAACAAATTCCTAGTACATCACAAAACCATAAATTATTATAATACGTTCGAGCCTGCCACATCACCTAGTTATTGTCCTGCACTGCAAGCAAAGTAAACAAGTAATAATCTAAATTGCATCGTTAACTGCCCTCTTTGTCTTCCTTACGGTATTCAAGAACGACGTATGTCGCCGAGTTGATAGACGAGAGACTGCATAGTTGCCACGTTTGTTGCCTTCGATTAATAAAATTAAACGACTTTTTATAAACGTTATTGCGAAATTATGAAGTACTAATAGTTCAATATGTCTTATATACATATTAGATAAATTTTATTAAAGACAGGGACCCATTTCCATGATATACAAAAGCGATTACCTTATCTATGTGAAATGTTACAACGTCGCATTCTAAATAGTGCCTTACCAATATAAGCTTTTATACTCGAGCAGTGGGTTCGATTGGGGCAAAATAAACACTGATTGATGACGAGATGTAAAATATTTCCTTAAGAACCACTCTCCTTTGAATAATGTCGAGTTAGATGACTTAAATAAGCACGATATATAAAATTATGTTAATATACTATGCATATACAGGGCGGCCAAATGAAAACGAAACAGAGTCATTTTTAGGAACTTCGCCAAGATTGTAGAAGAACTCTCAGACTCATCGATTTTAGATTAAAGGGGGAGATTCTTTGCTGATATTTTTGACTCCGCCACTTTCACCTCCAAGCAAACGTAAACATTACCTCAAACTATTTAAATGGCATTGGGGGTGAGTAATATTTATTTTGAAAGCTCTTACAACAGACTTTAAATTTTATAATTCCGCCCAATACTTTGAAAAAAATTACATTTTAAAATTTAAATTATGTGTAGTTGCTTACTTACTACTTATAGTACATTTAAAACAGCGGTAAAAGGTCGGGAAACGCCGGACTTGACGAGACCACTTGTCCCCTACGTATTTTGGGGCGCTGATTACGAAAATGAGGGTTAAAGCTACCTACAATTGTTGGAACACCCCTAAAATTGCAAAAAACACCCCTAAATATGGGTGTTTTTCGACTGTACTTGTTGTTTTGCAAATTTAGCCATCTTATATGTTTTTTGGGGCGCTGATTTTGAAAATCGGGGTTCGAGACTGGAAAATTGGTGTTACACGCCCCACATGCATAAAACACCCCTCCCAACCGGTGAATTTTGGTGAAAAATGAAATATAAAATACAAAAACATATGAGATGAGTTAGTTTGCAAAACAACAAACACAGTCGAAAAACACCCCTTACTTAGGGGTGTTTTTTGCAATTTTAGGGGTGTTCCAACAATTGCAGGTAGCTTTAACCCTCATTTTCGTAATCAGCGCCCCAAAATACGTAGGGGACAAGTGGTCTCGTCAAGTCCGGCGTTTCCCGACCTTTTACCGCTGTTTTAGTTTAAAAATAAAGAATTTTTTCAAATCGTTCGCGCACATTCTGAAGCATTTCCGGAGTGATTCGACGGCATTCGTCGACGATTCTTTGACGCAAATTTTGCAGCGACGCTGTCTGTGTTTTATAGATTTTACTTTTTTACCGATAAATCCGGTGATCGTGGAAGCCAGACGTTGGTCCAAATACTGACGGACAATTAACGCATAATGCGGAAGAGCACCGACCTGTTGAAAAATCAAATGATCTTCAACATACTCTGGAACATTTTCAGTAATATCAGTCAATGCAGGGTCAATAGTGCCTTCCAGTAATTGCAAATACATTTGGCCAGTCAAAATACCAGAAAAAAAGGACCCACGAGTCGGTCACCGAAAATTCCAGCAAATATATTTAATTTTTTCCGGTTACTGTGTATCCACCTCGTGAGAAACTCTAGAGTTTGAATCTGACGAATAGCGGAAATTGTGACGATTTACCGCCCCATTAAAGAAAAAACTGTATTCATCAGAAAAATAATGTTAAAAAGAAACTGTGGATCGTTCCCTGCTCGCTCACGCATTATTTCGCAAAATTTCAAACGGCGGTCATAATCATCCTCACAAAGTTCCTGGATTAAATGTATTTCGCTGGATGGAATTTTTTCTTCTTCAAAATGGTTTGTATGCTAGTTCGATTGATCCCAGACGCAGATGCCAGCTGCCTCGTACTTAATGTAGGATCAAGATGAATTTGTCCCAAAACAGCAACTTCACTAGCTTCATTTACTATAGGTTTTTAAAATTCTCGTTTTTATGGGCTACGTTCCCTGTCTCTTGAAATTTTGTTACTAAATCTAGAACATACTTCCTCCTGACATGTCGATCTTGATGTTGTTCATTAAATAGCTGAGCTGTTCTTTTCACACATTTATTGTTCATAAAGTAAAGCGAAATGATATCTACCCTTTCCGCAGAAGAATAACCCATAGTGTTTAGTTTTCAAAAACACAATTAAATACACTACTAACCAACGCTTTCAAATAATACTAGAAAATAAATTTGAAATCCACTAATTTTACGTTCGTTGTGTGTGCATATCTAGTATTCATTTTTTTACAATTGTGTTTTTTTACGAAAGTGATAACAAATCGCCAAACACCAATGTAACGCAAGAAATACTAAATTTATACCATTGGCGTACTTAACTCGAGTGAGTGAAATTTTTACCGTTACTAATTGTTTGTACATAAGTTTCAAATTTAAAATCAAAATTCTTATTAAGTATTGGGCGGAATTATACAATTTAGAGTCTGTTGTAAAGAGAATTGTAAGAGCATTCGAAATAAATATTACTCAACCCCCAATGCCATTCAAATATTTTGGGGTGATGCTTACCCTTGCGTGGGGGTGAAAGTGGCGGAGTCAAAAATACCAGCAAAGAATGTCCCCCTATAATCTAAAATCGACGGGTCTGAGCGTTTTTCTACAATCTTGACGCAGTTCCTGAAAATGGCTCTGTTTTGTTTTCATCTGGCCACCCTGTATACACATATTCTAATGATTTTTATGTCACTTGCTTGAAATTATATTGCACCATTCTATCCCACTATTTACGGTCGGTGTCTTTTGACATTTTTTATATTCCCTTATATCGATGATATAGACTTTACGTCGGAATCTGCCCCCCCTCCTTTTTTTCTACATTTGATTTTAAACGTCGTTTGCAATAATATCCATAATCAAGCATAAGAAATATCTCTATTAATTATTAAAGTGATACGTGAAAAATTGAAATTGCAAAAAAAAATAAAAGTTCAACTTCAAGGGAAGTATTCTTGCACATAACAATGTATAATACCTAACTAATAGTTAATGGAATAGCCTCCTTTTTGTTAGGTACACCTTGTATATTATATACAATATGAAAAGAAAATATTACTTTTAAGAAAATCGTTAAAACATAGAAATAGTTGTTTTTACATTGTATAGAAATACTTTCTAGTAGATAAAGTATATTTTTGCCTGTAATTTAATTCAGTATTAATAAAAATTATTATTATAAAGTAATTAATATATTTTACCATAGATATTTAACATACACAACAATATGTTTTCAATTTTTTACCACGGATATTTTCATTATAATACTTATGCCTTTTAATATTTATGCAATTTATTTATCTTGTTCCACTTTAGTAGCTTTATATTTATTTATATCTCATCACACCACTTTATTTTTCATTTCTATTTTATGACAAATGTGTTGGAGTTTGGATGTGACAAATGCAAAGCACATGTATTAATTTTTCGCATTTTAACGTTCGATCACTGTCTGCAAGTGGTGAACTTTTCACTGATTTTATACTTGATGGCTCATTTGATGTCATTGGTTTATCAGAAACTTGGTTAAATTCTTCCATTTTAAATTCTCATGTTTCTATTCCTGATTATAAATTAGTTAGAAATGACCGCGAAGGTAGGGTAGGAGCTGGAGTTGCGTTTTTTATAAGAAATTATTTTAAATTTTCTATTTTAGAACTTGATCCAAGTAGCTCGTTGGAACATCTCTGGATTAGTCTTAAGGTTGGGGGTAAAAAAATTGTTTTGGGACATTGTATTTACCTTCATTGATTAACTTTAATTCATCTATTGATCATTTGGAAGATATTTTAGTGAGTATAATACCTGAATATGATTATATTGTTTTTGGCGGTGATTTAAATGTAAATTTTTTGACTGATAATAGTTATCACACTAAACTGGGCAATTTGTTTACTAAATATGGTTTGTGTCAAGTGGTTACTGAACCAACTAGGATTACTGCTACGTCAGAAACTTTGCTTGATATAATAGTTACATCTTGTCTTGAAATTGCTGAAACTGTTGATATTTTTAGAATGGATGGTATATCTGACCATAGATATGTTAATTGTAAACTAAAATTAATGAAACCGTCTCAGCAAGCTTTTTTAAACATACAGAGATTTTTCTAAATTCAATTATGATTTATTTGTCCAAGATCTTTACACTATTTTTTGGGATAGAATATACTACTATGATGATGTTGATGAAATGTTAACTTTCTTTAATGAAAATGTTACATATCTGTTTGACATTCATGCTCCTTTTAAAACGTCTAAATTTACTAAGCCTCCGGCACCATGGCTAACTGATAATTTAAGACTGATGTTTAAATTGAGGAGAAAAGCTTTAACCAAATACAAACGATTAAAAACAGATCTGTGTTGGAGTGAATATAAAAATATTAGAAATTTAGTTAATATGACCGTTAAATCAGAAAAGAAAGCGTATTTGCATCATAAATTTAAAACAAATCCTAAAGAGTTTTGGTAAACTCTGAAATATTTAAACATCAGTTCTAATTCTAATACTGACTGTACTGATTTATCTGATTTTGGTACTCCCGACGATTTTAATACTTTTTTATTAACAGTGTGCCCTCAACTGATGGAAATAGTAATGACTTTATTGAGTCGACCTATTTTAATGCAGTTTGGCCTAATATTACTGACAATTTTAAGTTTAAAGTTGTGACCTCTGATGTTGTTTCAAGACTGTTGTTTAAAATTAAAACTAATGCTACTGGTCCTGACGGAATATCTTTAAAAATGCTGTTATATCTTACACCCCATTTGTCTGATTATATTAAATTTATCATTAATAAATGTCTTACTTCCGGACAGTTTCCTAGGCTCTAGAAATACGCTAACATAATTCCGGTACCTAAAACTACTCATCCTTCCTCGCTTTCTGATTACAGACCGATAAGCATTCTACCTGTTATGTCAAAAATCCTTGAAAAAATTGTTCATCAACAATTTTCTGAATTCTTATCTGTTAATAAAATTCTATCGGACACTCAATCTGGTTTTAGGTGCAATCACAGTACTACAACCGCATTACTCAAAGTCAGTGATGATCTTTTTCGAGCACAGGATTCTAATAAAACTTCGTGTTTGGTCCTGTTAGACTACAGCAAAGCTTTTGATACTATTAACCATGCCACCTTAAAAGTCAAACTCAAGTATTTTGGTGTCGGTAATATTGCACTTAATTTTTTAGTAATTATTTAATGTACAGACGTCAAAGAATTCTCATGTCTAATACTGCGTCTAAATTTCTGCCTATAAATAAGGGTGTTCCGCAAGGGAGCATACTTGGTCCCCTATTATTTTCCGTGTATACTTCTGATTTGTCAAAATATTTATCTTTTTGTGCTGTACATCAATATGCTGATGACACTCAGATTTATCACTCTTTTTCTCATGATCAGTTAGATGATGCCATCCATAATATAAATTCTGATTTAAATATAATTTGCAAATTTTCTATCTCGCATGATTTAATTCTCAATGAAAATAAAACTCAATTGCTTGTGTTTAGTAGTCGCCGACATTTAGTTTTAAGTAACCCTGCTTTCCAGATTATGATTAATAATTCAGTCATAGTGCCAGTAAATGAGTGTAAAAATCTTGGGCTTATTATTGATGCAAATCTTAGATTTAGATCGCATGTAACTAATTTAGATCAAAAATATTTTTTTAAATTGAAGGCCTTGTACTATTATAAGGACATTCTTTCTAGAGATATTAAACTGAGATTAGCCGACAGTTTAGTTTTATCTATGTTATCATATTGTGATGTTGTTTTCTGGCCCGCCTTGCTTCAAGTGGACAAAAATAGTCTTCAGAAAGTACAAAATGCTTGCCTTAGATTTTCTTATAACTTAAGAAAATTCGATCATATTTCAGGGCGTTTAGGGATTCTAAATGGTTTACACTTAATGAAAGATATAAAATACATATGGCTTGTTTAGTTTATAAGATAATAACTTTAAATATGCCTACATATTTCGCTAACAAGCTTGTTAAAAACTTTGACATTCATAACCGAATTACTCGACATAGAGAATTATTGGTTACTCCCTGTCATAGTTCAGTGATGTTTCAGCGTAGCTTCTCCTTTAACGCAGTACATATTTTTAACACTATTCCTAGTGATATCAGAGGAGCCGTCAGTCTTAACTTATTTCAACGTAAAGTAAAAGAATATATTATCAATTCCCGTGATCTTAATTAATTAGTTATTTAATTTGTATTGTAATTTAGTGTTTATTTGTTATGTAACTGTTTTAAAGGCTAGTTTTTATGGGTGGTTGTATGAGCAGCTCTGTTGGATACCGCCACCCATTATTCATTATTTTTTTCTATGATTTTACTGTTAACTGTGAATAAAGACATTATTATATTAATTTGTCTTTGCACAGTAGCACTGTTCCTTAGAAGGCATCATAAAAAGATAGATGATTTAAACTAAAATTTTATATTAATTTAAAGTAAATAATTATGTAGTCATATGTTTTATACATACTTTTTACCACAAATGCTACATACCTACTATAGAAAGTCAATCGGCTTTTTTGATTGCCATAATTAGTACAGCATAGTAATCATAAGTAATTATACTAAGAAATAACATTATGCCAGTCAAATTTGATACCACTATGCCTATTATAAGAAACTTCTCGTTTAATTAAAGTTTTAAATAAATTCGTGTGTATCATCCATGAAGTCTAGCATAAGGAAAATTTCGAGGTACTTGGGGAAAGGGTGAATAAGAAACATAAAAAAATCATTATAATAACTAAACTGATCGGTATAAAAATGTAAAATGTTTATCTCTAATAACTGAACATGCTATTTATTCAAATTAATATAAAGTGCTAGTTGCTAGTGGTAGTTATTTTAACGATGTTTTACAAAAATTGAAAAAGAATATATCATACTCGTGCGTTCTCATACATAACTAGTTAGCAAATAGTATGCTTGTTGAGTTTTGTACGTTTCTTTAGAGCAATCGTATTAGATCCTTGGTACTTTTTGATACACACATATATTTCTTGCGTAGTCTAAAAAAATGATATGGTGTTATTGACATATAAGATATAAATATATAACAGAGGATACTAAATTACATTGTGTAATTAGGACATGATTTGATTTTTTTCTATTATTAATACAAAAAATCGAGTTACATAATATAGATCTGCACTGAAATTTTTAAGAAAATTAAAAGAAACTATTTTTAACTATACAAGTAGGTAAACAAACGCAAGCGAAGAAAAAACTTTTTAATAGAAATTATGTTTTAAATAATGAGTTTCATAAACTGGATGACAGATGATCAATCTAGAATACTAAAGAACTATTATTTTCAAGTTCAAGGAAGGACGATGTCAATACAACGGAAGATATATTCATTTTAGTGAGTTATGTAAGCAAACTTTCCATCTACTCTTACTCCGATACCTTTACGAGCTGGTGCGGTTAACCGGCCCAAGCCCATATTTTGTAATTTGATGCAAAATTAATGCAATTATGACTCGATTAAATTACAAAAGGTCAGTTTCATAATAGTACCAATTCGATACTTTTTAAATTTTGTTCTTAATTTGTATGTGCTTGAACCATCAACTGTGAACTAAAAATTTCATAAAAAACGCCTACGATGAAAAGATACTTCCTGGTAATTGTACAACCATTAACTGCAAAATTATACGCTGTAAATGAATTTAACGAGATATAATCAAAAGGAATGCGTACCGTTCATTCTCTTTTTAGCCAAGTTCAAGGAAGAAATAATAAACATGTCAATAAAAATGAAAGACACATCTGGTTTCAGGGAATTACATAAACAAAGCCATACGTGCACTTTTAAATTCCGAAATCGCAATGCAAAAAGTTGACCCGGTTTACCAGAACGAAACCAATTATTATGATATACTTTCAGTTTAATGTAAATAAATGCACTACATTTGGATTTAATTACAACAGTCCCTTGGTTTTCGAAGGTTGTTCTAGCAGTAAATGTTGAATGTGCATCACGATCGGCGTTCACCAAACGGTACAATATCAGATGTTGTAATCAGATAGTTGGGATGTAGATAATAGTATAAAGCATAATATTTTTACTTATGATACAATTTATATTGTACCTATTAATGATTAGGTATTATATTATTATATTCTGAAAAATAGACTAGGGATTTTGGCCTCTGAAACTCGATTTTTTTGTCAATAAGGGTATCTGTATTGCACCAAGCAAAACATAATTATTAAATTAATATTTTTTTTATCAACGGTATTTGAGTTATGACAGAAAACAGGTTTTGAATATATCACAACGTCGTACACCTACCATGGTTGTTTTTTCTGAACAACACTGGCAAGTGTCCCTAAACATATTTATCGTGAATTAATTTCTTAGAGCTTTTCTCACAACATATACAGTTTGAAATAGATATAATAATGTTCAAAATTGCTTGAGGAAAACATCCGTACAAAAAAGACTTCGTCGAAAAAATTTTGTCTAGTTTTGCCGTAAAAGTAAAAAATTTGACTTTTGTTTATGTATAGTCACAAATATCAAGTAAACACTAAGTACAAAATAACGAAAACAGCATATTCGATGAATTTCAGGTTAGCAGCTACAGATAATGGGTTGTAATGTTGCCACATGTATGTTGCAATTTTAGGATGTTTAGGAAAACTTCTGTTGTTTACTTTATTAATACTCATACAAAAAAACAAATTACAATCAAATTATCTAGTTTTTGCTGAGTTATAATTCTATCTAAGTTTGCAATTTCGTAACACAGCTTTGCATTTTAGAGCAGTTGGGTTTTTGGGTATTGGTCATCCCGTTTTTTGTATAATACACTATTTTTTATAAATCTTGTTTTTTAATTCGTACAAGACATTTAATAATAAAACAACTTACGTTTTAATTTTTCAAGTACATTCCAAAGTATTCTGATCTTGGTTACGGTTGGTTTGATTAGTCTGCTATTAAGGTTAAGGAAACCATACCCCAGTATAATGTGTTGGAAAGATTTTGTAGTTTAGCAATTGAATAATCTCTTTTCATATTGAAAGATCCTTTCATAATTGTACAAAATATTTTATCTAAATATAACAAAATAAAAGATATAACTTTAAGTGAGAGTGTGATTTTTAGGAATACTCCAGAATGCTAAGCTTCTATTAGCGCACTATGATCTTTTAAAAAGATTTAATGACCTCTGATATTGATTATTTTACGTGAAAACCTATGGTAGTAGATAGGCAAGAAAACAAACGGCCAACGTGAATCGGCGAAACAAGAATATGTCATTGTTTTATTTCAATACTTTCATTTCAGTAATTTGTAAGTGTTGTGTTGTGATTTATTAAGTTTAATTTTATAGCAACATTTTAACTGATATTTACTGAAGTTTACTGTGTATTGTAAAATGTTAAGTTATTTATTGTGTTTAATGATACCATGTGTTTGTGTGTAGTAGTACCTCATTCATGGTATGTACATTTTTAAAAATGTAGGTCTCTTAAATAACAACAACGCATTGGTGAAGCTTCGGCATTTGTATGGGCTTCAAAGTCGACCTTAGTAAACAGAAAGTAATTTGGAAAGTATTCAAGATAAATTCCAATATTGATTCCACGATTATTGGGTGTTTTACGTTGATTAGCCATTGCTTTAATCTGCTTATACTGTAAGTATGTGTTCTGATTCTTAAATGAAAATAGGAATTCGTGTTAACAACACAGGTTGACTTTTAATTTAGAAATCCGTTGACTCCCCTTATTCTCTACAACTTCAGTTTCATTCATTTTTTCAGTATCTGGCAGATCTGATAAGTTATAGAAATGGAAGTGCTGAAAAAAGCGATGGATATTTTACTGGTTTTTAGGCTTTCACGGCCTATATAGTGATTTTCCAAGTTGTGCTGCTGTGACTTCGGCAACTAGTCGCTGCCAGTAACAGAATTAAAGAGTACATTGATAGCCTTAACTTGGACTCTTTGACCTGCTCTTGTTGTTCTCGGACTAGGCTCTGTAGGGTCAGATCCGCTGTCAGTATCTGTTGGCCCGACATTATATTGATTTCGGCTCTTGTTGTTGGTATTACGACTACTACTGTCGGAACCATTCCTCGGATAATGTTTGTCTCCCAAGACGTCCCGTAGCCGTCTCTGTAACTGGCCGCATCCCATGCTTCCAAATGTTCCGCCGCTTTTCACTGTCGGCATCTTCAGTGGTGACTAAGAAAAAGCTTTGCCGCGACTGAGCAAAGCGAAACGGTGAAACATTTGGAAGCACGAGATGCGATCAGTTACAGAGGCGGCTACGGGTCGTTTAGGCAGATCACCATTATCCGAGGAACGGTTCCGACAGTAGTAGTCGTAATATCAACAACAGGAGACGAAATCAATACATAGGTAGGCACAGAGATGCCGACAGCAGGTCTGCTCCCACAGATTCTAGCTTGAGAACAACAAAAGGGTATGTCAAAGAATTTCAACTAAGGCTGGGAATGTGCACTTTAATTCTGTTACTGGCAGCGATCAGTTACCCAGTTCGCGGCATAACAACCCGGAAAATTACTATCCAGGGTATCCCTAAAAGGTCTTTACAATGCTCCACCAGACACACTGCGGCTCAGAATAAGTCGATTTAGCAAAACTTACCTTAGTTCAAAGTTGCCCAGTTTAGGCGCTATATGATCCTGAAGTTGCAATTTGGAAATCGTTTTTTTTTTATAAATTTAAAACGCCTTTTACGATTTTGCTAAAATTTGGTAAGTTGACGTTGCTCTCTAGGACAATAAACCCTATATCAAAATTATTAGTAATATCAATCCAATGGCGTGAAATTTGTTGTTTTTTTTAGTATTTACACCTTCGATAATTCCACGCCAATGGAAGCAAATATTTTTCAGTATAGAATTTATTAAGTAAATTATTTCATACCAAAAATGTACTCTTGATACTTGATTACTCGTGGTTTACTCGAAATTTGAAATTTTAATCATTGGCAACAATTTTGACACAAAAATTAAATTAGGAAAAAATTATTTACAATTATTGTTCCTGATATTCTTGAAATAAAAATGAGACTTATTAACAACCACGCTTATTTGTTTCTGCGTATTCCATATGGTATATACGGTTTTTTTATAAGTTTCCAGGTACTTACTTGCCCTTAGTTTTTATGTATTTTATTTACATTTTTCATTATCTGTTTGTAACCACTTAAATCAACAGTACCCAAACAAATGATGGATAGATAGAGATAATGACTCTCCTGTAAATTGGCCACCACGTTCTCCAAATTTAAATCCATTAGATTATTTTTAAGGGGTCATCTTAAGTCCGAGGTTTATATGACATCGGTAGAAAAGCAACTATTGCATCTCTTAGAGGCGATGAAGAAATTATGCAAAGAGTACATTTCAATTTTCTTCGTCGTGTAAATCTTTGTATGCGTGTAAATGGTGGCCACTTTTAACAGCTACTGTGACATCTTCATTTATTTGTATACATGCTTTCCTAATTTAATTTTTGTGTCAAAATTGCTTCCAATAATTAAAATTACAAATTTCGAATAAACCATGAGAGTAATCGAGTATTATCAAGAGTACCTTTTTTGTAGCAAATAACTTACTTAATCTAAATATTATACTGAAAAATATGTTCTTCCTTTAGCGTAGAATTATGGAAGGTGAAATTACTAAAATAAAACAAATTCCACGCCAATGGATTGATATTACTGATAATTTTGGTATGGGGTTTATTGTCCTATAGAGCAGGGTCAACTTACCAAATTTTAGCAAAATCGCATAAGGCTTTTTAAATTTATAAGAAAAAATGATTTCAAAATTGCAAATTCAGGGTCATATAGCGCCTAAACGAAACAACTTTGAACTAAGGTAAGTTTAGCTAAATCGACTTGTTTTGAACCGCACTATATCTGGTGGAGAGTTGTAAAGACCTTTTAGGGACACCCTATATCAAATGATTGATGTCTTGTTAATCTGTAATTTTGACCATGCACTTTTATACAGAATTTTAAAGTTATATATTGCCAGAATCACATCCTATTTGACCGAAATTCAAATTACGTAAGATTTATGGAGGATCATTTTGCACGGTAGATGGTAAATATATTAATAGACTGTAACTTTCATGAAAATCATCTCCAATTATTTGTCAGAAATGATATATCCTTCAGATTTACATCATTAACTGGTATTTCATAGTTACATAAATAATTTACTTTATGGTGTAAATTTGCATTATGCAGTTTTCTAGTTTCGTAATCACGTAACGTAATCTTCAATTCAACCTATAGCACATGAAAGAAAATAAATAGATTGCAAAATATGGTTCAACTTAAAATTAATTAAAACCTTGCGTACTTTTACATTTTAGAGTAGTGCGAATGTGATTCAAAACGTATTATGCACTCCATTAATAAATAGTGACAAGGTCGTGTTTTGGAACATTGACCAAGTTTCGAATCGAATTAAAAAAAAATTAAAATACGCATATGTGTATATTATAAAATTATTCAAATGTGACGTATATCCTTTTAATAATATGATAATTAGTATAAATAAGTTGTTTCTACATCTAAATGTATTTTACGAAATATTATATACTATATATTTAGTGTTTCCTCAATAGCACAGGTTTTAAACTTTTCACAGCTAATGGTAATATTAAGCTGTACCGTAATTTATATTAATTTTTATTTGAAGATTTTACTGGTAGAACTGTCTGAAGTACCCACTGACTTGAGATCTTGAGAATAGTTAGTATTACTGTCACTCATAACTTTATGGCGTATTTCACTTTATACCTCACCTCAAAGAAAAAATACTACAAACTTTAATTTATCTGTCACATAGCAATCACATAAACTGATACAATTTTTAGCTTTTATTATCACATATCAAATTACGCGTAGATGTACATATTCGTACTTATGATACATTTAATGTCGCTAAGGAAAATAAATTATTATTATTATATGTATTATTGCTTGATTTAGGACTCCTGCTTTTCTGAAAATAAAATAAAGAAAAATTATTCCACTTCTTTCAAGACTTCTTTTATGAGATGAACAAGAGTTGTCGTGATTTTTACAGTGTTCGCTATCACATTTAAAACATAACCTTAAATAAAGTCCACTTTGTCATGTTTATAAATTATATCTTCTAATGTATTTAAAATTTTGTTAAACTTGGCCTAGAAATTGTTTATCTACCTTCCATGTAGTTTTAAGATAGGTATTAGTTAAGTATATACCTATTACATAATTAATTACTGCCTTATTTTATTCTCTATATATACATTATTATAGTCTAGTTTTACTTTTATATATATATTTTTTTTTATTTTACTATACAGTCATAGTGTTATTGTTATTCAGTGAGATTGTACTTCTCAATTTTTTTTCTCTTTCTGTTACTATATATATTTTTTTTTTTTCATTAATTTGATAAAATATCACGTTTACTGTAATTAATGTTTATTTTAGAATTCTGATATCTACTTCGAATGCATTTAAGTTTTGTACATCTTAATGTTCAATCAATTTTACCCATTTTGACATCCTAAAAAGCTATATTTTAGCGGAAGATATTGATATATTTGCTGTAACGGAAACTTGGTTAGAACCAAATAATGTGCCGGCTTTCATTAATATACCAAATTATACTCTAGTTACGGCGGATAGACTTGGCAGAGGCGGAGGCGTTGGGTTTTTTGTAAAGAATAATTTACCTTTTAAAGTAATTTTTTCAAATATATCTCAGTGTTTGGAACAACTTTGGATTTCTGTTAAGATTTCAGGTCGATGCGGTGCTTTTGGGGTTTTCTACCGTCCACCTAGTCAAAGTATTCCTGATGCTTTTAATTTATTTGATGAAGCTATGTCACAGATTTTACACTCCTCTGATTTTGTTTTTTTAGCGGGCGATTTAAATATGGATTTTATGTTACCTAATGGTTTTACTTACTTTCTTAATTTTATTGAATCTTACAATTTATCGCAATTAATTAACGAGCCAACACGTATCACGGCAAATTCACAAACTTTACTTGATATTTTGCTAACATCTGATGCAAATTTAGTTATCTCTTCCAAGGTAACTCATTTTGGAGGGATTTCTGACCATTCTATCGTTTCATGCTCTATGAGTTTTAGCAAGCGCATCAATCCCGTACGGTTTATTACGTATAGAGATTTTAAATATTTCGATGATCATTTATTTCGTCATGATTTGTCTATTTTAAATTGGGATCATATTTATAGTTTGCAGGGTGTGGATGCCATGCTTGAATATTTTAATTCTAATTTACTTGAACTTTTTGGTAGGCATGCACCTTTGCGTACTGTTAGAGTGACTAAAAGACGTGCTCCTTGGCTTACGGACACTATCAAGGAGATGATTAAGTTAAGGGATAAAGCTTATCGTAAATTTAAAAACTCGTTTAGGTAGAGACTGGACTTGTTATAAAGATCTTAGAAACTATGTCACTGGGGCTATCCGTAGGAAAAGAAGTCGTATTTATCATGGGTGCTTAAAAATAAAAATAGTAGATCCACTTGGAATACGTTAAGATCACTAGATATTGTCGGCTCAGCTAGAGAGCATGATCTTCCTGTTCACTTACATGATCCCAATATAATAAATACTTATTTTAATAATATTTTACCAATTTCACCCTCCACTGAACAAATTGAATTGCTTAACAAATATAACACTTATACTCCATTTAGAAATATTGATAAATTTTATTTTCATACTGTGAGCACTAATGACATTCGTAAGTACATTAATTTGATTAAATCTCAATCAGCTGGCTCTGATCATATCTCAGTTATAATGCTTAAATTAGTTGCTGAACACTTATTAAATCACCTCACTTATATAATTAATACATCCATTTTAACACATACTTTTCCCAGATGTTGGAAGAATGCTAATGTTATTCCTTTGCCGAAAGTATCTAATGCTACAGAACTTAATCATCTTCGACCTATTAGTATTTTGCCTACCATATCCAAAGTTCTCGAAATGGTTATGAAGACACAAATGTCGCAGTTTGCTTTTGATAACAAGATTATACCTCCATTTCAGTCCGGCTTTAGGCCCCAGCACAGCACTACTACTGCTTTAGCACATATTTCAGATGAAATTTATAACGCCACCGATAATAATTTAATTACTTGTTTGATTCTTTTAGATTATAGTAAGGCTTTGACACACTAAATCATTCTATTCTTTGTAAAATTTAATGTACTTCAGTTTTGATAATAATGCTGCTTCTTATATTTTTAGCTATTTGTCTGATAGAACACAGCAAGTAATCATAAATTCTAATGTGTCTAACGTCCTGCCGGTGACTCATGGGGTTCCTCAGGGCTCCATTTTAGGGCCTTGCTGTTTTCTATTTATATAGCTGACTTTTATACATTTCTGAATAAATGTTCTGTACATCATTATGCTGACGACACCCAAGTGTATCTCAGTTGTCCCGTCGCGGAAGTGGCTTTATTTAACGATTCAATTAATTACGATTTAAACTCATTGCTAAATATATCTGCTGCTCATAGATTGAAACTTAATCCTGACAAATCTAAGGTTATAATTTTCGGTCCCAAAAAGAAACGTATCATGGCGAAAACGGCAATTAATTTAAAATTAGGAGATATTTCCTTAAATTTTACTAGTGAATGTAATAACCTGGGGCTTTGGTTTGATGAGGAGCTGAGATTTTCCAAGCACGTTAACATTCTGTGTCGATCATCATATAATACTTTAAAACAACTTTACCCCCATCGCGCCATCATGGATTCATATTTGAAAATCAGTTTATGTAACTCCTTAATATTCTCGAAGCTCTCTTATTGTGACTGCATTTATGGCCCGGCTCTTCTACATTCTGATACTCAACGTCTGCAGAGAATTCAAAATAGTTGTTTCAGGTTTGCTTATGGGATTAGAAAATTTGATCGAGGAATTACTGATTTAATTAAAAAACAAAATTTTCTTAATCTTTCGTACTTGCGTAAATTGCATTCGCTATGTTTAACTCATAAAGTTATTCAACAAAATGTCCTGAGTACCTACATAAAAATTTAACAAGCTACATAAAGCCACTTCTACGTTTAATCCACGTTATTCGCGCTTATTAGAAATTCCTCGCCACGCCACTGCCCTGTATACTAGAAGTTTTATTTATCACGCCTGTAAAGAATATAATTCTCTGCCTGTTTCTTTCAAATCGTACACTATCTTGAATTTTAAAAAAAAGTTAAAGCAATTTCTCATGCAGAAATTTACTGGTAGCTAATACGCTAATAATCTACTTTCACTGAACTCCTTACCTTCTTTTATTTGTGTTTTTTGGGATGTTGTCATGGGTTTTTATTGTTACTATAAGTTTTTGTTTTTGATTCATATAAGTTTATGGTGTATATCATATTATCAATTTTATAATTTAGGTATATAAGGATATATATATATTTTTTCTCATACTGTTCCTTGGGGTTAAGTTGAAAAGCAGTTTTAAACTGACACTTCGCCCCTTTATTAATTCTTTTGTGTTTATAATGTACTCAATTTTATTTTTTTTTTGCAATAAAAGACATTTATTATTATTATTATTATTATTGTATTATGCAATATTTATTTACTTCATCACTGAGAATATTCAACCATTTCTTTCAATTTTCATTTTCTTGAATAATTCACTTGGCGAATGACTTTATTTATTTAAATTTATTGTAGCAAAAATATTCAATGAAACTTAAAATGTTATAGACAGAAATATGCTTTACCAAATGTTGTTGGGAATGGGGTCAGAGTGGATTTACCAATTTGTTGGTAAGTCGACGTTTCAGTTGTATTTAAGCCTTCTTAATAAAATATATAACATAACATATAGCAATGCCAGTAGTTATAACGCCAATTAACAGGAATAAAAAAAGTATTTCGAATAAAATTTATATATTTTTTAGCCCAGACTCGGAATCTGCAATTTCAAGTCCAAAGTCCCCGCCCCACCCACAGGAAGAGAGGATGAGGGCTGACTTTAACGGGAGATATTCCTGTTTCGTTAAAGACAATTTTTTTGATATATATTTTGATTTGTCAGGTTAAATGTGGCACCCAGTATACACTTTTTAGATCAATTTTACTATTTTACTCGAGAAAACTTCATCAAAAATTTTACTACGCGGTATGTAAACAAAATTTGGCTTTAGTGTTTATGTAACACAAATGTATTAAATTTTGAAAATCAAAAGAATTATATCCCTAAAACGCAAATTTACCTATTTACAAAATAATTTAAAATTTGTCATAGGAAATATTGTTGCTTTCTTTACTAAAGCTAATTAAATTCAATATTTATATACAAATCTTTGAGATATTTCAAAGCAAATCAACCCAACTCGACGGTACAATCAGCGTTTGAATTAATATAAAAAGTATAGATACCCATCTGAAATATTTTAGTAGACATAGGCATACGTTAGAAAAGATTTCGTAAATCTACAAAAAAATTTAATACACTCCACGATACCTACTTTCTAACAACTCGTACATGGGCAGGCACTAAGCCACTGATCTAATATCACGGTTTTGGTTTGCCCATTTCTCTGAATTATATAATCAACTACGGCGCCTACAGTAATATGCTGGAAAATATTACACAAAGCAACTTCCTTGTTTTATCATTTGCTTGTTATTACCATATGAGTTTATACAGGGCGATTCTATACGTAATACCAAAAATTTTACTGCGTTTTCTGATCCCGAAATAAGACGAAAAGTCGACATAAACATGTATTCTAAAACGCTTCATTTTAAACATACATGGCGTGAAAAGTTAGTTTCTAATGACGGATTTTAATTTGTATCTCACAAAAGTGTAGAGATAAATACTTGAAATTTTGCCACAATTCCATAGCTTTCTAAGAAATAATGATGACATTTTCATACATAAGTAATGTAAAAAACCACACGGTCTACTAATCAATGCTTATAGAGAAGATATAGATGGGAATTATTTAAATGTGGTTTGACAGTGATCCTCTTTTGTATTGGATGTACATGCATTATAAATTTTTCTAACAAAATTAAAGTGACATTTGAAGAGTCATACCTCCTCCAGCGCTGAAGACTGTATTTTTCTATAAACTTACAGTGGCCTTTCTTACAGGCAATATTCCATTAAACACACTAGAGAACCCCAAGTAACGTACGTTTTTAGAAACATATGTAGACACTGTTTCCGGTTTAATATTTTTCTGCATTTGCCTATCTTTGAAAAATTTTGTAATGACGCCCATGGTTTTAGCTAGTACATAACTTTACCATACTATTTGTTAATAGTACTATGTTGCGACATATTTTCTATAAACATATTAATATGCGCGATAGTGATGTAATTTTTTTTATTTTTTACTTATCTGATTTTTTCAGTGTGAGATTTTTTGGTTAGGCAAACTTAGCTTCAAAAATAACCCTTGACTGTTCCGTTTGGCGCAAGGGCTTATTTAATTAATCTTTATTATTTTTTCAGAAGTGTGGCAAAAACCCAATAAAACTAAAAAATAGCACAAACCACAAATAAATAGCTTCAGACAATAACTGTTAGTGACAGCCATCTACTTCTAAGAGACAAAAGCAATCACGAAACATGGTTCCATAGTTTGTCCAATAAGGAAATTGGAATCACATGGACTATCCCTAATTGAACAAAATGACATAATGAATGATGTACAAAATAATATATACAATGTCAATAATTTACGACCAGTCAGGAGTACGATAAAAGAAAAAATGCAAAGCGTGTTGAAAAAAATCTAGATACACCGTTTTGGAGAAAACATATGTAAAGTTTTAGCCAAGAGTGTCGCTTGGGGGGGGGGGCAACTGCCCCCTCTTGCGAAAAAGCCTGTATTATCAAAATAATAAAATTAACTAATTTTCGGATTTATAACTTAGGTACACAACATCCGTGCGCTATGCGTTCTGTTTTTTTGTGAGTGCCGAGCTCAAAAATTGCTAAATACAAGCCTGGTTGCAGGTTGCAGGCATAAGACTCATAACCTCGAGTTGTTCTCAATATAGTATGTTGCGCGCATGCGTTACTATTCAAATTGACTCTAGTTATATCACAAACAGAACTTTTACCCTTTTACCCTGCCGAGTATTTTTTTATATATTTTATTTTATTATGTTACAGTACCTATAATATTTTGTTGTTATGTAGTTGAAAATATGGTGTTTCACAATTATATGGACCTTATCCTTATTAAAATACATATTTTTATGTTTCCGGTTTAATATTTTTCTGCATTTGCCCCTCCTTGAAAAATTTTGTAACGACGCCCATGGTTTTAGCTAGTACATAACTTTACCATACTATTTGTTAATAGTACTATGTCGCGACATATTTTCTATAAACATATTAATATGTTCATTCGTAAACTGACTACGGTCCTGTTAAACTCCGCGCTCCACTATCTCTAAACGAATGTAGATTTCAAAATTATTCATTTTCGTTCATTTATTTGATACATTTTTAATGAGACTTAGCATGTGCCGAGATATTAAAATACATTTTTCTCGAAAACTGTTGCCGACCTTCAACAAGAGCACCTTTTTTTAATTTTGGCTATAAAATATCAAAAAATATACAACCGCTTCAGGAGAAACTGTATACATTTGTTTTAACATTTTCAAAAAGAGGATAAATCGATCGATGGATAAGAGCATCAATTAATACATATCTATATAGACTTTTCGTTGTATTTTGAGATCTACAGAGAACGCTATTAAATTTATGGTACTACTTTTAGAATCACCTTCTATACAGGGTGTTAAAAAGAGAGTATCAAATATTTCAGGAGGCAATAGTATGAACCAAAATAAGTAGAAATATGGGTCCGCAAAGTAACGGTTGCGCAGATATGGACCACTATTCGTTTTTCAAACGTTTTATTTTATTAGGAATAAACCGACAATGGAAGCTTTAAACAAACAAAAAACAAAGTTACACAAGATATTCAAAGTGCCCAGGGTCCATTCCAAGCAGGCACGACATCTTTGTCTCAACGATATTCGAACTCTTTCGAAAACACCCTCCTTGGTTTGGATTTCTTGACATTTATTGCATCTGATTCAAAGGAATGTCTTCCAAAAACTCATACAGTCTGTTAATCGGTTTGGTAAAACAACAGGACCTAGAAACCTGTCACCTACAAAACCCATCCAAACGTTTAATGAAAAACGTGCCTGATGTCCAGATTCTATTAGAGAATGAGGATTTTTGTCGGCCCAAATATGCGTATTGTGAAAATTAAACACTTCATTTCTTGTGAACCCGGCCTCATCAGTAAAGAGAATATTTGCAAGAAAACGAAGGTCTTCAGCATCGTGACGTAGAAACCAGCGGCAAAAAACCAAACGTGCTTGATGATCATTTATTGGATTTAAGGCCTGTACTCGTTGCACATGGTATGGATAAAGCAGTTGCTCGTGAAGGAGTCTCCAAACAAGAGGACCACTAATTCCTACCTCGGCTGATATTCTCCGCACACTCGTACCTGGATTCTGCTCTACCAGTGCTAGAATTTCTTCTTCTGCTCCAGGAGTGGATACCGACCTTGATCTTCAGAATAAATGGCCCTGTTTGCTCAAGGAACCGGTATCACGCAAGCTTTGGTGTGAATTCTTCCAAACATGCGTTGTGAAGGAATCTGGCGATTTGGATAAGCGTCAACATAAAGACGTCGCGCATCGGTGGCGTTCCCATTAGCACGACCATACATGAAATGCATGTCTGTTAATTCTGCGTTAGAGTAACCAACTATAGCGAAAGAAAACTTGTGCACTGATATCAACTATCAAATACGTACTGTTTATTTCACTAAACATCAACCAACTATACTATATAAGAAAATACACAACGTTTTTGCAAAATAAAAAACATAACATACATATTCCATATCTCCATAACCGTTACTTTGTGGACCCATGTTTATTGAGACTTTTCTGCTTATTTTGGGTCATACTATTACCTTCTTAAATATTTTACATTCTTTTTTTAACACCCTGTATAATCTTTAATGCCTGCGTTATTGTTTAATTGAATGCAAACAAAGTATAGAACTGTTTACTATTGATAGTAAACAATAAAACAACCAAGTATTACTTACACGAATTATTATAACATTACAGTAATACCTATTACATACCACAAGATAACTGGTGAAATAGATTTAATTTATAGTTACATACATTCTGCCAAAAAAGCTTATATAGTCGACAAAACCAAATGCTTAAATAAACGAAAGCTGTTTTAAATGGAAACCTAAATATTTTTCTTTGAAGATTTATTTTATTTTTGCTATCTTATTATAGTTTACTTTACTTCTTTATATTATTTAGTTACACAGTGTTACAGTTACACTATCATGGTCGTAGTTAGTGGAGAGATGGGGGGGCTTAGCCTCCACTCTAAAAATTTAATTTGCCCCTCAAAAATATTCATAAACATCTCACACATATTTCAGAACCGATATTAAAACACAGTTCACTCAGGGCTTTAGCCCTCCCAGATTTGATAATCTAACTGAACCGATGATTATACTTACTTATTTATACATATAGTCAAAATAACCTTTTACGGCTACTATACTTATATGAATAAAATTTCATAAATTACAAATAATTTAACATCATTATATGTTTACTACATACGAGTATCACTATTAGATCTCCTAGATTTAAGCTATTTCTATGATATTCAAAAATGTGAAACCCATAATAATTTCCCCCATTTTTATTTCGTAATGCTTTTCAATAGCTTACTTCTGATAAATACATCTTCTTCTGGAAATGCTTTGGTTGATAGGCGCCATATATGGAATACATATTTGTTAATGAGAATGAAATAGGTAAATGGCGGATTAAGAGATATAAATCAGCAACAGCAAGCAGTTACATTACTAATCAATTTTTTTGATTACATATTATGTTGCTCAAACGTTCTTCTACGTTCTAGAATTTCTTATATTACGTTTTACAGATTTCCCAATGCACACATTTGCAAGAAGCAAATAAAATATTTCTTTATAATTGACGGAAACAATGCATATAATTACAGAACAAGAATTTATAAATGCAACACTAAATTTTAATATGCTTGCCTCACTCTCACTAGCAAGTTCTAATCTAAGCTAATCGAGCGAGCAGATGTAATTTGATTACATAAAAACATGTACGACATTTAACTTGAACACATAATTCGGTATGGTCTAATAATTCTATCTACAAGTGAAAGCATCTTCGACGAACTAAAAAATTGTTACAGGACATGCATCAAACAGTGCCCTTAATATACACTGTATTATAGAAGTATTACAAACGAAGAAGCTAAAGGTGTTATAATTATTTCAATTATAATTGATTAATCAAAGTAAATGAGGAATATTATTTCGTAAATTCGTTACACAAGTGTTATATATAGCGATGGGTAGATAATTAATGTAAGAAAACTAATAGTTCATACTATGTAAATTACCTATAACTATTTGCATGAAAAAATGAAAGTAAGTTTAAATTTCAATAAAACAATAAACATGCTTTCCACTAGCCATATGATATTTAAGCAACATTAAAAATAGGTTTTTGTTAATTAATTTGAAATAAATATTGAGTCCTTTAGTAACAATACAAAATTTTGTCTTATCCTTGTGCCAAATTTTGTATATCAAAATTTGTGCAGTTAATTAGTTAGTTTTGTGACTGTTTTGTGAATATAAATACGTGAAATTTCATTCAACCCCCTCCTCCTCTAAAAAAATAATTTAGCTGAACAAAATATATACACCACAACATTATATTGGTTATATATATAACGGATATTATACGAATTTTACATACTTTTATAACTTTAAATGACTCTAAAACAAGTTGTTCAAGTTCACACATACATATACAGGGTGTAAATTAATAAATGCGAAAAAATTCAAGGGGTGATTTCTAGTGGAAAAATAAAGTGGATATTTCATATATAAAAATCTTACTGTGAAGATACAACACCTTGAAAAGGGTGTCAAAATATATTTTTTATTTTTATTCTAAATTACCAAAAAAAAAATTAAATAGATATTTTCTGCTGTCAAGCAGGCATCTGGTAAACAATTTGTTAATTTTTGCCTATTGTTGTAAAGGATAGAAAAAGTCACCCCTAAGATTTGTTTCGTACATAACTTTTTTCTTAGTATTACTTTATCGTTTAAAGATTCATTTCTGAGAACCTGATAAAGATATTCTGAAATTTTTTCGCAAAAAAATTATTTGAAATGGCATAATGTATCTAGTAGGTGAATGTCACGTTGATATTTTGTAACGGCAACTTAATTATTATAATTAATGCAACCTAATTCTATTACTGAAATCAAATAGAAATCATGACATCACCGGATAAGAATAACTGTAACCTCACTAACAACAATTAAGTTACCTTTACAAAACAACGTAACAGCCGCCTACTAGAAAAATTACACTTTGATTAAATTTCTACCCTATGCCAGTCATGCCATGTAATTGATTTTAAATAAATTTTTTGCTCAGAAATCATTTATGGAAAAATACAAAGGAAATTTTTTGTTTAGAATGAATCTGAAATGAATTTTCAAATGGTAAGGAAGCAATATATGTACAAGTCTTAAAAGTAGCTTTTTCCACCCCTTACAACCATCTACTTAAATTAATTACTGTCACTTTTTTGATATTTCAGAAAAACATTAAAAACTGCTTTAATGGCGCCCTTTTTAAGGAGTTACCTATATCTCCACCGGAGATGCCCAAATGATTTTTTTATGAATGTGAATTGTTTCGCGCTTATATGTATATTTACACCCTGTATCACCTTTCATAGTAACTGAAGTAATATAAAAGTTCCCCCATTCTTGAATACATATCTTATTTTTTAAACCTTATAGCTATTAACAATTTTATCACAAATCCTTTACAAGTTATCTTATTTTTTAGTATTTTCTACAGTTTTCAAGTACATTGTACATGTAGTAGTAGTAGTAGTCCTCCAGTAGTAAAACATTTTCAATAAAAATCTGATTCTGAATGTTAAAGAATTGATATAGGCATTTGGGTAATAATAAAAACGAGATAATGCTTTGTCGAGTTCCGTTTGTTACTGAATATATTTTCACAATTGTCGTTATCCTGCTTAGTACTAAGAATAATGTATGTACAAAAATTGATTGTTTCCACTTTTACGGTGGTCAGGTGATTTCCGGGCTGGTTGCCACGTCGTCGGTTTAGAACACTTGACGTTTCGAGAGACATATCGCTCTCTTCTTCAGAAGTTACTCATAGTACAGTGTTCTAAACCGACGACGTGGCAACCAGCCCGGAAATCACCTGACCATTAACGACAGCCACGGAAGCCTACAAACTAAATCCACTTTTACGGTGTATGAGAAACAAATCGAATCCTCCGACATAAAGTAAGAAGCAACAGAACAACCGTATGGAGACCAAGGTTTCCAGCCAGATTCAGATATTATACATAATCTAATCATTGATGCCTCCCAACATCCTTATTAATAGTCCACCGGTTCACCCCTTTAAAAGTGGTATACGTGTTAGGTAGTACTTGGACATTTTTATTTTACGGCCACTGTACATGATCTACTGAGTAACAATTAATTACGGGTGAGATATAAGTGGTCTGCTTACTTCCTGCTCGGCCTAAGCGGCTCGACTTATAGGAAGCGACCTACATTGCAGCAGGTACTTAACGCAGACCTCTCGTCCTGGGCGACGAGCCATTAAATCTGTAAATGATACTGCAGGAAACACTACTCCGCAGACTAATGCCCCGACCGGCATTGAATTACTCCTGCATTATCTGTGTGAACAGCCAAGAACCGTTGTCGGACACACCACCAGACATAGACCGGTTTCGGGCTTGTTAGCCCTCATAAGTATGCCATAGGTGAGATGACCGACAATTGAACTGGCTGTTCCTTTATATGTATGTTCACATATAAACTGAGTGCAGGTGAGATACCTATAAGTGGTCTGCTTACTTCCTGCTCGGCCTAAGCGGCTCGACTTACAGGAAGCGACCTACATTGCAGCAGGTACTTAACGCAGACCTCTCGCCCTGGACGACGAGCCATTAAATCTGTAAATGATACTGCAGGAGTAATTCAATGCCGGTCGGGGCATTAGTCCGCGGAGTAGTTGTTTCCTGCAGTATCATTTACAGAACAATTAATTACATAAATTGAATTTATTGGTAACTTATAGATAGATAGATAGATAGATCGTTTATTATCCATTTTGGAGCAATACAATGCTATAAGGATTCGTCTATAAAATACATACATACATATAGTATAAGTAAATTACATAACATACATAGTAAAAAACAAACAGTCGTTAAAATCACATTAAAACAAAATACACATCGAGAAAACGTCATTAGGATATAAACACACATATATAATATATAAGATAAGATATAAATAAACGTATATGAACACAAGAAAAAAAGAAACAGAACTTTTATAATCACTTGTATCCTAGAAATTCCTCTACAGAGTATGCATTAATTTGAAGAAGATACTTTTTAACTTGACTTTTGAAGTTAGGAGTTGGTGAATTTTTATATATGTCTGGTAAATGATTATATAATTTCAGTCCAAGGACATCATGAGCCCTCGAGGTAATATTGAGGTGTCTATAAGGAACACAAAATTTATTTTTGTTTCGAGTGTCATGGGTATGAAAAAACTATTTTTTGTAAATTTTTGTCTATTCTCATGGATGTAAACCAAAATATGAAATATATATAAACTTGGAACAGTTAGAATGCCATATTTTTTAAAAAAGGGTCTACAGGATTCTATTGCAGAAATACCAGCTATACATCTAATTATACGTTTTTGAGTAATAAATACATTTTGTGATTTCGATGATTTTCCCCATAAGATAATGCCATATGCTAATTTAGATTGAATTTCAGCATAATAAAACAATAATAGACAAGATATATCTAAAACACTTTTTAGTATTCTAATTTGGAAACATTTGGAGCTCAATATATTAACCAGCGTATCACAATGGGATTTAAACGATAAGGTATCGTCAAATACAATACCTAAACATTTAGTGGTGTCCGTTCTTTCAATTTCAAGATTATCTGACTTTATCTTAATAGTAAAATCACTGCGATTTTGAGCAGTATGGAATATCATACATTTAGTTTTAGAAAAATTCAGAAATAGTGAATTTGTTTTACACCAGTCACTCAAGTTAGTGATTTCTGCATTAATTTTACCATGAAGAAAATCTTTGTTTGAATTAGAAAAAAGAAAGGTGGTATCATCTGCGTATAGAGTAGTGAATGCCTGGTGCATTAAATTTGGTAGTTCGTTGATATATATAATAAACAAAATCGGTCCCAGGACTGAGCCTTGTGGAACACCAATGTTGTTATTTAAAATAGAGGATGTACAGAAGGACTGTTTAAAGTTATTATTATGAACTATTTTTACCATTTGTTTTCTATCTTTAAGATATGACCGAAACCAATCAAGTGGCTTACCTCTGATACCGTAGGAATATAACTTAGTTAATAGTAGATCATGTTCAACGCAATCAAAAGCGCGACTAAAGTCGCAGAAAATTCCAATAGGGTTACTTCCGGCTTCAATAGCTTCTAAGATTTTCTCATAATACGACAGTACAGCAGTTACAGTAGAATGCCCTGGACGAAAACCGTGTTGACCATCATTTAATACATTATTTATGTCAAGAAATTTTACTAATTGGGACAATATCGCATATTCAAATATTTTAGATATTACGGAGGCACAGAGATAGGACGGTAATTCGCGATATTCTTGGCATCACCACTCTTAAAAATTGGAGACACTAAAGAAGTCTTTAATCTGGATGGAAATAAACCCTCTCGAAATGACTCATTAATTATATGTGTGATCGGTTGAACAATGTGTTCCGAAATTTTTTTAATTAGTATAGCCGACATGTCATCGTGCCCAGCAGAAGTTTTATTCTTTAATTTATATTTTATAATATGCAGAACATCTTGTTCGGTAACAAAAGCTAATCAAATTTACGTTAGGACTTACATTAGTTATTTTTGTTTTCTGAAGTAATTGATATGGGATGTTTATAAAAAAGTTATTAAATTGTTCAGAAAGCTGACAAGGGTCTGTTATTGGTAAATTGTTAATATTCAAAGTAATATTTTTTGATCGATTTTTGATTGATAATTTAATCCTTGCATTTGTATCCAATATAAAACAGACAAAGCGGGACGAAATCCTTAAAATACTTTGTTTTTAAATATAAATATCCGTTACACCGAAACTGTATAGATAAGGCAACATATTTCCTGACCTTCTTTAATCAAAAATATGTTTTTCATAATGGGGGTAGATACTTATCTACTTATCTAAAATTATCTAATTTTATTTAAAAATACACAAGTAACAATACACTTTGAGAGATTTATTTGAAAATAAGACTTTGAAATATATGTTTGAAGCTAATTGGTGCAGTTCCTTTTATTGAATGCGTAGATCCACTGGATATTCTTACACAAAATCAATTGAATTGGAATAATATTGCAATAAACTTCTAAAATATTCTTTAACACAATCTAAAACCAAATTTTGTTTAAAATTTTGATTTTCACCTTTATTTTTTATCGATAAATATTAGATACTACGTATATTGAGGTTAATAATATTGACTGGAAATTCCAAAATAAATATTTCTGTTTGTTTACATGACATTTTTACAAATTAGTTGCGGATATACAATTTATTACTTTGCGAAATTGTACATAATCAATTTTTTCACAATGTTGGGTAAACCTATTTTCTAGAATCGAAATAGTATAATTTACTTATAAATTCAAGAAGCATTCTTCAAATACGAGCTTGAATTTTTAAAATTAACTGCAATAAAAAGGAAAGAAACACATATCTCACGCATTTTTCCCTAAATAATTATTATTTGATGTTATACACTTATGTTCCACTTGCCTTCCTTTCTAGGTTGTTCTTTGTTGTATTCATTGCACCAATGTAATAAAATACTATTTAAATATTTGAACTAATTAAATCATACTTGGTATAATGTTGACGGGTTGTCTTTCAATATAATGACCACAGAACAAAAATTTATATTTAAAGTCGACGATGAATTTATCAAGTGCACTTATTATTACATTAATTATTTGTTTTGTTATTTCATTTGAAGTTGTACTGGGATCTACAGAAATAACAATTGAAAATATATTAATTATATATAATAATATAAATATATTGTCAAATCATGTAGTCATAATTCAAATATTAAAAAAATTAAGTTATATATTATAATAATATACCTTTAACTCCAATATAAATTTAAAAAATGAATGAATTTTAGCTTTATTTGATTTGTAGCCTGCATTTTGACCTTTTGAAAATGCTCTCAAATTTGTATATTTAAGGTCAACATTATCTTGCAATAATTGTAGTATTGTGTGTAAAATTGAATATTTGGATCAAAGTGTTGAGCAAGTAAAACATTTTCTGATTGATTTTTTGTTTTTGTTTTGGGCCCATTCCTTGTATTGAATGTACTCTTTTTCATGTCTACTTTTAGATGTATGCGGAAGTAAGTTTTAATGCCGCTATATTGGCTTCTTCCATAATGTCAGGAGGAGTATTTGTAAAATCAGAATCACTAGTATCGCTTTTCAAAACTAATTTTAACACAACAACGAGCGTTGTTTAAGGAATAAATCAGGTTGTGCTTTACAATGTGTAAATGTTGCTGGTCTCTAATAATTATAGAATGTTTTCCCTGACATCTCTCAGTGAGTTTTAGCCTACTTAGATATTTTTATTCGAATTTTTTTTTTAATATCAAAGGGAAATTGGGTATGCATATTTTTATTACGAAAATCCATATCCAAATTTTATGATTATGTAAAATATACAGGGTGAACCTTAAATAAGTACAAATATTTTAACCAGCAGTATAGTTCACTGTGTAGAACACATAGTTAATAATTTTTTTTGCAAAAAAAATGAGAAATAAAAAAGTGAAATTTTAAATAAATTTTGTAATTTTTCTGTAGAAAACTTGTTGAGGACCGCTGACTTTCATACATTTACGAGTCATACCGATTCAGATTGAACGTGTAGTTCACAGTGTTGCCAGTGTTACACAAATGTCTTTGCTAGAAGAAACTTAATATGTTGTGTGAAAATCATAGTTTTTCGTTATTATTCATAAAATAAAATAAATGGCTGTGTAAAATGTCTTTTGTCTCTTTCTAACAGTGTACAATGGCATTTAACTTGTGAAATGTGGATTACTGATTAAATAGTTAATTTTTAAACAAACAGGTAAGCTTGTGTGCACGTGTATAATTTTTGAACATTGGACATAGTAATATCACGTAATATCTTCCTAAATACTTTACGGTAGTATTTAACTTGCGGAAATTCATTTTTAATCGTTTATAGTAAGATCAGTTAAGCAGTTAAAATGTATGTTAATATTGCTGCGTATCATACTACATACCCAACTTTACTGTACTTATGCTTCAAACAAGTATTTTTAAAATAGAATTAACTGTATTACTTTACTATTACGTTAAGGGAAACGTAATATTTATATTAGAGAAGATATGGCAACCTCGCAACAAATCATATGGTTTTAGCACAGCTTAAATAACAATCAGCTCACAGACTCGTATGAGCGGGAACGTCTCGCGCAGATCTTCGCGCATGCCGCCATTTTGGGATAAATAGCGGCAGGGACGTGTGGTTGTAAAATATGCCCTTATAGCCATACCGTCAACGACTGCGTTATTGGCGCACAAATGCTGTATTTTGTGGTTTGTTAATTTTCTTGTATTTTATACTGTTATGTTATTTTATTTTTAAACAATTTCAAGTAAAACAAATTTATATTTAGTATGACACTTTCTAAATTGGGACAACTATTTTAAATCCGGTACAGAATTGTATCACAAAAGAGAGAGAGAAAAAAATCTACAATTGCAAATTTTAATGTTTTAATACTTCAAAGATGCCGCCGTAGAGTCTGTGAGCTGATTGTTATTTAAGCTGTGGTAATAGGTTAGCTAAGATAGCGGTCCTCAAAATGTGGGTATTTTTTTTAAATTAATATCTCCGTAAATATTAGAAATTTTTAAAAATGGCTTTCACTAGACTGATCTATATGACGAACTACACCAGCAGTTAAAATATTTGTACTTATTTAAGGTTCACCCTGTATAGAGTATTCCAAAATGCGGCCAAAATTTTACATAGGTATTTATGCGGAATTTTGGATACATAAAAATAGGATTCAATGTCTACTGTGTTAGGTACGTACCCGCACTAATATTATTTAATAATGTGAAAAGAAACTAGTTTTCTACTGTTTCTCTTTAGGGAGGTGTATACTTTCTGTAGGTAGTGGAAAAAATATATTATTATTTTAGTATGTTTTATTGTAAGTTGTTGCACTAATGACTACAAACTGTCAAACAGAAGTTTTTTTTTCAAAATCTATGGCATACCTACCGTTTCTGGAATTATATTTCATCAAGTATTTCCAGAATATTTTGCATATCCATCTCTTATATACCTATTTTTTAGGCTTGTATAATGAAAAAATATCGATAGGCACTGTTCTAGATTAACACTAAACAGCAGTATAATGTTTCCAAAGTGCGCCATGAAAAAAATTGCAAGTTTGTGATAGATAACCGGAATGTCAAATACAGTTAAGTTTTTAAGTAGTTTTAATTGAGAATAATATTAGTTATTATACAGGGTGTCCGGAACATGAGTGTCGTAAAGGCTTATATATCTGACTAAATGCAATAAAAAAACTTTTATGAAAATACTGTCTAAAACGAATAGTTTGTCTACAAATACGTTTTGAAAAATTAAAATACAATTGCAATATAACTGCAAAACTATGTTACGAAATTACAAACTAAGGTATAATTAAGGTTAAGTAAAAGCAGCTGTAACGTAATTTGTTCATAATTTGATTTTTGGATTAGTATTAATGAAGTAAACAATTGAAGTTTCCGAGAAAATTTTTAAAATTGTAACGCTCTGTAACGTACGACAAAGTAGCAGTGTCAGGCTGCTGGTGATAACCTAAAAGTAATATTAGTCATATTGGTGCATACAGCTAGTGCGATTCATTTGTGTCTAATATTTCTTTGATGTTTGTGAGTGTACATAAATAAAAATGGAACAATTTATAGTAACCATAACCAGCTGTATCGCATGTTAATTTACGACGAATCTAGGCAAAACTCTAGGCTACGGGACGTTTGTACGGTAAACGCAAGAAACATATGTCATTTTAAATATTTGTAACTATTATTCTGTGTTGTGAAAAATATAAATTTTTAAATGTTTTCTATTGCTTATTGTTAAGGACAAAAAGTTCAGTATGACCAAAATTTCATAATTTATTATCATACCATTTTTAATTTATATATAAGGAGGTGTTTGACAAAAAACTATACTAAGGTTTTCACCAATGCAATCTTGATTAGGTACTCATTTTAGAACCTTGTATATACTACATGTTTTCTACTTAGGCAATTCAACAATAAATACCTAAATAAATGAAATATGCTATAAATAAACAGCTTTAAACAATAAATAAATATTAATTTATAATACTATGCTTGTTATAAAATTGATTCTTATTTGTAGGAAAGAATTAAAACAAGGCTTATAGAAAAATGTTGTCCAGGATTTGTTGAAAAGAACTATCATTGCATATTATCTAATTGCGACAGTTGTCAAAATGGAATTTGTAATGAGGGAACATGTCATTGTACATCTGGATTTGGTGGAATAAACTGTGACACTAGTAGGTACAGATAACTGCAGTTCTTACTAACATAAAGTACTCAAGCTTCAAATAAATCTAAAAAGTAGTAGTATCTAAAAGTATATTTGCATCTCTCTTTTTTTCTTATATTTGAGAAAATTATAAAATAATTTCTGATTCAGCATTCATTTTAAAGCAAGCAACTATTACAGATACTTATCTTTAATTAATTAAAACAGTTACGTAGACGGCGGTCACTCGAAAATAATTATTGAATAGAATGTTTGTTACGATTACGGTAAAGCTTGACTAAAGTCATCTTAGCCACAAAGCTAGAGAAAAGAACAACCATTTAGTGAAGTTACTACATTTATTCAATAATTGATCATAAAGCGTATATGTGTATTTAAAAGCAATACAGCAGCAGCAAATTTTATTATACTAATAACAAGATGTTTTACCATTATTAGTTAAAACGTAAAGGCAAATATATTAAATTTGCTGTGACACCATTTACATATATTTTTTAATTATTTTTTGTATACTAGGGTGCAGTTTAAACTTTTGGGGATCGAATTGCACGAATGTATGTAACTGCAGTTCTGAGTCGTGCAATCCCATAGATGGAAGTTGTTTGCCAAATACCTACCAACATTTGCATAGAGATGGGAATGACACAACAACTTTAAAAACACATACCAATGAATTTTATGAAGAAAAATTTAGTATTGAGACAACAGAAATTGTGTCTGTTAATACTGCTAATATTAAAGAGTGGCACGATAACAATGTCAATTCTTCTCTAAATAACAGAAATGGCTCATATTTTATATCTAATAGTTCCTCCACAGAAACAGAACCTTTTGCAACAACTATTTATACCACACTTCCAGCAGATCATGTAGCAAGTGAAGCAAATAATTTTACTTTAGATACGGATCAAACGCAAGTTGAATATATAGATTCTTTCAGAAAAACCAAAAGCAAAGCTGAAGAAAATTCAAATATTAGACACAATCTAGTAAATAATAACGGAGACTTAGTAATCCCTGTTGGAATTCAGTACGATCAAATCGCAAAGCCTCTTATGCAAGAAACTACGACTCCAGCTGCTACATCAGAAGAAAAGAACTATTTAGGACAAGACAGTATATCAAATACCAGTAAAGTTCCTTCAAAAGAATACTCCTTCATTAACAGCATCAGTGTTTCTGCTGCCACCACAGTAGCTCTTATTTTATTGGCTTTAGTAATTGTAACAATAAAGAGAAAATACAAACCCAATCAAAAAATGTGTAACAAGAAAAAAGATGTTTCCACAGTAGCCGTATATACCACAAGTATTTTCCATACACCTCTGCCAGGTAATAAGCTTCAGGTAATAAGCTAATTCAATTTTAATTACTGCATTTTTTAATAGTATATAAATTATTGGAGTTAAGATATTTGTTACAATTTTCTATATAATTTAATAATTGTTACAAATGTATCATTAACTAACTAGGGGATATTATCATAATATCTACATCCCCATTATTTCATGCTCTTTGATTTAGAAGAAAAAAAAATGTAATAATGTTTAGGAAGCTATTATAAAATTTCTTAAAGTATCCTGTGTTCATCATCCCATTGAGATTATTAAATGTATTTTTCTACGTTCATGCAAAAACAAAACTTTATTGAACTATATTTAGTGAAAAAACTGGTTTTTTATTGCATTAGTGCAATAAAATGTTTATTGCATTCATCTGTCATTCTACTACAGCGTTTTGTCATCGTTACAAACGTAAACATTCAAATCGATGTCATATTTTCCTAGACTTAGTGTCATCTAAATAAAACATTTTTTGATTTTTGCATGAACGTAGAAAAAATATTGTATGCAACTCGTACAAAAAGTGTTTATTGCACGCGACATGAAATTGTCCAACGAGGCCGTCAGGTCGAGTAGAACAACACGTCGAGTGCAATAAGCACTTTTTGTACGAGTTGCATACAATATTTTTTCTACGTTACAGCTACAACACTAAATAGCTTATTTGAGATCGTAAGAAAATTTCATAAAATATTTTTATCTTAGTTATAAAAGTGAAAATGATGAGGAGGTAAAAAAGTATGTGAAAATCTGTAATATGAAGATATCACGCACTCTTAGGCCCGCTACAGACTATGAGTGAATTCGCGATTCGTTTGCGCGATTCGAGATATGCGAGGAATTCGCGAATAGTCGCATCGCGCATAGCGAATGGCGGATTAACGCATAGTCTGTAGCGAGTGTAGAGGGCGCTATGTCAAATTAAGGTAAGAATTAACAAAAGGTCAGTTTTTTCGTAACATTGTAATGGATTTAGCTTCCTTATTTTATTGTTTTTATATGTGATGAAATAGTTATAAAACTCATACTCAGTGGGACGTTATTGACTTTAAAAAGAACATAAATACATTATTTTTTAAGAGAATTTTGAAAGTGTCCCTGAATAAAATTTATTTACATTTTATGTCTTTGACGCATTTACTAGATTTTGCTACATTTTAGAAACCATGACATTTTCGAAATGGCAACATATTTATTTCATCTTACAAAAATTATTACATGAAATTTTTTAATTTCTTAACTACAGACCCATAAGACGTTAGCTTATATTTTTAATTTATTGATTCTTCGTATAAGCATTTAACATCTTATACATATATGTAATAATAAAATAATGAATATAAATTAGATGCCTATAATAAAAATAATGTATAAATTATAAATAATATAAAAATATGAACTATTATTATTACTTAATTAATCGAATATTTATAAGGTCATGTTTTATTTTCAATATTTTATGAAACATATTTGGTAGGTACCTAATTCCAAAGTGCAATTCACTTTTATTTTTTTGTAGATACCATATACTCGTTTACAAACACCAATAATTTTTTATTAAGTAGGTATGTGGCGTCATCTACCACATGTATTATATTTTACAAACTGTAAAAGATGCCTATCTATCTAGTTTTACATTCACCTGCGTATTAATATGTTACACGCTAGATGGTACTACAATTCTATACTTTCCTTACAAATTTTTATCGTAATTTAATGAGATATTACTTGATTGAAATTAGTAACTAAAGTGGTCTATTCAAATATTATATCATTCATGTCAGTTACTTTACGAAGATAATTCAAGGAGATATAGCAATACCGTCTATGCGAATATTAGAAACATCGGACTCCGTGGCGCAACGGTAGCGCGTCTGACTCCAGATCAGAAGGTTGCGTGTTCAAATCACGTCGGGGTCAATTTTTTTTGTTCATTTATATATTTTTTTGTTAATTCGGAATTGCATTAATTAAATGCAATAGAATAACGATTTTTTTATCAATCAATAATAGATTTCATAAACACACATGGTACTTATAAGTATTAGTGTCATCATAATTTTACCAGCTGAAGTTTACAACCAAAAATATTTATCGGTGTATATGTAGTGAGTAGGTATACTGATATTGTTGCAATGTACTAATTCACTGAGAACTCTTCGACGATGCAACCTAATGCAAGTGAAATAATACATAATTCCATTTTTGTATCACCTACAACTAAATGTCTTCCGAAAAAGTTTGAATATTTTTAAAATATGTTTTAGCAAAATGAAATTATTTAAAACAAGGGAATCAACTTAAATACTTAATCAGAAGCATGAATAAGACTCATCATCAATTGAAGCAAGTCATATTTAACTTATATTCATAGCTCCCTGCATTAATACCGTATCTGCTAATTCTTGATTTGAACAAGGCTTTGAAACACAAACAACGTAACGTCTGTTCTCACTTAGTGGGACAATGTTGAATTTAAGCTTCCCATAATATATTTTTTTCTGCAACACATGACAGTTTAGACTACAGGTTGCTTAATTAAAATTGTTTATTTTTACGCTCTTTGTTATTCCTCTACAGGAACGTATTTATTTCAGAAACACCATCTATAGGTGTTAATAGCGATGAAAAAGTAAATTCAAACGTTTAGAAACCTTCTACGTAAAAATATTACAACCGTTGCTACTCAAATAAGTTAGCATATCAAAGAAAACAGTTATGCTCGATTTTAGGTAATTATTTGAATTTTCTATATACGCATCTACGCTCCAAGTATATTTTTACAGAAACAAGAAAAAATTTGGCTTTTTTATAAGTAGCTATGAAAAATATATTAGCAACCATAAACAATCCATTCGCTGTACTGCTCTCTTCAAGCTGATACATAGTGATTTTCCGGGTTGGCTCTTCAAGCTGCTATAACTTTGTAAATAGTAAAAATTGACCCACACTTCATTAACACTTTTTGTGTTCATGCAAGTTTGATAGTCATTCTCAATTTATTGCAGTATCTCTTGTCTTGCCTTGTCCGTAAAACTGGTTGCCTAAGTTTTATACGTGCAACCAACTTATTTTTGCAACTATGCAAATTTAGAAATAAATAAATAAAAATGAAATTGTAAAATTTAAATATAATCAATACAAATAATTTAATCTAAAAATCTCATTTAAATATTTTAAAACAGAATTTTATTTTACAGATCCTCCAACATGTGAAAATCCTTCCTACCTTTCGTCAATGGAATGTCAAAATTGTTTAACTGAACCAACAGTTAAAACTTGTTTGATTTATAATACGAATCGGTCCAACCAAGTCAAATCAGGTAAAATATAGCATAACTATTCAATAGCTAAAAAATATGCATTTCTTTCTTTTGATAATAAATTTTGGGAATCAGAAGCACTGTAGTGTATCTACTATTACGTTACAAGTGCGTTGGTAGGAGGGAAACTTTAAGCGCAAAACAGAGTGAGACGATCTATTAGAATATCTATGAGCGATGTTTATATCTTGAAGCATGTTAAATAATATATTGATTTCGAATTTGAATTATAATAAAACATTACATTAACATTAGACATTAAATTGCATTCTCAATTATTATAATTGCTCAGTAGTTCTTATTAATGAAATTGCCACGCTTATGGGTGGTTAAATAAAATGAATTGTTTAAGAGCTGTAAGTTCGCTCCAACGACAGGGTTGGCCCTAGCTCAGAGGAGACGGGAGTGGGTTGATATATTAAATAACTTTTATAAAGGCGCCACCCGTTGGACAAAACACATGCGGGCTGGAGAGAAGCCACTGATGCTAATACCTTACAAGAATATGCAACAAAAACACGGGAAAAAGGTACAAATAAAAGCTCTGATAATCTCTATAGTAATAAGTGGTAACTTTAATAATAGTTTCTCAAGTTGCAGTGCATAGTAACATATCTGATCCAAAAACAGTTGTTGGTTAACCAATATGGTTATAAAGCGTATTATTTAGGTTAGGTATACTCAGTACATAAACAAATACTCTGTTATATAAATATTTAAATAAAATTTAGGCAAAAGTATATATACCTAAATAGTGTCTAGGCAGGAAATAAATAATAATTATAGACTAACCTTCCCCGATAGCGCTATGGTTCGGTGTACAAGTTCTGTTACAACAAGGAAGTACAAAATATAACAGGTAGTAGACACGTAGGTATATGTTAGCAGTAGGTAATAAATATGTTATATATGATGAATTTATGATATCGAAGAGTTTGGGTATTTATAACAAAGTAGTGTTTATTCGTTATACTTATAAATAAAGACGGGTAACTTAGCAAAAGCAATTTAAGTATGAATTACTGCAAGAAACGCTAAGTAAACAATAAGTACCATTTATATTCTTAGCAATAAGCCAAATGTTTATAAATACTACAGTGAACTAATTTAGACTTAAAAAAAAAAACAAGAAAACAGCAAAATTTCTAGATAATTTGCACTATTAATAATTAAGCTAATAAATTATACTAAACAAGCAAAGCAGGAATAAAGCAAGCACTAATATTATGCTCATATGACAGGCATATCGAGGTGAGTAACGTAATTACTAAGTAGTAAAATTAAATAAGCGAAATAGGCTGAAATAATCACTGCAGCGACACGCTAAACTAGCCAACAAAAATAAGCAATAATAAGATGCAAGCAAGTAAAATCAAGAAATGTCTAAATATGACTAGCGGTATGCAAATCTTAAAATTAGGCTTATCTGATGTATTATGCAGCACAAGCGGCAGGTTCCAGGGATAAGGTAGATAGCTATATATCCATCGTAGACCAAGATACATGCAGGAACCTCTACAGATGGTATCGAACGAGGCAGCAGCAGGAAGAGAAATCCTACATACAAGGGCAGGTCTTCTGCAACAAAAAAAAGAGCGTTCGGTGAGCCAGCGTTAGCTAGGGAGAGTCACCCTGTCTTAACTGGATCTACGTTGGCAGGTAGTGTACGTGTAGCTAAGATTGTACATAAAACGATGTGGAGAATACTGGAGTCAACAATAATGACAACGATAATGCCAATATTGATGAGATAATGATGATATTGATGTGATAATGAGGCCTAAAAAGATAAATGCATATAAGTAGGTTCCATAATAGGGTACAATAATGGCAACGAAATATGGAAAATAACACAAAACCTTACATAGGTTGTAGGGCGGCCTCGTGGTGAGCTAATAGCTATTTTACGTCAGATTTATGGGCATAAATCCAACCAAGAAGGTCGATACTGGGACTACCAGAATTAACAAATGTACCAAACTAAATTTGCCCACAAAAGCAGCCAGATCCGCAAATAATTTTGCGATAATTTCGTCGTGCCTAGAGCACACGCTGCTAAAAATTAAGGTTTACGGTGAGCGCTATATCAAACGATATATAAGGTATGTTCTAACAACCGTCGAGAACTGGTTCAGAAACGTGAGAAATGTTTGACCAACACCGTCTTACGTTGCATTCGCCGAGAGTACATCAACAACTGAACTGACTGACTAATTCTGGACGGTTCGGAATCGATTCTTGTTGTGTTGGAACAAACCCATAGTTTTCGCTCAGTAACTCCTTAACGGATAATGATAAAAATACGCGGTTTTTTAATAGACTATAAATAATATTTTACGTCGACGCTGTGTTTTGAAATTTTGAAAAAGTGTAAAATAATTTTTTTTTAAATGAATTTTGCATATTTTCAAAATTTCAAAACACAGCGCCGACGTAAAATAATATTTGTAGTCTATTAAAAAAACGCATATTTTTATCATTTTTCGTTGAGGAGTTACTGAGCGAAAACTATATCCCCTTGGATCGAGCGCTCACCGTAAGCCTTAAATCGACGTTTTTTTAGCCTCGCGCTAAGCAGGACGGCCGTGGTAAGCAAAAATTTCAACAAAAAAGGTCGCAAGAAAAGTCTGATTGCCGGTAAAGCGTGTTTAAATACCAGGTGCAATGGAATGAACATATGATGAATTATAATTGAATTTTTTTTTAGAAAAATAGTACAAGCTGAACCATAATTAACAATCAAATACATAATAACTATTACATTATTATTACATTATTAATAAATTAATTTAGCGGTAACATAAGCAATTTTAAGAGTAATTGTGGTTAGAAGATTTATTAATTTAGTCACGGATTTCTTGATTATTTTTAAAATAATCTATATTAATATGATATTAAAAATAAGTCCGTAACAAAATGATCAGTTATAATGAATCGTTCTGGAACAGTTCGCTATCGGAACCAAAACTAATATTTGTTTCGAATTAGAATGATCTGAAACAGTTCTAAATAGTTATCCAGTTGCATTCTCAGCTTTTCGTCGCTTACTATACTAGACGGCTGAAAATCTAGAGAGTGACTCATAAACCTGCTTACAATTTATAGCAGTCGACACAAAGAAACATACATGCAGCCCGTATATTTTTACTATAAAATCGTGTGCCGCATATCTCTAAGAGCGTACCTGATTGCAGAGGTTCTGTTGCAGTAAATACGCATGCGTCGAAGTTTTCTATTGGTTGTGACGAATTGACGGATCCACTTGTTTCCATCCATTTCTAGCGCTATCACGGGCGGATATATCGTTCGGGCGGACAAAATTTCGGGTATATATTTTCACTAATTTAATTATGGATGCGCAAATGTGGCTTGCTTAATAATAATATGCCGCCCCTCTCCCGCACAAGTCTCCGACTTCTGGGCTAATCCCTGTGATTAGAATGAGGGGTAGAGATATTATTATTATTATAATTAATTTTATTAGTGATTTTGTGTTCTTCAGAATGGAGAACAATTCAAGCTCTACACTACAGCGTATTCTCAAAATCGTCTTAATTTAACAAGCGAGAAATATCGGATGATAACATGTAAGAAGTTTAGGGCACGTGGTCACAAGTGTTGTTGAAATATGCATTTCATTAACAAAAATGTAAGTGAGATGTATAGTGCAAATCAAAAAGTGGTAAAGAAGTACAACTGCGAACCGGAAAATAATGGAAACTCGCGGGAGGAAGATCGTATTTTTAAAATGAGTTTTCGACAAAAAAATATTGGATTGTTATATCTTACAAGATGAAAGTTTGTCTAGAATATATACAAGGGTGCTTTGCAAATTTCCGTATAAATTCGAAAAGAGTATACTGACAGAAAAAGATTAAATAGCGATATGGCGAAGAAACTATTTAAAATAAATATTAAAAGATCCGAATCTGAATCGAAGATTATATTAAATTTCGACGAAACATGGATGCATGAAGGTCATACGGAAAGCGGTACGATATGATGTAATAAGTGTTAGTGTGTGACCGTTATAATGTGTATGTATTTTAAAGCCTTTTGTTTTTTGGAATGCGAAAATCGCAAATGTTTGCGCGATTTATTTAATGGTGGCAAAATCTCTACTTGTAACAAATTTTGTCAACTATAACATTTTCTATTATTTTCATCATGAAATTGCCATGGTAGATTGTCAGAAGCTCAAAAGAAATTTATTAACACCACATAATAATGAAAGTAGCAATAATATTTGTAGTGTTTTACTGTTTCGCAAATTTCGTCAAAAGCAGTGATTTTCCTACCATAAATAATTAAAACAGAAGTTGCAAAATTCGTGCAAAAATCCGTGAACTTCGCGTTCATGAGGACAAAGCTTAAGTGTGATATCCGTGGAGTGCGCATCAGGTAGATGAAGTGGTGGTGGGCAACTGCCGTCCAAAGGAACGGCATTCTAATTTGTAGAGAGAATGGCACAGGGGGCACATTTAAAGTAAATTGTTAATGTGCTAGGTTCAGTCGACGTCAACTTATTTTTAATAATTTTGTATACTAACGCCTAGAAAATTAAAATTATGTATTGCAATTGCTTATGTATGTGGGCTTGAAATTACCTGAAAAGCATTAATAATAATAATATATAATAATAAAGTATTAATAATATCATTCTAATCACGAGGATTAGCCCAGAAATCGATGACTTGTGCGGGAAAGGGAGCGGCATATTATTATTAAGCAGGCCGCATTTGCGCCCAGGAACGACTTACGTTGGTAGGCCCTAACCACCATTCAGTGCAGGAATGAGGGAAACCTGGAAAACCTTATTAATTAAGAGGGTAGTCAAATGTCGACCGGTATCTTACATTGATCCAAGCTAATATTCTTCCACCCTACCATACCCGCAGAGCCAATCCACTCCACGATTATAGCTTATATACGGTCTACCGGCTGCGGGGGTCGAACCCACAGCGATCCAGTCACCTCGATTCAATTACTGATGCCTTAAACCGCGCGACCACTGACCAAATGAATCTGAATCTATTGAATAGAATATGTTGTTTTTGTTAATTCACAACCTTGAATTTTTCTGAAGTAGTCGAATATAAACGAGCAATTGAAAACAATAATGATGAACTAGTAGAGGAACTGCTAATTTAGATTTTTTTATTATTTGAATACTACTATGAACAATAATATTTCTCTATTAATAATTCTAGTACAATTATATTCGTACCGTTTTATTCGCTAAGTGAAGTAAGTATTTCACAAATTGACTAATATTGTCTGTGTATCTCATCTTGATATTAGTTGCTATTCACCATTTTTCATAAATTCCATATTACTATATAGGGTGTAAATTGGTCATTTTTGTATATTTTCTATATCTGATCGCCTTCAGATTTAATAGACCTATGAATTGTTGCACCTCGCACGGTTCACCCGTCGTGTTTGTTAACAAGCTAGCGATTAGTCATCTCTAGATTTTAGGCCGCTGACTATAGTTCTTGTTAATGAAATGCTCATTTTTCACCAAACAGCCTGAAGTCGTCACTCACTCACTGTCTTGTCTTGTATTGACTTTTTAATGTCTCTGCCAAGTGGCGGCAGTACCACTAGCAATATTTTGCGATATTACCGACCCTGTAGAAGCAGCGACCACCCATATGAATCATAAAGTATATAGAACGCCAGCAATTACATTAGGCACTCAAAAATAGTCAGACTATGGAGGAGCTTAGAAAGCAGTCATTTAGGGAAAACTTAATGCAAGTTGTTAGTTATACTGCATTTTAATACCAGCATACAATTGAAACCAAAATGAATATGTATAATTGGACCATACAAATTGGACGTGAAATTTTCATATTTTGAAATTCCCGCTCACACTAATGAGCTACCACGTTAATGTAACCAACTCATAAAAGCTAAGACTCGCATTTTCTCCATAGGATAACTATTTTCGGGAAGACCCCGAGTCTAAGCAGGGAGGTAAAATACTTGGATGTAATATTGGATAGTAAGTTGTCGTGAGGGCTACAGATTCAAAGGGCTACCCGAAAATCAATGGGTCTTTACTATTTTGATAGTAGCAAGCAAGAAAGAAGTAAAAAATTGCGTGGAAGAGAAAATCTTTATCTGCTCCGATAGTCAGGCTGCACTCAGGGCCCTTATAGTTTTCCAAGGATGAGATCAAGTTTTGTTCAGGAGTGTGGAGATGCACTGGAGTCCCTGGGCAGACAAAGGTAGGTATAGTTGGTTTGATTTCCGGGCCATAAAGGAATTCCCGGTAATGAGAGGGCTGACTTGTTAGCTCGTCTCGGATCTGGGGCACCTAGCCAGGGGCCCGATCCTATTCTCGAAACTACACGAGGTAGTATTAATAGTGCCCTTAATAAATGGGCCTATCAAATGCTGGGAATTGGAGAAGGAATGAAGATCTAGGACGGTATGGCTGCTGAACCTCAGTCGAAGGTCCCTGAACCAAATGATGGGGGTCCTGACGGGTCACTGCAGACTTAGGAGGCATTTAAACTTGATAGGAATAGAGGATCTCTTATGCCCAGAATGTGAGGAGGGAGGACATTGCGCGGTCCTTGGGAGACTAAGATATAGGATCTTTAGCGCCAAGGAGCTGTAAAGGGAAGAGATGAGGAGCCTACCATGGACCAAAATCCTGGCGCTCATCAGAGCGTCGGGTAGGCTTGAGGAGGGCCGATGGCAGATAGTGGAGAGGTGATGGGATGGTAGGGTAGGCAAAAAGGGCCCACGTGTGGCCTAATTGCCAAGGTATCGCCGCCCGATACACTACTACTACTGACTATTTTCGGTACCTCTTTTGGCATTCTATATAGTTTATGATTTCTATGTACCTACCCAGATTTTCTCGATCGCTTGCGTATTTTACTGCGGCACTGACCACATATCTGCATAAATCTAGGCCCAAGCAACACAGGCCGTCTAAATTGCATCGAATAGACGTTAAAAAGAATCTAAAACCGTCTAAAGCTTTTTAAAAATGTAAATTAGATGCATTACACAAGACAGTTTTGAGATTCATCTAAAATAGACGTATTTTAGACTTTATTTTAGACGAAATTAAATTTTAGTCATTTAAGTTAATCTAATAAATATCATATATTAGACTAGTTTTTAGATAAATTATTTAGATGTTGTTAAGATACTAGACTAAAATGACTAATACTAGAGCAACATCAAATATACATCATTTAGACTATATTTTGGACCATAAAATATATGTATTAATTTTCCTTATCTACAAGATGTAATTAATAAGGAACCTTATAAATAAATTATTTTACATCTAAAAATAATAATCTAAAATATTACAAATATGACCCAAGCAACACAGTTTCGTCTAAATTGCATGGAATAGACGTTAAAAAGGATCTAAAAGCTTTTTAAAAATGTAAATTAGATGCATTACACAAGACAGTCTTTAGATTCATCTAAAATAGACGTATTTTAGACTTTATTTTAGACGAAATTAAATTTTAACCATTTAAGTTAATCTAATAGATATCATATATTAGACTAGTTTTTAGATACATTGTTTAGATGTTGTTAAGATAGACAAAAAATGACAAATACTAGAACAACATCAAATATACATCATTTAGACTATATTTTGGACGCCGTAGTGGCGCCACTTATATGTCACTGATACTGTGTAACCGAATTTTGGTATGCTATCTACAAGATTTGGGCCATGGCCATATGACTAAATAAATAAGACGCTTTTAAAGGATAGGTACCTTAACATCGAGTTCCCGAGCGTCATCTTACGGTCATTTGGAAAAACACTACTACTTGAGAAAAATTATCATACAGAAAACTGTGTCACAATTTAAAAAGAAAAGCAAAGTTGCCAGTATAACTGGTAGAGTTCGCTGTAGCCAAAAGAAAGTAAAGAAACTAATAATTAATTAAAAATCTGAGGTTAAAACATCTAACATGCTTTTCTATGAACATGAAACATGGATGCAAGATGCAATGGATGGTTAAAATTTAATATATTTTTGCAACGTGATGAAGGTAAGTTATCGCTCTAGTGCATTCTGATAAATGTTTGCTGTGTTTGATTAAAATTTAATATAACGCAAACAGTTAATTATAGTTAGTGAAATGATTATCTAAATTGCCTTGCCTGCTTTTGTTTGTTTTATTTTTAATATAATACTGTTGAATATACTGCTGTGTACCAAACTGCAAAAATATATATTATTTCTATGGTATCAGAGCTTCTTCAGAGTTACTGCAGACAGGGAACTGTTTGGGGTTAGAATCAATTCGCAAATTATGTAAACCAGATTTTAATCTCACGAACAAAAATTGTTACTTTGAATTAAATGTTTTAAAAATATTGAGAAGAATAACTTCACCTTATTTTGGTATTTATTTATTTAAGGTTGATTCGTTTTTTAGTGAATGTAAAAGTAATGGTAAATACATATATCTACGAGTCTACTGATTTTTTGCTAATACTGAGCATATTTAAATTATCACAGAAAAAAATAATCAGTAGTACATCGTACTGATGAGAACCATTGTAGTTCGGAAAAAATGTATTTAACAATAATATTTAGCATAAAGTATACATCTATTTTTTATCATGTTAATCGCTATTAATTACTAATCATGTAATCAGCTTCTTTTCCTATTTATAATAGAATAAAGCATTGGAAAAACAATTCTCTTTTATTATTAAACCAATCATACCTTCTTTTTTAATAGATATATTATAAAATTCATTGTTTTATTATACTGTTATATAGTGTGTAACTTACATGAAATAAAATTCATAAATCATTGACTACATAATTTTGTAAAAAATCTGTTCAACTTTTATATTTGAACTTTTAATTTTTTACGAAATTTTGTTATCGAGGATTATGAATTTTATTTCATATGTACGTTGCACTCTATATATTAAAGTAAATTCAAATTTACCTCCATTTGCTACGTAATGAAGCTTATTGATACAGCGACATCTATTGTATAGATTTTGAGAGTTATAGTTTTCTCAAAACAGAAATCGTAGCATAGTGCAAATGCTATTTTTCTCCAAATGAACGTAAGATGACGTTAGGTATGTCTGAAGCAAGTCGTGCTTCCCATGAAAGACAGAGAAAAGAAGCCTCTTATTTAGTTACTCGTATGGCCCTGGCAATTGGCACCATGGGAAGGGAATTATGGATCCCTAATTTATGTTTGGCCACAATGGCCACTGCCAACTGCCACACGGGCAGAGGAAAACCTCGTCGAAGGAGTATATGCCTACAAATACAAATAGATAGTCTAGAATATAGATCTTCTATGTACGTTTAAAAGTGTATGTTTTATCGACGTCTAAGATTATATACCCAGACAGCACACTTTGTCTTAAAGACGTCGTTTTTAAGTCCGCATTATGTCTGAACGCCTAAAGACTTAAAAAAGACATCTGCAAGATGTCATTTTAAGATATCTTATGAATAATTTCTATCAACATCTTTAAGACATCTTTCTAATGCCTTTAATGTAAACCTAATTTTCTTCTATATTTCGTATATTCGGAGGGCGTCCGACAGCCCACTAAACAAGAGACCTTACATAACATTTTAAAGTTGCATTCATTTTAAATATGTAATTTTAAACTGTAAAGTAACTGCAGGCTTGCTAGAATATTTCATATGAATGTTTCAAGTAGAAAGTTTTTTATAATAAGTTAACCGAAAAAAGTTTCTGTGACGTTACATTAGTACTTGCTGCAAGTTATCACATATAATTTACAATAGAAAAGTTGCGATGCAACGAAATTATCAAGATGTCGAAACTTTATATGTATATTAATAGGCGACAGATGGCGCAACTTATGTCTCACTGATCCTGTGTAACCCAATTTTAGTAGGCTATCTACAAGATTTGGGCCCTGTCAATTCCACGGGCAAGGGAATAATAGATCCCATAACAAATCCCTTGCAAACTTTCTGTAAAAGCATTGTGCAAATTGCAACGTTACAGTTTGATTTGTAAATTTTGAGAAATGTTGCAGCAATTTTATCTTGCTTAGTGGGAGGAGGGCATCCTGCAGCCTGCTTAAAAAAAATTTAAATCAAAATAAATCGGTGTATCAGAAAACAGAATTTTATTTTAAACCCTCTTCCAATAGTTCCATAGTTCCAATATGTCTTAAATATGTTTTAATGAAGATATCTTAAAAATGCAGTGGAAAAGATGTCTTAAAGATAGTGAGTTTTGTAACATTGTACGTCTTAAAGACGTCTTTAAAATGAACTAATGGCGACAATGGATGTCCATAAGATGTCTGACACATCTTGATCGGACATCTTTCCGACATCTTTGAGACGTTTCCGTGCTGTCTGGGTATTTTATCGACGTCTTAAAGCATATCTTTTATATAATACTTTTAGACGTCTTCAAACTGATTTCAAAATACAAAATATTAAGACATAATATTGTTATTATAAAAAAAACATCTAAATGCAAGACAAATTCAGATTATTATAAGAGGTAAAACAAATCTATTACTGAGATGTCTACGAAAATATATCTTAAATACGTTTAATTATGATAAGAAATAGACATAAATATGGGGGACATTTAGATGTCATAAAAATATCTAATTTTCTGATAATTTTACCATCTTTAGATGGTCTTTCTGACATCTTTTAAATATTTTTAGGTGTACTATGTGTTATTTGGGGAATAATATTTTACTAGTTTTATTTCTGACCGGGATATTATGTTTATATCGTCATAGTTACGCTATCAATAAAGAGAGTCATAACTCCTTGGGACATTATAGATTCTATAATTCGCTCTACCCTAATATACATATACGTAACATAGCAACAACCTAGCAACAACAAAACTCTTATAATCAATGGTAACTGATTCAAATATACTGGGAATTTTTCCGTTTTAAAAATAAACAATATTTTATTGAAATCGGTCAGAAATAAAATTATCTATGTACCACGGAATTAATGAGCCTTAATAATCTCAGGCAATTGCTGTCCCTCGGGCCGGAGGCCGTCGGGACTCAAACTTTGCCATCGGTAATTAAGGCCCTTATAATTCCCTTGATACATAAATAACTATTACGAAACATGTATGCAGTTTTAAGAACTCTGTAATCATTGAAAGTCCAGTTGCGGAGAAATATATCACTTGCTCTCAGAGAATTTAAAGTTTATATGTCAATTTTTTTGCAGTTTAGTAAAAATATTTCATGAACTTCGTTACTAAATGGACAATTTACATGAATTGAAATCAATTCAATAATAATAAAATGTCATTAACAAGTACTTTTATTATAAAATGTTAAAGGTTATTATTACTGTATTTTGTTGATATTTTGTACGAAACAAAATAAGAATGAGATATGACAAATAACAATTTATGAAGAAATCAATTTGTTACAGATTTCAAGAATTATGAATACGACTACCCTCCTTCATCGGGGAGTTACAGAGCCGCCTCCATAATTGAACCCCTGGACGCAGATGCCAATCAAGGGTCCATCTCTGTACAAACAGAGCCAGTATATGATGAAATTCCTTGCCGTGGTGATTTTGAATCCATAACTGAGAAAATACCAAATGAGAGTGAGCCTGTATCACTATATATGAATACCTGTGGACAAATTCAAAATAAATAATAACTGAGTTACATTGTTTTTAGAAATGAATATAATTATGTTAAAAGTATTGTTTCTTGTCTCATTTTGTTGCTTTACTGAAAATATCAATTAGCAGTGTATTGTTAGTAAGAATGGGATATTAAGTTTTTCAGGGAACATTAACAGATACAAAAAGATATCTGAATTTTTGAATTTATAAAATTAGATTTTTTTCAGGTCACGCATGTGTCAGATTTCCACTGATTTGTATTATGGAAAATTATATAATTCATTCTAGAAATGTATCTTTCACATACAAAAAATAGATCAAAAGATAGCTCTTCAATTTTATTTCAATAGTATACCTGGATGATAGGATAAACCACATAGCTACTGTTAAGGATTGATGATTTGGAAACCATAAATATGTCAAGTCGGCAAAACAATCTGGAGCGAGACGGGCGCGGCCGGCACGTGTGGGTCCACGACACAGTCAAGTGGTAGCTGCCAAAGAAGGCACCTTAATTATTATCATTATCACGTTAATTTATATTTTTATAAAAACAATAAAAGTTGTTCTAACATTTCAGAAGTGGGATCAGGACTTTGATCCAGGTGTTTCTGCAATTTGTGTCAGGTGTTGTTTACTTGTTTGTTGTGTCGTGCCTTGTTGTGTTGTGAAACAAGGACACTCGTCGTCAAATTGGTGAGTAACGCCAAACTGTCATTGCGTTGTCTATCTGCTCTATTTGCTCATTGCTACCTGTTATTTTGTTGTTAATTAATTATTGTGTAATACTGCTTGAAATGAATCGAGATTCTCGAAAGCGTGCGCGAAAGCAAGATGCCGCTAGGCGTCGGAGCCGAAGCCGTCGCTCTAGTCAAAGCAATCGAAGTCCACATCATCACCGCGGTTCGGAACATGAACAACGAACTCAGCTAGAAAAACGAATTATAGCCTTGGAGAGTTGTTTAGCTAAATCGCATAGCGCTGCAGATTCCCTTGGCGGATCAACTTCACGAAGATCACGTAGTCCTCGCGATTGGGAACATACACGACGATATGCTGGACGCATTGAGTTAATCCCAGAATTTGATGGTTCATCAAATTCCTTAACCGTGAAACAATGGTTGACTAAAGTAGATGCGGTGGGCGAATTATACAATTGGGATGAAAAAGCCAAAATATTTGCTACGATCGGTCGTTTGGGAGGCAATGCAAAGCTATGGTACGAGTGTCAGACGGACATTGTTTATTCTGATTGGGAATCGTGGAAAAGAAGAGGATACCTGTATCCAATACAAAAGTGGAAAAACCTTTCCATACCTTACATTTAGATCATCTTGGTCCATTTTGTAAAACAGAAAATGGCAATGTGCATATGCTGGTCGTAGTGGACGCATTCACAAAATATACGTGGATCGAAGCTGTGTCAGATACAAGTACACGGAACGTTGTAAAATGTTTGGATTTACTGATAAAAATATTCGGTTCCCCTGTAACAATTATTACAGATAGAGGAAAATGTTTTACGAGTCAAGAAATGAAAACATTTTGTACCGAAAGAAATATTAAACATGTCCTAAATGCTGTTGCTTGTCCAAGAAGTAATGGACAAGTCGAGCGATTTAACTCCTCCATATTAAATGCCATGATGACAGCGATAGGAGAAGACCATACTGCGTGGGAATCTAAAATCCCAGAAGTGCAGTGCGGAATTAATAGTACGGTAAATGCTACTACCGGGCATGCACCCGCTGATCTATTATTTGGATTTAGACCTAGACTAAAGTATGATGTAGACATTGTTAATAGCGAGCAAATAGATAGACAAATGCAACTAAAAACAATACGTAGTGAGGCGTTACGTAACATAAATAAAAATGCGGAAAAAATGAAAGCCCGTTACGATAAAAATCGCATTGCGGCGAGAACTTATAAAATTGGTGACATGGTCATGTTTGAAAAGACACCGCTAGTGAAGGGTCTTTCCAGTGGGAAATTAGTTCAACGTTATATTGGTCCTCTGCAGGTGGTACGAGTACTTCCCAACGACAGATATAAGGTAAAAGCTCTATCCAAAGATAGAAGGCGTTTCCATGGAGTGGTCGCCAGCGACAAACTTAAACTGTTCAGAGCACAAACTATCGAATAACGTGAGTAAACTGTACAATGTTAATTTATTTATTGATATTATTTTTATGAGCTGATTGTATGTTGATTATGTGTTGATTATATTAAGTTATGTACATATTGAGTGGGTGATGCTTAATTGTACCTCTGAACTTAATGTGTTGATTTGTTGAAATGAGAAACGTATTATGTTTAAAAGTTGATTATATTAAGTTATGTACATATTGAGTGGGTGATGCTTAATTGTACCTCTGAACTTAATGTGTTGATTTGTTGAAATGAGAAACGTATTATGTTTAAAAATGTTTGCATAATAGGTGTGAGACGCCTAGTTATTGATTATAAAATATTGTTGAGATTGATATTTTATGACTTCTTGAGTCCATTCGATGTTAGATTTTGCGCACTCCATTTTTTTCCGTTGAGTCCTTACCACAGTGTGCACTCCGAAAAATTGTTGAGTCCCTTGTGAGCACTCCAATACATTTCGTTGAGTCCTTGTAGTAGTGTGCACTCTAGAAATTAATCTGTTGAGTCCATTTGATAGTATCGTTTGCCCACTCGAAGTAACTGTGGAGTTTATTGAACATTAGATTTTGCGCACTCCAATTCGTTTCTGTTGAGTCCTTACAACAGTGTGCACTCCGAAAAATTGTCGAGTCCCTTGTGAGCACTCCAATACATTTCGTTGAGTCCTTGTAGTAGTGTGCACTCTAGAAACCTGTGTTGAGTCCATATTTTGAGCACTCCATGAGCTTGATTTGTTGAGTCCATTTGATAGTGTTCAATTGCTCAAAATAAAATTTAAAAAAATATATTATAGTTTCTATGTATTGATCAAATAGTGATTATTACTCATTTTGTTTCATGTGTTTATTTGGCATTGACATTGGTGGGCCGAGGACGTGCCTAGGTCAGTGAAGGCCGAATGTTAAGGATTGATGATTTGGAAACCATAAATATGTCAAGTCGGCAAAACAATCTGGAGCGAGACGGGCGCGGCCGGCACGTGTGGGTCCACGACACAGTCAAGTGGTAGCTGCCAAAGAAGGCACCTTAATTATTATCATTATCACGTTAATTTATATTTTTATAAAAACAATAAAAGTTGTTCTAACACTACATTTAATCCAAACCTGAGTTAAGATTACTTAAAGAAAGTAAGTAAAAGATTGTTTTCAGCATGTCCCACCTAAACTTGCATTACATTGAAAATGTAATAACTATAAGTTAGAGGCAATAGTGAGGCAATAGGACTGAAACCACTCTTATTATTTTGTTTTCATAGTTGCTAAAGCTTTCAAGTATGCAAGTATTTTTTTTCCAAAAAGCAATACAGTTGCGGCTTTGCACTTTTCATTTTGTAAAAGATTTATGAAATTAACAAAAACTGCAATTTTGACATCTTTAAAAAATAATAAAGCACGTTGTCGGTTGAGGTTTCTTAATAAAGTAACTTGAAATCGCTGATGTTATAGTGACGCGGAGTAGCACAGCTACCTCTAACGGCCATTCGCTACTCCATGCCGGAATAACAAGTCACAGACACGAACCGTTCTACATTGCGGTAGAAAATCATTGAAAGTTGACGACCTCCATCGCGATTTGGCGAATATGATATGTTGAAAATCTGGAATGCACGGAATACGCCATACTGATGAGAGCTAATAAGCTCGAAATTGGTATAAATCTGATGGACTGTTGACAAGTTACTTTATCTATTTGCTATAGGTTTTCCAGGTATAATGCTGGTCGGGGTATAAGCCCCGTTTTCTGAAATTCCGTCCCACTAAAGTGTTGTTGCTACATTTTTACCAAAATGACTACATTTCTTTGCATAACAATTTGTGAACATTAATTATTCGAAAAGTGATCATTCAAAATTAATAAACTAGATGACGTTGAAATAAAAATTGAATGCTTTTTAAAACGACGTATCACACAAAATCTAAGATATTAAGGGTGAAGGTCATCCCCGCTTAAGGGTAAAAATTTGAGGAACGATTACATCCGTAAAGTATGTTCCTTTTTAAACAAAAGTTGATAGGGGCCAAAGTTTTTTATCAATGGGAAGAAAACCTGGTTGGTCACTTTTCGGTGGCACAATCTGTGTAATTTATTGTGGTGATTACCGATTACGAATGATTAATTATAAGGTCTGTGGAAACTAACTGGCGTGACTTAAACTTAAAATGAATACAGTTTTTAATCCCTGAGTTAATTTGAATTTTGTTTACAATTTTTGTGATTAATTTCAATCAAATGACGAACAGATTTTAGGAAAATTAGGTTAATTGTATTGATTGTTTGAGACACGGGACTAATTTTCAGGTACGCTCCAAAAACAAATAAATTAAAAGTATTAAATAGTTCAAAATATTCTGGTATTTCTATTGCGTTACGACTTTATTTATTTTTTTATGCAAATTTCACATTTTGAAGTAGCAATTTTTAGGAAAAATGAAGATGATTTGAATGGTTCAATTTATCATACATCAAAATAAAGGCACTTATATTCCGGACACTGTTTAAAATGTAATAATAATATATATTGTACTAAAAAAAAATATGACTGATTGTGACTACCAAATGCAACAGAAACATTGACTAAAAATAAATTTGAACATTGCCACCAAGATTATAGACAGCATATAATCTTACATGAAGTTATTGACAAACAAAATATTATTTATAATAACAATAAAATATCACATCAGCGAGTCTTCTTAAATGTACTTAATTTTACCGAACCACTATTTTATTATTGTTTTATAAATGTATATAATACAAAGCTCATTTATACCTAAGATTCATAATTCGTCGTGTAACTCTAATTATGTTGGATTTGATTTTTGGAAGGCATATCTGTACATTACATTTTCAGTTTTTTTGTCAATTTTAGGTGACTTTATTTAGTATACCCATACCTTTGTCTAAAACGTTTTGTTTTGGAGATATTAAATTATGAAAAATGTTGAGATCGTAGCGTATCAATTTCAAATAATCTCCTTGAATTTTGATTGGTACAAGAAAGCTGTTTAAGAACGACAATAAATTTTAGTAGATAAGAAACCTCTGCGGTCAAATATTCCAACTCATATTTTTCAAACGAAAGTACCGCATTGCTCTATTAGATGCATATACAGGTTAATTATTATCGTTAGAATAAACAGCCTTATTAACGAACTTTCCTAAAACGAGTCTTCAAATATTTAAAGGGAAACAATTCAATGGCTTTACAGTGAATATTCTTTTGTAAATTTTGAAGCGGTTTTAATTGTTTGTGGTTAAAGGTCAAGAAGAAAATTAAGTGCATGTTTAGCATTGAATCCAAGAGAAAATGAGAATTTTAAGTTATGCATAAATTTGCCTTCCTTTCAATAAAATATTGTCAATGTTAGATGTCTAGATCCATTGCATGAGAAAAAGTTAGACGAACAGATTCAACATGAAACCATGTTACATTCAAAGTGAGTGGGCCAAAAACTAGCCCTCCGCTGCGACCCTGGGGTCTATTATGGCTTACACCCATATTATACTTGTGTTTTTATGAACATAATAACCTTATTAGGTTAGGAGAGATCCGGATCTTCTGACACGAGGTGTATCTTTAAATATCGAAAATCTTGTCTACTCTCCAGCTGGAGAGTAATATAATGTTTCCTGCCGATTCCTCACTCTCCAAACACAATCGTCACTCGGTCTCCTTAGTCAGCCAAGCCCAACTTATTTATGTGACTCCTTAACTGGCAGTGCCCAGTATATAGGCCAACCAGTCAAACCTATTTAACACAACCTATTTTTAACTCTCTTTGTCGATGGACCCCCTATAATCGCATTTAAATGAACTAATCTTTGCAAATTCCGTCAGTACTCGCACATTTTCTCTACCTAGGTTGAACGAGGTGCTTTGGCAGCAGCCGAATCTATGCCAGGAGCCGGTTTTGAACCAATAAAGCTGGAGGAGGCACCTTCTTGGAGCCATCGGTGTACCAGCAGCAACTATCTGCCTTCAGGAGGTCGGTTTCACCCAGCTCCCATTCGCTACCAGAAAGAAAGATTTCAAAAAGGAATAGATAGTTGATGCTTTTAGGCATAACATCCGAGACCATCGACAGAATGCTGTAACTTTCTATGTCCTCCAGTACTCCACTATACTCCATTATGACATACTACCTGGCTTCTCTCACCAGTAGCATATGGAGAGATGGTGGATCCAGGAGGACTTCCAGAGCAGCTGTCGGTGTGAAGAGACTGCATGTCTCTGTAAACCAGAGAGTTTTGCTTTGGCTATCCTTTGAAGACCTTTGGATCACCAAACTATGAATCCGTATGTCATCGGTCTGGTAACCATCACATTCCATTAGTGTAGCTGTTTAGGACCTACAGCAGGGAAAAAGGACCCCACCACCCGAACGGCTGTTCGGCCCTAACCTGACCTCTCCGCAGGGTTGTCATTAAGGTTCTATTTGCCAACATTGCCCGAATGAAGCCACGTATGGTATATTCAATTTCTCTAGCAGCAGCTGCTGTATAAAAGGACTCTGGTAGGGCATAATTAAATGCTCCTTGAATGTCAAGGAATGTAGCCACCGCAATCTCCTTCTTCTGCAAGGATTGGGTGATTTTTCCGACAAGGTTATGTAGTGCAAGTTCTATCGATTTACCAGTCTGATAGGCATACTAATGAACACTAAGAGGGTCGGCACTATGTATTCCTCCCCTAACATATCCATCAGCGCCTTCTCCAGACTTGTTAACAGAAAATATGTCAGGCTGACCGGTCTAAAATCTTTAGGGCGTAGGTCTTTCCTATCTATCTTAGGTATATAGACTAACCTAGTATCTTACCAGCTGGATGGAATGTAATTCCATGTCAAACTGGCTCTGCATAGTTTAACGAGGTACATCTTTATAATTTCCAATCCATGTTGCATCAGAGCTGGAAGACTGCTGTCCACGTCCGGAAATTTGAATGGCTCAAATGATTTAATCGTCCATTCAATAATTAACACTTTTATAACTTTTTAACTACTAGCCTGGCATCTCTATTGGGTCGTCTAAATCGATCTTGTGATGTTGATGAGAGATCATTATTGTTGCTACCCGCAATCAGACTGTTAGGAAAGTGGTTTAAAGTCAGTAGCTCCAAGGTTTCCCTACTGGAGTCCGTAAAGATCCCAAGGGGTCGTTTTATCGATCAAAGTTTCCTCACATGCTACCTAGATAGAATCTTGTGGATTCTGGAACTAAACTAGAAATACTCTCATAGAACCTCCTCCAAAATTCCCTTTTTGTTTTTCTAATTTTTTTATTATAGTCCGTTAGAGCAGATCTATACTTATCCTAAGAGCCTGAAGCCTTAGCCCAGTTGTGCCTCTATTATCTTTATTTGTCTTAAGTACTTCTATGTCTGCACGAATTTTTATTGAGGTAATTGGAGCCTGAAAGTACTCCTGGAGTGACTGTTTATATCCCCTCCAGTCTGTATTATTTGGGTCCCTAACTATACGTTACCACAAATCTAATACCAGTTTCTATATTAAGCAGAATATGCGCTTGATCTGAACATGATGGTTCAGAAGAAACATTCCAATTAACAAGTGAATTGAACATAAAACCATACATACTCTCTTAATTCCAATGCCAATGATTGGTTGATAAAGGAGCTGCTTCTAATTTTTAATAAATCTTAGGCCATTAGGAATCTCTTCACGAAAAAGGATTATTCTGTTTATTAGTTTTGTTTGTTTTGACGGGAGGAATAATTCCTGGAAGTTTCAACACTGTTTACTTATTTATTTATTTATTTATTTATTTATTTGTTTATTTATTTATTTATTTATTTATTTATTTATTTATTTATTTATTTATTTATATATTTATTTATTTATTTTTTTAATTATTTATTTATTTATTTTTTTATTTATTTATTTATTTATTTATTTATTTATTTATTTATTTATTTATTTTTTTATTTATTTTATTATTTATTTATTTATTTATTTATTTATTTATTTATTTATTTATTTATTTATTTATTTATTTATTTATTTATTTATTTATTTATTTATTTATTTATTTATTTATTTATTTATTTATTTATTTATTTATTTATTTATTTATTATTTAATTATTTGTTGTTGTTTTATTTATTTATTTATTTATTTATTTATTTATTTATTTATTTATTTATTTATTTATTTATTTATTTATTTATTTATTTATTTATTTATTTATTTATTTATTTATTTATTTATTTATTTATTTATTTATTTATTTATTTATTTATTTATTTATTTATTTATTTATTTATTTATTTATTTAGTTATTTATTTATTTATTTATTTATTTATTTATTTATTTATTTATTTATTTATTTATTGTTACTCTGTTCTACAGGTTACAAAACCCAATTACAAAACAGGAGGGTAAAGAGAAATATAAATACAAATAGTGTACGAACACATAATGAATATAATTGCATCTTAAGTCTAAAAACTAACACACAATTAAAATAATACATCAATTAAAATACAATGACCTTATCTTGGCAGTGCTGGAATTGAAAATGTCTAGGCGATGCTCCAATAAATTACAAAAAGTGCACATTTTATATAAGTAAAAAGTATTACCTTCCCTTGAGTTGACTCAATAAAACAATAAAGTTTATTTGCTGTAGCAAATCAGGGCAGTCAATCAGATTATTTAAAATTTTAAACAAAACAAGCACACTGTGACATTGACGCCTGGTATCAAGACTCATCAAAGCATGTCTTTGTAATAATTCAGATTGGGGAAACCCAACAAGAGGAAATATCCCATCCACCCTATTAGTTAAGAAATTTATGAAACTTTCTTTGGACTGCTTCAATATTTTGCACATGAGAATTATAGTAAGGAGTCCAAACAGAAGCGGCATATTCGAGTTTGGATCGAACAAAACAATAATATAAGATTTTTAGAGTCTTAATTTGAACAAAGATACTACTATTTCTTACTATAAAGCCATAAGACCTATATGCTTCAGATACAATCTTTTCAATATGTAAATTGAAGGACAACTTATCATCAAAAAGAACTCCGAGATCGCGGAAAGTGTTGGAACGTGATAAAACAGTGTCATTAAAGCTATAGTCAAACACAATCTTCGACGATTTTAAAGTATATGACATTATGTAGCACTTCTGAGGATTCATATGAAGTCTATTTAATTTGCACCAGTTTTCAATTTGAACCAAATCACCTTGAAAGCGCTCACAATCATCAAGGCTGTCGATAGTCGAAAACACTTTCAAGTCATCAGCATAAAGAAGGCAGTTAGAACTTAAACAATCAGTTATATCATTGATAAAAATGTTGAATAGCAGTGGTCCAAGGACAGATCCTTGCGGGACTCCTGAAGTTGCTAAGTAGTCGACAGACTTACACCCTTTGAACAGAACATACTGAAGTCTGTTGGACAAATATGAATCAAATAATTGTAGAAGGGAATTTGAGAATCCAAATGCATTAAGTTTTGTAAGTAATATACCATGGTCCAGTCTGTCGAATGCCTTTGAAAAATCAGTGTAAACAACATCAGTTTGCAATCGTCTGTCCATGGATTCAGATATAAATTGTGTTATTGTCATTAAGTTAGAAGTTGTAGACCTGCCTTTCATAAAACCATGCTGACGAGTTGAAATTTTTTTTTGTAATGTTGTAATAAATGTGACTATGAAGTAGATATTCAAAGACCTTACTAAAGTTGCACAAGATAGATATTGGTCGGAAGTTAGTAATATCCTGATTATTTCCTTTTTTAAATATCGGACAGACTGTAGAGTGCTTCCAAATTTCAGGAAAGGTACACGTTTTAACGCATAAGTTGATTAAAAAAGTAAGAGGACATGACAATACACTAGCGCAGTCCTTTATGATAAAAGTTGGCACAAAATCCGGTCCAGTGGTCATTTTAGATTTGGTATGTGCCAAAGCTGTAAGAACCTCACTTTCGTCAAACTGTACAATGTGAACTGCGGGACGAACTTGAGTAGAAAAATTTTCAAATGATATATCATTATTCGCATAAACTGGTGTAAAGGATGCACTAAATAAATTGGCAAAAGCATTAATAATACTGATAGGCTCACTTAATTGTTCACCATCATACGTCATACTATTGGAAACATTGTTATATCCTCTTTTTCTACCAATAAAACCCCAAAATTTATTCGGTTCAAACTGAATATTATGTTCCACCGATTCAGCATATCTCTTATGCGCGATATTAACGTCTCTCTTAATACTGGCTCTCAAATGCTTAAAATCATTGAAAGCTTCTATATCACCAGTATTTTTATACTTTCGATAACAGTTATTCTTAAGGCGCAAGTTCCTAATTATTCGAGAGTCAAACCAGGGGGGGAAATTTACTTTTACGACGAGTCACAAATCTGGGCACAAATCGGTCAAACACATTATATAACTTTCCATAGAAATAAGTGGTAGCATCTTCTACATTATTAAACGTTTCTAAAAATGTCCAATCAATTGTAGCCATGGCGTCATATAAGTGTAATAAATTGGCTTTTCTAAAGTTATAACCATTGTTAGAGAAGGTGGGAAAACTGTGTTTTAATCTAGATGTAAAATTAATACTGACTGATATGTTTAATGCAGGATGATGCCGGCCCTCCTTCACCCATGGATCATCAGATTTGTGAACCAAACAAAAATTGTTACAAATGACTAAATCTAATATTTTACCATAATGATTACTAACTTGATTATATTGTGAGATATTCAAAATATTCAAGAAATTATTAAGTAACAAACATTTGTTATCTCTTTGATCATTATATAAATAATAAACATAATTTGGCATATTAAAATCACCCAAAATTAAGATGTTACCATGAATAAATGAGAAAGAAAGTAACAAATCAAATAAATGTTCATAAACAACGATGAAGTATTCGGAGGGACGTAAATAGCGATAATAAAAACATTAGAACTCGATAAGACTACTTTCACTGCAACAATGTCAACATAAGGCGTTATATTAGTAAAATCAATATCAATTTGGGTAGTATTAAAATCATTGTTAACTGCAATTAGAACACCTCCTCCCCTGGAATAATTAGTAGCAGAAAAATTTCTATCAGAACGATAAACAGAATAATTATCACAAAATAATTCATCATCAAAAAAGAAGAATTTAAGTTGGTTTCAGTAAAAACTATTGCCGAAAAATTATTTAGAGTTGAATTATTATATATCTGAGTTGTTTTAGTACGTAAGCCCCAAACATTTTGATAATATATAACAAAATTATTCTGTTTACTATTCGTACATTCTTCAACTTGAATAGGACTCCTGGTGGTGGGAGAGGTTAATTGCTATTGACAGGCTAGAATATCATTTCGAAGTTTCTCACGCGCTCTACCATAAGCAGACCATTTATTTACATCCCAAACAGCGTGCTCGATATCTACTTCGATGTTATATTTATTTTTAAGTTTTAGACAATTTGAGCAGGACAAGGTTTCAGATTGACAGTCTTTGACATCATGGTTTAACCCACACCTTGGGCATGAAATTGGTTTAGTACAGTTTCTAGAATTATGATTAAATTCATTGCATTTAATGCAATGTTCTTATACCTCCGATACTACTAGAGGTTGACCTCTCAAACTTGTCATTCTAACATGCCTAAACATATAAGAACTATACAGTTAAGATAATAGACGCCTGTATATTTTCATATCTTTGCAATGTTTGACTTTTTTTTCAAAACTTTACAATACAATTTTTCTACGCAATGAAAGGGTATAAGGAAAATACTTAATTATTACTGAAAAAACATGTAAGTACCTAATATTATAATTCTCATTTATGCACTATGCATATACGCAGTTTTCACCTCTTCGTATATCCCTAAAACTCATGGCATGGCACTTATGTAACTGTTATTGTTTTCACATCTGCATTTTTGATTCTTAGCTCTGTTCTTACAGCCATCAGTCACGCACCTATTACATAATAGGCGCAGTTACCGCCTCGGCAAAAATATAGATCATGAAAGATATTCAACAAACTTATTTAGCAAGCCAAATAACAAATAAGAGATGTATTAATTATATAAAGGTGAAAGTACTGAAGTATACCTAATAACCGTCACGATCTGGTGGTACTCGTACTTACATTTTAAAAGAGCAAATAAAAAAATAATTATATAAATTCTGAAATATTTCCAGTACTATAGCACAACACGATAACGGAAATTAACTACACTGACAAAATTAGAAAAAAAATTTCTAATTAGTTATGTATTGTTAAGTACTCCTGTCTAAAAATGTGCCGTTTTAGCACCAGTGGTGGAAGCATGATGAGTCAGAATTTTATTTTGTGACGTAATAAACATAATCAAGATATTTCTATAATTTGTTATCATGTTAGCAGTCGATGTATTCGAGAAAGATCATGTAGGTACTACTAAATATTTTGAAAACATGCTAATACATCACAAAATGCTTCCATTTCACAGCCTTATAAGTAAGTGATATTTTTTTCTCCATACCGGTTATGCATGGTTAAAAGGCTTTACGACACTGTACTTACTCGTAGAATATCCGTAAGAAAACGAAGTGAGTTCATCCAAGTTACGTAATAACCTTACGCAAGTTACTCTTCTTACAGAATCTTAATGCTAATAAAATGACTTACTATTTGTTAAGTAAATGATCGGCTACAAGAGTATCTCAAAATGATGACCTAGACCTTTATTACACCTAAGAAGGCCAAATTCTCTCGTATTCTTGAATGGAAATGCATATGGCAAGAGTTCAACCATATGTTCCTCTTGAGACTCCAGCGGTCTTCCATAAACCATTAATTTCGACGCTGCGTTTTTCGAAAAAATTTTAAAAGACAAAGAAGTTTTTAAATTCCCTGGAGTTTCTAAGAGGCTACTAATTTTTTTAAAAATTAAATATGCAACTAAAGTTCGGTGGCCCCAAAGGCAAGGGGGCCCCCGAAAAGTGTCTTGTGGGGGCCCCTTGCCAAAAAGCTTATCAGCATCGCATTCTACATGTCATAAAATCCCTGTGTACCAAATTTGGTGGTTCTTGTGCGATATAGCTCTGAGATATAAAAAAAATTAAATTTTTAGGGGCTTGTTTCAGGGGGCTATATCTCCGAAAGGGGGCCGCACTTATCAAAAGTAAAAAATACGGGTCCCTTAAATTGCTCTTAAGAATTTCTGACCAAATTTTGTTGCATTTATTTCGGGACACCCGGTATATGTAACAATTTTAATGAAATCATATCTACTGTCGTCTGGGTAAAGCGCATTAGCAAATGTGAATTATGGAGCTATTTACATGCAATTATTTTAGCTGTAATTTTCGTTTAGATTTTTTAGTTGGTTAATATATACGAGTATTAGATTGATATCTATATTCTAGGTAGCAGTGAGTAAATATTATACGACCCAAAAAATATATATTGTTAGATATATGAATCGATGATTAATCGTATCGGCCTGGTGTTTATAAACATTAGGGCTATGTCGTCACTAGGCCCAAGCCGCCTCCTGTCAGCGGGTATTCATGATTCGACTCCGAACATGAGCGCTGCCCGGATTGAAAGGCCGCTGGTTATTTTGTAATTAGTGAAATAATTGTAATCACATATAATTAATATTCGTGTATTACATGTGTAACGGTAGTGTTACTCAGTGAGTTGTATTTACTAGTCAAATAAGTAAATATACAAGTGTTTATTTGTAATGTTTAACTTTTGAGATGATTTATTAATGTAAATCTCAAGCTTGCGGGCGATTTATTACCCCTAAATCTAACAATATTTTGAAACAAACACTTGATTTGAATAATACAATAACAATCATTCTTGTTTTTATTACAAATTATTTATAAACCTGACGTTTAAAAATGTTGACAACTATATATTGGAACAAACATTGTATTTATTTAAATTTGGCTGAAGGTCAACAATTTGTGAATATTATTGTATGAATATGGTGCGCGGAAGACTTTATGCGAAATCGAAATTGTTATACAAACAACTATTTTTAATATAATTTAAAAATATGGAATTAATGGGAACATTAAAATTTATAAACGATACTATCAACGGCGAAACATGCCTGCGAGAGTTCAAGCTGTTATTAAAGCTTAAGAGGATTTTACATCCTATTAATTTTCTTTTAATTATCGAGAAAGTTGTTTGTTACAATATTTAGTTTTCACTATAATTATATAGAAAATTAATAAATAAAAAAACAATATTTTATAAATGTATTGTTTATATAAGAGAGGTGGTAATCGGTTAAAGCATTTTATCGAATTGGTGCGACACTAAAAAATATGATTGCTTGTTCCAACATATAATTGTTAGGTACAGAGTAAGTTATTGTTTCGTACTTATTAACATCTTTATTTTCCTGCAGATAATTTATTTTTAGGTGCGTATTGAGCATTTTACTTCGAACGAACCAAATGCGCTACGCGCGCATTGTCTACTTTTTCCGTACTACATTTTAAGAAGTTCTCACACTGACAAATTAAGGATTATTATGTGAATAGACCATTAAATTCTGAAGCTATCAACTTTTATGTAGCGGAACCTGTTTAATTGAGATGAATGTTAATTTACGTCATTTGTTATTATTTTCTAAGTTATCTTACAGCTTATAAGAAGGTTTAAAAATAATTTGCTATGTTGTCATTATTTTATTGTATTAATTTATTATGTTCAATTGGCATATGAAGTGACACAAGAAACTTTCTAATACTGTATTGTAAATTCACATATTTATGAAAAAAAGTTATTAAATATGTATATAATCTTATATGTATTATTATAACAACATTGTAATATAAAAGTATAAACACATTAGCAGAAGTAATAAGTACTGTAGAATACCATGTAAAACAGATATTGTTGCATTATCTATTAGCCTAGCAATATTACACAATATACAGGGTGATTCAGAGCTTATCTAAAAAAAATAAAATGTACAGGAAACTCTTACAAATACAATTTTGTAAAGAAAAAATCAAAAAGAGCTGTTCAAAAATTATTTAAAAATACACTTCTGCACGGCACTGGTAACTGGTTCACTGTAAAACCTAACAAGGCAAAGCGTGCAATTGAACTGCACAAAAAATTGAAAGAATTCTCAAGGAAATGTATAAAAGACATTTTATAACGCCTATTTTATACAGTAAATTCAACTGCTTTTGCCGCTTTGTTATCAATTATTAGTAGAATTAATTTGATGTTTTAATAGCCTTGTTCGCGGTAGCGATTCTGAACTAGTTCAGGATTAATTTACAGATGAGAGCAAGCGCAGTTTGCATTTCGGACGGTGAAATTCACACTGCGCTTGCGCTCATCCGTAAATTAATCCTGAACTAGTTCGGAATCGCTACCGTGAACAAGGCTAATTAATAAAATAGTATGACGTACCTGATGTTAAAACAACAAAATTTTAGGCCCATCTTATTCAGTTTCTACAAACACAAATGTTTCTGCTTTTTATCCGTTTTCAACTCGTCGTTCAAGTAGCAGCAGCTATGGTAACTTTGCGTAAATCGTCAATAACGTCCACGGTGCGATACACTTCATTTTTCAAATACGCCGCACTTCTGCAATACGCCGTGGACGCCCTGGACTTCCATCTCTTCCGCGATTTGGTTTAAAATTTCCTGTCACTCTCGCGTTGCACTACATTTACACTCACTGCACACGTGGTAATTGCTGTATTTGGCACATATTTACAGAAAAACCGTTCTGCTAAGGCATTTTCACCATAAATTGAAATGATATCAAATCCGAGTTACTATACACGTCATTTTGTACTAATGTAAATACTAACATCCCAAAAACGTTAATATCTGTTATAAGTAATCGGGTTTTAATATTTTGAATCGCCTGGCTAGAGACTACAGTAGCCCATCGATGTAGTTTGAAAATACTACTATATTTTTTTACGATACTGACTCCTTTTTCTCCCACTCCACTCCTGTGTATAATGTATTTCTGACTCAATCCGCCGCCAGTACCTACCGACATCGACAGCGTATCTTTCTGCGTGAAACCGCTCTTAGTCGCTTAAGTTCTGCGTTAATCTTTAATGGCCTTATTTTGAAATACAGTGTCTTCATACACGATTACAAGCCACGTGACCAGGACTATGATTCTCGAAGAAAAACTCGTATGCAAATAGATTTTCCTCCCTCAATAGCCGTAGTGAGGAAAAGAATATTCGCATATGAATTGCTCTGCGGTTGATTTCAGAATCTCGACCCTGATCACGTGGCTTGTAATCATTTATGAAGGCACTGTATATTAAAAAGGGTAATAGTATTGCGTGACTAAGATTAAAAATAATAATTTGATAAAGTAGAAATAATTTCAAGGATCAAATATTATTTCACTATATAATTGACCGTAAATCTAGACAGTAAGTAATTATATTTTCTATAGGTATTAATTTCTTTGCCATTCAATCCGAAATGCTTATATACCTTGTGAAATATAATTATCTGTTAACACCTTTTGTACTTTTCTGCCAATTTAAAAAATATTCCGCAAGTGACATCAAATGTTGTTTTGAAATGAGTTGTAAATTTGACCTCGAATTCTTTTATAAAAGTTTTTGAAAACAATGCGGATTTTGTTTACATGTACTCTACAGTACTGTAGAGACATATAGACATGTACATACATACTGCATCTACTTACATTAGGTATTTTTTAATAAGATATACTTCATTGTGCACATCCCTTAAAAGACCTAGATTCAGTATTTCATTAAATTGAACAAATCCTTACACATGGAGAAAAAAAATGATTGTCCATGATGCTCTAAAATCTTTAGAACAACGCATTGAAATTCAATGGCTTGTGACTTGGTAGCTGCAAGATGCATGCAAGTACATCTAAACAAAAACAACAAAAAATTTGTAATAAAAACCGAAAAAAAACTAAAATTGTTGTGGAGAGAACGTTTTAAAAAATTATTTAAAGGAGCTAAGTTATTACGTTCATAAAACCCGGTATTAAATAATGGTCCACAGCTGCAATTACTAGTAGTACTACTAGGTACGTACGTACGTATTTATTGGTATTTTTTACGAAATAGTATTTTTTGTGTAACATGTTGGTGCATTTTATTATCGTAAACTAGGCAAATGTATTAATTGATGTTTTGTAACATATTTTCAAGCTTCAGGATATTTTAAAAATTTTAAATTATTGAAGTGGTAATTTTAAAAAATATTATTTTTATCATTTTACACTTTTCATCAAGACCTTTTAAATAATAAAACTAAAACATTTTTCACATTTCAGTTATTTAGTTATAATATTATATTCTGCAATAAAAGTCCAAATATGTTGTTAACTTAAGGTCAATATTCTGAAAAAAAGAAATCAAACATGCAATACAGCCATCAGATCATCTGGTCAACTTCTTTGGCACCGCCAAAGAAAGAGGATATCTGATATTCTAATATTAGCAACGACGGCAAAAGACACGATAAATTTACAACCAAATCGTGGAAGAGATGAAGGTCCTCGGCGTCCACGGTGTATTGCAGCTGAAGAATGAGAGAGTTGAAGATAATCTAATCTAATCTAAAAAAAAATCTAAAATCTTATTTAACGATTTAGTTCCATCTGTGCAATTTCTTGGCCTCTTACTTACTCTCCGGAACCCCACGACTCTGCATCTCATTTCTCAGATCTCCTCTTAAAATCCAACACAGCTAGTCGAGGAGCCAACGAGATTTCGGTTAAACCAGAATCCATCTATACTAGATCTTGTCATAAGAAATTACCCTAATCTCTTAACTTCCTCTATCATAAACTCACCCATTGGCATATCCGATCATGCTGTTATAACCACATCCACCCAATTTCTGATCGATAGTTCTTTTAAAACTATAAAAAATAACAGACTACGACAGACCGGACTGTATGGTCTTTCAATACAAATGATATAAACTCAATGTGGGATTTTTTCATGGATGCTGTCTACAAAATTATTGAAAAACACTCAAGAACAAGAGAAGTGTACAAGAATAGAAAGAAACCTTGGATAAACTGGAATGTTCTCAGGAAAATCAGACATAAGAGAAACTTGTGGAAAAATACAAAAGGTCTCGCACTCGTTCTGATTTTATCACTCACAAAACACTCTCAAACAACTTATCTTCCGAATTAAAACTACTAAGGCACAGTTATAAAGAATCTCTGGCAAATGATCATTGCCCAAAAAACTCTATAGCTATATACGGTCTCACCTAAACTCTAAGGTGTTAATACCGATGCTCAGAAACCCAATGGTGGCCTCTGTGAAACTAACACAGAAACAGTAGAACTTTTGTCGGAAAATTTCACAAAAATATTCACCGTTGAAACTGATGGAAATATCCCTACTATTAAAGGTGTCACGCTATCAAATGCCATAACCAGTATTGACTTCTCCCCAGTAAAAATTGAAAATTGTATTAAGAAGCTTAAAAAGGGTTCCTCGCCGGGAATTGACGGCCTAGGTATGGCTTTTCTTAAAAAATGCTCTGCTGTTATCTCTCAACTGCTATCAAAAATCATGAATGCGTCCTTTCAACATCATGCACTTCCCTCCGTTTGGAAAAAGGCTTCTGTCACTGCCATCTACAAAAAAGGTGACAAACGTAATAGTGAAAATTATCGTCCAATTAGTTTACTGTCAATTATCAGTAACATTATGGAGTCCATAATACAAGATAAAATGCTTCAATTTTTAATGTCGGCTCATGTCATCCCAAAAGAACAACATGGTTTCGTACCTAATCGGTCAATAGTGACAAATTTAGTGCAGTGCGTCAACGATTGGTTTTTATCACTCGATAACAAGCAACCGGTGGACGTTATTTACTTAGACTTTGCCAAGGCGTTTGACAGAGTACCTAGGAAAAGACTCTTACATAAACTCACTCATTTTGGCATTTGTAGTGACCTTCTCCTTTGAATAGATGCTTTTCTCTGTGACAGAACTTTCAGTGTGCGGGTTGGTGACTCTTTTTCATCCCCGCGTCCTGTAATTAGTGGCGTACCGCAGGGTTTGGTCTTAGGCCCTCTCTTATTTTTTGTGCTTGTTTTGGACCTAGTACTTCACATAGACTCCAAAGTTCTATTGTATGCTGACGATGCCAAACTGTATGCTAACCCGGTATTAAATCAGGCAACACTTCTTCAACAAGATTTGAACAACGTTGCACAATGGTGCGACGACTGGATGCTCCCTCTCAATGCAAATAAGTGTGTTGTACTCCATCTTGGGAAAAACAACCCCCGTTACCAGTACTCTTTACAAAATATCCCACTTCCGCGCTTCATTCCCCGAGAATAGGACGACCTGAGCACCCGTCGGGGGTTGCCTTTTATAAAACCCCTGAAGCCCGCAGATCTGGCTCGAGTGGATACTGCGCTCCGTGAGAATCTCCCAGAAGAGGCTGACATCTGGCGCGTCAATTGCGCTGTGTAGAGCACGGCGACGAGTGCACGAGATGGAGGCTAAGATCCGGTCGGCGAGGCAACACGCGTACCGTATCCAATGTGTGATGGACTACGTGGAAGCCAATAGGGCTTTCACACCTAAGGTGAGACGCATAGCTACCTCCCTTAGGCGGGTCCATCATACCCTGAATCGAGTGGTGCTGCTCACCATCAAGCAGCATTCTCTCGACAGGATACGGATGCTAGTGGCTGCAAAAAAGTCACTAGTGAGGCGGTCGAGAAGGTTGGAGCAAAATAATTTGTTCCGTGTAAGGCCTTCTCGACTTTTTGAACAATCCGCCGACCGTAGATCAGGCCGCAGGATTCCACTGGATAGAGACACTCCAGCCCTGGCACACTTCGAGGCCTTTTGTCACAGGCTTCGAGAGTCACGAGAGGTGTGCCCACCGATAACCCCGGATGAAGTTCGGAGATCATTTATTAGATCGAAGAACTTCGCTGCTCCTGGTCCCGATGGAATCAGCAACTTCTGGTGGAAAAAATTCACCAGTGTCCACCGCCATTTGGCCAGAATATTCACGTCCTGGCTAAATGGAGAGCAGCAAATTCCGGCGTGGTTTGTCGAGGGGAGAACAGTGCTTATCCCTAATAGCGGAGAGTTGTCCCAGACAAAGAACTACCGTCCAATAACCTGCCTGACTGCGTGTTACAAGGTGTTTACTCGCATCTTGTACGTGCGTGTGATTCACGCAGTGAACCCGTTTATCAACGGATATTCGAGCTGCGAGTGTCCTTTAGGTGTGTTGCTGGCTGTAAGGAGATCCTGCTCATCTACAGATGTATTACGCAGGACTCCGTGCAGTACAAGCGAAACCTCTCAATGGCCTGGATATATTACCGCAAGGCATTTGATATGACATCCCATGAGCTAAGAGTCCACTTGCTCCAATGTCTTGCGGTGGCCGACCCCATAGTGAGATGTATTGAACAACTCATGCCGCTCTGGAGGACCCGCTTTACCATAACATCGGCTAATGCAAGGGTCCAGACAGAGCCGGTTTTGTTCAGGAGGAGTGTTCCAGGAGATTCCTGAGTCCCCTCTTGTTTTGCATCTCACTGCTGCCATTATCCGTTGCACTTCCGTACCCGTGGTTACAACTGCGGTACCCCAGGAGACCGGAGGCATAAGGTCACCCATTTGTTCTATATGGATGGAGGGATTTAAATCAGTCCCTCAGAGTGGTACATGAGTACACGCAGGCGGTTGGGATGGAGTTTGGGCTGAACAAATGTGCATTGGTTCATCTCAAGAGAGGACGATGCGGTCCATACGGAGAGGACGCCCAGCTCATAGACGGAAGCATCTTTCACTATCTAGATGCCGGAGAGTCGTACACCTATTTGGGTGTCCCTCAGCGGGGCACTCATGAGGTGGCAACGGTGAAAAATGCTCCCGCGGCAGGTATCGGCACCGCCTCCGACAGATCTGGTCTTCGGAGCTGTCGGGTAAGAATAAGGTGAGTGCCACAAATATGCTTGCCGTTCCGATCCTTCTCTACTACTATGGAGTAGTGAAATGAACACAAGAAGAGCTGAGGCAACTCGATGTAGGGACCCGTAAAATGATGCATCTCCATCGGAGTTTGCATCCAAGATCGTCCGTTCCGCGGCTATACTTCCCAAGAAATCGGGGAGGCCGTGGACTCTTGAGTTTGGAGTGTCTCCAGGGCAGAGTGGTTTTGGAGGAGGCCTGCAAAGTCATCAGGAGCTCGGATCCCCTTCTCTGCATGGTCCAAGACCATGAAGCAGCAGGGATAGGAGCGTTTGTGTATAAGGCAGCGAGAAGAGCAGCCGATGAACTTGGTCTCGTGTTCGATACTGAGCGGGAAAATCCAGACTCTGTCACCGAGTCGGATCCTGCTCAGTTAAAAGCCCTAATTAAAGCTGCAGAAACGCGTCATCTTCTGCAGCTACATAAGGATAAGCCAATGCATGGTCTCTTCTACCGTCATCTAGAGGGGCTTGGCTTATCTGAAGGCTGACCTTTGCTTTTTTGAGGTCAGCGGGGCTGAACTCTGAGACCGAGGGATTCATAATGGCTTGCCAAGATGGTGTAATTAACACACTCGTCTATCGTAGTCGTGTCTTGGGTATCGAGGTTCCTGATACCAGCTGCAGGGCCTGCCGCCAAGCGCCGGAGACGCTTATGCATCTCCTGTCTGCCTGTCCGGTATATGCGGCCACAGCGTATATCCAAAGACACGATTCAGCCTTACGGGTGTTATATTATCATTTACGACACTCGTATGAGATAGACGAGACGCCAGTGCTGCCTTATGCTCCGGGGGATATAGAATCCGTAGTGGGGAATGAGAAGTGCCGAATTTATTGAAACTATTCATTCCCCACCCTCAGGCAAATCCAAGCCAATAAGCCTGATGTAGTCCTCCTCGACCACCAGCTTAGGACGATGTTTGTGATTGAGTTCTCGGCTCCCGCAGAGAACAACATCGTCCTAAAAGGAAAAACGGAGGAAGTATCGAGATCTTCTCTCCGAGCTCCGCAGGCTGTATCCAGACCACTCTGTTAAGATTGTGGTGCTAATTATAGGCGTCCTGGGTGGAATGAGACATACGTTGCTTTCTGAGTTAAAGATCATACCGGCTTGTCAAAATTCGGCAGAGATCTTAGCTGGCAGACTGCAGAAGGCAATCGTCCTTGGTTCGCTACGTCTGCTCAGAACACACGATTTACGGGCGCAATGATTACTGACTCCAGGGAGTGGAGAGTGGTCATTGCTTGACTCTCCAGAACATCTCCGAATGTGTCGGAGCCTCGGAAGATGGAGACTGGAAAAATAATAATAATAATAATAATAATAATAATAATAATAATAATAATAATAATAATAATAATAATAATAATAATAATAATAATAATAATAATAATAATAATAATAATAATAATAATAATAATAATAATAATAATAATAATAATAATAATAATAATAATAATAATAATAATAATAATAATAATAATAATAATAATAATAATAATAATAATAATAATAATAATAATAATAATAATAATAATAATAATAATAATAATAATAATAATAATAATAATAATAATAATAATAATAATGATAATAATAATAATAATAATAATAATAATAATAATAATAATAATAATAATAATAATAATAATAATAATAATAATAATAATAATAATAATAATAATAATGTAGTGTGATCAGATTTTAGATAAAAAAATCGTTAAACAATTTTTACCAATTTTGACATAAAAAAAAAACAAAGTAGACCTTGATTATAGACAATTGAATTTCGTATTGTAAGCCAAAATAGAACATTTTAAAAACATCCTCTCAAAATGAAAAAATCCAAATTCAAGAGCTTTACTGAAGAGGGCGATGCTTATTGAAAATTTCAACTTATCATTATGATATTTTTATTATTATAAATATTTGTATTTTGCATGCATTTGTTAAATGAACCATTTTGATTGAGAATTAAAAACTATTTTTTCCACGACCATTAGTGAATGTAACAATTCCGAAATCATTTTTAATAATAGAATGTAAAAATTCTCTCTCTTGAGAGTATTCTGAAACACTTGTTGCTTATGTGTTTTTCACGTATTTTCAATTTTAACAAGGTACATAATGAATATAATAATAGAACTAAACGACTACCTATATTGCCATGCATTTCAAAACTGTCATTGTGAAGTATAAATGGCCGCGTCGTAGTAATTATTATCTTCAGACAAGTTTATACCTTTTTCCCATTTTTTGTTGCATATTCTTGTAAGGTATGAGCATCAGTGGCTTCTCTCCAGCCCGCATGTGTTTTGTCCAACGGGTTGTCATACGGGTGGCGCCTTTATAAAAGTTATTTAATATATCAACCCACTCCCGTCTCCTCTGAGCTAGGGCCAACCCTATCGTTGGAGAGAACTGATAGATCTTAAACATCATTTTATTTAACCACCCACAAGCACGTGGCAAACTTAAAAAGTGATAGTGAATCAGCTCAAGATTATCAAAATCTGCTAGCAGAGTATGGATTTATTTCAACCATCAACACATACACAGGAATTCTAGGTAACCCAAAATCATGCGTTGACCACATATTTGTGAAAACAAAAAATATCAGTATAGATTGCTTTGTACCTGTTGTTTTGGAACTAAATGTGACCGATCACTATCCTACCCTTATCAGTCAGAACTTTTTAGATTGGCATTTAATAGAACCTAAAACCAACAAATATACTAGTTATACTCACGTCAAGAATTCAGACGTCTTACGCCACGGCTGACGTTATGCAATTGTTTTTATTGTCAACGTAATTTTCGATATTTGGTCGCGTTAAAAACCATGTTTTATTGCAATTTAGTGCAATATATGATGCAAACTTTTAGTGTAGTATATAGTTTTATTACTATCAGTTGCAGTTTCTTAAATATTTTGATGAAAATATAATGAATTGTTCATTTGTTCGTATGATGTAAGTCGTCTGAATTCTTGATTCAGTATATATTAATTACCAAGAACTAAATGATAAGTTAAAAAACGAAAACTGGTTAGACATATACACTAATGCCGAAAATATAGATAAAAGTGTGGATTTGTTTATAAATAAACTAAAACAACATATTGATACAAGTACTATTAACAAAAAAATTAAGAGGACAGAGAAACCAGTGGATAACTAATGGTCTCATAAATTCCATAAACAAAAAAAATTCGGTATATAAAAAAATTCAACAAAATCCCCATAATGAGACGATATTAAGAGAGTTCAAAATATATCGAAATCGATTAAATGATCTAATAACTAAGGCAAAAAAAGGATACTATAAAAATATCATATCCACGGATGGAGTTGACAAGAGGAGAAAGTCTTTTGTTTTTCACTTTATCGAAAAATGTCACTCTTTATAAAAAGTTCTGCTTTTCGAAAAATTGAGACTATCATAGAAACGTCTTAGATCAGATATACAGGGTGCTCATAAATTACAAAAACATGAAAATACTCAAGAGAGAAATACCATTATTTATTATTTTACACAACATTTTTATAAAACAAATCTGTTTATAACCCGAAATAGAGTCCTAATACAAATTTTAAAATCAAAATTTCAATTTTGACTTTTACTCTACACACTACGAATAGTTTGTTATTTCTTCTTTTATGCGCTCTTTTAATATCATGTGGCAGTCATTTGAATAAACCTTTTGTTTTAGGAAAAAAGTCAAGGGGTCTAAGAACAGGTGATCTAGCAGGATAATGGGCCAAATCTTCCAATCCACCTTTCACCATTCTCTGAGCAAGGCTGTAAAATGAGCAGGACAGCAGTCCTGTTGCCAAAACAGGTTATTGCGTGCTTCTGGCAGTATTTAAAAATGGTAAACCAAATGTTTCCAAAATGTTTTGGCAACAGGACGGCTGTCCTGCTCACAGGAAGATTTGGCCCAATCATAACCTTACACCCCTTGCCATTTTTCTCCAAGGTGCTCTAAAACAAAACATTTATTCAAATGGTTTGCCACATGATAGGGAAGTATTAAAAGAGCACATGGGCCAAGAAATACATGCACTGAATGAGCCACTAACTAATTGAACAATTTATTAAGTTGGCGGAAAATGTGTTGAGGTGGGAGGTAGAGGTAGAGTAAATGTTAAAATTTAAATTTTGATTTTAAAATTTGTATTGGGACTCTATTTGAAGTTATAAACAGATTTGTTTCATAGAAATGTTGTATACAATAATAAATACTGGTACTTTTCTCTTGAGTATTTTCTTGTTTTCTTAATTTATGAGCACCCTGTATATCTGATCTAAGAAGTTTCTATGAGAATTTCATTTTTTCGGGAAGCAGAACTTTTTATAAAGAGTGACAATTTTCGATAAAGTCAAAAACAAAAGAGTTTCTCCTCTTGTCAACTCCATCCGTGGACACACTGTATATCATAAAAATAAAAATTCTGCAAAAAATATGTGGCAATGTATTAAGAACATTCAAAATCCCCTGCAAAGCAAAATGATGACATAAAATCTATTAAAAATGGCAATGGGCAAATTATTTCCAATCAAGTCGATATCACTAACAGTTTCTGTACTTATTTTAAGGTCAGCGGGGCTGAACTCTGAGACCTAGGGGTTCATAATGGCTTCCAAGATGGTGTAATTAACACTCTCGTCTATAGTAGTCGTGTCTTGGGTATCGAGGTTCCTGATACCAGCTGCAGGGCTTGCCTCCAAGCGCCGGAGACGCTTATGCATCTTCTGTCTGCCTGTCCGGTATATGCGGCCACAGCGTATATCCAAAGACACGATTCAGTCTTACGGGTGTTGTATTATCATTTACGACACTCGTATGAGATAGACGAGACGCCAGTGCTCCCTTATGCTCCGGGGGATATAAAATCCGTTGTGAGGAATGAGAAGTACCGAATTTATTGGAACTATTCATTCCCCACCCTCAGGCAAATGCAAGCCAATAAGCCTGATGTAGTTCTCCTCGACCGCCAGCTTAGGACGATGTTTGTGATTGAGTTCTCGGCTCCCTCAGAGAACAACATCATCCTAAAAGAGGAGGAGAAACGGAGGAAGTATCGAGATCCTCTCTCCGAGCTCCGCAGGCTGTATCCAGACCATTCTGTTAAGGTTGTGGTGCTAATTATAGGCGTCCTGGGTGGAATGAGACATACGCTGGTTTCTGAATTAAAGATCATACCGGCTTGCCGAAATTCGGCAGAGATCTTAACCGGCAGAATGCAGAAGGCAATCGTCCTTGGTTCGCTACGTCTGCTCAGAACACACGATTTACGAGCGCAATGATTACTAACTCCACGGAGTGGAGAGTGGCCATTGCTTCACTCCTCAGGACATCTCAAATGTATCGGAGCTTCGGCAGGTGTGACTGAAAATAAAAATAAATAATAATAATAATAATAATAATAATAATAAAAGAGCAGCCGATGAACTTGGTCTCGTGTTCGATACTGAGCGGGAAAATCCAGACTCTGTCACCGAGTCGGATCCATCTTCTGCAGCTACATAAGGATAAGCCAATGCATGGTCTCTTCTACCGACATCTAGAGGGGCTTGGCTTATCTGAAAGGCTGACCTTTGCTTTTTTGAGGTCAGCGGGGCTGAACTCTGAGACCGAGGGATTCATAATGGCTTGCCAAGATGGTGTAATTAACACACTCGTCTATCGCAGTCGTGTCTTGGGTATCGAAGTTCCTGATACCAGCTGCAGGACCTGCCGCCAAGCGCCGGAGACGCTTATGCATCTTCTGTCTGCCTGTCCGGTATTTGCGGCCACAGCGTATATCCAAAGACACGATTCAGCCTTACGGGTGTTGTATTATCATTTACGATACTCGTATGAGATAGACGAGACGCCAGTGCTGCCTTATGCTCCGGGGATATAGAATCCGTAGTGGGAATGAGAAGTGCCGAATTTATTGGAACTATTCATTCCCCACCCTCAGGCAAATCCAAGCCAATAAGCCTGATGTAGTCCTCCTCGACCACCAGCTTAGGACGATGTTTGTGATTGAGTTCTCGGCTCCCGCGGAGAACAACATCGTCCTAAAAGAGGAGGAGAAAGGGAGGAAGTATCGAGATCTTCTCTCCGAGCTTCGCAGACTATATCCAGACCACTCTGTTAAGATTGTGCTAATTATAAACGTTCTGGGTGGAATGAGATATGCTGCTTTCTGAATTAATCATACTGGCTTGACGAAATTCGGCAGAGATCATAGTCGGTAGAATGCAGAAGGCAATCGTCGTTGGTTCGCTACGTCTGCTCAGAACACACGATTTACGGGCGCAATGATTACTGACTCCACAGAGTGGAGAGTGGTCATTGCTTCACTCCTCAGAACATCTCCGAATGTGTCGGAGCTTCGGAAGGTGTTTACTGAAAAAAAAAAATAAAATAATAATAATAATAATAATAGTAATAATAATAATAATAATAATAATATTTACCATTTATTTATTGACTATTTTTATATACATAGTATATTTTTAGTCACTAGCAATTACATTTAAAAAATCATTTACATTATAAAAACAATGCTCCATTAGAAGATTTTTACACAAAATCTGAAATTGCTTAAAACATAATTTATCAACATCAATATTAATTCCTTTAAAATGACGTGCAATGACGTTGTATACACGAATATTTAACTTATTATTCTGTGTGATACAGATTCTGGAATAGTCTACAATAATATTATCGGCATTTCTAGTTTTGTATGAGTGCACATCAGATTGTTTGCGATACTTGTACCTGTTACGATGTGTTTGCAACAATGTTTCAAGAATATATATGCAAGGCAATGGCAAAATCCGATATTTTTTAAATAAAGGTTGACATGGGCTCCACAGGGTGCACCTGCAATTATTCGAACCGCTGACTTTTGTAACACAAATATTTTATTAGGTGAAACAGAATTACGCCATAACACTATTCCATAAGTTAAGTGACTATGCACTATGGCAAAATACACAGTTCTCAACGTTTCCTCTGAGAGAGAATGTTGAAGCGTCCGCATACAGAAGATTTGTGATGACAATCTAGAGCAAAGCCTGTCCACTTGAATCGATCAATTTAAACTTGTATCTAAATAAATACCAAGTAATTTAACACTAGCCTTTTGAGCCCATTTGTCTGATGAAAATATTTGATTTTGTGTTTCAGACTCATTCAGTTTTAATCGATTTGATGAAAACCAAGTTTTAGCAGTCAGCAGACAGTCATTGTTCAACGTCGGAAAATAGCGGTTTACCAGTGTCGTATCATCAGCAAATAATATGGTTGAATCTTCACCAACAGAAAATGTCAGATCATTAATATGTATCAGATATAAAATCGGTCCCAAAACAGAACCCTGAGGAACCCCATTGTCCATCTGTAGTAGACCTGACTCATGATTATTAAAACTGACATATTGTTTCCTTTGGGATAAATAGGAAGATTACAAGTTTAAAGTATTGCCTCTAAATCCATAATACTCTAATTTAGTTAGCAAAATATCCACATTGACACAGTCAAAGGCTTTTGTAAGGTCACATATGGTAGCCATCATACTTATACCACTATCAAAACCACTAACAATCATGTCTACAATTTTCAACAGTGCCTGAACTGTAGATTTATCTTTACGAAAACCGTACTGCGCATGTGAGAAAATATGCATTTCTTCGCAATAGTTAATAATCCTATACTTAATAATTATTTCAAAGACTTTACTGATGATAGGTACTATAGATGTAGGTCTATAATTATTGTCAAGGACACTGTGTCACCTTTTTATGTCTAGATAGAACTTTCGTTATTTTCAATGAGTCAGGCCACTTACCCTCATCAATACATTTATTAAATAATAAAACAAGTGGTCTAACCAAGGACTCATTTGAAGATTTCAATGCATAACTATTCAAATAATAATAATCCAAACAACCAGAATTATTTAATTGAGAAATTGCCTGTTGTACATCAATATCCAAAACAGACTGCATAAAAAAAGAAGATATAGGCTTTGGTGCCTTATTCATAAAGAAAAGATTATCAACGTTAACGTTATTTATTGATTGAAAAATAACGTCACATATGGAAACAAAGTATGAATTAAATTCATTAGGCTTTATGTTGCTAAATCTACTACATGAATTGTTTAATTTTCTTTCTTTATTCACAATTTTCCAAATAGTCTTACTTTTATTCTCCGATGAATTTATTTTATTTGCATAATAATTTGTTTTTCTTGCCTTAATGTTTTTTTATAACATTTATTATATTCACGATAAACAGAAAAGTTATCATCAGTTGGATTATTATTAAACTTCTTTTTAGATAGAGCTACATCTTTTCTCAATTTACGTAGTCCTCTGTTAAACCACCCTATATTCCTAGATTTATTACATATAGTTTCAACAGGAAAACAAACATCAGCAACAGAGCTCAGCAAAATCAAAATATGTAAAGCAAGTTCATTACAACTAAGGTCACTCATATACGTATCATTCCACTGTATTTCAGTTAGTTTTCTTGAACATTTAAAAACATTGCTCTTTGAAACAATCCTTGTCCTGTAATTGTTTGCATGACAGATACACTCATATCAGCACAGAAAATATAGAATATTTTTATTTTATTTAGCAACAACAAATGCTATTTACATTACTATACATACACAAAAACATACCAACAAAGACCATGTTTACCATGCCCTATCATTACGAAAAAAATTAGTGATATTTCTAACAAATACTTTCACATTTACAGACTTTTTTATTTCTTCAGGCAAATTATTATATAAATGTAATCCTTCATTAAAGAGAGACTTTTTCAAGGAAGTAAACTTAGTATATTCAATATTGTATTCTCCAGCAGACCTTATATTATACTTATACAAATCACATCTCTTAACTAAAAACTCTTTAAGATAATCAGGTCAAACATGATCGCGTTACAATTTGCTCGACAGAAATGCATTTTAAGGTACTTAACATATATTCTGTGATATCAGCTAGAACATAAAGAAATACAGCTAGATGGTCTGACATACAAAGATCATAAGTTCCTACATTTAACCTCTCAGATGCAATATTGGTCATAATATTATCCAAACAGGATCTATTATTAACAGTAATTCTAGTAGGAGTATCTATATGATGCATAATACCGAGCATTGACATAAGATTACGAATATCACTAGAGTGCACATTACAGGCATCAAGATTCAAATTTATATCACCCATCACTATAATATTTTTATAATTCTGCACTGCAAATTCCGGAAGTTATTCAAATTTTTCTTTAAATAAAATAATATCACCTGTTGTAGAGGATCTATATAAACTAATGATAATTGTATTTTCATTAATTAATTCTGCAGCACAAAATTCTGCATGAAAAGGCAAACAGTACTTGTTTATGTAATATGTCACGTCTTAAATTAACTTTTGAATTCGCATATATGGCAACTCCTCCATGCAAATTGTAGTCCCGACAATAACAAGAGATTAAATTATAGTTATTTAAATTTATCATAAATAAATTAATTTCAGTTAGCCAATGCTCTGAGAAGCACAAAATATCGAATGACGTGTTACTAAGAAAAACATGAAGTTCATCTAACTTATTTACTAAGCTTCGAATATTGATACCAAGCAATGAATAAGACAAATTTTTTAAATTATTACTAATTCGTTGAGGAATTCGTCCACCACAGTCAGAACAACTCATCTTCGGGCACATTGTGTTTTCTTCTTGGCAGAAAAAACTTATTCAGCACTACTCCCTGAGGCCAAATATCACTGTTGAGTATATGTTGAACCTCTGATGACACAACTGATATTTTAAATGAGGAGTAGCTTTGAGGATATTTTGAATTTAATTTATTAACCTTTATATCAGGTACAAATTGCTGCAAATATTTCAATAAATCATCTTCAGACAGAGTAGGTTCAAGCTTGGTGACATGAAAATGTTTCAAAGGTACAACTGAAACAGCTCTGAAAGGGCATCCCGCAGTATTTGCCTTGGTACCCACTAAAATATTTCGCGATCTGCGACTAGATGTGAGTAACAGCTAATTATTTAGATTTTTCTGAACAGAAATGTCTTCTGTTAAATGTATTACATTTTCACAAATTTGACTCGCAACTGCATTATGAATAGCTCCTGATACAGAAGAGGAACTAAAATTGGTATTTAGAGAAGAAGCTTTGTTCTTCACACCAGAATTTGAAGAAAACTGCTTTCTCTTTGCACCAGTATTACTGGGAATATTATTAAGGTGCCCAGTATTTGGGACATAGGGCACTAATGGGCCTTCTAAATCAGAAGCTTTCTTTGAATTCAAAGCATCATTCAGCAATTCCACTTGCCCCTCCAACGATTTTATGTTTAAGTCTTGACTAGCAATTATCATGTCTTTTTGTTCTATTAATTTTTCCAAATAGTAGATTCTGATTTTATCCGGGTCATCAGGAATTACAACAGGACTCGGCACTTTATCAATTAAGTAATACTGTACCACACTTCACACATTTTATACCATTAGGAGCCGGATTTTTACACCTTCTGCAGTTAATATTAATTTCAGAACTATTCGAAACAATCTTTAAGTTATGCTCACTCATGACGATACACAGACAAGCTAACAGCTTAAATTTAAAAATTCAATAAAACTCGGTCCAGTTTACAATGTTCCGTCCCAAACTTGGATAAAAACAGTAAACACACTTCCAATAAAAGATATCAATGTTAAAACGTCATAGGTAAAACACAAAGTCATGGAAAGTTACAAACTACAAGCACTATAGCAACTTATAAAAGGCACTAAAATAGTACATACACCTAAAATTATTTAAATCAGTCCAGTTCTAGTAAATAATAAACTTTTGAAGAACACTATTTAAAAATACACATTGCGGGTGCAAGCAATAATAATAATAATGATAATGATAATGATAATGATAATGATAATGATAATGATAATGATAATGATAATGATAATGATAATGATAATGATAATGATAATGATAATGATAATGATAATGATAATGATAATGATAATGATAATGATAATTATAATGATAATGATAATGATAATGATAATGATAATGATAATGATAATGATAATGATAATGATAATGATAATGATAATGATAATGATAATGATAATGATAATTATAATGATAATGATAATGATAATGATAATGATAATGATAATGATAATGATAATGATAATGATAATGATAATGATAATGATAATGATAATGATAATGATAATGATAATGATAATGATAATGATAATGATAATGATAATGATAATGATAATGATAATGATAATGATAATGATAATGATAATGATAATGATAATGATAATGATAATGATAATGATAATGATAATGATAATGATAATGATAATGATAATGATAATGATAATAATGATAATGATAATGATAATGATAATGATAATGATAATGATAATGATAATGATAATGATAATGATAATGATAATGATAATGATAATGATAATGATAATGATAATGATAATGATAATGATAATGATAATGATAATGATAATGATAATGATAATGATAATGATAATGATAATGATAATGATAATGATAATGATAATGATAATGATAATGATAATGATAATGATAATGATATGATATTTTTCACAAATATAGCTGATAACAACGAAATATCTTATAGGTTTCTACTATCAACAGAAATTACTTGACATTAAACAGAATCTTCTTTTAAATGTCTGTATTAGAATATTTTTAGACGGTGCATGTGCGATTTCTAGTATAAGAATTCAATGACCATAACAATGTTAGGCGCTCATCAGCAGCGAGTAATAAATATAATTATTAATTTTACTCTAATTTCTAAACAATAATTAGTGGCATATATGCAAATTTTGCAAAATTCTTAAGTTGCCCTCACTTCTACCTTTCTAATTTCAACGTCACTGGTTAATTTAAAATAATACTTTCCAAAAGTTTCAAAATTTAAAATTTTCGTTTTTATACCATCCTTAAAAATTGATAGAATTCTTAGGAATCTTTTCAATGAGAATCGTTAATCGTGTTTTTTTTTTCCTCTCAACGATGCTTTCAAAATGTGTGACAAAGTCGTTATTACACCATGTATTATACTTTTAAACTAAGGGAATATTCAAATTCATCAAGAGTATTTATGTAGTTGTATTATATTTTTAGAATTCCTTGTGTGTCATTCAAATAAGTAAACAGCTTTTGATAATCACTGTTGTGACCGTCTCCCCGAAACTTAAATATTCGGCAGTAAATAAAACTCATTACTTGGTCAGTTGTCGTCGAACTTATAGTGCATCAACAATGTGCGGACACAGAGAAATTGTAGTTGCTTGTGCAGTTCTGTTTTGCACTTTTGCTTTCTCAGATGCAATGCAACATAGACCGCAGACACGTAATCAGCGA